>JALAZF010000206.1:4375000-5000000 GCA_022829125.1 Lathyrus tuberosus | reverse complement strand
ATTAATGGATGAGATAGATGTTCTGGATCAAAGGGATCAACCCAGAGGTTGTTCATGTTGCTGAGGAGATTCTACAACAACTACAGGAGAAGTGGCTAGTTCTCTTGTTGGTGTGTCTTATAAGATTTTGTGAGATCTTATTAGGGCAGGCAGGATATGTTCCTTGGTGGTTCCGCTGCATGTGTTTCTGATGGAAGAGCTATAGAATTATGGGATTTTGGAGTTGTTACTGAAGACAGTTGGTGGAAGGTCTCAATCGTTAGCCTCTATATGTGAAGATATCTACATTCTTTTATTCCAAAGCCAGGAGCAATGGAGTAAAGGGAGTTGTGGTTAGATATTTGGTATGATGACTTGGTACTTGGAAGCTTGGTTTCTTGGTGCAGTTGAAGTCAGTTGAAGAGAAGAGGAGTTGAGTTTAAGTTTATCAGGTTCTTACTCTAGGAGTTTGATAAATTATTGGTCGGCTAGGTTGTCAAAGATACTTGAGAATTCTCTCAAGTCCACTCATAAAGCCATCTATGTCATGTATCTGGAGTCTTCTAGTTACTCTTCTGACTAGAAGGTGTTTCTTTGAAACACAATCTGAAGAAAGTGGAGGTGATTTATTTTCACCATCCAAAAACAGCAAGAAAGGATTCATCTCTCTTGACCCTAAGAGTGGATCCAATCTGATTGAAGAATTATTGAGGTAAATAATATTTTTTCAGAAAAAGTCTTAGTTACTTGAGTCAAGGTTGTCTGCCTTGGTATCTCAACATTGTCCTTTGAAGAAGATACTTGCAAAAAGATCGAATACTTTATAAGTGTTCATGACATGATCTGGTGGAGCTCAGCTACAATAGTGAAGAAGGGTTATTGGACAAGGATTTAAGATCAATTACTATTTGTGGAATCCACAAGTATTTAATTAATTATCCTTGAAAGTCAAGATTGCTGATGTTCAACAAGATGTTGGAACATCTCATCATCAGAGTTTGTGCAGAATCATGGGAGGGGTACTGCATACGCTTTAGCATCTATTTCTGTTTTAGTCTTAGGTGGTGACCTAAGAAGTGGCTTCAGTCGGGTGTGACAGAAGCATGTGTTCTCTGGAGAGTTTCCTGGCAAGAAACTAGTCCGGACTTTGATGATGTTGAAGATGAGGATGAAGACATCAGAATCTTGATGGTTACAGCTTGGATCAGTTTTTTTTCTGATCTAGGTGCTTTGGAGCATGGATCTTGCTCTTTTTGTTGAAGGTCAAAGTTAAGTGGCAGTTATCTTTGACTTTCTACAGTCTGCTCTACTAAGGAAAGTGGCATTCTTTGGTAAGGCTATGGTGTAGTCTTGGACTACTTATTTTTTGAAGATTCAGATGTGGCTGGTGTGAAGTCTTTGGAGTTTCAAAGCAGGATGGAGGTTGTCTACTCAAACTTGGTTTTTGAATCAAGTCTATGAGAGCATGGAACTCTTGTTCTGCGAAGGGAGAAGGTTCTTCTAAGTGGCAGAAGGACGAGCTGAATTTAACAGTTAGATGTTATATCAGAATGTTCTGACATCTAGCTTAACATAAGAAGTCTCAGCTGGTGATGTGGCACATCAGCTTAAGATAAGGTGATCTACAGGAGAATGGAAGTTGTGGATGCTTTAAAAAGGTCTATCTCATGCAGTTTGCGGGAGCTGTAGATGGGAAGATGTTACATGACTAAGAGGCTTGGTGGATCCAAGATGTCTTGCTATGGGGCAAGTAGTTCATGTGACTTGGAGGTCTGATTTCATTAGTGGATCAATGTATCTTGTGGGAGTTCTGAAGAAGATTGAGATCAATCAAAAAGTGACAGTTGATTGGTTTCATTGTGTGCATTCAAGCAGGATGCTGGAAACTGATTGCTTTTGTACAGAAGAGTAGTTAGTTGAAACTAAAAGGAGGTTCTGGTTCTCTGGGAGCTTGTGGCAGAAGTTCCGGGCTGAGGATGGAAGCATACCTTCTTTTGGTGGATGAGAGTTTATTTCTCTCTGGGTTTCTGAAGTTTTTTCTTTGTTCAAGCTGGTGGCGCAGTGTTGTGTGAAGATCTTCAGTGTGGATTACTATGCTGATAGTAAGTCCAGTGGTGGAGCATATCAAGAACCATGGTGTGTGGTGTCTGTGATGTATGGAAGATGTCATAACTGATGTTAGAACATCTTTGGGTTGGTTATCCTTGGTGAAGGATTTTAGGTTCTGTGAGGAACTGGTTACTTGCATCGTGTCTAAGAAGTATCTACATTGTCATATGGGAATATGATGTAGTAGAAGAACTGTCTTGGAGGTCTGATGTAAGGTTTTTGGAAGACTGAAGTGGATCATGGGTTGATTGCATGAAGGTCTGGTTTCTGATGCGTTCAGAAGAGGATATTCACCAGAAAATCTGAAGTATTCCAAGTTATCATTCGGGAGAATGATAAGGAATGAATGTCTTGGATTGTGGGGTGTCTATCTCTATTGCTAGCTGGGTAAGGTCAGTGGAAAATCTTGCGAAGGGGATGTTGCCCCTGGCTGCAAGTAATGCTAGTAGTGGATCAGTTTAGCAGCTGTGAAGTTCTGAAGCATGCATACGATAGCTGACATCGTTATAACAAACTAAGGGGCCCTGTGTGTCTCTTTGAGGAATGTGAAGCATTCTGATTCAATTGGTTTGTGCCTGAAACATCTAGAGGTCTATACATGAGAATTCAAGAGGAGTTCGTGTGGTGTGTAGATGGTTGCAGGATGGGGGGATCAATGGGACTTTGATCTCAAGCCAAGAGTTTGTTATGGTTGGTATACATTTCCTCACGGGTAGCATGATGGTGATCATGTGTGAGTGATTATTGTTTCTTGTCAGAGGAAGCAGTAAAAGAGTTGATGATTGTGTTCAATTGGTAAGTTGAACTGAGGGTGCGCTCTTGAAGACATGAAGATGCGTCTTATGTTTTCCATTCATTAGCCTAGGTGTTCTATGGAGGAGCATTGGTTACCTTAGATAGGGTGAGATGCCCCTTGATCTAAGATGAATTACTGCGAGGATGCAGTTGAAGTTCCAGTTTGCATTTGTGCGTCAAGCAAGCTAAGATGTCAAGGAGGATGTCTTGACATTGTTGTATTGTTGCAAGTTGTGGGAGACTTGGCAGTGCAAGATAAATGGTTCTTATTGGATGCTTAAGAATCACTGATTGAGTTTGGGAGAATTTATTTTCTCTACAGACTGTAATCACAAAATTGTGAAGAGTTTATTTAATACAGAAATCTATTGGGGGCTAACTGGGAGAAATTGGTTTTCTGCGAATGGAAAGGAAGGGCAAACAAATTCTGTCGTATTCTTTGCTACTAAATCTGGACTAAGCAAATCCTAGCGGTAGGGACCATAAACCTGACAAATGCAGGATAGGCATCAAAACACTGTTCAGAAGTAGGCTCAAAGACAAGTCAGAAAAGTTGGAATCTCTCGAAACTAACTTGAGCAACAGTAATTGCACTCCTTGAATAGTCTTTTGTCTGGATTTGCTCTACTCACATAACTTCTTCATATTTAAGGAAGATCGAGCTAGAACATCTTACTTAGAGTAAGACAAAATGAGTTTTGTTTGTGTGTGGGTAAGCATTATTTGGGTTTGGATGTGCATGGGTTATTTTTGTCAATTTTTGGCTAAAAAGGGGGATAATGACTTGTTACTGCTGAGAAGTGTATGGTGTATGTGTCTTGTGATACTGATTTGCAAAATGTCTCAAAGGATGCCTCGACATTCTTGGTATATGCATATTTGTGTTTTGTGATCAGAGTTAGAGAGCAAGTTGTATCTTGTGATCTGAGTTACATCCTATATGTATCCGGTATCACAAGGGAATGAAGAGGGTAACTAGATCTTATCTTCTTCCTCTTCCTTAGAACTTGCTTCAAGTACTTTTCCATTGTATGCACCATCAGGCTGAAAGGATGTTTTAACCAAAATTTGCCAAAAAGGGGGAGATTGAAAGCTCTGAGTGTTTTGTATTAATTTTGGTAAAACATAAATGTTGTGAAAGATGTTTCAACTTAGAGGTTTTAAGCCCCGGATTAAAGAGGACAAGTAAAATGTCACAACTTGAAGGTCATGACTGTTACAACAGGTTTTGGTTTTAAATCTATTCCAAGATTCAAGGCGATTGGCGGTGGATCAAGGATCAAAGATATGAAGCCCAACTCAGCAGAAAACTATAAAAGAAGACCAAGACCTAGACAGAAACATGAGAGAAGACGACATAGACTTAGAAATCCTTATTTTGTGAAACAAGGGTTTAGGTTTGAGAGTCTTAGGTTTCTCTTGTAAGTCTCCCTTTGTATCAGTTGATACACTGTGGTAGATATAGGTGTTACACAGATCCATAAGCCTTGGGGTATTGGATTGTGTATTGTTCTTGGATGAAGCTTTTAAGAAAATCTGAGTTAGCTTGTTTGTCAAGTATGCTTTACAGAATTCTGTATTGATAGGGATGATGTAGAAATCACAGTTGGTGATTAAGGGAAGTGAGTGGGGTATCTCATATCAGGGTTGTAAACGTATGAGTTTAGCCTTGGTAAAGATGTTCATTGGGTAGATGTTAGGTATGAAGTTGTAAACGGGGGAGTTTAACTTTGTAACAATCTATAGATAGTGGAGTCTTCTTCCTGGATTGGTATCCCCCAGATGTAGGTGAGTTGAACCGAACTGGGTTAATAATTACTCTGTTCTTTATCATTCTGCAGATTTACGTTTTCTGTTAGGATTTATGATAAACTTGTTGGATCAGATGTCGTGCATCTGTAAGTGTGCAATTCTGATATTCAAGGTATCAGTCTGCTGTTGCACCTCTAAGTTTAATTGATTATGTACCACAATGTCTTGACATGTGTTAGGACATCTGCTGTCTGCATAGGCCAGAATTTCAAACCGGATTTTGTGTGCTTCCCTATACCTAGTAGAAGTCGTGCTACTGTTCTTTGGACTATTAACAATTTTGGTTTTTGGCTTTTGTACGAATCTTATGGAGAACTAACTTCTTAGAGTCGATCTACTATAATCGTGTTTCCAACGCTTTGAGGTTTTTATTCTATCAATTCAATTTTGTTTCTATTTCAATTCTATTCTATGAAATTGCATTTGCTTAATCTGTTATTTTGTGGAATGTTTTGATTTAATTCATATGATTGTATTCCTAACTTTTAATCGCTGTTTACGTCGTTTTGTCGTTAAATCGCATTTTATATCGTGTTTGCTTAATTCACGATTGTCTTTATCCGTTTGCTTAATTTGGAATATAGTAATGTCAATTTGTTTGTTATCTTAGTGCGCTTGTCATTTGATATTCAAATTGAATCGAGATCGAAGCCGCTTAGGGAATTGGTAAGGAAAAAAACCAGTGATTAGCCGAAAACAGAAATAGTAGATTGGCTTGTTTTTATAATCACTTATTTTAATAAATTATTTGCACTATTTTTCTTTTAATCAAAACAAAAAAACACCAAAAACCTTTATTGTGTTGGTTAATAACATTACAAGAATCCTTGTTACTACTGTTTTTAAAAATTCTCGTTTTTTTATCTGTGCGCGACAGCAAATCAATCATCAGCCACACAACCACAACATCCTCGCAAAAAATAACGTGGAGAAGGTGTAGAACATACCTGGAGACGAGGAGTCTGATTCTTTTCCATCGTGCAGGTAGCTTTTTAACCCACTCAATATTGCTTTTATCTATTGGACGCTTCTGTTATTTTCATAACTTACTCCGAGTATCTGTATGGTTCGAGGTTCTGTTTCACAAGTATCAGTCGCGTTTGGTTAATTTTTTTTCTTGTCGCCATATTCGATAACCTTTGCTTGTTGAGGAAATCGGTTTGCAGAGAGAGTTAAATTTGGGTTAAGAAGAAGAGAATGAACGCTGTCTTAGGTGAGATCGAGTGAGAAACAAAAACAAGAGGGATGGAGCAAGACTATGAGAAAGTATTGAACGAACCCATTTATGATCTAACGTGAGACTTGGTGTGAGCAATAGAAGGATCGTGTTTGGAGTTTTTACTCTGCTCGCATCTTCTGAGTGTGATTACTATGCCTTTCTGAACATGAATCGTTGTGTTTCACTGTGATGCTCTGTTTCTCACGTTTGATGGATGAACGACCTTTTTTTTAGGTTTCTAACATTTCCTTTTAGGAGTAACCGAATTAGGTTTGGCCCTGGGTTGTCCGACCCATTTTTTTTAGGCTTTTGGGTTGCATACCTTTTTGTTTCTCAGCCCAATGGTAATTGTTTTTTAAGAACTTTTTTTAGATTTATGACTTCTTCTTTTTTTAGTTTTAATTTCAAAAACCTTAAATTCCTAAAAAAAAGAATTAGTTTTAATTTTTAACTTTCAAATAGTTTTAGAATTAGTTTTAATTTTTAGGACTAGTTTTAATTTTACTTTTTTTATTAATATAATGAGAAATATAACAAAAATAATAAATATTTTAAAAAAACAAGATTTATTATTATTTATATTAAATATATTTATTTAATATTAATTAATAAAAATATTAATTAATTTTATTAAATATCCATATTTAATTTAATTAATAATTTTGTATCTAACTTTGTGTGATTTAACATGTGTTCTCGAACTGACTATCTTGACTATGTCTTACTTGTATTTTGTGCTTATATTGTGATAATATTATTTTGACTTTTGTTTCTCAATCCGTTTTCAAAATAAATTCTCGATTCACATCGAGCCATTTTCCACCCTGTACGTCGATTACTTTTTTTAAGCAATCGTCATCAACCTTTTGATCACCATACACAACATTCATAGCTTACTCCTGGGCTTCCTTACAGTGAGACCTATCCGATCAATTATTTTTAGTTGGTCATTTAGAAGACTAGTCCACTTTTCTAGTACGCACGATTAAAATTCAATTCTTTTCCTTTACTTGTTTATTTATATGTTGTCTTTGCATGTTGAATACTTCTAAAACCTAAAGCATTCTTGATCCATATATCAAGCCTTACCCCAACTCTTGTAAGACGATTGCCTTGTGCATCGCCATCGACCTTACCCTACACAATTAGGACCTCTCTTCCGTTCACTTCAAACCCTTAATCATTTCACGCGCAAACTCAAACCTCGATTCACATCGAGTATTTTTCGAATCAAACTAAAACACTTAATAATTATGAAACAATTTTCCAATGAAAGATGAAAAGAGAGTTAGACTGGAGTCTTCGATTTCTCTCTTCGATTGTTTAAGTGTGAGGAGTCTTCTTCACACTCGAATAATCGACTTCTCTAAAAGAATTATAATACGCTTCACATCGAAATATTTTTTATAAAAACCAAATCCAATCTATTTTCTCAATCACTTAGATGAAAAAGAGAGAGAGAGAGTTGAGTCTTCGATTCTCTCTCTCGGGTATTTTTGCCCCAGGAGCCTTTCTTAAGCATTCAAGTAATCGTCATCTGTTTAAAATACTTTAACTATATCAAAACCCTTTCACAATTAAGGTTCAAAAAGAGAGAGAGTTGAGTCTTCGATTTATTCTCCTGATTATTTGTGCCCGAGGAGCCTTTTTTAAGCATTCAAGTAATCACCATCCAAATAAACAATCAACACATTAAATCAACTTCTCACCTCCGTGCGATCAAAACTCTTTCTTAAAAGGACATTTTATTTCCGTTCTACCGCAATACAGGTAACACATAAGACTCCACGAGCTAGTGGCAATACACCTAACTGCTAGAACACGAGTGTTAGCATCGTCCATAAAAAACACCAACAAACTATAGGCCAACCTACGGACGCTCTGATTCTTCATTCATTCGAGTGAAAGATACGTAGGCACAAGGGCCTCAATCCTTGGCTAGCACCCTAATAAAAACCACCCATTTATCTTTAGCAGTCTAAATCCTTTTCCCATACCTTTTCGCTTCATTACCTTAGAAGAAAATAAACAATCTTAGCTAACTTCCTCACAAATCAAATTAAGAGGTTCCTGTTGAGTACAACGGACGTGAGGGGGTGCTAATACCTTCCACTCATGTAACCGACTCCCGAACCCAGAATGTGGTTGTGATGACCATGTTTTTTCCCTAAAGGTTTTATAGATATTTTCCTTTCCCTCTTAGGGATAAATAAAATTCGGTGGCGACTCTGTTTCCACGTCCACTTGCGAAGGTCGTATCATTTTTTGAGGTGCGACAATGATGAAGAAGTTATTTTAGAGGTGTGTTGTCTTGTGGAGATGTTTTTCTCAGTGTACAAAGCGTCTGATTACTGGGGCTTGGTAACCCTGGCCAATTTGATTTGCAGAACCTTATTCAAACCCTATTCCAACCATTTAAAAGGTTTGAAGGACAAATATGTAAGGATGAGGGGACGAGATAGTTCCTCATTAGATATTATGGCGGCAAATGGTACCCCTAGATTTCACATTGCCTGGGATGATGGTCCTGCGGAAATCAACGAGTACGACTGCACTTGCCTTATTGTTGACGAGTATGAGGTAGTTCGAACCTTGGACGAGTTTAAAGTCATGGAATCTCACACCATGATTATTTTGGATGAAAGGGATGATAGATCCCTAGAAAAATATATAAGTAAGTATTGGTGTTTTTGTCCTATGTTGTTGCTAACATGACTATGTTGATTATTTCTTCTTGTCTTTATTGCAACAAAAAAAATATTGTCTAGGATTCCTCTATACGAGATAAAGGAGAGCATGGCCAAATTGAAAGCTCAACGGTCAAGCTTAAATAAGCCTTAGAGCTGCCTCGAAGGTCTAACCAATAGGGGTTCAAACGACGACCTGAGGGCGAGACGCTTAATGATTCTCATGCCCCAAAGATCTAGAGGTAGGAGGCGGACTCCTCCTCCCAAGATAAGGTGGCCCAAGTGATTATATAGAGGGGGAAGGCACCCTTACCTCGTCTCCAAAGAAGGACTCACACATTTAGCCCTCCCTGTGGTGTGATGATTCTTTTGATGCCATTAGATTTGTAGGTGTTTGTCTTCCCTTCCTTGAAAATTTCTTAGTGGACTTAAGGTTGTAAAAATTAATCCCTCCTCGAAGTTGTCCAATGATAACTTCTCGGCAAGTGTACTGATAATGTCAAAGTAATAAAAATATCGAACCCACAAGGACTATTATTTAACAAGACAATAATTGTGAAATGTTTAGAAAATACTAAATTGGGGGGGGGGGGGGGAGGGGGGGTTCGAGCGTTATTGTGAAAAAGAAAATAGAGTGTTCTGTCTATAATATGAAAGCGGTTAGGTTTCGTATAGAATCCCCTATTTCTCTACTGTTGATGTTCGATGTATTGCATAAATGATATCGTTCCTATAATTCCACGGTAAATTAACAAAACCGCTATACCCAATCCCTTGGTGTATAACTCACTAATCTATACTCAGAGTTTCCTATCCTTAGTTCACCAGCTTAAGCAAGATTAGGCAATGCAATAGAATGTTAATTTCTAAGCCACTACTCAAGGTCTCCTATCCCTATTCAACAAACATAAGCACAACAATTGTCCTAGGTCGAACACATAGACTAATGGTCAGTATTCCTTATGCACCCAAAACCAGATTAAAAGAGTATCTCACATAAAAACATTAAGAACAAGGTGCAATTCAATATAATTATAACTCAAATTATTCTTGAAATAACAAATCAGACATATTCCCAACAGTTTTAAAATAGGTTCATTAAACAAAACCTAACCTAGAGAGAATTAGCTACTCATAATGCAAATTGTAATGCCAAATATAAATAAGAGGTTTGCATAAGATATCCCTTGAAGAACTGGCCTCTAATGGCTTCAAATGCACTCCCAATATGTCTTCCGGCGTTGTAAATCGTTACTTGCAGTTTAAAATACGTTAAAAAAGATAAGTTTGAGAGAGTTGAAAAGTACCAAAAATACATTAAAAAATGAACGTATTAACTTAATTAGCAAGTAATCAATAAAAAGTCCATCAATTTATCATAAAAAGAAGATAAAACACTTGTGTGAACCTTCTAAATATGTTATTTATGAATACATGTGAAAGTAACCAAAAAGGGGACAAATCAGAGCAAATATTAGACAATTGTCTAGCTAAGCGATGTTAAAAGTTGGATAAAGTATGTGAAAAGCTTGCTAAGCGATGTTAAAGCCTACTAAGTGTTGTTAAAGCTTGCTAAGTGCGCTGTTATAGCTAGCTAAATGAAATTCGAATCGCTTAGAGAGAAAAAGGCGGTTTATATGACCTGTGGATTAACTAACTTTGAGGTGAAAATAGGGTTTTCTCACTAAGTAAAAATATGGCGGGAAAATCCACTTGAATGAGTTGGCATAACATAATGAAGAAAAAATTAGGCAAGCTAAGCGAGCTTCAAGCATCACTTAACGATAATGGAAGATCCACACTCTATAAATAGGGGTTCAATCAGTCCATTTTGAATTAACTTGGTGTAATTAGGTAGTTCTTTTGGTAGGGAGTGACAGAAGTCCATTGTGAACAAAAAACACAACAGTAGAGGAAAAGAGAGGGAGATTGCTGGAAGAAATAATGTTAAAGGAACCGACAATAAATGATTTTCAACATATTTCTTCGGGGTCTTAATTATAAAGTTAGGATTAGTAAGTGTATATATCTTTCTCTTTTGTTAGGGTTATAATCACTCGTCTTAATGCTCATGTCTTGATCCCAATCATGGTGTTCTATGTAATTTTTATTAAGCTTTAATATAGATGAATTCTTTGTTCTTAATGTTTGTTTTGAATTTACTACCTAAAACATGTTTTCATGGTATGACTTGATATGAGAAAGGAATAATTCATTACTAGATCCAAGCTTTTCATCTATTGGATATGCTAAAGTCTAGACATAAATTTAGCTTCAGTATCTGTATGTACTTTTGAAGCTTAATGATGTTGTATTGGTTAATAGGTTGAGAGACCGTCTATTAGGTAATATGATTAATTTAACGTCGTTGACTCATACTTGAGTTGCAATAAGAGTAATGTGTGGTAATATTAATTGCTGATTAGAATTTCATATACTGATCAAGGATGTTACATGAGGATATATCAATCAAATCTAACCCCAACAAGTTTTTTTAACAGTTAAACACCAAAGTACATTTTATTTATGTTTGTTTACTTTTTTGCATTCACAAACAATTAAACATTCGGTAAGCCATTCTTAAAATCATAGAAATAATTGAACGATCTTTAAAACACAGTAAGCCCTAGTGGATACAACAAAAAGTTCACTTGCTTCTAAGATGCAACAACATCAAAGGACAAAACACATTGAAATTGTATCCGCTGGGTACAACACCTTTTTTATTTTTGAATCGTTACTTTTGTCCATATCAACACCTCCAACGTTTGACTTTTTGAATTTCTCAACCTGATTGCGACACGTGCTTGTATCTGCTAACTTATACTCATGATGTTGATTATTACCCTGTTGATGTCTATTTGTCCCATATGAAATCCTATTTTCCACATAAATTGCCATAATATTGTTAGGATGAGTAAGTCTATTCTCAGACCTCGGATTGTGTATATCTTCATCTTCCTCTTCGTCTGAGCCTATCCATTCATCAGAATCACCATCTGAATCAGAGCTATCAACTTTCGATGAGCTTTCTCCTATTCTGTTCACGGCCCAAGAGAATCTTCGACTAGTTTGATTCTGAACACCTTTCTGTTAATCTCGACGTTAAGAACCTCATTCAGGGCAATGGCAAATTTTGTTTTCACAAGGAATCTAGCAACTTAAAAGCACGTATGTTTCGTTGTATCATCATGTGATTTGATGTATTCACATAGTCTCCCAGCAAGGAATTTAAAGAATTTTGCAAACCACACATGACACGGCAGACTATAACAACGTATCCAAGTGAGTCTCTCCTTATCCACGTCCTCCGGCGACCATGGATGAATATCAGAGAACCACCAGGATACCCAAGTTTTCGTCTCTTTGATAAAGGTTGTGATTTCGCCGTATTCCTTTTCTTCTAACAAGCATCGTCACAAACAATTAAACATTTGATAAACCATTCTTTAAATCATAGAAACAATTGAATGATCTTTAAAACACAGTCAATCCTAGTGGATACAAACAAAAATTTCACTTGCTTCTAAGATGCAACAATATCAAAGGACAAAACACATTGAAATTGATCGCCATTTCATAAAAAAAAAGATGGATAGTGAATTGATAACTACCGACTACATATCTTCTAAATATCAGTTAGAAGATGTGTTAACAAAGAATTTACCAATAGAATGATTCAAACCATTTATTTATAAGTTTGAAATAAATTTATTAATATGAGACACATTAAGTAAAGTAAGCCTATTAGATTTATATTTATATATATTTAAGCAAGTTTATTAGTATTATAAACTACAACTTTGAAATATATTAAAATACTTTTCTACAATTACCATCTGATAGTCTCTATATATCAGTCAACTCTGGTCACATTTACTATTAGGGCATGATCATCCCAAAATTTTGAAGTAATAGATATAAAACCTTTTTCAAATCAAACGCCTCACCAACTAAAGCAACCACGGAAGAGGTCACAGTATTAAAATAAGTATTTAATAAAAATATAATGTTTATATTTTATATAAAAAATATTTTCACTCACAATAGAATAAAACCAAGACTTATGTTTCTCACAAAACACTAAATCATGTAATATCATTAAAGTCCAATTTTTATCATTCAAACCATGTCTCAAAATTTAGATTTTTCTTATATGCTGAATAACATTTGTTTAACAGAGTGAGTGAGAGAAGTCCATTGTAGGCATTTGTATAAGCCCTCAAAATATAATTTTTCTTATATGCTGAATAACAGTTACTAGTACGACTGAGTAAATGAATTTACCTATTAATTTATATAGATGTGTTATTCTTAAATTGTAAACCTATCAATTGTCAATAATTTATTTAAATCTTCCATCCATTAGTTTATATAAACTTATTATTTGTATACATAAATAATTTGAAGAGTGAGTGCACAATCTTTGCTTCTGTTTGTTCTGAAGACATTAATTCAAGCAAAGAAGTAGGCATTATTCTTGAAATGCATAACACCCTTAAACATACAAACACGTTCAGCTCAGTTCAGACTCAATAAAAATAGTTGATTTCATCTGATTTAGGATCCAAGTATGTCAAGTAATTATTCAATATGACTGATCTTAAACTTAATTATTCAACCCATATTTCCATGATAAAGGAGTTTGATCCTCTTAATGCAACTTGCCACAGTAATGCAAGAGTTGGTCAACAGAAACAAGAGCATTCCGATTAAGTATTTTGTTTGGAACAAATTCTCTGTACTATATTTATGTATATTTCAATTTATTACGTTTCAGAGGTTTTCTGCGAATCGTGTTCCGGTCTAGTGATTATTCTTCATCGGCCTTTGTGACACGGATCTTTCTTAGTGAATCGAAGGTTAGTTTGGTTTAAATTCCTAATTTTCGAATTAGGGACCTTCTGCCTTCTTTGGTTTGCTGGGATTGTTCGTGTTCCTCAGGTGGTCTTTGAGTTCTTTGTGTGGGTTTTTCAGCTAGTAGGATGGATTGTAAATCTGTTGGCAAAAGGGGTTTAAAAAAACTAGTACCAAAGTGGGATACTTTCTTTAAGAAGGGAGGACAACCTCTTGATGAAAACTCTTCAGTTTCGTCCGTGTACTTCTCAGAGTTTTCGGATAGGATAAAATCAAAGGATATCTTTGATCTGTTCGGGTGTGTGGGTGATGTGGTTGAGGTGGTGATTCCTCCTAAAAGAAACAGGTTGGGTAAGAGGTTTGGTTTTGCAAGATTCAGAGATGTGGAGGATGTGAGGTTTCTCACGATCAAGCTTGATAATATTCACATTAATGGCAAAAAGATCCATGTTAATCCACCTAGATTTAGCAGGGAGAGGAGGGAGAAGAGCAAGGTTATCTTTGGAAGGGATGAAGTTGGTGGTAAAGGTAGTGTTAATCACCACTGCCCTGTTGTGGCCAAGAATGTTAGGTATCAAGGTAGTTCGTACTGTCAATCGTTTAAGGAATTTGTTCGATATTGTCTAAAAATTTACAGGGGCAAACATGTGAAGTTAAGTTACCGCTAAATTATTCTTCAGATGTGGGTTTGAAAGACAAACTGAAGAAGGCTTACATTGGAATTGTGAAGACGTATGGGTCTTCTTATAATGTGCAAACCCTTTTCGAATTAGAAGGTTATTTTTCGGTTAAGGTTACACCTTTGGGTTCGAATTTATGTTTACTTGAAGAATCTGAAGAAGGTGAAATTCATGACCTGTTGGTGGAAGATGTTTCTTAGTGAAAGGAATGGTTTGAAGTCATTAGACCTTGGAGAGAAATCGATGTGGATAATGACAGAGCGGTTTGGATTCGTATTTACGGTGTCCCTTGTCAGGCATGGAATTCGGTTTTCTTTCAGATGATTGCAAACTCTATTGGGGATTTCATTTGTGTGGATGAGGATACAAAGTCCGACAACTTCCAGGATGTCGCCCAGGTTTTGGTTAAAGTGCCTTGTTCTTTCAAACTGGCTGATTCTATGGAGGTTTTGGTTGGTGTAGCGTGAATTTTTGCCTGGTTGCGAAGCACTATCGCTTTGGGGTACTACAGTTCGATTCATTTTATCCTGTTAAGCTGATTAAGGAAGGGAAATAGATGTCTCCAATTAACCCTGCTTGCATACTGAGTTTAAACAGGTGACGGTTGGTTTACAGATGCTATTAAGATTGTGGGTCTCTCTTAGGTTATTTTGTTAAAAAAATAGAGTGCCTGGACTATTTGTGAGGTAAGATGTTAATGTGTTTAGATTTGATGCTTTTGGGTTGATTTGGTGGAGATACTGGGTTTTGGGTTCTTGATTAGTATGCTCGCTAAGATTTTTCCAATCTTATGCCTACGTATTCCCGTTTAACGAAACAGGGAAATCAGAGCGATCGTAGTTCCTCCTATTCTATGGGAGGAAAAAAGGTTGTTTTGGTGTCTTGTTCAAAGCCCAAGACGTGAAGCTAAATGTGGTTTGTATCTTGATCAAAGCCCAAGATGTGAAGCTAAATGTGGTTTGTATCTTGTTCAAAGCCCAAGATGTGAAGCTGAAGGGTTTTGACTTTAGAGAGAATTTGTCGTCTTTAAAGGGGGATATTTGGTCTGTTTGTCACAACTGTTGGGTGACTGATTATAAAGGAGAATTACTTTAACTGGGATATGTGAATCCCACAATGCCATAATTTCCTTTATAGGAGATTTTTAACCTAAAGGAGAAGACTTTAACTCAGTTTAGAGCAATGTCATCTTTCCTTAGGAATTTCTCATGCTAAAAGAGGGACAGTGCGTGGATGTATATAATCTAGAGGCTTGTCGCTTACAGCAATTAGATGAAGGAAAAGGAGTTGTTGATGTTTGTATTCTATGAGCAAGGCATAAATTTTGATGCTAAAAGGTTGATTGACTCAACCGGGGGTTTTCTTATACAAAGCCTAAGAGGAGGCTATTGACCCAACAAGAGGGTGTTTTTATGTGTCTCGTACGAAGCCCAAGAGAGAGGCTAAAAGGGGTTGACTCAACAAGAGAGTGCTTTTATATGTGTCTTGTACGAAGCCCAAGACGGAGGCTAAAAGGTTTTGACTCCACATGAGGGTCTTTTATAATCAACAAGAGAGTGATTTTGTATCTCGTACGAAGCCCGAGATGGAGGCTGAGAGGGAAGTGACTCAACAAGAGAGTCTTTTATACTCAACAAGAGAGTAATTTTTATCTCGTACGAAGCCCGAGATGGAGGCTAAACAGGTTTGACCCAACAAGAGAGTCTTTTATACTCAACAAGAGAGTGTGAAAAGGTTAGCTCTGCTGGGGAGAATCATTGTACAAAGCCCAAGAGGAGGCTATTGTGCTGGTGGCTGTTTCAGTTTAGTGACAAGTCCAATATGTTGGATAAAAGAGAAAATTAGTTCTTATAAAGGAAACGATTAAAGGTATTGTTGTGCTTTGGAATTGATCAGAGGATCAGGGTTATTTCTCGTTCTTTAAGGAAATGGAAAATCCAAAGGGTATTGAGACTATCCAAGTCTACTGGTGTTTTGAGAAATCGATTCTCAGGTAGTGAATGATCTTTGTATGATGCCCAAGAGAAGGCTGATATGTTAAGGGATGAAGGTCAACCCATTAACAAGTGTGACACTTGACTCAGAAAGACAGCTCTAGCAAATTGATGACTAGATTCTGTTCCTATACCTGTAGAGGTCTCTAGGTCCTTGTACTAAGCCCAAGAGAAGGCGTGAGAGCTTTTAAGAAGCTGAAGGGTCCTTGTACAATGCCCAAGAGGAGGCGGGGATACTTTTAAGAAGCCTGTGGGTCCCCAAACCCCAAGAAGTTTAAGACATGCCATTCACTGAGAATAGATCAAGCCAGGAAAGTCCGAGAATTTGGAAGAAACTCAAGAGATGTCATTCACGGAGAAAAGATCATCCCTGGGGAGTAGAGTCTCTTTGACGATTTCTAAGAGTGACAGTCTGAGAAAGGGTTCACCGAGAATGCTGCCTTTCACGTCTCCATATTGTTTAACCCCAAGAGGAGGGAAGACTGTGTCTGGTAATCCTATGGGGATCTAGTTTTGTTTGTATTTAAGAGTGACCAACAGGGCTTTACCTAGAACTAGACGAGTTGCCAAGGAAAACTCTAAATAACTATACTAGTATTACACAATGGATATTTGACAAGTATATAAAAGTTTGTGAAAGAAGACTTACAGTGAGCAGCCCCATAATACAATTATATATATATGAAAGCGGATAAAGAAAGCGGGTAAACACTTACTCGGTTGTAGAGCTTCCATGCTGTTTGTTAGTTTGTTCAAAAAAGAAAGCTTTGATAACAATATTATATTCAAAATCAAAGGAGAAAATGCTTTGAAAAGGTTGTTGGGGCTTACAGTTCAAGGAGAGGTCCAAGGATTTATCAGTGATTGCACTGTTGTTAGAAATTATACAAGCACTTATACAAGTGACTGAGGCCCAAAAAGGTTTTCTGTACAAAGGGATGGGTCTTACACTCTCTTAAGAGGGCCAAAGGTGTTTAAAGAAAAAGAATGGGGCTTATAACACGAAGGTAGACCTAGATGATTTGTTTTTTGAATTGGCGATCGCGCCGAGATTTCTTTAACATACTGGGTCTTATACAATGCATTGAGGTCCAAAAAGGTTTTCTTTTAAAAAAGGGGTTGGGTCTTACACTCTATTAGAGGCCCAATGATTTATTTTTGTACAAGTGGTGGGGCTTACAGCTCAAGGAGAGGCCCAGATGATTTTTCTAAAAAAGGCGACGATCACACCGTTGTTTTTGAAAATACATTGGGACTTATACAATGACTGAGGCCCAAAAAGTGGTGTATTTACAATGGGGATGGGTCTTACACTCTAATAGAGGCCCATGAGTGTTTGAAAATGATTTGCAAGGGTGAAAATCAAAGAAACCCTAATTTTGTTTTCCTTTAAAAGTAAATATTTAAAGAAAATCAAATAAAATGATAAAAATACCAAATAAGTTTGAATAAACCACTTGTGATTTTTGTTTAAGTTTTGAAAAAATGAGGTTTTAATCACAAGATGAATTAAACTCATTTGGTTTTGATTTTCAAAGTAAATATTCACTTTTAAATGTTTAAAAACAATTAAAAAGGAATTTATTCACAAAAATACTAATTATATTAAATAACTAATATAAATTTGATTTTTTTGTGGAATAAAATATTTCAACATTTTTGTGATTTTTTGCAAAAAGAACCATTCAAAAATAATTAAAATTGAGAGAGTTATTAATTTTTCAAATCATTAAAAATAATAAGAAAAACAATAAAAAGTGGAAAAAAATAGCAAAAAGAGGATCTGGGGCGAGGGGGATTCAAACACCAGACCTCTTGTGTATAGGGCGCGCGCCTTACCACTGGGGTGGTGATACATCAGTTGATTGAAATACAACCACAAATATACAAGGCTTGCCTTGTGTTTGGCCTGGCCCAAGGCAAGGTAAGGAAAGATTTTGGTTGAAAACGTGAAGGCCATAACTTTCTCATTTCTCCATGGATTGCGACAAAATTTAGGTCTATCCGGCCGAGAATTTCACAAGGAATCCAATGGCGGTGGTGTTTTTTTTCAGATCATGCTCCTATTGAAAAACCCGATAGTGGTTTTGAAATAGGCCATGATTTGCATTTTCTGTGCCATCTCTTGGTACAAGCATGAATTACATGATAAATTGGTGCAAACACAACACATATAACATGTATAAGAGATGCATGATTAGTGGACATCAAAAGAAAGCATGATTCAAAGAATCCAAGTTGTGATGCTTACCTCTTTTTGGAGCTTTTGTGCAATCTGCCAAGGGCTTTGTTCCAGAAATGATTTGATGCTTTGAACAACCTCAAATGATCCCTTAGAAGCTTTTAGGATGGTTGGAATCAGCTGGAAACCTCAGGAACAAGTTTGAGCTCTTTCTTGCAAAAGGGGCAAAAGTGGCCAAAATAGCAACTCTCTCAAATGGTGTTCCAGATGGGGGGAACCATTTGGGACAGTTCAAGGACGATATTTGGAGTGTGTTTGAGGTTTTATCTGGTTTGGAAAGTGACTGAATCAAGACATGGCTTGAAAAATGCACAAAAGTCCTATTTTTGAGGTTTTGAGAGGTGACTTTGTGATTTTGGTGTTATAGGTCACTTGTGAGAGTTTGGACAGCTTAGATATGACATATTGGATGTGTTTGGATCATGAGCTATGATGGAATTGCTCTCTAACTCAAAAACTCAGAGTTACCTTGCTAAAGAAGGTATTTTTTCCTAGAGAAAGATATTTTGAGGAAAACAAGTGTTGTAGTGCTTTGGTGTACTCAAACTGAACACAATTGAGCTCTATTTATAGTAGAGCAAGTTTGTTTTGGCTGCAATAGTGAATGGCAACTGCAGTAGAGGTTTGGCCAATGTTGATCAATGAGAATCCAAGTCTCCTCTAGCCATTGACTAGAGGTTAGGGCACAGGCTGCTGGTTCCCTTGGTCTTGGATAAGTCTTGACTGAATTCAGTTGGAAATGGCTCAGTCCATGCCACCTTGGTGCATCCATTATATGCTCCAAACCAAAATTAGAGTCTTGTCCCTCTTTTAGGTATTTCTAAGTTTAGCCTGCTACTTTTGGTTCCAAAGACTTGGGAGGCTTATGGATCAGGGTTTGTCCCTCCTTGGTCCCCCTTGAGGTGTTCAGATGGATAGATTTACTTGCCCTTTGCAAAATTTGAGCAAATCGAGCAAAACTCCCAAATCTTCCTTGCCATGACAGTTTGCAGCAAGGCATATTGGCATAGTCATATATCATGGCCCAAGTGGAATTTGATGGAGTTCTTGGCCATTTTGGAAAGCCCTCATATGATACAACAACTGTTTGATCATAATTAGTTTTGATACTTTTTGGATCCAAGTGAAAAATGCCCCTACATTTTGAAAAAAGTAAGACAGATTCTGACTTAGTGAAAATTTCACTAAGTGTCGGAAGAAAGTGACATTTTCACTTTTTGTGATTTTGATCATTCCATAACTTAAAATCCATGAGGAATTGGAATGATTTGTGTTTGAAGCTTTTGTAGAGGGCCATGAGAGCTACAAATCCAACTTTGAATGGGGAAAAATGGCCTTGTGGTTTAGGAGTTATGATCCTCCAAAGTTGGTACCCTAGTCACTTTGTTCCATAACTTAGAAAAATTTCTAAGTTTTTATGGTTACCCCTTTTACAAGTTATCCCACTTTTCTTGATTTTTCTTGATGAATGATCATTCCAATCACACATTAACATCATTTTAGGGTTAAGGAACCATAATTGACCAAAAAATCAAAAAGTCAAACTTTGACTTTTGAGCACAGTTGACTTTTTATCAGATGAATTCCAAACTGTGTGATCCTCTATGAAATCAAGTCCTTGACCTAAATCAAACATGATGGATTGATTTCATAGGTGTTATAGGGGGTATTGAATCATGTCCTAGGGTTTGGGAGCATGTCCTGGTCAAAAGTTAAAGGTACAGTTGACTTTTTCTGCGAAACCCTAACTGTGGTTTTGATGAACCTGAAACTTGGGAACCAAGCTTCTTGGATCAATTCATTGTTGCAAATAGATCAATATGGTTTATTAGAGACCCTCAAATCGTCTCTTGAGGTCTTGTCTCATGATTTGTCCCAAAATTCAACTTGGGGGGGTGAATTAGGTCAAGAAACCCTAATTCCTGATTTTTTATGAATGCATCCCCTGAGGTCAAAATTGACTTGATGATTGGGTCCATTATGTCCCATGGAGCATATTAGGTTATGCTTTGAAGCATTGGCTCATGCCCAGAGGGAAATTTCCATCTGGAGGCCCTGGTCGACCAAACCCTAATTTGGTGACACTGGCGATCTTAAGGCTTAATCCACCAGGAATGCTGCAACATTGTGCTTGATTCTTGCTGTGGGAGTCCTCTTGATCCATTGTGGGTGTTTGAGAGGTTAGACAAGTTGAAGATCATGTCATTCCTTGATTGATCCTTTGTCTAAGGCTCAAAGAGGGCTTGAAACCCTAATTATTATTTGTAGTAAGTGCTCACCCATCTTTGGGGAGACTGATGATTCATCCATATTGTGATGATGATTTGCACAATGATGGGAAATTTTAGTGGTCAAAATTTGGGGTATGACAGTTGGTAATCTCCCATTCCAGATCTTGGTAAGAGAGGATATACATGGTCCTCTTAGGGTGGCTCCTATCAAGGTTCCTTGTTCTGATTCAGATAATTCTTCTTCTAGTTCAAAAGACGAAGTGAGGAGTTTGTTTTTGGGGCAATATTTCGAGGAGGTCATGGCGGGATGTGAAGGAAGCGATGACGGAAACGATGTATGTAGTGTTCAGGATTCTAAAGTTGGGGAAAGGTTTGGCCATGGAGTCGTTCATGGTTCTGATGATTTTTCGATGGGTAATAACTTGGTGTCGTCCTCATTCTTGTGTTCGAATAGTGATAATGACAAGGCAAGCAAAAGTGAAAAGGTGGCAGAAAGTGGGACTTTCGATGCGGCTGTGATGGCTCAAAAAGTGTTTTCTTGTCAACCCAGCTACAACGATTTGAGTAAGGTTGGGTGTACTTTATCTGACAACCTTGAGGGATTCAATGCTTTATCTTCTGCTGACGGTGGATTATGCAGAACTTTGGGAGATGAGGAGGTTCTAGGCAGGGACCCACTTGGTCAAGGCAATGGGAATAGAAGGGTGATTAAAAGTGTAAAACTCAAACACCTGTACGGGATAGGTGGGCCACACAAGGCTCTTGGAAAAAATTATAAAAAGAAGCAGCTGGTTAGAAGATATAAAAAGCATGACACCATGCCCATTCCAGCAAAGGGAGTTTCACAAGTATGTAAAACATTACCCATCAGTTCGGAGCTTTCTTCTTCGAAGGAAATTATTGTTAGAAACACTTTTCATGGAGAACAGTCGAAAGCGTCTGGTATTGACAGGTGCAATTTGAGATTAAGGGAGAATCTGGAGTCTAATTTAGGTGTTAAATTATGGAAGGCAATTTCAAACTTGGGGGTGGTGAAGGGGGAATCAAAGGGTGACTATCAAAAGAGAATCGCAGTTATGGAGAGGAATGATAAAATCAAATTGTTAGTATGTGGGCTCTTTGAATATTAGAGGGGGAGGTAGTAGAGTCAAGAGGAGTAGAGTGGCTTAAATTATATCGAAAGGCAAAGCAGATTTATTTATGCTCCAAGAGACGAAAATCCAAGATTTGACGGATAGGGTAGCTCGTGGTTTTTGGTGGAACAAAGATATCGAGTATTCATTTTCTAACTCGGTTGGAATGTCCGGTGGTTTGATTATTATGTGGAAAGTCAATGCGGTAGAGGTTTTATGCAGTTTTAGCGGGATCAGGTATTTGGGAGTCAATGTTAGGTGGAAGAATGCTTTGTTTTACATTGTGAACATCTATTCACCTTGTTCGCTTGCTTCGAAAAGAATTTTGTGGAGGAGTTTGTTGGATCTAAAACTAAAGTATACAGATGGCGAGTGGGTTCTTGGAGGTGATTTTAATGCGGTTAGAAATTCTAATGAGCGAAGAGGGAGATCCGCTTTTAACTCGGGATCAGAGTGGAAAGAGTTTGATGAATTCATTGAGGAGGGTTTGTTGGTGGACTTACCTTGTAAGGGGATGAAGTTTAGTTGGTATGGAGGAGATGGTAAAGCAAAAAGTAGAATTAATCGTTTTTTGGTGACGGAGGGTATCATTGAGAGTTGGGGGGTTGTGGGTCAGTTAATTGGCACGAGGGATATTTCAGACCATTGCCCGATTTGGTTGTTAGGGGATAAATCAGATTGGGGTCCAAAGCCTTTCAAGTTCAATAATGGTGGTTCTCTAATAGGCGTTTTATTCCTTTTGTTGAGAAGGAATGGAGGAAGATAGTTGTGGTGGGGAGAAAAAATTTCGTACTTAAGGAGAAATTACGAATTCTTAAGGAAAGCCTCAAATGGTGGAACAACAACGTTTTTGGGAGGATCAATTTGGAGATTGAGGAGATGTTGACGAGTTGAATTTGGAGGATGATAGGGAGTCGGTGGGCGGCGAATTGGAGGAGATGGAGTCTTTGACGAGGAAAAAGTTGGCTAGTGGGAAGTTTTGGTTGAATCTTAAGATTAAAGAGAACATGATCATTCAAAAATCGAGGTTAATTTGGTTAAATGACGGTGACTCTAATAGTAAATTTTTCCATAGAAGTATGAAGGAGAGAAGAAGGCGCAATTTTACTGGTTCGATTGAGACGATTCATGGTATGGTGGATAAGGTGGAAGAGGTTAAGGAGGAAGTTAGGAGCCATTTTGCGGCGAAGTTCATTGAGACGGATAATGAAAAACTCGTGCTTTAGGGTCTTTCATTTAAAGGCATTACTTCTTCGGATATTGCCTTTCTTGAAGCTCCTTTTTCGGAAGAAGAAATAAAGGATGCGGTGTGGAGTTGCGATGGTTCTAAAAGCCCGGGACCCGATGGCTATTCCTTCTTCTTTAGTAAAAAGTGTTGGCATTTTTTGAAGGATGATTTTATTGGATGCTTTCAAAGTTTCCATGCCTGTGCGTTTTTCTCCAAAACCTTCATCTCTTCTTTTTTGACTTTGGTGCCTAAATCTTCTAATCCTTTGGGCTAGGATGATTATAGGCATATTTGCCTTGTGGGTTGTGTGTATAAAGCGATTTCAAAATTGTTGGCGGAAAGACTTAAAGTGGTGTTGAAATCAATTATTTTGAATTATCAAAGTGCTTTTGTTCTGGGTAGACAATTATTAGATGGCGTTTTGGTGGCTAATGAATTGGTGGACTTTGCAAAGAAGGAGGGTATAAGTTGTTTGCTCTTTAAAGTTGATTTTGAAAAGGCTTATGACAAGGTTAGTTGGAATTTTCTTCGTTTCATGTTAAGAAAAATGGGATTTGGGGAGGTTTGTAGGAGATGGATGGAAGTTTTAATTTTTTCAAGCAAAATGTCGGTCTTGGTTAATGGTAGTCCTACGAAGGAGTTTGTGGTTGAGAGAGAATTGAGACAAGGAGATCCTCTTTCTCCGTTCCTTTATGTTATCGTGGCGGAAGGTTTAAGGGGTATGGTGAGCAAGTCGGTTGATAATGAATAATTTGAAGGCTTTAACATTAAGGGTAATTGTTTTGTTGATATTCTCCAATTTTCCGATGACACCCTTATGATAGGTGATGGGTCTTGGAAGCATATATGGGTAATGAAATCGGTTTTGAGAGGTTTTTAAATTTTTTTCTGCTTGGGTATTAATTTCCATAAAAGCAAACTCATTGGAATTAATATCAGTCCTCGATTCTTGGATATGGCTTCTTTCTTCCTTTCTTGTAGGAGAGAGGATAGTTCTTTCATCTTTCTCGGTATTCCTATTGGATATAGTTCTAATGGTGCTTTGATGTGATCAGATTTGTTGATTTGAAATTAAAAAAGAGACTTTCATGTTGGAAAAATCGGTTTCTTAGCTTTGGAGGAAGGCTAACTTTGTTGAAATCGGTTTTTTCTAGCATTTCTATTTTTATGCTTTCGTTTTATAAAGCTCCGTTGAAGGTGGTAAAAGAGATTACGAGAATTCAAAGTAATTTCCTTTGGGGTGGCAAGCAGGGTTTGAGAAAAATTCATTGGGTTAGTTGGAAGGAGGTGTGTTTTTCGATTGAGAAGGGGGGACTTGGTTTGAGGAGGGTGGATGATTTTAATTTGGCTTTGCTTAATAAATGGAGATGGAGGATTTTAGTGGAATCTAATGCTTTATGGTATAAGGTTCTTAATGTAAGGTATGGTGATATTAATTTAAGGGTCGTGGATTCGGGGGTTGGTGTTAAGAGTTCATCTTGTGGTTCATTTTGGTGGAGGGATATATTGGGATTGGAAAAAGGAAAGCCGGAAAATCTTTTTGTCTCTAATTGTAGATTTTCTATTGGTAATGGATTTAATTATTCTTTTTGGCATTCTAGGTGGATTGATGGAGTTTGTCTAAAGGAGAAATTCCCTTAACTTTTTGGGTTGTCTAACCTTAAAAAAGTCTCGGTCACTTGCATGGGTGGTTGAAGGGGGGATCATTGGCTTTGGGGGGATTTTGGGATTGGTGATTCTACTATTGGAGGGGTCGCCGCTGATATTTTTTTGTTGCGAACAACCTTACGGAGTTTTCGGCCGGTGGTCTCGGTTAATGATAGTGTGCGGTGGGAGCTCGATAACTCGGACGTCTTTACTAGCTTTTTCAAAATCCTTGCGTCTTGCCGTATTCCTTTCGGTCCTAATAATATGTTTTATGAGGCCTTTTCTTTGGTTTGGAAGATGGTTGTACCTTTTAAAATAAAGGCTTTTGGTTGGAGATGTTTTCTTGATAGGCTTCCTACTAAGGTTTCTCTCTCTTTAAGAGGTGGTGTTTTCTCGGCTAGTGACTTGAAGTGTGTTTTTTGTTCGCATCGGGATGAATCGTTGGACCATGTCCTTTTGAGTTGTTGTTTCACCCTTTTGGTATGGAAGAAAGTTACTGAGTGGATTGGTCTTGAGGACTTCGGGGCTTGTAATATTAAAGAGAGTTTTTTGAAGTGGTGTTTGTTTTGTAAGAGGAATAAGGCGAAGAGGGGTCCGGAAGGTTGTATTTGGTTGGCTACTACTTGGTATTTGTGGTGTTTGAGAAACGGTATCATTTTTAGGAATGAAGCTTGGAATGTTTTACATGCGATTTGGAGAATTAAAGAGGTTATTTGGAGGTGATTGTTCATCGGGAAAATTACTATTACCAATTATAGCTTTTATGAATTTTGTAAGTTTTCTTTGTTCTATTTGTCTTAAGGTTTAATTGGTTTTGTAATTCTCCTTTTTGTTTGAGCTTTAGCTCCTCCTTTTTGTAAGCGGGTTCGAGAACCCTTTGTTCTCGTATTAATATATTCTTTACTTATGAAAAAAAAACTTCATATTTTTTTTCTACTCAATTCAAGACTTTTGTATCAATTTCAAAATTCAATTACTAGCTATAATGTTGCAACTTCAAAGATCTAGGTTACACTTACATGACACCACTGGAAATATATATAAACTAGCCTTAAATAGTGTTTTCGTCCCTGTAAGTTAGCGTGTTTTGGTTTTCGTCCCTGTAATTTTTTTTTGGTTTTAGTCTCTATATTTCACATTCGCGTTCGTTTTAATCCTTAATATACCAAAATCCGCAGGAAACTTTCGAATTTTCCTGCGGATTTTGGCTTTAGGGACTAAACAGCAAGCAAAAAGTAAGATATAGGGACTAAAAAAAAAATATAGGGACGAAAACCAAAAACTCGCTAACTTATAGAGATGAAAATACTATTTAAGCCTATAAACTATGACTGAAAAAAAACTCTAAAACTATACATGAGAATAACATAAAATGTAATAAACACAAGAAAATATTGGCCCAAACCGACTGGTATCAAGCCTTATATAACAATCTACTTCTTGTTAAATTTAGAAGGCATTTATTTACTGAATCCAACAAATAATAAATAATAAAAATAATAAAATAGCTAGTTCTAAAATTTGGGAGCCAATTATTAACAAACTCCAACAAAATAGAAACAAATAATAAATAATAAAAATAATAAAACAATCTGTCCTAAAACAAATGATTACCAAGATATGCAAAATAGAATATTAAGGAAACTCAATTAATCATGTCTTGGCAACAAATCTACTTGTTGTTGAGCTCGTGATTTTCAAAGGGATAAAAGAATATAGCAAATGCATTGAAACTGACTTCAAATCAGCAACAAAATATACTGAAACAGAATAGAAACTTCAAAAACACTAATAAATTTAAAATCAATATTGTCTTCAGCACCTATCAAATTATAAAGAATATTGTTCTGTCTCTAAATAATAACATTAAGATAGATGTTTTAGAAATAATGAAAAACCCTAAAACTTGAAGACTAAACAAATAATATCAGTTGTTATTAACGCCTGCGAAGAGCCGAAAAATCAAATTTCTTCCCTTCTTGATCCCATTTAAAACCAATTTCATCTCCAGCTATTAAGTTCCTTTTAACTACAAAATCCTTTTAACTACAATTTGATTCGAAGGCTGTATCTTAAAAACAAGAGAACGAAGGCTTTGCGTGTCAACGTCAAAAACCGGAACTTTCACTCCATCTTTCTCAGCTTTATCTTTATCCAAATAAGGAACGACCCATTTCCTAGCCAATTCTTTCTTCAACAAAAGTCTGCTATTATTTTTCAGATCACTTGTTGTGAGTACCTTCTTGATTTTCCATGGATCATCACTGCTGATTGAAGAATCAGAACTTGTTCCAACAATATCAGTAACATTAGTTTCTTGGTGAACAAGTTTCTGTTTCTTAGCCATTTGAATGCAATCACAAAAATATAGAGATAAGTGGAGACAAACATTAGTTTCAATGGGATATGATGATGAACTATTGTTGGTTTCTTGTTGCGGACATTTCCGTTTGTATCCACAAGAACGGGAACGAAGATCACCAACATTAAGAATGGAAAAAGAGTGATAAGATGAAGATGAAGATGTTGAAGCATCATCTTTGAACAGAGGCATTGTGTGGTTGAATTGAAATTTTGAGTTGATCTTCAAGAAAGAAAACTTAATTGACTCAACAGTTTAAAGTGAATCATTCATATTCAACCCACACGCCGAAACTATATATTTATTTATACTATTTAGTTTCTTTTATTTTATCTTTCTTGTTTAATAAATCTAGTTTTATAAATCAAATCTTTTATATCATAAATTTTAGTGACTATGGATCAGTTAGTTTATTTTCATTAATTTTGTTTCCGTATTTTATAGATTTATCAAATCTTACTAATTACTAATAGATTTGTCTAAATATTATTTAGTTAGAATTTTACGTTTTTTGAAGGGATTTGATTTTTTTATTATTTTATTATTTATTTTATTTTATGAATGTATCTTTTTGTTATAAAACTTTGCAACTAAATCTATCATGTAATACAAAATCCTATAAAATATTTTAATATGACTTTTTCAATTATCTAATGATGCTAGTCTGTTAAATTGAATTTAATTCAAATTATAAAATGTCAAAATAAAACGAAATTTATAAATTAATGTTATTTTACATTTTGTGTGTGTGTGAGAAAGTTATCTTACATATTTATTATTAAAAATTGACGTATTAATAATCTAAAATTAGATAGAATTGCAGTTTTTAATATATTGAAAAATAATCTTAAAATGAGTGGTAAAAAATTGCTTAATAAATCATCTTTTTATTAAGATATTAAATTAAGACTTGGAAACAAAATCCATAAATTATTATTATTATTATTATTATTATTATTATTATTATTGATATTATTATTATTATTATTATTATTATTATTATTATTATTATTATTATTATTATTATTATTATTATTATTATTATTATTATTATTATTTTCGTCATTAATTATGAACTATTACTATGAGTTTAATGTAATTCTTTTTTCCAGCTTTATAATATCATGTTTTATATAATCAAAACCCATATATTAAATAATTAGGAATACAATAGGTATTTCCCAACAAAAGTACATATACAATATACCAAGTTCCCAACATATACTAGTTTACAAAAATTCGTAAGCACGATTATATCATTCGTAGTAATTACACTATATCCTCCGGCTAGAACTAATAGCTAGCCACCACCTAGAGTTATAGATAATACTATGGACAATCTCAGTTGGGCAATTGAATCTGTCATTAAATAGAATTTGATTTCTTTGCATCCAAATGCACCAGACCGTACAAAACAAAATTACACAAGCATTCTTTTTAGATGATACCTCAAACCATTCAATAAACCAAACCAAGAGATGCTCACAACAATTATCCATACTTGCCACAGACGCCCCTACCCAATCACCAATCACCCTACAAATAACTTGAATTATTAGACAGGAAATAAACACATGTTCAACCGATTCAAGACATTGGAAACAAAAAACACATACCAAATCATGAGGGTTAGAAATTATTCCCCTGGCCGCCAAATTAGAACGGGTCAAAAGTCTATTAAAAAACAACCTCCACCCGAAAATCTTAACTTTCATGGGAATCGACATTTGCCGTAACAGCTCTAAACCAGTTTTGGAAACAATATCTAATGTATCAACCTCACGAGCCTTTTGAATAAACGCGTACCTTGATTAGACGATGAAAACATTGTATTGCAACTTTGTCCACGAAAAGTGATCTTCAACTCCAAACCTTGGTTTAACATCAGCTAGAAGAGGAGACAACTCCAAAAATGCCTCCCTCAATTCTCCTACCAACATGCTACAATGATAACCCAACTGCCACACCCATGAATCCTCCACCCAAGACCCCAAGTCCCTAACGGACGCGTTTTTGAAGACAATAGCAACATACAGCGCCGGAAACGACAAACGCAGAGGCCGAGCTTCAAACCATCAGGAATTCCAAAAGGAGATACGATCTTCTATACCAAACTTGCATGATAGTTGTAGCATGAAGCCATCTACATCCTTGGAAATAGCCACGTTATAAATGTCTTTCCACCAATGAGAATCATACCTTCTAACATGAGAATCATGTCCTAACATTAATTTATAACCAAAATCACCATATTTGTACGACAATATAGGCTCCCACAATGCTTCCATCTCTTGAATCAACCTCCACACCCACTTAGACAAATGAGCAATGTTGAAGATACGTAAATCCTTAATTCCAATTCCGCCTTGTTCCTTCGGCTTACAAACTGAGTCCCAAGACACCCAATCCAACCTCGAAGCTTCGGGTAAGCCCGGCCAAAGAAAACTCCTTTGAATTGACACAAACTCATTCACCACTTTCGCCAGTGCTTTATAAAATGATAGATGATGAATAGGTAAATTAGTAAGCACAAAGTTGATGAGATTTACACTTCCTCCAATCGAAAGCATTTTTCCTTTCTAGCTTGATAACTTTGGTCTGAAAGCTTCAACGACCGACTTCCAAAATTTGAAACGCCTTTGATTACAACCAACACACAGGCCCAAAAATTTAAATGGAAGGCTGCCAGGGTACAAGAAGATTTGGTTATTGTGTCGTCAGGGTGTCTATTGGCCCATAGTGCTTAAGGATTGCGTTGATTTTGCAAAGGGTTACCAGGAATTCCAAGTTGACTCAGGCATACAACATGTTCAAGCAAGTGAGTTGCATGCAATAGTGAAACCTTGGCCGTTCAGAGGATGGACATTAAATCTGATTGGGGAAATTTGACCTGCGTCCTCTAAAAGCCAAAAGTATATATTGGTTGTTATTGATTACTTTACGAAGTGGATCAAAGCCATACCTCTACTGAAGGCCGATCAGGAGGCCATAATTGAGTTTATTGAAAGGAATATTATCTACAGGTTTGGGGTTCCTAAGACCATTACGACAGACCAAGGGTCAATGTTTATCGATCGAAAGATGCAGGAGTTTGTATCAGAAATGGGAATTAAGTTGTTAACTTTGACTCCCTATTATGCTCAGGCAAATGGGCAAAATCGAAGCTGCTAAGAAAGTCATTATTAGTTTGATTAATAAACATGTTGGGAAGAAGCAAAAGAATTGGCATACAACATTAGACCAAGTCTTATTGGCTTGTCGTACGTCTCCCAAAGAGGCGACAGTTACAACACCATTTTGATTGATTTATGGGCATGAAGTTGTTTTGCCTATAGAAATTTCTTTGCAATCAATCCGAATTCAAAGACAAGACGAAATTCCATCAGACCAATATTGGGGGATGATGTTAGATGAGATGGTTGATTTGGACGAAGAAAGGTTAGAAGTGTTAGATACTTTAATACGACAAAAGGAATGAGTTGCCAAAGTTTATAATAAAAAAGTTAAGTCCTATCATACCCAAAATTTGGACCACCAAGATTTCCCATCATTGTGTAAATCATCATCATAATATGGATGTACTTTCATGCCTCATCAATTTCCTCAAAGATGGGTGAGCATTCACCACAACCAAGACTTAGGGTTTCAAGCCCTCTCAGAGCCTTAGACAAAGGATCAATCAAGGAATGACATGATCTTTAACTTGTCTAAACTCTCAAACACCTATAAAGGATCAAGAGGACTCCCACATCAAGAATCAAGCACAAGGTTGCAACATTCCAAGTGGATCAAGCCTCAAGATCGCCAGTGTCACCAAATTAGGATTTTGGTCGACCAAGGTCTCCAGATGGAAATTTTCCTCTGGGCATGAGCCATTGCTTCAAAGCACAACCCAAGATACTCCAAGGGACCTCATGGACCCCATCCTCAAGTCAATTTAGCCTCAGGGGATGCATTCATAAAAAAAATCACGAATTAGGGTTTCTTGACCTAATTCACCCCTAAGTTGACTTTTGGGACAAAGCCTGAGCCAAGACCTCAAGACATGAATTGAGGGCCTCAAGTACACTACATTGATCCATTTACAACAATGGATTGAGCCAAGAAGCTTAGTCCACAAGTTTCAATTTCATCTGGACCACAATTAGGGTTTTGAAGGAAAAGTCAACTGTACCTTTCACTTTTGACCAAGACATGCTCCCAAACCTTGAGACATGATTCAAGACACCCTAAAACGCCTATGGAATACATCCATTAGGTTTGAATTAGGTCAAGGACTTGATTTCAGAAAGGATTGCACAGTTTAGATTTCATCCGATAAAAAGTCAACTATGCACAAAATCAAGTTTGACTTTTTGGAATTTTTCACAAATATGGTTCTCCTAAGTCAAAAATAATGTTAATGTATGGTATTGATCATCATTCATTAAGAAAAATCAAGAAAAGTGAGGTTTCTTGCAAAAGGGGCAACCATAAGAAACCAAAATTTTTCTAAGTTATGGAACAAAAGTGATTTTGGTGCCAACTTCCAAGGATAATAACTTGAGATCCAAGCAGCCATTTTGGGTGATCCAAGGCCTGATTTGTAGGTCTTCCTACATTCTACAAAAGCTTCAACTACAAGAAACCCCAATTCTTCATGGATTTTGAGTCATGGATTGATCAAAATCACAAAAACATGAAAATGACACTTTTTCCAACACTTAGTGAAAATCTGCCTAAGTTACCAGCCTTGAACATCAATGTTCATGAGGATTTTTCAAAGGGATCAAAATAGTTTCAAAACAAACTATGATCACACATGTTTTGTATCATATGAGGGCTCTTTAAAAAGCACAAGAGCCTCCCATAACTCAACCTGAGCAAGGAGATATGATCCCCTCAAAATCACCATTTCCAACTGCCTTGTTCAAGGCAGATTTTGGCATTTTGCTCGATTTGGAAAAATTGGACAACTCCAAGCCTTGTCATCCATTTGGACATATAAGAGGATAATACAAAAAGGGGAATGATCTGATCCCTAATCCTTCCAAGTCCAAGAATCTACATATAGCCATAACAAACCTAAAAAGGCTAAAAAGTGCAAAGGACTCCATTTTTGTTTCCAAGCATTCAATGGATGCACCAATGTGGCATGGACCGAGACATTCCAAATTGAATGAGTCAAGATTCAGTTCTGAAACAAAGGACCATAGGCATGTGCCCTAACCTCAAGTTAATGGCTAGAGGAGACTTGAGATTCCTTTTGATCAACATTGGCCAAAGGCCTGCTGCAACAGCCATTCACTATTGATGCCAAAACATACATGACACACTATAAATAGAGCTCAATTGTGATCAGTTTGAGTACACCAAAGCACTACAGCTGATGCTTTCCTCAAAATCTCTCTCTCTCTCTCTCTAGGCCAAAATGCCTTCTTTTGCAAGTCATCTATGTGTTTTTGAGTTAGAGAGCAATTCCACCATAGCTCATGATCCAAACACATCCAATATGTCATATCTAAGCTGTTCAAACACTCACTTGTGATCTGAAACACCAAAATCAGAAAATCCACCTCCAAAACATCAAAATTGGACTTTTCTGCATTTTTTAAGCCATGCCTTGATTCAGTCACTTCCAAAACCAAACCGGGTCTCAAACACACTCCAAATATCATCCTCAAACTATCCCAATTGGTTTCCCTCATCTGGAACACCATTTGAGGGAGTTGCTATTTTAGTCACTTTGCCACTTTTGCAAGAAAGAGCCTAATACTTGTTTATGAGGATTCCAGCTGGTTTTGATCATCCTAAAAGCTTCTAAGGGATCAATCAAGAGTGTTCAAAGCATTGAATAACTTCTGGCACAAGGAACTTGGCAGATAACATAAGGAGCTCCAAGAGGTAAGTGCATCACAACTTGAACTCTCTAAATCATGCATTGCTTTGAGGTTCATTGATCATGGACCTCTCATACATATCATATGTGTTGTGTTTGAACCAATTTATCATGCTATTATTGCCTGTACCATGAGATAGCATAGAACATGCAAAATTAGGCCTATTTTGAAATCACTATCGGATTTTGAAATGGAGGCATTTTCTAAAAATTCCAAGGGTACCGTTGGATTCCTCATGAAATTTTAGGTTAGATGCACCTAAATTTTGTCCTAATCCATTGAGAAATGAGAAAGTTAGAGGCTTCATGCAAATTTCCAAGACTAGGCCTTGCCTTGGGCAAGGGCCATCCATGGCGCCTTGGCCAGGCCTAGAACTTGGCACCCATTATGTATTAATGTGGTGGTTTTGATACACGGATGTATCACCACCCCAGTGGTAGCGTGCATGTGTGTTTGTCTTGATGGTCGTGGGTTCAACACCCACCCAGACCATTTTTTCCACTTTGACATATTTTCATATTTTTGCTATTTTTTATGGTTTTTGTTAATTAATTTCAAAATTAATTTCTCTCTCAATTTTAATTATTTTTTATTGGTTATTTTTTAAAAAATTCCGAAAAATGTTAAAATATTTTATTCCACAAAAATATTATTTATTTTATATATTTGGTATTTTTGTAAAGAATTATGTTTTTATTTGTTTTTAAACATTTAAAAATATTTCTTTCTCTTGATTTTGCAAATTCAAATGATTTTCAAATCATTCTATGAATGAAACATGTTTTCTCAAGCATTAATCCAAGATCAAAACTTATTTTTTATACATGTTTGATAATTTTGATTATTTTAATTGAATTTTATTCAATTAAAATGCATTTTAAAATCAAATTAGGGTTTTGATTATTTTCACCCTCACAAATCTTTTTTTAAAAATACTTTGGGCCTCTTTATAGAGTGTAAGTCCCATCCTTTTGTAAATAAAATTTTCTTGAACCTCAGTCATTGTATAAGTCCCACTGTGTTTTTAAAAATCTCGGCGCGATCGCCATTTTAAAACAAAATCATCTAGGTCTACCCTTTGTGTTGTAAGTCCCATTTCTTTTCTTTTTCAAACCTTTGGGCTTCTCCTTGAATTGTAAGACCCATCTATTTGTACAGAAAACCTTTCTTAGGCCTCAATCATTGTATAAGTCCCGATACAAATTTCAGATCAACGGTACGATTACTGTTTTTCATCTAGGCCTCTCCTTGAGTATAAGCTCCAACAATCTTTTCAAAAACAACTTTCCCTTTTGATTTAGATTCAAACTCATAGGTCTTATTCAAAATTTCTTTAATTTCTTGAACAACTAACCATACAGCCGTTACAATGGAAGCTTGCTCTCCTGTAAGTTTTATTAGCTTTCTTTTACATACTTGCATATATATATATATATATATATATATATATATATATATATATATATATATATATATATATATATATATATATATATATATATAAATAATTGTTTGTGCTGGAAGCTTGCTCACTTGTAAGTCCTCATACCCTTTTTTACATACAGTATATATTTCATCTGTATATATATGCCTGTATATTATCTGCTTAGAGTTTTTCCCGACAATTAGGTCTAGAACTAGATAAAGCCAGTGGTCACTCTTTCAACACAGTCAAAACTAGTTCCCCATAGGAAATCCAGATACAATCTTGCCTTCTCTGGGGCTTATACAATATGAAACAAACAGAAAGGCATTATTCTCGGTGAAACTTTTCTCAGACTGTCACTATTATAAAAATTGTCAAAGAAGTTCATTTCCCTAGAGAGGATTAGTTCTTGGTGAAACCTCTCTTGAATTTCTTCAAACCTTAAAACTGTTCACTAAAGAAAAGATTATTCCCGGTGAAACTTTTCTTGAACTCTTCTTAAGTTTGGACCCATTGGCTATCTAAAAGCATCCCCGCCTCCTCTTGAGCTTTGTACAAGGACCCTCCGGCTTCTTAGAAGTTCTCATGTCTTCTCTTGGGCTTAATACAAGGGCCTTGAAGACCTCTTAAAGGTATAAGACAGAACTTAGTCATCATTTATTAGAACAGTCTTTCTAAAGAGTCAAAACCTTGGACAATTTAGGGTTGATTCTCATCCCTTAAAACACAAGCCTCCTCTTGGGCATCATACAAAGATAAACTCTTCCATACTGTCGCTCCCGGGATTTTCATCCAAGTACAAACGTGAAAGTGGCGCGGAAACAGAGTCGCCAGTAATGTGTATTTATCCCATGAGAGGGAAAGGAAACACTGCATAAACCTGGGGGAAAGGAAAAGCATGGTCTCATGACCAAGAGAAACGGGTAAGGGAGTTGGTTACGCGAAGGGAAGGTATTAGCACCCCCACGTGTCCATCGTACTCGATGGGATCCACGCTTGTTGTCTCGATTAAAAGGTGTCGTCATCTGGAGCTCCACTGCTACTGGAAAAGAAAAGGAATAGGTACGGGAAATAACGAAGAAACGAGGAAGAAAAGAAAAAGAAGTGACTTGGTAGGACATCCTCGGAGTCCTAGGCCTACGTATCTCATCGGGAATGAGAATCAGAGTCAACGTAGTTCGGACTACGGTTTAGGGAAAGGTTGCTCGCCAAGACGTCGCGTCTTGTGCCTACGTATCTCATCGGGAATGAGAATCAGAGCGTCGTAGTTCCCCTCACTAGGGATGGATTTGCTTTGTTTGTGTTTTTAAGTGGAAGACGTCCAGGCGTGCGTTCTAGCAGTTAGGTGTCGCAGCTCGTTGTACGGAGTGTTAGGCATTTACTTGTTTGCGATAGAACGAACGTGACGAATCCTTAAGAATGGAGTGAAAGAGATGAGAAGAGGATTGTTTATTTTTGTCTTTTATGAGATAGTGTTTTGATTGTTTTGTGTTTGTAACGCATATTGCACTAAAGTCTATGACATAGGATCAAATGCTTCACATGGTCGTCCTAACAGGATGTATGCTAAACACTCTAGAAAGGCGGAGGGAAACCCTCCTTCTTCCATTTCCCACATGTAAGGCTCGTGTGCAATACATGTTAATCCTTTATTAGATGTTTTGATTTTTGTTTTGAGATGAGAGAAGAGACTCAAAGGGAAGAAAGGATAAAGTCTAGGTGGGGAACTAATCATCCTAAAGTTATCATGCCTGGAGATCCTATGGTTGTGTGAGGTATAAGGAACACCTAAGCGAGGAAGATAGAGGGATAGCACTACCTAATGCTTATCCCACCTCACCTTAATCAAAAAATTAAGGATGAGCTAGGATCCCTAAGGGATGTGAGAAAGTTCTACACAATCATGCATTATATCATGCTATTCACAAAAGAGAATCATAAGTAAAAGAGATGAGATGAAAGAAGAGAAATGAAAGAAGAGATGAGTATGGATTAACATCCACTCATTCAAATGACTCACCTCTGCCCCTACACAAAAGGTTAGTGCATAATCAATCACAAGTAAAGAATTCAAGTGAAAAAGTTAAGCAAACAATACTAGTTGACTTAAGAAGACTATGCAAGAAGAAAGTGCAATTCAAACCAAAGGAGAAGTGTCTTAATGGATAAGAAACATGCAAGGTCAGTATACACAAGCTAAGGTACAATTCTAATGTAAACAAGTCATATTAAATCAAATGAAACCAAACTATGTGTCAAACAAGTATGCAAAGGTGAGTTGAACATTAACTACACAAGGTATATGCAAATAGAAGGCAAGCATGGATAAATGGATATGTAAGTATCAAAGTCAGGATATAATGGCATTTAGGAATGTATATTAATGCCATTAAATGAACATACAAGTCATGAAAGTATGCACTCAAAGAAGTAGAACAAGAAGAAGTGAGCAAACAACCCTTGGAGTTTAAAAAAGAAGATGTAAACTTGTAATGCAAGTAAAGGATGAACATGCAATGGAATCAAACATGTAACATGATTACAAACTAGTATCTAATGATAAATGAAATGACCTTTAGAAGTTATGGATGCAAGCACCAAGTTCGCATCATTATCATGTTGAGGTACTTTGAGAGTTAAAACAAACAAGCTCACATTAAGTCAAACAAGTTCACTTGTATCCTGAAGTTCCAAGCTTGCAATTTGAAGTTAAAATTCATTTTATGAAGTTGAGAGTGATGGAAAATAGAAGTGTAATCACTTTGAAGTGGCATATGAATGTCATGCAAGAGTTGGCATACACAAGTCATCCAAGAAAGGCAAGTTAAGATTTATTAATTCACACAACATTCTATGATTAAACAAGTATACATCAATCATGCAAGTATGAAACAAGATGGACCTATAATTCAAAATGAAGGACCTCTAATATGTATATCTCATGATGTTGAAACATCTCACCACACATCACAAAGGAACTTGTTCAAAGCAAATAAAAACCCTAATGGAAGTCACTTAACAAGCATACAAACTTTAATGCATTTAGAATGAATCAAAAGCATAGTTAAAGGCTCAAATAAATTGTGAGATTCAATACATATGATGAGCAACCAGCATGTAAACATGTCCCAAAAGAGTGGCTCAAAATTCATTATCAAACATACACAAACATGTTTAACAATGTCATACAAAACATACACATGAATGGCCCAAAGACTTCACTCAAAAGTCATCAAGAAATGATTTAGAAAATTCACAAAAAATGAATAACATGCCTCAACATATCATAAAGTTACATACCAATTATCATGCAAAAATACAATGCACAACTATGTCAAATAAGATCAATATGTGGCACGTGTCATGATGAAATGCACAAACAAAAGAAAATGAAAGAAAATTCATGGAAATATGGAAAAATGTCATAAAATCAGGAAGTAAAATAATAAAAAATTATTTAAATGTGCTTAGATGGCTCATGATTTTTTTTGGGATTTTTGGATGCATCAAAGTAATTTTAGAAATTAAAAATGAAAACAGATGCAAAAGAAAATATAAAACAAAAGAAAAGGGTCAGGGGGTGTAGCTTGAGTAGAAATGAAGTTCAAAATGTTGTTGGGCTCAAAAGGTGGGGTGGAAATAGCATTGAGAGGCCCAGTCCAATCAGCGCGTTCAGGGAGGGTGCATCACATGGATTTTAGTCAAATTCTTTGACTCATCCTGATCCATTGGATGAAGTCAAGTGTGATGATCAAGTAAGTACGCCAATCAAACGGTCCATGATGCAAGTACATAGTAAGCCATGATGATTCAAGCACGCATGATCAAATAGTCAAAGTAAAGTCAGAAAAAATGAGCACGTGACCTCCACCCTCTCGCATTAATGTGCTGGCATTCCTGTGTGCGTTAGATCAAGAAACATCGACGACTGAGATTATAACTGGTAAACGGTTAGGGTTCAGGGAGGGATCATCAGACTGGTTATTCCGGTCACCTTCTCCGGTGATATCTCCGCCGGCCACAGTGATTTCCACGCCCAGAAAAGACACATGAGCATACTATTTCACTCAGAATTCTATGAGGATTCCAAATATGGCATTCGTTTTCCCAGATCAAGCACGCATAATTCAAATCGAAAGCAAACAGTTAAGCCCTAAAAAATGAACTAAGCACCTAATGTGCATATCAACTAGCCAGAGTGTCCAATAATCCCTAGGGGACTTCAAAGCAGCAAGAACTGACTTAACAACAAAGTAAAATTGCAAAGAGAAATTCTGACCTGAACTTTGAAGAGTTGTTTTTCACACTAAGAAATCCAGAGAAAACTCCTTTGTGCTTTGTTCTTGAACACTTGGCCAAATAAAGGCAGTAGAATCCTTGAAATCTTGTTGTGGTATCGATTTGTTGAAGATGAAGAAAACACAACTCGCTTCTATGTAGCTTCAGTGATGATTCAACGCATACAGAGAGAAGAAGCCATGGTAGTGGAGAGGATGATGCTGAATTTGTAGAGAGAAAACCTCTTAATCAATGGCCTCGAAGAGAGAGAAAGAGTGAGAGTTTGGTGAAATGTGAATAATGAACCAGTTAGTTAGAGTTTCTGTTGGAAATTACTTTTATATATGGAGTTAGATTCTAACTACTGTGGTTTACAGTTAGAACTAGGGTTTAACCTTGGTTAAAGGGTAGGTGGAAGAAAGAAGTGTGAACGGATTCTTTTTGTATGGAGAGTGAGCATGAAACTTCATGGTGAGGATCATGATGGAAGGTGGTGATGCATTACACTGAACCTACAGCAGCAACAACTTGTTGTACAAGTTTCCTTTTTTCTCATGGTTTGCACAAATGAGGTAAAACAACACGTGAGCATGTATGTATGTAAGTGTTTGCATGGTTTAAAATGGCAATGATGTATAAGAGATGATGGCATGCGTATGAAAGAGTGAAGAACAAAAACAAAGATTTATATTCTTGGCATGTAAGGAAACCAAGTGGCATGATGGTAAGTTTGTGCATGTGAATCTCTATAATCAAGCAATCAAATGGCATGATCAAGGGCAATTTGGAAAGAGGACATGGAAGGGAACAATATTAGGGTGGAAAGTAATCACAATTAAAACCTCTAACATGTTCCAATATGGCCATGAAAATCACTAGTCATGACTTCCTTGCCATGCCACCCTGACCTACTCTTGCCCACCCCATGCGTGTGAAATGAATCAGTGTGAGTTCATCACTTTGGGCCACCATCACTTTGGGCCTCCCTCATGGAGAAATTTGCCTTGGAACATTGATATATCATGCACACCAGGTGTTTGTGAATATTACTCCGAGCCAGCACGCGCGTGACCTGCCTGCCTTGCCCAAAATGCCTTACAAGCCTCCAACTTTGAGCCATCATAACTCCCTCAATTTTAATCCAATGGAGGAATTCTTGGTATGGTTTTAAAGCTCTTAAGATGAACTTTCAATAGGCCTCCATAACCTTTGAGTTTTAAGCTTGGAATATGGAGAAAGAGAGCTCCCAAAATGGGTGTTCATCTTGCCAAAACTTACTAAATTTAGAATCCCTAGTTTCAATTTTTAGCAACTTTCCACATCTCTTGATTTTTGGTGAATCTCTTGATATTTCTTGCTCCAATCTCCATCATTGATCATATTTGACATGAGGAACATGAACTTGACCTTAAAAAGTTAAGAGTTGATTTTTTCCTCTGCACAATTGACTTTTCCCCAATTCTCTTGATCCCCAATCAATTGGTCAATTGAATCCCTTCCAAATCAAATTGATGGGAAATTATTCATTCCTAGACCCTTGAGGACATGTAGAATACCATATAATCAAGTCTTTCTCAAAAAATCAGAAATAAACTGATTTTATGGCAAACCCTAATTTTGACCCCTTAGTCTAGGAGAAATCAGCACATCCTCCAAATCCAAATTCCTCTGAATATGATGTGTATCCTCTCCAAAAAAGATGAGATATGCCATTTGGAGATGATAAAAGCTCAAAGGTCTTACCCATTGGGGGGGTATTATACTTCAGAATTCCAAAACCCTAGTTTGCACTGGTTAGAAGAGTATGACTTTCTTCAATCTCCTATTGAATTCTTATCTAGTGATGACTTGAGGACTCAAATGAGATGAAATGAGATATGAAAATCCCTTGAAACTTATTTGGAAAAGATTTCCTCTTGTCCTTTGCCTTGAACTGCTTATGCTTTGAAACACCTGATCCCATGCCTTGCAACCAATGATGCATATGATTTAATATGACCTATTATGAAATGCAAATGAGTGAAACACAAGCCAATTATTGAGAAAAATAAGAGGGAAATTTTTGGGATATTACACCTACCAGTAGACTTGGAGAGTATAATCTCCTCTTGGATTTCAAAGACATTCTCAAGCTCCCTACAAACACAGGAAAAAACCCTGGTCATTTAACCAATCTCTAGTAGAGTTGAAACCTCTATAGGTTTTCAAAACTCAATCTTTAAACTCTCACTTTAAATTTCCCCACCAGGGTCAGCTTATCATCAGTATAACACTATCCCAAATCAAAACCTCAAGGAATCTGTGTAGCGAGCGATTTTGGACGCGGTTCTTAAGCGCTGGTCGCTCTCTGCGGTTTGAGCTTAAACTACAGGTCGATTCATTTTTTATCCTATTGTGAGCTGAATAAGGAAGGGAAATAGATGTCTCAAATTAACCCTGCATGCATACTGAGTTTAAACAGCGGTCTGTTAAGTTACGAATGCTATCAATGTGGGGGGGCCTTTTACTGGTTATTTGTATTTTTGCCAGTACTGTTTTCTTTCTTTCTAGGACTTTCTAGCGGGGAACAAGGATTAGGATGTTAGGACTGATGCTTTTGAATTACTGATTTTTGATTGATGGAGATATGGGATTTGGGTTTTTTGTTGATTGTGCTCGCTAAGATCTTTTCTTTCGATCTTATGCCTACGTATTCCCGTTTACCGAAACAGGGAAATCAGAGCGTTCGTAGTTCCTCCTATTCTATGGGAGGAAATGGGTGTTTTGGTGTTTTGGTGTCTTGTTCAAAGCCCAAGACGTGAAGCAAAAGGTGGTTTGTATCTTGTTCAAAGCCCAAGATGTGAAGCTGAAAGGTCTATTTGTGTCTTGTTCAAAGCCCAAGACGTGAAGCTGAAAGACCTCAACCTTAGAGAGAATTTGTCATCTCTAAAGAGTGGGAAGGAGAATTACTTTAACTGGGATACGCGGATCCGAGCAATGCCATAATTTTCGAAGAAAGGGTTTTAACCTGAAGGAGAAGACTTTAACTCAGTGTAGAGCAATGCCATCTTTCCTTAGGAATTTCTCATGTTAAAAGAGGGACAGTGGAATGGATATAGATGATCCAGAGGCTTGCCGCTTACAGCGATTAGATGAAAGGAAATGAGTTGTTGATGTTTGTGTACTGTGAATGAGGCACAACTTCGATGCTAAAAGGTTAATTGGATCAACCAGTGGTTTTCTTAAACAAAGCCTAAGAGGAGGCTAATTTCCGCTAGGAAAATCATTATACAAAGCCTAAGAGGAGGCTATTTTGTGTCTCGTACAAAGCCCGAGAGAGAGGCTAAAAGTTTTTGACCCGACAATAGAGTCTTTGTGTCTCGTACGAAGCCCGAGATAGAGGCTATTGTTTGTTTGACTCTACGAGGGAGTCTTTGATACTCAACAAGAGAGTGTTTTTGTATCTCGTACGAAGCCCGAGATGGAGGCTAAAGGTTTGTTTCAGTTGAGTGACAGATCCAGTATACTGATTTTAAAAGAGAAAATCAGTTCTTACATGAGCAACACTGTACTCAGGGATTTGATCTGAGGATCAGGGATATTTCCTTCTCTTTGAGGAAACGGGAAATCCAAAGGGTATTGAGACTGTCCGAGTCTGCGGGTTTCCTTCCTATTTAACGAAGGGGTCACTTGAGAATGTCTTTGAGACTCAAGGAAGTTAGACTGTCCAAGTCTAGAGTTTTTTTTCCTTTTGTACTATGCTTTGAGAAACAGTAGTAGACTCTATGAAAGGACTGTTCTATGAGGATGACTAGGTTCTGTTCCTATACCTCTAGGAGGTCGCCGGGACAATTTGTACGAAGCCCAAGAGGAGGCTGGAAACTTTTAAGAAGCCTACGGGTCCTTGTACGAAGCCCAAGAGGAGGCTATCATTCCCGAAGGAAGAGATCATTATACGAAGCCTAAGAGGAGGCTGTGAATATTTCTAAGAAGCCGTAGTGTCCTTGAATAATGCCCAAGAGGAGGCCGATGCTTTTAAGAAGCCCGTGGGTCTATCATCTTCTTTCCATTAGGAGAGATGACTCTTTTAAAGATAAAAACCACTGGTAAACGTGCGAGGTTTACTATCCAGCGATTTTTAGCTTTTAAAGAGGGTTCCTTAGTTAAGGTCCAAGATTATGACCGTAGTGGGTACCCAAACCGCGAGACATTCAGGGCAAGCTATCCACAAGGAATAGATCAAGTAAGGAAAGTTCGAGAATTTGGAAGAAACTCAAAGATGCCATTCACGGAGAATACATTCATCTTGGGGAGTAGAGCTTCTTGACAATTCCTAAGGAGGACAGCCGAAGAGAAGACTGTATCTGGTGCTCCTATTGGGGATCTAGGCGTCTATTTCTACGAATAAATGAAACGGCGTCACCTAGTTCTAGACGTAGTTGCCGGGGAAACTCGAAATATCTATACTATTATTACACAGTAGATATGAGTTTATGAAAGGAGACATACAGTGAGCAGCCCCACAATACAGTTTATAATATGAAAGCAGTAAATGAAAGCGATAACCACTTACTCGGTTGTAGTGCTTCCATGCTGTTTGGTTAGTTGTTCAACAAAGAAAGATTGAAAACAACAGTATATTCAAAATCAAAGGAGAAAGTGCTTTGAAAAAGAAAGATTTGGGGCTTACAGCTCAAGGAGAGGCCCAGGGTTTTATCAGTGAGCGCACTGTTTGACTTTATACAGCGGGACTTATACAAGTGACTGGGGCCCAAAAAGGTTTTCTCTACAAAGGGATGGGTCTTACACTCTCTCAAGAGGCCCAAAAAAGGTTTAAAGAAAAGAGAGGGGCTTATAACAGGAGGGTAGGCCCAAATGATTTTTCGTTTAAAAATGGCGATCGCGCCGAGGTTTTCTTTTAACGCAGAGGGACTTATACAATAAGTGAGGCCCAAAATGTTTTGGTTAAAAGGGGGATTGGGTCTTACACTCTAATAGAGGCCCAAAAGTTTTGAATGGGTCTTATAGCTCGAGGAGAGGCCCAGATGATTTTTATTTTTAAACGGGCGACGATCGCGCCGTTTACTTGTACAGAGGGACTTATACAATGAGTGAGGCCCAAAAAGTTTTTGTACAAGGGGGGATGGGTCTTACACTATCTCAAGAGGCCCAAAAGAGTTTTGAAAATGATTTATGAGGGTTGAATTAATCCAAAACCCTAATTTGTTTTCAAAATGTATTTAATTGAATAAAAATTCAATTAAAATGATCAAAAATTGTTTAACACATGGAAAACAAATTGTGATCTTGGATTAATGCTTCAAAAATTAAGTATTGACCTACAAAATAATTAGAAAGCATTAAAAGTTGCAAAATCCATGTAGAAAAAATATTTAAAATGTCAAAAACAATTAAAATATTAATTCTTTGCAAAAATATCAATTATATGAAATAAATAATATTTTTAGGATTTTTTGTGAAAATAAAATATTTTAACATTTTTGTGAATTATTAAAAAAAGAATCAACTCAAAATCATTAAAACTCAGAGAGAAATTAATTTTTGAATCAATTAAACAAGGGTTAATTGTGATTTACCCCCCTGACATATGAGCGTGTTTTGGTTTACCCCCCCACCGTTGCCATAGGCAGGTTTTGGCAACGATTTTTTCAAAAAAACCGTTGCCTAAAGGCATGTAGGGGGGTAAATCAAAATTCGCTCATATGTCAGGGGGGTAAATCACAATTAACCCATTAAACAAAATCACAAAATTCAAATATTTGAATTTCTAAAAATGGCGCCAAGAACAAGCTGAAGAACACGCGCGTGTTCTTGGTTTCTCAGATTTGCATTTTCTATCCAATCTCCATGAATACGTAATCATATCATACAATCCACATATCATTATGCTCGCCTCAACCTCACGATCATGTCTATGTACTTTAATTTCATTTAAATTAAACATACAACAAGACATCACGAAGAGACCTCAAGAACCCTAATTTCTGCATGAAGGCTAGGATTTTTGATACACGATTCAAACAATGCAATTAATTGAGGGAAAACATTCCATGCATGATTATGAACATATGGGCAAATTATTGTGCGAGGAAATATGCATAGATTGAGAGATGACCAAGTATGTGCTTACCTCCAAGTCATGACAGCAAGTTCAAAGTGATTTTTGATTTGGAGGTGTTACAGATGAGTGGTGATGATCTTAACAGCTTCCCTACACCCTATGGATTGTGTTTGGATGGTTGGACTTGATTGAAATTGGCTGGATCATTTTGTGGTACCTCAGCTGCACTTTGGTTAAAACCTTGAGCAACCAGCTGGTGATTTTGTGAAATTGATGTTTCATAAGTAATCTAAGTGTTTGATCAGCTCATATGTGATGTATGTGAGGTGTGTAAGTGATTGGTTTGATTGGAATTGCTCCCAAACTCAAAACCCGATAGTGACTTGCCTTAGAAGGCAAAATTGGAGTGAAAGAAGAGATTTTGAGGAAAACATCTGTTAGATGGCTTTGGTGTACTCAAACTGACCACAATTGAGCTCTATTTATAGTAGAGCAAGTTTGTTTTACAAGGAATAATGCATGGCAGCTGGTAAGTAGGTTTGGCCAATGTTGGCAAATGAAAATCCAAGTTTCCTTTAGCCATTGACTAGAGGTTAGGGCACAGAGCTTTGGTTCCCTTGGTCTTGGATAAGTCTTGACTGATTTTAGATGAGAATGGCTCAGTCCATGCCACCTTGATGGTTTCATTGAATGCCTCATTCCAAATTTGAAGTCTTGTCCCTATTTTGGCCATTCTAGGTTCAACATGCTATTTCTTGTTCCATGGAATTTGGAGGCTTGGCTCAGTGATTGTCCCCTTTAGATTCAATCCTCTGAGGTGTCCAAGTGGATAGGAGCAATTGGATTTGACTGATTTTGGCAAATCGACCAAAGTTGCAAATTCTGCCTTGCCTTGACAGATTTCAGCAAGGCAACTTGGCAATGTTGTATCTCATGGTGTAGGTTGAATTTGGCAATGTTCTTGGCCATTTTGGAAAGCTCTTACATGATACAACAACTGTTTGAACAAGTTTGGTTTTGATCTCTTTTGATTCCAAGTGAAAAATCCCCCTACATTTGGCAAAAAGTGAGGCAGAATCTGACTTAGTGAAAATTTCACTAAGTGTTGGAAAAAGTGACATTTTCAATTTTCAGCCACTTTGATCACTCCATAACTCAAAATCTTTAATGAATTGGAATGACTTGTAGTTGAAGTTTTTGTAGGTGATAATGAGGGCTACAAATCCATCTTTGGATGAGAAAAAATGGCCTTGTGGTTTAGGAGTTATGGTCCTCCAAAGTTGGTACCTTTGCCACTTTATTTTTAACTTAGAAAAATTTCTAAGTTTTATGGTTATCCCTTTTACAAGTTATCTCACTTTTCTTTATTTTTCTTGATGAATGATGATTCAAATCATACATTAACATCATTTTAGGGTTAAAAATCCATTTTGGTGAAAAATCTCAAAAAGTCAAAGTTGACTTTTGTGCAGAGTTGACTTTTTATCAGATGAATTTCAAACTGTGCAATTCTTCAGGAAATCATGTCCTTGACCTAAATCAAACTTGATGGACATGTTCCATGTGTGTCATAGGGTATATTCAATCATGTATTAGGGTTTGGGAGCATGTCCTGGTCAAAAGTCAAAGTTACAGTTGACTTTTCTCTTAAAACCCTAATTGTGGTGCAGATGAAATTGAGACTTGTAGCTCAAACTTCTTGGATCAATCCATTGTTCCAAATGGATCAATATGGTATATTAGAGACCCTCAAATCATGTCTTGAGGTCTTGGCTCATGGTTTGTCCCAAAAGTCAACTTAGGGGTGAATTAGGTCAAGAAACCCTAATTCCTGATTTTTGATGAATGCATCCCCTGAGGCAAAATTGACTTGATGCAAGGGTTCATGAGGTTCCATGAAGTATATTAGGTCATATTTTGGATCATTGCCTTGTGCCCAGATGAAAATTTTCCATCTGGAGGCCCTGGTCGACCAAAACCCTAATTTGGTGACACTGGCGATCTTGAGGCTTGATCCACCTAGAAGGGAGCATCCTTGTGCTTAATCCTTGAAGTGGGAGTCCTTTTGATCCTTTGTAGTTACTTGGGAGGTTATACAAGTTGAAGATCATGTCATTTCTTGATTGATCATTTGTCTGAGAACTATGAGAGGGCTTGAAACCCTAATTTTGAATGTATTGGATGCTCACCCATCTTTGGGGAGACTGATGAAGCATGATGGTTCATCCATATTGTGATGATGATTTTCACAATGATGGGAAATCTAAGTGGTCAAAATTTGGGGTATTACAGATGCCCCTATTTAATCTTCTTGGACCCGAAGGTGTGAATGATGAAGGGATTCGGGCATTCGGGGTGCAAGAGGATTAAATATCGGAATACCCGAAATTTTGATGGTGGTTATGAATGGTAGCTTACGCATTCATCTTCTTTAGCTAAACCATGATGCTTAGAAAAGGTAAACTTCCCCTCGATCCTGGTCTCCTACCAAGAACTGGTCTCAGTCTCTTTTGACATAAACTTCCCCTCGATCCTGGTTTCCTACCAAGGAACTAGTCTCAGTTATGGAAACAAACTTCCCCTCGATCCTGGTTTCCTACCAAGGAACTGGTCTTAGTTTCTGATTTAAACTTCCCCTCGATCCTGGTTTCCTACCAAGGAACTGGTCTTAGTTTCTTTTGTCAATAAACTTTACTGACAAGGGACGCTATTCGTAGCGGCTTTCCCTCAAACTTCTCGCCGAATTTTCCTAGGGAGATGCCATTTGAGTGGATAAAGTTTTGATGTCAGACTTGCTGGGGAACCCATTCGGCTGAGTTGTAGAGGTACACAAACTTCTCTGTTTTGGAGACGCCATTTGTCGATTCTACTGGGGAAAGTGAGTCTCTTGAGAGACTGTTTTCGTTTGGGGTTACATCATACTTTTCTCGGGATCTTCCCGGAGAAATGCCATATGATGGGATCCAATTTTGAGGTGCCGATGACCTTCTCATCAGTGGTTTTTAGGAGCAAAACTGGTGTGCTGCCGAATCTCTGATCACGAGGCTTTCTCTGTGGATTTTCCTTAATCCGGGAAAGCAAGGATATCATCTTCAATGGCGAAGAGTGATGCATATTGAAAGTTTTCTCTGGCTTTTCAGAGGTTCAAGTTATCAAAGTGGTCAAGGACCAACTTCTTTCCAGAATTAACTGGAAGCGAGGTTGTTCAGACACAGTATTTCCTGACGAGGCAAGAACTAACAACTCGATTGAGAGGACTTCTACCACTAGGGGACAGGACCGACTAGAGTGATAGTGATGCAATATGAAATGTGAATGCAAATAAAAAATGCATGATGTATGTATGTATGTGCTGACAAAACAGACGTAACATACAGACTAAGAGATGAACACAATTGGATACTCGGCCATCGCGGGGCGAAGAAGTACCGTTGATTCAAAATAGCAATTCCACCTTGCTTGGGAGAGATAGTCCCGTTGGGAGCTATGTTGATCGGGCTTAGGAGACGAGAACTCGGCCGAGGATGTCAGACGAAACAAGGTCTCTGACACAGTTGATCCCTTCATTCAGGCGAACTGGTTTAGAAGGAGTACTTTGATTCTGCACTTTGAAGTTCGCTTACTTCGGGAGAAGCGATCGATGTTCTTCTGATGTTCAACAGTCAAAAGAAATGCCATCTTTAATTTAAAAGCAGAAAAAGTTTAACAAGTAAATTTGTTTTATTTCAAGAATCGCTGATTAAGTTTAAACAACGTCGTTCTGTAAAGCTAAAACAAGTAAAGAATTACAAACAAAAGCACAAGGGCTCAAATTTTATTGATAAGATGGAGATCAGCCAAACGCGTGATTCCAAAGAGTATATACAAAGTTAGAAAATGGTAATTTACAGGGAAAAGGGCTACGTTGAAACATAACGACCACTATCCTTCTACCAACTTTGAGTTCGGGACATCCTGAGCTTCCGTCGAAGATGACCTTTGACTGGAGATTTCCTCCGATAGATGATGCTGTAACTGCTGCTGAGGGACTTGCCTCTGTTGAACATAGTTACTTGCCACTATCCCTAATTTTTGCCTGGACCGCCCTTTCGGGTTTTCAATCCACCAAGACGTTTTTTTTTAGGCGAAGTATTTCTTAACTACATCAACATTCATGGGGTAGGTAAATTCCTCTCCGTCCATGGTGGCAAGTCACAAGGCGCCGCCTGAGAAAGCTTTCGTGACCACATAGGGGCCATCATAATTTGGGGTCCATTTGCCCCGAGAGTCAGTGAGAAATGATTGTATCTTCTTGAGCACGAGGTCTCCTTTTCTGAAAATACGAGGTCGGACCTTTTTGTCGAACGCCCTTTTCATTCTCTGTTGATATAACTGACCGTGGCATAGTGCCGTGATTCTCTTTTCTTCGATCAGGTTCAGTTCGTCGTGTCGACTTTGACACCATTCAGCTTCGGTGAGCTGAGCTTCCATCAATACCCGGATTGATGGGATCTCTACTTCTATGGGGAGCACTGCTTCCATGCCATATACTAGAGAGAAAGGGGTTGCCCCTGTTGAAGTACGGATAGATGTTCGATAACCGTGAAGAGCAAAGGGTAGCATTTCGTGCCAATCTTTATAGGTTACAACCATCTTTTGAACGATCTTCTTGATGTTCTTGTTAACCTCCTCTACCGCTCCGTTCATCTTGGGTCGGTAGGGAGATGGTTATGGTGTTCGATCTTGAACTCTGCACACAACTCTTTCATCATCTTATTGTTCAAGTTAGATCCATTATCAGTAATGATCTCGCTTGGAACACCATAACGGCAGATGATATTGTTTTTGATAAATCGGACCACCACTTGTTGGGTTACATTGGCGAATGACGCTGCTTCGACCCACTTGGTGAAATAATCAATGGCTACCAGGATGAACCGATGTCCGTTTGAAGCCTTGGGCTCAATCATACCAATCATGTCGATTCCCCATATGGAAAAAGGCCACGGGGAAGAAAGAACTTTGAGATGTGATGGCGGTACATGAATTTTGTCGGAGTATATCTGACACTTGTGACACCTCCTCATGTACTTGTAGCAGTCGGATTCCATGGTCAACCAATAATACCCGGCCCTGAGAATTTTTCTCGCCATTATGTGTCCGTTGGCATGAGTTCCAAAGGATCCTTCATGAATTTCTTTCATGAGCATGTCTGCTTCTGGTCTGTCGACACATCGGAGCAAGACCATGTCAAAATTTCTCTTATAAAGAGTGTCACCGCTCAGGAAGAAGTTTCCAGCCAATCTTCTGAGGGTTTTCCTGTCTTTTCTGAGTGCCCCAGATGGGTACTCCTGTTTCTAAAGGAAGCATTTGATATCGTGATACCAAGGTCTGTCGTCTATGACTGCTTCAATCGCGAAGATGTAAGCGGGCCGTTCAAGGTGCATGATGTCGATCTTAGGTATGTCATTCCATCGACCTACACTAATCATGGAAGAGAGAGTGGCTAATGCATCATCCATGTGATTCTCATCACGAGGGATGTGATGAAAGTCGACTCTGTTGAAGAAGGGTAACAACCTTCTTGCATAGTCTTTGTAAGGAATCAATCCTGATTGGTATGTGTTCCAATCTCCTTTTATCTGGTTAATAACCAGGGCTGAATCGCCGTATACGTCCAAGTTTTTGATCCTTAAATCAATCGTTTCTTCGAGACCCATAATACAAGCTTCGTATTTGGCCTCGTTGTTCGTACATTTGAACGTAAGTCTGGCAGTGAAAGGAATGTGGGTACCCTGAGGGGTAACAATGATTGCCCCAATTCCGTTTCCATAATGATTGACTGCTCCGTCAAAGATAAGTCCCCACTGGGAACCTGGTTCTGGCCCTTCACTGGGTAGCGGTTCTTCGCAATCTTTCATCTTTAGATACATGACATCTTCATCTGGGAAGTCAAACCCGATTGATTCTTGATCGTCAATCGGTTGATGAGCCAAATGATCGGCTAAAATACTTCCTTTAACGGCTTTCTGAGCATGGTACTCTATGTCATATTCTGATAGTAACATCTGCCAACGGGCAATCCTTCCCGTGAGAGCAGGTTTTTCGAAAACGTACTTGATTGGATCCATTTCGGAGACCAACCAAGTAGTATGACGAATCATGTACTGGCGAAGACTTTTGGCTGCCCAAGCCAAAGCGCAACAAGTTTTCTCAAGCATTGTGTACCGAGTCTCGCAGTCGGTGAATTTCTTGCTTAGATAGTAAATGGCAGACTCTTTCCTTTTAGTTTCGTCTTGTTGGCCAAGTACACATCCCATTGAGTCCTCTAGGACTGTGAGGTAAATGATCAGTGGTCTTCCTTCCACTGGAGGTGATAGGATCGGAGGATTCAACAGATATTCCTTGATACTGTCGAAGGCGGTTTGGCAATCTTCTGACCAAACGCAATCCTGATTCTTTTTGAGTAATTTGAAAATCGGCGCACATGTCGCGGTCATAAGGAATATGAAACTGGAGATGTAGTTCAAACGTCCCAGGAATCCTCTGACTTGTTTTTTCAGTTTTCGGAGAAGGCATTTCTTGAATGGCCTTGACCTTGTCAGGATCAACTTCAATTCCTTTCTGGCTGACGATGAACCCTAGTAATTTCCCTGAACGGACACCGAAGGTGCACTTGTTAGGATTCAAGCGGAGCTTGAATTTTCTTAGACGTTCGAACAATTTTGACAGATGTTCAACGTGCTCATCCTCTGTTCTTGATTTTGCAATCATATCATCGACATACACTTCGATTTCCTTGTGTATCATGTCATGAAACAGAGTAGTCATGGCCCTTTGATAGGTTGCCCCGGCGTTCTTCAAACCGAACGGCATTACCTTGTAACAAAAGGTACCCCATGGGGTAATGAACGAAGTTTTCTCCATGTCTTTCGGCGCCATTTTGATCTGATTATAGCCCGAGAATCCATCCATGAAGGAGAATACTTTGAACTTTGCTGTGCTATCAACCAGCATGTCAATGTGTGGTAAAGGAAAGTCGTCCTTTGGACTTGCCTTGTTTAGATCTCTGTAATCAACACATATTCTGACCTTTCCATCCTTTTTGGGAACGGGTACGATGTTGGCTAACCATTGAGGATATTCAGATGTAGCGAGGAAACCCGCGTCGATCTGTTTCTGTACCTCCTCTTTGATCTTGATGGCCATGTCCGGGTGAGTCCGTCTCAACCTTTGCTTTACTGGCAGACATTCCAATCTTAGTGGTAAGTGATGTTCTACGATGCTGGTATCCAACCCTGGCATATCCTGATAGGACCAAGCGAATACATCGGGGAATTCTTTGAGAAGCTTTATCAAACTTTCTTTGACAGTTGGACTGAGCAGTGCTCCGATCCTGATTTCTTTTCTCTCTTTTTCTGAACCCAAGTTTACCGTTTCCAACGGCTCTTTGTGAGGTTCAATGGACCTTTCCTCTTGTCTGAGTAGTCGGGAGATCTCTTCTGGAATTTCGTCGTCATTTTCTTCTTCAGCCTCGAATACCGGGAACTCAAAGTTGGGAGAAGGCATCGGATCGTATGTTTCAACGGGGTATAAAACAAGCAATCTGCATGACGTGATGATTCGTGTTTAGAAGAGATAGAGAAAATGTAAGTGTGTGCAGTGTATTTATTTTACTGCTTGTTTTTATTATTGAATGTTTTTTAGGATTACCATTTTCTGAAAAAGCAAAAAGAGAAAACAGCAATTAATGCGGAAATTACAGAACGACGTTATTTTATTAATGAACAAGTCGAATCTTGAAACTACAGCCCTATAAAACAAAACTCACTCGCTCTGGGCAAAGCGAAGAGGGATATTTACAAAAAGCGAGCCCTATCAAAACATCCGTTTCACCTGGGCAGGGTGAAAGGTTAAAGATGGCAATTACTTTGACTGATGAACGACCTTCGGAACCTCGACGACAACCCATTGGCGGTGAACTCCTCGGTGAATCACAAAGTCTGGCACCTTCCTTGATTTGTCTTCAGAAATGACGCTGATTTCTGGTGGAGCAGGATCATTGGAATCTGTCTCCCAAGCAGAATTGTCGTAGGAGGATTCCTCTGTTGCACTTTGCATAGCATTGGTGCTCTCAGCTGTATCTCCCCATCCAGTTGACTGGATATCTTCGAGCCTGATACGAGAGCTTTCGGGAGCAGTGTACTTGACCATAAAGTCGTATTTTCCACTTGGTTGTCCCAAAGTGTCCCAAACTTCTTTGGAACTGGAGAAGTCATCCCTCTCGATGACGTTGACCTCAGGAAAGGCATAGTTGATGAATTCTAGTCCTGCAAACGTTGCGAATTCATCTTCATGTTGAGTAGTTTCCGAATGACCTGAGTGTTGATCCCATGACATGGCGGGGACACAGGTATTCTGTTCAATGACGCTCAGCTGAGTTTCATTACTCGGTTGACTTTCTTGCCCCAAGTTTCCTGGGTAAGGCTGCCACATTGGCAGACCATCCATCGGGCCATAGTAATTGTGATCAAAGTTTTCTTTCATCAGAGTGTCTTCCTCTAATGAATTTGGCGGAGCACGGCATCCTTCCGGATCACAATCTCCGTAGATCATTTCGACATCTGATCTTGGTATAAATCTCGAACTTTCTGTAGGAAAGCAAAAAGGCATAGGCACCTCTTCCTGAGACATATAGCCGTCCTCGTTAAGGTAGGACTTCCATTCTTCATCTGTGTCAGAGGGATCTTCCTCATTGATAGCATGAACTGTCTGAGACACTGGGTGAAGAAAACCTCCACTGTGGAAGAAGTTTTGAAAGGGATGAAGACTTTCATCGTTGGCGGCTGTCTGAGTACAGGTCGCAGAAAAACCAAGACCCTTCTTTATTTTATTGTCAGTGGGAATGACAAGCTGTCCCCATCCTTTTGTATCGGTACTCCCGACCGCTTTGATAGCATCTTTGTATGAAGAAATTGAAGTTCCTTCTTCGGATTGATCGTTCTTGCTCACCGATAGTGCTTGGAACTGAGTTCCAATAACCTCCTCGGGTTCCACACAAGTAGATGATGATAGGTTACTCACAAGCAAGGCTTGTTCCCCACAAACCGTGACAAGTTGATCATTCTTGACGAACTTTAGCTTTTGGTGGAGGGTTGAAGTAACCGCTTCAGCCTGATGTATCCAAGGTCTTCCTAATAAACAACTGTATGTTGCCCGGATGTCCATGACCTGGAAAGTGATTTGGAAAGTGTGAGGACCAATAGTTATGGGAAGATCAACTTCGCCGATAACTGTTTTTCTGGATCCGTCGAATGCTTTGACGACGACCTCGCTGACTCTCATCGGAGGGCCCTTAAATGATAATTGCGTCAAAGTGGACTTCGGCATAACATTCAGGGCTGACCCTGTGTCTACCAGTACATTGGCTAAAGCATCGCCCTGGCAGTTAACTGTAATGTTGAGCGCCATGTTATGACGACGACCCTCTTCAGGTAATTCCTCATCACTAAATCCCAAATTATTGCAGGAAGTGATGTTAGAGACAATGCTATCGAATTGTCTGATTGTTACATCCTGTTCCACAAAGGCTTGCTCCAAGACTTTCTGTAGAGCCTCTCTGTGTGCTTCTGAACTGAGTAACAGTGATAATACCGAGATCTTTGAAGGAGTCTGTAACAGTTGATCAACAATGTTATATTCACTCCTTTGGATGAGCTTTTGCATCTTATCTTTGTCTTTTGAAAAGTCGGGATTACTAGATTGACCGACTGGTGGATCAGGAATTTCCGCCTGAAGTTCCTTTTCTTTGTTGGATTCTCCAACCCCTCGGTTAAAGATTCGACCGCTCCATGTTACACGACTGATGTCTGCAATATTCACGACGGAGGGTAATGGAATTTCCTTTCCATTCTTGATTGTTGTTGCACCGTATTTGTAAGGGATTGCCTTAGCTGATTCATACGGTAGTGGCCCCGGTAGATAGATGACTATGGGAACCTTCTGATTTTTCTGACCATCATAAGTAACCTTGATCCATTCCCGATTGGGAACTCTAGATTTGTCAAGTAGAGGGATGATGGCAAAAACATCCCTGGTCCTGTGATGACCAGAGATCGTGACAACATCCTCAACTTGCTCGGCAAGGTAGTTCGGCGACCAAATGATGGGTCCTGAACCGGGATATGGACGAATTTCTCCATGATCGACCTGACTCTGAAGAGCTGCTCTCACAAGGTAACACCCTTGGTTACTTTCTGCACAGACGCTACAACTGTCATAGTTGTGTGGTGGCACCTGGCGACGCCCACTTTGAATACAATGTAACCTCACTAGGTTACCTTCCATTGATCGGACATCTTGACTTTGACGACGAGTAGGATTCCTGTTATTGATACTAATCTGCTGAGTATCTTCGTCCATATAGATTGGCATCCACCAGTGATTTAACAAGTGCTGAAGTGCCTCCTGGACAAGGGTACAACCTCGATCGTTTTCGCAACCTGCTTTACAATTTTGATAGTCATGTGATATTAAGAATCCAAGTCGGACCTGCTTAACATGTAACTCTACCAGGTTGGTATCCATTACGCGGATGTCGAAGATCTGAACAATGTTGATTTGATAGGAGTTCCTATCATGGTAGTCTTGGATCCATCCAAGATCCATCTGACGCTGGAGGGCCTCTTGTATGAAAGAGCATCCCTGTTTGTTTACCGAGCAAATCAGACAGGAACTGTAATCGTGCCGCGGAAAATTATGATACTGGCTTTGCCTTGAGTGCATCGCCACCAAGTTGACATTCATCGCACGGATGTCGTGGTTTTGAATGACGTTGGAATTCGTGTAAACCATGTTAACTCCACGAACTCGGTGCTCTTGGATCCATCCAAGATCCATTTGTTCCTGTAGAGCTGCTTGCACTACAGAACACCCCTGGTTGTCTTTAGAGCAGATATCACACTGGTGATAATTATGAGGTGGCACATGGCCATATCCACTCTGTCTACAATGCATCTTGACCAGATTGGTCCCCAATAAGAGTACATCGTGAATTTTATAGACATTGTTAGTCTCTTTCTCAATCAGATTGACTGCAGCTTTCTCGTGTTGAGACAGCGGGTTTGTGAGAACATTGGGATTCGTATCTTTGAAAGATAAGAGCCCGCTCCTAAAAAGTTTTTGCACGTCGGATTTGAAATTGAGACAATTCTCAATGTTATGCCCTGAACCTCCTTGATGATAAGGGCATGTTTGATCCGCTTTAAACCAAAAAGGAGGATTTTCCGGAACTGAAATGGGAGACTTAGTCTGGATGTGCCCCTTAGCCAGCAGTAACGGAAACAGCTCTGCGTACGTTACGGGTATAGGATCAAATCCTGGTGGCCGTATTGTACGGTTGTTGTTATATGGAGGACGAGCCTGCTGAAGAGGCTGTTGTGTCCTTTGTTGGTCAGGTTGGCTCTGCGCAACCTGAGGTTGATACATAGGAACAGGCGCGGGGCCGATAGCAGGAGTAACAGCTGCTACTGGCTGATAACGTCGCCTTTGCTTTCCGAGAGAGATATTCCCAATATCTTGCTCTTTTTTCTTAGGGAGAGCACTACCATATTTTTTAGTACCGCTCGTTGATCCAGTGTCTTTTACCAAACGTCCTTCTCGGACGGCTTCCTCAAGACGTACACCCATGCCGACCATTTCGGTGAAATCACTGGGTGCACTGGCAATCATTCGGTCATAGTAAAATGAGCTTAAGGTCTTTAAGAAGATTTTTGTCATCTCTTTTTCCTCAAGAGGTGGACAAATTTGAGCGGCAATTTCACGCCACCTTTGAGCATACTCCTTAAAGGTTTCCTTTTCCTTTTGCGACATTGATCTGAGTTGATCTCTGTCGGGTGCCATGTCCAAATTGTACTTGTATTGTTGAACGAAGGCAGTACCAAGATCTCTGAATGTACTGATCGTAGTACGGTTTAAACCCATGTACCATTTTAATGCGGCACCAGTTAAACTATCCTGGAAGTAGTGAATCAGCAGGTCCTGATTCTCCGTCTGGGCTGACATCCGCCGAGCGTACATCACCAGATGGCTCTGAGGGCAAGAGTTACCCTTGTATTTTTCAAAGTCGGGCACTTGGAACTTGTGCGGGACTTTCACATTTGGGACCAAGCAGAGGTCTGCGGCGTCCTTTCCAAATAGATCCTAACCGCGAATGGCTTGCAGCTCTTTCTGCATTTCCAAGAACTGCTCCTGGAATTCATCCATTCTATCGAACATAGTTTCCTTCTAACCAGAAGGTGTTGGCGGAATCTATCCTTCCGGGACAGTGTGCACCCCAGGGGGTGGTACCGTGACTACGGCAGTAAGTCTTGGCGTTTCTCGAAGTTTGTAACCTTCAGGAGTCTTCAGTATGCCCCTGGCATCTTCGCTTTCCCGAAGTTTGTAACCTTCAGGCCCAGCGGCTTCTGTTGCGATTCCCTGATCTTCAGTGATCGGCGGAACATATCCTTCCGGGATATAGTTAACAGGCATGCCCCAAGGACGATCTTTCGGCATCTGATACCTAGGATCATACTTTTCTATGATGGGCGTTGAGGTGATCTCTGAGATCACAGTTCTTTGTAGCTGAGCTTCTGCCATGGCATGCATGTCGTTACGAAGCTTTCTCATATCCTCTCTCAGAGCGTCGATCTCTTCTTTCAACTCTCTGTTTTCTTCCTCAAGATCATCCATCTTTTTCTGACGATTGGCCTGAGTATTATACGAATGAGACAGTTTGACTCTAGAATCGAGACACAAACGTGAGATTCGTAGGGAAGAAGAATATGTGATGTGAGAATGATGAATGCAATGATTATATTAATTGTATTTTTGGTTTAATCAAAATAAACTTCGACAATTAGATTGCAAATATCAAACAGTGGGGAAACCCCTTTTTATTGAAATTCAAAGGATTACAGAAATGGAAATACAGTAGATTACAAAGTGCAGAAACAGAAACCTAAACTAATGGGTCTCGAGTCCTCTTCTTTGACCGGGGCGCTTGGGCCGTTGTCGGGTTGTCATTCCTTTGCCAGGTGAAAGGAGCGAGCAAATTCCTTTGGTCGTCTTGATTCTCTACAGCATGCTGTTCCAAAATTTCAATCAGAGCATCTTTCTCTTTTAGTAGTTACTGTATTTGGATACACTCTACGTCGAGGGTGCAGTACTTGTTCTTCCAAGATCTTCTTTCCTTTTGAACTTTGTTGAGAGTAACCTGAAGCTTTTCAGTTTCCGTCATGAAGTACATGACAGATTCTCTCGGCGGAAGAATTCCGTAACGAGGATAAGGCATTTTTAGCTTGAGAGCTCTGGTTTGTACCCAATGGAGATAAGGCTCCACCGAGACACAGTCCGGTTTTCCCAGAGACTCTCGTCCTTTCTTATGAACATGTTTCCAAGCTTGCACTATTTCCATCTTTAGTGCTCTGTCATTTTCTCCTTCTTTGAAGAAAAGACCTTCTAGATGAACACCCAGTGGGATGTGTCTCATCGGGTATCCAAATTGACGAAGAACCAATATCGGATGATAGTTGATTCCTCCTTTAGTTCCTATGAGGGGTACGCTGGGGAAGTTTCCACAACGGTCAATGATTCTGATTCCCTCATAAATCCTATTGCACCAATCTATATCGGAATTGGTGAGAGACATGATCTTCTGCGACCAACGTAAGACACTCTTGCAATCCCAAAAAGCAGCAGACTTGGGCAAGTGAGAGATAAACCATTTGTAGAGCAAAGGTACACATCATGTGATCTCCCCTCCGCTGTACAAATTTCCCAAGTGTACAGAATGATACGCATCTGCGAGCAAAGTCGGCACAGGGTTTCCAATGAGAAAAACCTTAATAGCGTTGATATCGACGAAGTTATTGATGTTGGGAAACAAAAATAATCCGTAGGTGAGCAAGACAAAGATGCTTTCAAAAGCAGTACCGTTCCCTATACTAGCGAAGTATAGAGCCTTTTTTGTCAAGAACTGGGCTAGCAAACCTTGGATGCCACCCTTAGCAATCATGTGAGTCTTGACCTCAGACTCGTCCAAATGAATTGCTCTTGCAATGGTCTGATTCTTTGGAATTTCTTCCAGTCCAGAAAATGGAGCTCGATCTGTAATGTGTAGATCGATCAGATGAGAATACTCCTCCAGCGTTGGTGCTAGCTGGTAATCCGGGAATGTGAAACAGTGATAAACCGGATCGTAGAACTGAATGAGCGTGTCCATGATCCCCTCAATCACATGGACTCTTAACAGTGGTAGCAAACCACCGTGCTTGGCTCTAAAAGCCTCTGGGTTAACGATCATCCTTGCTAACCTTCTCAAATCCCCTAATTTTGGAACCTTGAAGGTATACTGGTGAGTTCTCCTTCTACCGAAATCCATTAGCGTAATCTTTTTCTCTGATATTTGCAATCACAGTCTTAGTTTAATTTGAAAAACAGAGAGACTAGAGGAGAAAGTTTTTTGAATGTTTTAATGTTTTATTAAATGGATGCATGAATGCAGCACACAAAAACATAGAAAAAACATGGGGTCAGAGGGTCGTTGTCATGAAGTCAAGGCTCTACCCATCCCCAAAGGTTTATACTTGGGTGATTTTTGTACCTGTACTCATTATCATCAGCTCCTCCCAGGAAAGCAAAACAACAAGCGGATCGCCAGCGAGTTGTGTGCAATCTTAGAGTAAGTGCCATTCACCGAGAATAGATCACCAGCCTCAAATGAGGGTAGTATCGCGTAACAACTATTTCCGATAGTTTCCGCACTACGAAAGGGTTGGCTTTTCTAGGTGTATACTCAATCTTTCCACATACGGCATCACCCGCATTCCCATTAGCAGAAAAATAAACACGTATAGCATTTAGGAAAAGCAGTATATATATTTGTCCTAACCATCCTAGACCTTTAAAGCTATGAATCCTAAGTTCCTGACAGAAAATGGGTTCCCCGGCGGAAGCCCCAATCTGTGGTATTCACACAAGTGAAGAGAAAAAAGGTTTGTCCAAGGTTTCCACCTTAAACGTTTAAGAAAGAAGATTTGACCCCACGGTGGGCGCCATTTTTCTGTAGCGAGCGATTTTGGACGCGGTTCTTAAGCGCTGGTCGCTCTCTGCGGTTTGAGCTTAAACTACAGGTCGATTCATTTTTTATCCTATTGTGAGCTGAATAAGGAAGGGAAATAGATGTCTCCAATTAACCCTGCTTGCATACTGAGTTTAAACAGCGGTCTGTTAAGTTACGAATGTTATCAATATGGGGGGGCCTTTGTACTGGTTATTTGTATTTTCGCCAGTACTGTTTTCTTTCTTTCTAGGACTTTCTAGCGGGGAACAAGGATTAGGATGTTAGGACTGATGCTTTTGAATTACTGATTTTTGATTGATGGAGATATGGGATTTGGGTTTTTTGTTGATTGTGCTCGCTAAGATCTTTTCTTTCGATCTTATGCCTACGTATTCCCGTTTACCGAAACAGGGAAATCAGAGCGTTCGTAGTTCCTCCTATTCTATGGGACGAAATGGGTGTTTTGGTGTTTTGGTGTCTTGTTCAAAGCCTAAGACGTGAAGCGAAAGGTGGTTTGTATCTTGTTCAAAGCCCAAGATGTGAAGCTGAAAGGTCTATTTGTGTCTTGTTCAAAGCCCAAGACGTGAAGCTGAAAGACCTCGACCTTAGAGAGAATTTGTCATCTCTAAAGAGGGGGAAGGAGAATTACTTTAATTGGGATACACGGATCCGAGCAATGCCATAATTTCCGAAGAAAGGGTTTTAACCTGTAGGAGAAGACTTTAACTCAGTGTAGAGCAATGCCATCTTTCCTTAGGAATTTCTCATGCTAAAAGAGGGACAGTGGCATGGATATAGATGATCCAGAGGCTTGCCGCTTACAGCGATTAGATGAAAGGAAAGGAGTTGTTGATGTTTGTGTACTGTGAACGAGGCACAGCTTCGATGCTAAAAGGTTAATTGGATCAACCAGTGGTTTTCTTATACAAAGCCTAAGAGGAGGCTAATTTCCGCTAGGAAAATCATTATACAAAGCCTAAGAGGAGGCTATTTTGTGTCTCGTACAAAGCCCGAGAGAGAGGCTAAAAGTTTTTGACCCGACAATAGAGTCTTTGTGTCTCGTACGAAGCCCGAGATAGAGGCTATTGTTTGTTTGACTCTACGAGGGAGTCTTTGATACTCAACAAGAGAGTGTTTTTGTATCTCGTACGAAGCCCGAGATGGAGGCTAAAGGTTTGTTTCAGTTGAGTGACAGATCCAGTATACTGATTTTAAAAGAGAAAATCAGTTCTTATATGAGCAACACTGTACTCAGGGATTTGATCTGAGGATCAGGGATATTTCCTTCTCTTTGAGGAAACGGAAAATCCAAAGGGTATTGAGACTGTCCGAGTCTGCGGGTTTCCTTCCTATTTAACGAAGGGGTCACTTGAGAATGTCTTTGAGACTCAAGGAAGTTAGACTGTCCAAGTCTAGAGTTTTTTGCCTTTTGAACTATGCTTTGAGAAACAGTAGTAGACTCTATGAAAGGACTGTTCTATGAGGATGACTAGGTTCTGTTCCTATACCTCTAGGAGGTCGTCGGGACAATTTGTACGAAGCCCAAGAGGAGCCTGGAAACTTTTAAGAAGCCTACGGGTCCTTGTACGAAGCCCAAGAGGAGGCTATCATTCCTGAAGGAAGAGATCATTATACGAAGCCTAAGAGGAGGCTGTGAATACTTCTAAGAAGCCGTAGTGTCCTTGAATAATGCCCAAGAGGAGGCCGATGCTTTTAAGAAGCCCGTGGGTCTATCATCTCCTTTCCATTAGGAGAGATAACTCTTTTAAAGATAAAAACCACTGGTAAACGTGCGAGGTTTACTATCCAGCGATTTTTAGCTTTTAAAGAGGGTTCCTTAGTTAAGGTCCAAGATTATGACCGTAGTGGGTACCCAAACCCCGAGACATTTAGGGCAAGCTATCCACAAGGAATAGATCAAGTCAGGAAAGTTCGAGAATTTGGAAGAAACTCAAAGATGCCATTCACGGAGAATACATTCATCTTGGGGAGTAGAGCTTCTTGACGATTCCTAAGGAGGACAGCCGAAGAGAAGACTGTATCTGGTGCTCCTATTGGGGATCTAGGCGTCTATTTCTACGAATAAATGAAACGGCGTCACCTAGTTCTAGACGTAGTTGCCGGGGAAACTCGAAATATCTATACTATTATTACACAGTAGATATGAGTTTATGAAAGGAGACTTACAGTGAGCAGCCCCACAATACAGTTTATAATATGAAAGCAGTAAATGAAAGCGATAACCACTTACTCGGTTGTAGTGCTTCCATGCTGTTTGGTTAGTTGTTCAACAAAGAAAGATTGAAAACAACATTATATTCAAAATCAAAGGAGAAAGTGCTTTGAAAAAGAAAGATTTGGGGCTTACAACTCAAGGAGAGGCCCAGGGTTTTATCAGTGAGCGCACTGTTTGACTTTATACAGCGGGACTTATACAAGTGACTGGGGCCCAAAAAGGTTTTCTCTACAAAGGGATGGGTCTTACACTCTCTCAAGAGGCCCAAAAAAGGTTTAAAGAAAAGAGAGGGGCTTATAACACGAGGGTAGGCCCAAATGATTTTTCGTTTAAAAATGGCGATCGCGCCGAGGTTTTCTTTTAACGCAGAGGGACTTATACAATAAGTGAGGCCCAAAATGTTTTGGTTAAAAGGGGGATTGGGTCTTACACTCTAATAGAGGCCCAAAAGTTTTGAATGGGTCTTATAGCTCGAGGAGAGGCCTAGATGATTTTTATTTTTAAATGGGCGACGATCGCGCCGTTTACTTGTACAAAGGGACTTATACAATGAGTGAGGCCCAAAAAGTTTTTGTACAAGGGGGGATGGGTCTTACACTCTCTCAAGAGGCCCAAAAGAGTTTTGAAAATGATTTATGAGGGTTGAATTAATCCAAAACCCTAATTTGTTTTCAAAATGTATTTAATTGAATAAAAATTCAATTAAAATGATCAAAAATTGTTTAACACATGGAAAACAAATTGTGATCTTGGATTAATGCTTCAAAAATTAAGTATTGACCTACAAAATAATTAGAAAGCATTAAAAGTAGCAAAATCCATGTAGAAAAAATATTTAAAATGTCAAAAACAATTAAAATATTAATTCTTTGCAAAAATATCAATTATATGAAATAAATAATTTTTTTGGGATTTTTTGTGAAAATAAAATATTTTAACATTTTTGTGAATTATTAAAAAAAGAATCAACTCAAAATCATTAAAACTCAGAGAGAAATTAATTTTTGAATCAATTAAACAAAATCACAAAATTCAAATATTTGAATTTCTAAAAATGGCGCCAAGAACAAGCTGAAGAACACGCGCGTGTTCTTGGTTTCTCAGATTTGCATTTTCTATCCAATCTCCATGAATACGTAATCATATCATACAATCCACATATCATTATGCTCGCCTCAACCTCACGATCATGTCTATGTACTTAATTTCATTTAAATTAAACATACAACAAGAAATCACGAAGAGACCTCAAGAACCCTAATTTCTGCATGAAGGCTAGGATTTTTGATACACGATTCAAACAATGCAATTAATTGAGGGAAAACATTCCATGCATGATTATGAACATATGGCCAAATTATTATGCGAGGAAATATGCATAGATTGAGAGATGACCAAGTATGTGCTTACCTCCAAGTCGTGACAGCAAGTTCAAAGTGATTTTTGATTTGGAGGTGTTACAGATGAGTGGTGATGATCTGAACAGCTTCCCTACACCCTATGGATTGTGTTTGGATGGTTGGACTTGATTGAAATTGGCTGGATCATTTTGTGGTACCTCAGCTGCACTTTGGTTAAAACCTTGAGCAACCAGCTGGTGATTTTGTGAAATTGATGTTTCAGAAGTAATCTAAGTGTTTGATCAGCTCATACGTGATGTATGTGAGGTGTGTGAGTGATTGGTTTGATTGGAATTGCTCCCAAACTCAAAACCCGATAGTGACTTACCTTAGAAGGCAAAATTGGAGTGAAAGAAGAGATTTTGAGGAAAGCATCTGTTAGATGGCTTTGGTGTACTCAAACTGACCACAATTGAGCTCTATTTATAGTAGAGCAAGTTTGGTTTGCAAGGAATAGTGCATGGCAGCTGGTAAGTAGGTTTGGCCAATGTTGGCAAATGAAAATCCAAGTCTCCTCTAGCCATTGACTAGAGGTTAGGGTACAGAGCTTTGGTTCCCTTAGTCTTGGATGAGTCTTGACTGATTTCAGATGAGAATGGCTCAGTCCATGCCACCTTGATGGTTTCATTGAATGCCTCATTCCAAATTTGAAGTCTTGTCCGTATTTTGGCCATTCTAGGTTCAACATGCTATTTCTTGTTCTATGGACTTTGGAGGCTTGGCTCAGTGATTGTCCCCTTTAGATTCAATCCTCTGAGGTGTCCAAGTGGATAGGAGCAATTGGATTTGGCTGATTTTGGCAAATCGACCAAAGTTGCAAATTCTGCCTTGCCTTGACAGATTTCAGCAAGGCAACTTGGCAATGTTGTATCTCATGGTGTAGGTTGAATTTGGCAATGTTCTTGGCCATTTTGGAAAGCTCTTACATGATACAACAACTGTTTGAACAAGTTTGGTTTTGATCTCTTTTGATTCCAAGTGAAAAATCCCCCTACATTTGGCAAAAAGTGAGGCAGAATCTGACTTAGTGAAAATTTCACTAAGTGTTGGAAAAAGTGACATTTTCACTTTTCAGCCACTTTGATCACTCCATAACTCAAATCCTTAATGAATTGGAATGACTTGTAGTTGAAGTTTTTGTAGGTGATAATGAGGGCTACAAATCCATCTTTGGATGAGAAAAAATGGCCTTGTGGTTTAGGAGTTATGGTCCTCCAAAGTTGGTACCTTTGCCACTTTATTTTTAACTTAGAAAAATTTCTAAGTTTTATGGTGTAACACCTCAAAATTTTCCCTAATGCTTTTAGCACTAACTGGCTTATGTTTCTTCTCATTTTTGCATTATCATTTGTGCATATCATTGGTTTTCTCAAGGCATGGGATCAGGAGATTCTCTGGGTCAGGTTTTCTGGAACTTTTGAAGTTATTCTATTCAAGTTTGGAGCTAGAGTGTGAGTTCTTATCATCTTAAGCATTTGTATCATGCGTCGTCAAGTGTTCAGGCTAATCTTTGTTTTTCTTCTCTCTCAATACCAAGTTGTTAACCCGATCATCAAGTTAAGGGTTTTGTGGTTTGATTTGCTGAAGGAATAGGCTGTGGTGCCAGATAGAACTGGAGGTTTTCAACATAGCCAAGGCTATTATTTCTCTTGTTATTTGATATACAGGTTTGGTTTGGACTGAAGATTTGAATTAAAACTAAGGTGCATAGAATTGAGGATTTTACTTGGAAGGTCTTTAAGGCGTTAATCTCTTTTTCCAAGTTCATGTGGTTAAGTTTTTTTAAGAATTTCAAGGTGCATTAAGGTCAAGGCATGTTCAAGTGTGTTTTTGGACCATTTCATCTCCGAGGCATAATTCAAAATGTAAAGATTAGATCGCCAAGGGTGTTGCATTCAAATTCCAAGGATGGATTTAGAGGTACAAAATTGCAAGTGCCAAAAGTGCAAGTCCAGATTCGAAGATGGACAAGTTTCAAAGCAAGTTGTACAAAGTTTCAAATTGGATTACATGTTGCTACGAGTCCTAAAGAATTACAAGTTTCAGCTCATTTTAAGCTTCAAGAAAGATGTTTTAAACCTACAAAATACAAAGGCCAAGGTTGGAATTCAATAAACTGAAATTCGTCCATGTGCCACGTCCTTGTTTGCCTTCATGCCACAATCTGCAAGTTTTGGAGATAAGAGATCTTTTTTTTTTCTTTCTTGTGCCAAGCTGCTACCCGTATCCAACTCTTCACCATCAATGTACATGAAAAATCAAGATCAAACATTAGCATAAATTTCAAAAGAGATAATATGTGCAGATGCAAAATAGAGGTATCACAAGGGATGCAGTTCAAAATTACACAAGTCAAGTACAACAAGGGGATGGTTTGCTCATAGTTCTTCGACCTTGTCACATTCCATAAGCTTTAGATGGCCTTCAAGTTGTTTCAGCTCTAAACACGATGCCGTATAGAGGTTGGGTACATGGAAATCAAGACAGAGTGTTAGCATACAATACGAGAGCAAGATGATCAAGTACTCACAATATCAAATCAATGCATACATGAAGAAACTCATTTGAGTGTAGCATGTTTTCGTTCAAACGGTTCAAATCAGAATTCAATGCTTCACCTGTTCATATTATAACTATTTCATCTTGAGGCATACACAAAAAAAAAATTAATTTCATCACATCATAATTCACACTTCAGAATTCAACATTACAGCCATTTCATTCGTATCATCTCATGTGAGGCATTTTTTCAAAAAAAAAGACACACTTTACAGTAGCAGGATTTCAAAGTCAAGAAAGAGCATAACAAGAGTCGAGAGTATCAACACGGTGCACACTTGAAAAATTGGATTAAATGGGGACCACACCAAATGGTATTCAGAGGAATATTCCTCTAACGGTTTGTCACACTTTCAGCCACAACTGTACGAAACTCCATTCCAATTCCAGCTCACAACCTTTCACACGAATTTTTCACCTTCATTCTCACGTACCAAAAACCCCACATAATTCACCCACACGTACCTATCTCAGCATATATAAACTACTGTTTCATTCACTGAAGAAAAAACCCTAGAGAGAAAAAAAATTCTACTCAGCAGCCGTAATCAAAAGTTTCACTCGCAAACCCTAACCAAATTCCACCTAAAGCTCTATTTTCCATAAATTATCTAAAGTTCTTCATCAGAACTTTGTGGTAATTTGAGCTAAACCACTCACGTCATTGTAACAACAGAAGAAAATCACTCATTTTATAGAAAGAAGGAGAAGGAGAGTTTGATTCATTTTCAGAAGAAGTTTTATCAAGGCGTACCGTTTTTCAAGGCCCAACGGAGGGACTCCGTTAGGTAACTCTTCTAAAACTCCGACATTGTTGTTGCTTGCTCATGAACCGTTGAATCTGGTTCCATTCACATTTTGCCTCTCTTGTTGGTTTGCATTTATCTCTGTTGTTGTTTGTTTTGACATTGGGTTTGAGCTTGTTTTGGAGCTTGAGTTGATTTTGTTGTGTTTGGTTTCTGGCGGCGCCGATCTCATCTTTTGGTGGAGTTTTTGTTAAAACGGTGGCCGGTTTTGGGTTGAGGGCTTTATTTTGAGGGGGGTTTATGTTGAAGTTTTTTCTGTTTAGGGGTGCTTGGCCGGAGCGGGACGGCGGCGGCCACCGCGGGCCACCGTCTTCTCCGGTGAGGATGAGAGCTCCGGTGAGGGTTTGATTGCATGGAGAGTGAGAGATAAGCGTAGAGAGAGACTTTTGTGTTTTGGAACTACGTTGTTTAGTTTCTATCTTTTATTAAGATTCATGGCCGCCTCCTTGTCGTGTTTGGTGGTGACAAGTGGCTCCCTTGTGGACACTTGTCACCGGTTGGTGATTTTGTTTGCTACTTGCCATCCATATGCCCCTACCGTGCACCTGCGTTCCTCAGCCCTTAGATCTAGAGTCCAAGTTGACTCCGTGATGATCGAGTGGCCCTTGTTCAGTCAACTTTTGTTTGACTGAATGTGCACCCTAGGCTCTTCAGGTGGGCCGCAGGCGTTTTGGGCTTGGGTGCTTTGCTTTTCGCACCTCCTTGTTTAGGCCCATTGTGTTTTCATTAATGTCTTTTTGCTAATTCACCCCCATTTGCCTTGTCCCTCCTTTTATTTTCTTCTTATTTCACTTCTAACTTTTATTTTGTTTTAATACTTAAACTCTTTTTTAAAAATCAACAAAAATTGTTTTCTGATCCATGATTGTCTTGAGTTTATTTTCATGATTTTTATTTTATTTTTAATTTCGTTTCATTATTTTATTTGGAATTAAATCAATAGTGTGTTTCCAATGATACCCTTCTTTTAGGGTTAGGAACTTTTGTGATCTTCACACATCATTTGAGGGCAATCTTTTGGTCACTTTATAGGCATAGTATGAGGGTGTTTCAATGTTGGTTTGAGGTTGGTTTGAGTTACTTTTAGTGACTTGCCATTCAAGTTTTATTAACCCTCGACGCTTGCTCGATTCTTTGCATACCTTGACTTGTGGATCACTTTTAGACAAGCTCCTTAACTCTTTTTGATCCAATATTTTTGCATGTGTTACTTGACTGAGTTAACTTCCATTTGAATATTTTTTGGGATTTTATTGATCCACTTTTCTATTTTTGGTTGATCCTTACTTGTGATGCAAGTTTGATTGAGGCATGCTTTGACACTTGGTTTAGTTTGGATGCATTTGCCTACTTGTAATGGAATGATGCTTGAGATGTTTTTATGGTGTGATCATTTTCTGTTTGTGCTTACTTTTGGCTTTGGAATCATCTCTTTTCACTCATTTTCCTATTTGTTCTTGATTTTACAAAGTGTTGTTGTTTTGGACTTGAACTTTGTGGAATGCTCAACCTAATCTTGTGATTGCTTCTTTATGTGAATCCATTCATGTATGAAACCTTTTGTTTGATTTGTATGACATGCTAGAGGTTCTGACCCTCTTGGTTTGAGGTGTTTTATGTGACATGTTCTCACTTTTTGCTTCACATGTTTATCTGCTTGCTTGCATGAATAGTAAATGGTTGCTTTGATTAATTTTGATGCATGCTTTGGATGTGTTGCTTGGTGATTAATCTTGTATGACTTGAGTTTGATCTTGACATAATGTTAATGTGTATGCTACTGCCTCTTGAGTTCTATACTTGATTTTCATGTTACTTGAGCATTGTTGGATGCATTTGGTTTGAATTATGTGATGCATATCATTCCTTTTACTTTGTAACTTCTTTGGTGCATCATGTTGCATAATGTGAACCTCTTTTGCATATATGAATTGTTGATGATGATATGATGTGAGTTCTGGCCTTGTTTCATTTTCATCTTATCTCCTTCATTTCACTTTGATATGACATCCATGTGTGTTTGATGGTGCACTTAATTCAAGTTTACTTGCATCCTTTCTTATGTGCTTTCACTTGTGTGTTAGAGATGTGTTTGTCTGATCTTTGAGACATATTAATTGACTTGAGTTGGACATGATGGTTATGATGTGCTTGCTGCCCCCTCTTGTTTCTCATCTTATCTTTCTCTTTCTTCTTCATCTCTTTCACTCTCTCTCTTCCCTTGAATCTCAAGACTTGATTAAGTCTTGGATTCCTTCCCCCTTAGAGCTACCTAGTCCAACTTAATTTATGATTAAGCTTGGAGTAGGATTAGCATTAGGTTAGGTAGTTGTCTTTTCTCCTAAACCTCACTAACCATGGGACATCCATGCATGATAACGTTAGGACTCTTAGTTTCCCTTTAGAGTTTCCTTGTGTCTTCTCTCTTCTCATCTCAAAACCTCTTGAAAACACGTAATAAAGGTTAATGTGTATTGCGCTTGAGCCTTCTATGTGGGAAATGGGGAACGAGGGGCTTCCTCTCGTTCTTCTAGGATACCTAGTGTACGTCCTGTTGGGGGCGATGCGCGAAAGTATTCATTCCTGTGTTTAAGACTTTGGTTCAATGCAAGTTACAAACTAACTTAAAAAACACTTCTGTCTAAAAAACTCAAACAAACAATAACGTCTTTCCTTCGGGAATTCTTTTCTCACTTCACTCACTCTCAGCGTACGAACGCGCTCCTACTCATTCTCTTGCAAGACGGCAACGCCTAAGTCTCGATTCAGCGAGCTGCAACACCTGAGCTAGAACGTAAGCCGTTCCCTAAAAAACACAATCCACCCCTAGTAAGGGGAACTACGTCGCTCTGATTCTCATGCTCCCGATGAGATACGTAGGCAGTGGGGTAGGGCCCATGCGAGCACTTCTTTTATTTTCCCTACATTTGTTCCTTCATTCTTTGTCCGTTCTCGTTCTTTTCGCCGGTCCAGTAGCAGTGGAGTTCCAGATGAGGACACCCTTTGATGCAGACAACAAGCGTGGATCCCATCGAGTACGATGGACGTGTTGGGTGCTAACACCTTCCCTTCACGTAACCGACTCCCGTGCCCGTTCTCTTGGTCGCGTGACTGTGCTCTTTCCCTCTTTTCAGGTTTATGCAGTGTTTCCTTTCCCTCTCTTGGGATAAATACACTTTGCTGGCGACTCTGTGTCTTTTACGCCACACTCGCGTTTGTACCGTCGGATGCGAATCCTTTCGGGAGCGACAGCTGGCGACTCTACTGGGGAATCTGGTTGACCTCCTGCTGGTCCTTCCCCTTTAGCGAGTCAATCCTAGAGCTTGTTTGTCTGTTTTCTTTGGGTGTTTTTTGTGGTTCTTTGTAGTGTTGTATATTACTGTATTTGTTGTTTTATTTGCTTTACTGTTTTTTTACAGCTTTTACTGCATTGCATTGCATTTTACTATTGTCATTCTGGATATTACTGTGCTGTACTGGCTGGTTTTCTGTTTGGCGGGTTGGGATGTTCTGAGAGATGAGCTCACTACCCAGGCTCGAGCATACACATAGGTTTTAGAGTGGATAGTCATGACGCTTGCATGGGGGTGGCCATGTATTGTTGTTCATGAGACCCACAACTAGACGAGGTTCTATCGGGAGCTACCTGCTACTATGCATTGGTACAGGCCAGTGGGTATTCTGTTGAGGGATTGTCGACTCTGGAGACCATTCCCGAGGACTCAGTTGCGGCACTCCTCCCGAGATGTGATAGTGGCAGACCACATTCTGTGGCAAACCCATTGCACACTCTCGATTCGAGGACCCAATGCTGGGAACTTGCTATAGGTTTTCCTTTTGTGAGAGGGAATCAGTGGAGGCACTCCTCGATTGGCGATAGTACTGTACCCCGAGGGATGAATGTACTATTGCTTCTCGACCTCAGTACCAGAAGCTGATGACCTTTCGTCTTGGAGAATCAGTTGAGGCCTCCTCTTTTGATGATGATGCCAAACCAGAAATGGTAAACGTATCGTCATTTCTCGACCTGAGAGCCCGGGATACTGAACATCCTAGTACCCACACGTGAGAAGGGCGGGTTGTTTACAGGTTTGCAGGTAACCGTGACCTTCAACCTACCTGGTATTCTGGATTTCCTGTTAGTGTGGACTTATTAGCCTGGTATTCTGGTTATTCGGATATTCTGGTATTCCGGTATCCTCTTCAGAGCAGACCTTTGAACTTATCCAGTCAGCAGCTCAACAGTTATTTAGAATTTGTGGATACCTTGATCCCGTGTCCGTTGCATATGCATCATCATTCTTGCATACATGTTCTTGTATTTCCAAGGATATCATTGTTGAGGCTCACTATTGAGCATTTCCATTTATCCCTTATGGTTCTTCTGAAAAATCTTGAATTAAAACAGAATGATTCCTTGGAAATATTTGAGCATGGCATTTGCATTGCATTAGCATATTCATGTGCATAGCAGGTGCTCAGGATTGGATTTCTCAGTCTGACTTGGTATTACTTTCAGAGTTGACAGTTTGACTTGCCACCACTACTCAGCCAGTGATAATCAGAGGATAGCCATGGAACAACTCCGTGTAGAAATGACCAAAATGAAGGTTCAGATGGGGCAGTTCATGAGGAAGATGCAAACTTTGGTTCAAGACCAGGAAGTGCTGAAAGAAAAGGTCAACCAACTGAAGACTCAGATGAATCTGGTTATGGAGGTCGTGAGAGGTTTGATAAGCAAATCCGATACTCCCATGCCTGAAGCTGCGGTTGGAATTGTCTCTCCTCCATTGTTTAAGGGATCCCTCCCAAAAAAAAAAGCGAGCAGATTGTCAGTGTGACCGTCCCGACTGTATCTCAACAGCCACAGAATCGTGTTCCATGCCAGCAGCTATTTACGCCTAAGCAGAATAGGCATTTTGAGGCTCCACCAGGGCCATATTCTCAGCTATTCCAACATCTCTTTCAGTTGCAACTGGTACAGAAAAGGACTTTGGCTCCTCTCTCTGGTACTCCCCCACCGGGTTATGATGCAAGAGTTCATTGTGAATTCCACTCTGGTGCGCCGGGGCATAATGTGGAAAATTGTAATGCCTTTCAGCATGCCGTACAGGATCTGGTCGATTCGAGGGAAATTGAATTCACGCCGGGCGGTGTAAGCATACAAGGTGGTCCTACACTAGCCGTTGAAAAAAGAAGTGGATATCTCTGTTACCTCTCCTGAGGTTGATTCAAGTCAGGGGCATTTCTTGCAATCTTTGAACTTGGAATCCCCGCGTTCGCAACTACTGCCTACTCCTCGATTAAGTCTGAGAGGGAAAGCGCCTGAGCCAGAGGAACACGCGAATCAAAGTCAACAGCAGAATAGTTCCAAAGGGGGTCGACGGAAGCCGAGAAGCAGACAGTTTTCTGTGCTACCAAGGCTGTATGGTCAGATATTGCCAGAGTTGGTTAAAAGAGGTTTGATTGTGCCAAGGAAATCAGATCCGATCATTCCTCCATATCCGCCAGGGTTTAATGCCAATGCTCGATGCGGGTACCATGCTGGGGCATAGGGGCACTCAACTGAGGATTGTAAGGCGCTCCCACACGAAGTGCAAAAGCTGATTGATGCAGGGGTCATTACTTTCAATGCTAATGGTATGCATTTCAACTGAAGCCTCCCAAGTGGGCACTTGGGACTACAAGGATATTGTCGGAAGCAATCAGTCCAGACGGAGACAAATCTCTTCAACAATGGCAATCATCAGCTTCCTTTACTGCATTTTCATATGTAACTTTTCTTTGTTTGTTAAACATTATCTGCATGTAAGAATTTGTTTGTGTTTGAATGTTGATTTTAATGCAATGATGTGTTATCCCTGAAGTATCCTACTTTTATGCACTCATGTCATGTTTATATGCACTGCGATACCAACCTTTCTTGTCTAGAACTCTTGAGGGAGGATGACGAGATAAGAACGCAGGTTTCTAATGGTACGCTTTTGGATAAAACCCTGTTAAGGATGTACAGGCATTGTTTCCAATTCACAAACACTGAAGAGATAAGGAGATAGACCTTTGTCAACCCCTTTGAGCCTAGTAGTAGGAGTTCTTTCTGAAAACGGAAAAAACCCTCAATTTTAACCCAGGGGCAGGGTAGGCGTCAGTTAGTTTGACCAAGTGTTCAACTTTCAGAAGGAGTGTACATCTGAGGATCCATTACCTTCCATGCCACCGTCAAAAGGTCAAGAGGTGTAGAACCACAATGGTTATCCACCGACAATCAAATAGTGAGACAGTCACAGCCCTTTCAGGCAAGTAAGACAAACGGTGTCACACGACTTGTTCCCAAAAAAAAAAAAGAAAAAAGAAGAGCCCGCTAAGTCAAAACTTGAGAACAAATGACTTAGGCAAAAGTTAGGGCATCCCGCTGGACTTTAAAATCGAAAAAATCTCAAAAGAGTCAGTCCAGGCAAAATCAGGGAAATAAAAAAGGCGAAAAACAAAAAGAGAGGATCCAAAGAAAAAATCCTCATATAAGAACAAGTCGTGTGACCAGACACAAAAGACAAAAGGGGTGTCTGTTGCTCCAAAACCTCATTAGGTCTCAAACCATCAATTGCATGGGTTCTTTAAGGATCATAAAACCTTTTGAGAGGTGAGCGCTTGTGTCAGATTAGCTGAACATAGGACTGGAGAACATCACGAAGAGTGGGTGGGCACCAGTAAACTTTGAGCCTTAAATCCTTTTTTCTCAAAACCGTGAACCAGACCATATTACAACCCTTAAAAAGTCCTAATTGAAGCAGGGTTAGTCCGAAGGCGTACTTCAGCGAGATAGCGTTCCTGACTCCTATGAGTTATGCTAGTAATATTTTTGTTGGTATTGCATGTGCGTATTGTTTCCCTTCAAAAATCAATGTCGCATCCTAGCTAGTGATTCGTTCACGAGGCTTGGCGACGCATTTTCAATAAAACTTCAGGTTAACACGAGTGTTGCATTAGAATTTTCATTCTCACAATAAACATTTTGTGCTTGCATGTGTTTGACATCAAAGGAGCTTACACAATGAACATCAGTCGAGAAGCTCGATCACGCCAAGTTGAGTTGGTGAAGACTCCGAAGGACAGTCACGTCAAGGGGTATGTGGCCAAGAGACTGTGCGCATCCTAGAGGTTTTCGATAAATGGTGATAAGAAGCAGCCAAACAGGGGCAATCACGTCGATTTGACAAATCTCTGTAAGATCAGTCAGGGGCAAAGTTTCTTCAAGACTCGGGGCACCTCTTCAAAGTTCAGAATACTGGAGCAAAGTATTTCAGGTCATTACAAATCCTTTCGAGGTAGATTACTTCATGGGTCATGAAGTCTGGGGCAGTTATGTCGAGATGCGATGCATCTCTAAGAGTTTGAAGACCCGGGGCATGTTGAGCGCCCGGTCTTCTATAAAATCCTCTTGAGATGGTTTCTTCGATTAAACCTGGTGGTCTGGGGCAAGTGGAGAGTTCAAAGAGCCGTTTATGACTATAGAGACAGGTCAGGCTGGGTAACAAGTTTGTTTTTCCCCAGTAGCATTACTCTCCCCAGCACTGAAAATTCATCATCCTCAGCAGAACTCATTTCCCTCAGCAGACAGTTTAAAGTGGATTGCTCCGAGGTGGTTGTGGTTGTGTCTCCAGCAGGAGGTGTGTTGGATGTCTTTGAAAAAAAAAACTTTATTTTCCCCACAGATCCTGATAATCACTTTCCTCAGGAGGTCAGGAAGTGTGGTTCCGTCAGCAGCGACATGCACTAATCCCCAACAGGGTAGCAGGGTTTTCTCCCCAGTAGAGATACTCCCCTCAACATTGAAACTTCATTCTCCTCATCAGGTTGTTGTTTTCCCAGCCAGAGCGTCAAGATTTATCTTCCTAAGCAGAGTGCAGAAGATCAATTCACCAGCTAAAGTTGTGATAGATTCATCACTTTCTCAGCAAACAATCAGAAGTTGATGCTAAGGCATCCCCAGCAAGAGGCTTATAGAGTATCTTCTTTGGACAAAGATGCTATTTTCCCCTCAGGATCTGAGCACTCATTCTCCTCAGCTAATCAAGAAGCATTTTTCTCACCAGTAATAGTTTGAGTTATTCCCCAGCAGGTGAGTAAGATTAATGGTATCCCCTAGCAGAGTTGATGTTGTCAATCACCATTCCCCAAGCAGATTTGCTGGTATTGGCTGATATTCCTCAGCGAGGTAAAGGTAAGAGCATCTCCCAAGCAGGTTCGGAGTTATTGACTTGTCTCCCCAAGCAGAGTTTGGTGGTGATCCTCTCAGTGGTTTGTTCAACGGCAGTTGATATCCCCAGCAGGTCTTAAGTCCAATTGTTATTGGCATTCTTTCAGATCCTGGCAGAAGTCAGTCGGTATTTATCAGCGGAGAGAATCTCTCTTTGGGTTCCATCTTCAATATTCGTTCATAGCTATCCCCCAACAGAGTGGGTGTTCTCTCGGAGCTTTCATCTCCAGCAGAGTTTGTGATCAATGTCTTCCTCAGCAGAGTGAAGTTTTTATCAGCAGGGTCTCTTATTTCAGAGGACAATTTAGTTTGTCACCCCCGGTGGAGTTTCCTTGGTCTTCAGCATTTGTTTTGATGAGACACCTCTTTTGCATAAGCATTTTTGCATGGAATCCTCCCAAACGCGTAGTATTTCCACTTCGCGTCGAGCATTACGGCAAAATTCAAACATATGCATTCAAAGCATAAGCCAGGTTTGGTTTTCTTTACCGGATCCTTTCCCTAGCATAAGGTAACATGATTTAGGAGATGTTGTTTAACATTACACCGCAACCAGTGGATTCGTCCTTCTTGTTGGTCATTCGTGTACTCCCCCGCAGAGTTGTTTGTTTAGATTTCTCTTATCCCCAGCGGAGTCATCTTGGTAGATATGTTGTTTCTGCTTATTTCGGGTTTGAAAGTCCATCTTTTCGAGTTCACCTTCGGTCGTCCTCGCTATCCCAACTATTGGTTGGTATCTTTTCTTGTTTATCCCAACTATTGGTTGGTATGTTTCTTTTGGTTATCCCAACTATTGGTTGGTACCCTTCTTTTATCCCAACTATTGGTTGGTATCTTTTTTTGGTTATCCCAACTATTGGTTGGCACCCTCTCTTTTATCCCAACTATTGGTTGGTATGTCTCTTTTGGTTATCCCAACTATTGGTTGGTACCCTCTCTTTTATCCCAACTATTGGTTGGTATGTTTCTTTTGGTTATCCCAACTATTGGTTGGTACCCTTCTTTTATCCCAACTATTGGTTGGTATCTTTTTTTGGTTATCCCAACTATTGGTTGGTACCCTCTCTTTTATCCCAACTATTGGTTGGTATGTTTCTTTTGGTTATCCCAACTATTGGTTGGTACCCTCTCTTTTATCCCAACTATTGGTTGGTATTTTTCTTTTGGTTATCCCAACTATTGGTTGGTACCCTTCTTTTATCCCAACTATTGGTTGGTATCTTTTTTTGGTTATCCCAACTATTGGTTGGTACCCTCTCTTTTATCCCAACTATTGGTTGGTATGTCTCTTTTGGTTATCCCAACTATTGGTTGGTACCCTTCTTTTATCCCAACTATTGGTTGGTATTGTTTCTTGGTTATCCCAGCTATTGGTTGATACCCCTCTTTTATCCCAACTATTGGTTGGTATCTTTTCTTGGCTATCCCAACTATTGGTTGGTATTTTTTTTTTGTTATCCCAACTATTGGTTGGTACCCTTCTTTTATCCCAACTATTGGTTGGTATCTCTTTTTGGTTATCCCAACTATTGGTTGGTACCCCTCTTTTATCCCAACTATTGGTTGGTATCTTTTCTTGGTTATCCCAACTATTGGTTGGCACCCTTCTTTTATCCCAACTATTGGTTGGTATCTACTGTGTCTAAGTCCACTTTCGGTTGGCAAACACTTACCTTTGATCCCCACAGTTTGCAAATTTCTAGGTTATTTTGGTATTCAATCTCCCTGTATTCCGGTTGTCTGAAAGTCGTTGCTCCCATACCCCCGAATCCAAGAAGTTTGAATAGGGGCAGCTGTAACACCTCAAAATTTCCCCTAATGCTTTTAGCACTAACTGGCTTATGTTTCTTCTCATTTTTGCATTATCATTTGTGCATATCATTGGTTTTCTCAAGGCATGGGATCAGGAGATTCTCTGGGTCAGGTTTTCTGGAACTTTTGAAGTTATTCTATTCAAGTTTGGAGCTAGAGTGTGAGTTCTTATCATCTTAAGCATTTGTATCATGCGTCGTCAAGTGTTCAGGCTAATCTTTGTTTTTCTTCTCTCTCAATACCAAGTTGTTAACCCGATCATCAAGTTAAGGGTTTTGTGGTTTGATTTGCTGAAGGAATAGGCTGTGGTGCCAGATAGAACTGGAGGTTTTCAACATAGCCAAGGCTATTATTTCTCTTGTTATTTGATAACAGGTTTGGTTTGGACTGAAGATTTGAATCAAAACTAAGGTGCATAGAATTGAGGATTTTACTTGGAAGGTCTTTAAGGCGTTAATCTCTTTTTCCTAGTTCATGTGGTTAAGTTTTTTTAAGAATTTCAAGGTGCATTAAGGTCAAGGCATGTTCAAGTGTGTTTTTGGACCATTTCATCTCCTAGGCATAATTCAAAATGTAAAGATTAGATCGCCAAGGGTGTTGCATTCAAATTCCAAGGATGGATTTAGAGGTACAAAATTGCAAGTGCCAAAAGTGCAAGTCCAGATTCGAAGATGGACAAGTTTCAAAGCAAGTTGTACAAAGTTTCAAATTGGATTACATGTTGCTACGAGTCCTAAAGAATTACAAGTTTCAGCTCATTTTAAGCATCAAGAAAGATGTTTTTAACCTACAAAATACAAAGGCTAAGGTTGGAATTCAATAAACTGAAATTCGTCCATGTGCCACATCCTTGTTTGCCTTCATGCCACAATCTGCAAGTTTTGGATATAAGAGATCTTTTTTTTTTTCTTTCTTGTGCCAAGCTGCTACCCGTATCCAACTCTTCACCATCAATGTACATGAAAAATCAAGATCAAACATTAGCATAAATTTCAAAAGAGATAATATGTGCAGATGCAAAATAGAGGTATCACAAGGGATGCAGTTCAAAATTACACAAGTCAAGTACAACAAGGGGCTGGTTTGCTCATAGTTCTTCGACCTTGTCACATTCCATAAGCTTTAGATGGTCTTCAAGTTGTTTCAGCTCCAAACACGATGCCGTATAGAGGTTGGGTACATGGAAATCAAGACAGAGTGTTAGCATACAATACGAGAGCAAGATGATCAAGTACTCACAATATCAAATCAATGCATACATGAAGAAACTCATTTGAGTGTAGCATGTTTTCGTTCAAACGGTTCAAATCAGAATTCAATGCTTCACCTGTTCATATTATAACTATTTCATCTTGAGGCATACACACAAAAAAAATTAATTTCATCACATCATAATTCACACTTCAGAATTCAACATTACAGCCATTTCATTCGTATCATCTCATGTGAGGCATTTTTTCAAAAAAAAAGACACACTTTACAGTAGCAGGATTTCAAAGTCAAGAAAGAGCATAACAAGAGTCGAGAGTATCAACACAGTGCACACTTGAAAAATTGGATTAAATGGGGACCACACCAAATGGTATTCAGAGGAATATTCCTCTAACGGTTTATCACACTTTCAGCCACAACTGTACGAAACTCCATTCCAATTCCAGCTCACAACCTTTCACACGAATTTTTCACCTTCATTCTCACGTACCAAAAACCTCACATAATTCACCCACACGTACCTATCTCAGCATATATAAACCACTGTTTCATTCACTGAAGAAAAAACCCTAGAGAGAAAAAAAATTCTACTCAGCAGCCGTAATCAAAAGTTTCACTCGCAAACCCTAACCAAATTCCACCTAAAGCTCTATTTTCCATAAATTATCTAAAGTTCTTCATCAGAACTTTGTGGTAATTTGAGCTAAACCACTCACGTCATTGTAACAACAGAAGAAAATCACTCATTTTATAGAAAGAATGAGAAGGAGAGTTTGATTCGTTTTCAGAAGAAGTTTTATCAAGGCGTACCGTTTTTCAAGGCCCAACGGAGGGACTCCGTTAGGTAACTCTTCTAAACCTCCGACATTGTTGTTGCTTGCTCATGAACCGTTGAATCTGGTTCCATTCACATTTTGCCTCTCTTGTTGGTTTGCATTTATCTCTGTTGTTGTTTGTTTTGACATTGGGTTTGAGCTTGTTTTGGAGCTTGAGTTGATTTTGTTGTGTTTAGTTTCTGGCGGCGCCGATCGCATCTTTTGGTGGAGTTTTTGTTAAAACGGTGGCCGGATTTGGGTTGAGGGCTTTATTTTGAGGGGGGTTTATGTTGAGGTTTTTTCTGTTTAGGGGTGCTTGGCCGGAGCGGGACGGCGGCGGCCACCGCGGGCCACCGTCTTCTCCGACGAGGATGAGAGCTCCGGTGAGGGTTTGATTGCATGGAGAGTGAGAGATAAGCGTAGAGAGAGAGAGACTTTTGTGTTTTGGAACTACTTTGTTTAGTTTCTATCTTTTATTAAGATTCATGGCCGCCTCCTTGTCGTGTTTGGTGGTGACAAGTGGCTCCCTTGTGGACACTTGTCACCGGTTGGTGATTTTGTTTGCTGCTTGCCATCCATATGCCCCTACCGTCCACCTGCGTTCCTCAGCCCTTAGATCTAGAGTCCAAGTTGACTCCGTGATGATCGAGTGGCCCTTGTTCAGTCAACTTTTGTTTGACTGAATGTGCACCCTAGGCTCTTCAGGTGGGCCGCAGGCGTTTTGGGCTTGGGTGCTTTGCTTTTCGCACCTCCTTGTTTAGGCCCATTGTGTTTTCATTAATGTCTTTTTGCTAATTCACCCCCATTTGCCTTGTCCCTCCTTTTATTTTCTTCTTATTTCACTTCTAACTTTTATTTTGTTTTAATACTTAAACTCTTTTTTAAAAATCAACAAAAATTGTTTTCTGATCCATGATTGTCTTGAGTTTATTTTCATGATTTTTATTTTATTTTTAATTTCGTTTCATTATTTTATTTGGAATTAAATCAATAGTGTGTTTCCAATGATACCCTTCTTTTAGGGTTAGGAACTTTTGTGATCTTCACACATCATTTGAGGGCAATCTTTTGGTCACTTTATAGGCATAGTATGAGGGTGTTTCAATGTTGGTTTGAGGTTGGTTTGAGTTACTTTTAGTGACTTGCCATTCAAGTTTTATTAACCCTCGACGCTTGCTCGATTCTTTGCATACCTTGACTTGTGGATCACTTTTAGACAAGCTCCTTAACTCTTTTTGATCCAATATTTTTGCATGTGTTACTTGACTGAGTTAACTTCCATTTGAATATTTTTTGGGATTTTATTGATCCACTTTTCTATTTTTGGTTGATCCTTACTTGTGATGCAAGTTTGATTGAGGCATGCTTTGACACTTGGTTTAGTTAGGATGCATTTGCCTACTTGTAATGGAATGATGCTTGAGATGTTTTTATGGTGTGATCATTTTCTGTTTGTGCTTACTTGTGGCTTTGGAATCATCTCTTTTCACTCATTTTCCTATTTGTTCTTGATTTTACAAAGTGTTGTTGTTTTGGACTTGAACTTTGTGGAATGCTCAACCTAATCTTGTGATTGCTTCTTTGTGTGAATCCATTCATGTATGAAACCTTTTGTTTGATTTGTATGACATGCTAGAGGTTCTGACCCTCTTGGTTTGAGGTGTTTTATGTGACATGTTCTCACTTTTTGCTTCACATGTTTATCTGCTTGCTTGCATGAATAGTAAGTGGTTGCTTTGATTAATTTTGATGCATGCTTTGGATGTGTTGCTTGGTGATTAATCTTGTATGACTTGAGTTTGATCTTGACATAATGTTAATGTGTATGCTACTGCCTCTTGAGTTCTATACTTGATTTTCATGTTACTTGAGCATTGTTGGATGCATTTGGTTTGAATTATGTGATGCATATCATTCCTTTTACTTTGTAACTTCTTTGGGGCATCATGTTGCATAATGTGAACCTCTTTTGCATATATGAATTGTTGATGATGATATGATGTGAGTTCTGGCCTTGTTTCATTTTCATCTTATCTCCTTCATTTCACTTTGATATGACATCCATGTGTGTTTGATGGTGCACTTAATTCAAGTTTACTTGCATCCTTTCTTGTGTGCTTTCACTTGTGTGTTAGAGATGTGTTTGTCTGATCTTTGAGACATATTAATTGACTTGAGTTGGACATGATGGTTATGATGTACTTGCTGCCCCCTATTGTTTCTCATCTTATCTTTCTCTTTCTTCTTCATCTCTTTCACTCTCTCTCTTCCCTTGAATCTCAAGACTTGATTAAGTCTTGGATTCCTTCCCCCTTAGAGCTACCTAGTCCAACTTAATTTCTGATTAAGCTTGGAGTAGGATTAGCATTAGGTTAGGTAGTTGTCTTTTCTCCTAAACCTCACTAACCATAGGACATCCATGCATGATAACGTTAGGACTCTTAGTTTCCCTTTAGAGTTTCCTTGTGTCTTCTCTCTTCTCATCTCAAAACCTCTTGAAAACACGTAATAAAGGTTAATGTGTATTGTGCTTGAGCCTTCTATGTGGGAAATGGGGAACGAGGGGCTTCCTCTCGTTCTTCTAGGATACCTAGTGTACGTCCTGTTGGGGGCGATGCGCGAAAGTATTCGTTCCTGTGTTTAAGACTTTGGTTCAACGCAAGTTACAAACTAACATAAAAAACACTTCTGTCTAAAAAACTCAAACAAACAATAACGTCTTTCCTTCGGGAATTCTTTTCTCACTTCACTCACTCTCAGCGTACGAACGCGCTCCTACTCGTTCTCTTGCAAGACGGTAACGCCTAAGTCTCGATTCAGCGAGCTGCAACACCTGAGCTAGAACGTAAGCCGTTCCCTAAAAAACACAATCCACCCCTAGTAAGGGGAACTACGTCGCTCTGATTCTCATGCTCCCGATGAGATACGTAGGCAGTGGGGTAGGGCCCATGCGAGCACTTCTTTTATTTTCCCTACATTTGTTCCTTCGTTCTTTGTCCGTTCTCGTTCTTTTCGCCGGTCCAGTAGCAGTGGAGTTCCAGATGAGGACACCCTTTGATGCAGACAACAAGCGTGGATCCCATCGAGTACGATGGACGTGTTGGGTGCTAACACCTTCCCTTCACGTAACCGACTCCCGTGCCCGTTCTCTTGGTCGCGTGACTGTGCTCTTTCCCTCTTTTCAGGTTTATGCAGTGTTTCCTTTCCCTCTCTTGGGATAAATACACTTTGCTGGCAACTCTGTGTCTTTTGCGCCACACTCGCGTTTGTACCGTCGGATGCGAATCCTTTCGGGAGCGACATATGGTTACCCCTTTTACAAGTTATCTCACTTTTCTTGATTTTTCTTGATGAATGATGATTCAAATCATACATTAACATCATTTTAGGGTTAAAAATCCATATTGGTGAAAAATCTCAAAAAGTCAAAGTTGACTTTTGTGCACAGTTGACTTTTTATCAGATGAATTCCAAACTGTGCAATTCTTCAGGAAATCATGTCCTTGACCTAAATCAAACTTGATGGACATGTTCCATGGGTGTCATAGGGTATATTCAATCATGTATTAGGGTTTGGGAGCATGTCCTGGTCAAAAGTCAAAGTTACAGTTGACTTTTCTCTTAAAACCCTAATTGTGGTGCAGATAAAATTGAGACTTGTTGCTCAAACTTCTTGGATCAATCCATTGTTCCAAATGGATCAATATGGTATATTAGAGACCCTCAAATCATGTCTTGAGGTCTTGGCTCATGGTTTGTCCCAAAAGTCAACTTAGGGGTGAATTAGGTCAAGAAACCCTAATTCCTGATTTTTGATGAATGCATCCCCTGAGGCAAAATTGACTTGATGCATGGGTTCATGAGGTTCCATGAAGCATATTAGGTCATGTTTTGGATCATTGCCTTGTGCCCAGATGAAAATTTTCCATCTGGAGGCCCTGGTCGACCAAAACCCTAATTTGGTGACACTGGCGATCTTGAGGCTTGATCCACCTAGAAGGGAGCATCCTTGTGCTTAATCCTTGAAGTGGGAGTCCTTTTGATCCTTTGTAGTTACTTGGGAGGTTAGACAAGTTGAAGATCATGTCATTTCTTGATTGATCCTTTGTCTGAGAACTATGAGAGGGCTTGAAACCCTAATTTTGAATGTATTGGATACTCACCCATCTTTGGGGAGACTGATGAAGCATGATGGTTCATCCATATTGTGATGATGATTTTCACAATGATGGGAAATCTAAGTGGTCAAAATTGGGGGTATTACAATCTGATACCTCAACTCTTCTGTAAACCTCAGCAAGAGTTGATTCCCCGACTTGGACCTGTCTCTGGATTTCAATAATCCTCAGTAGAATTCAGCCTCCTATTAGGATTTGTATAATGATTTTCCTCAGCAGAGTTAGCCTCAAAAGCACCCTTTTGTTGAGTCCATCTTCTTTCTTAAAACACTCTCTTGTTGAGTTAATATTTTCAGCCTCAATCTTGGGCTTTGTACAAGACAAACAAAATACTCTCTTGTTGAGGCAATAACCTTTCTACACTCTCTTGTTGAGTCAATGGTACAAAATAAAAGCACTCTCTTGTTGAGTCAATCACCTTTTTAAAAGCACTATCTTGTTGAGCCAATCACCTTTTCAGCACTCTCTTGTTGAGTCAATCTCCTAAAAGGACTCTCTTGTTGAGTCAACCCTTTTCAGCCTCCTTTTAGGCTTTGTATAATGATTTTCCTCAGTAGAGTTAACCATAAAAACTCCCTTGTTGAGCCAACCTTTTTAGCCTCAATCTTGGGCTTTGTACAAGACACCTGAAAAATCCTCAGCTGGGTCAGTCATCTTTTTAGCCTAAATCTTCGGCTTTGTACAAGACATATATAAACTTTCTCTGACAAAGTCAAAATCTTCATAACCTTCTCTTAAGCTCTGGATAAATATCTTCCCAAACGAAGTAAATTCCTTCCATCCTTCTTTTAGGCTTTGGGAATTAATATCCCTAAGCAGAGTCAATTCTCTTTTCAGCCTCAATCTTGGGCTTTGTACAAGACACCCATAAATATCCTCTCACTAGTAGAGTCAACATCGTTCAGCCTCAATCTTGGACTTTGTACAAGACACCGTATAAATCTCTCCAGCAGAGTCAATTTTCTTTTAGCCTCAATCTTGGGCTTTGTACAAGACAGATAAAACCTCTCACCTGTAGAGTCAGTTTCCCCTTTTAGCCTCAATCTTGGGCTTTGTACAAGACAGACACAATATTTCCCCAGAAAAGTCAACTTTTAGCCTCCTCTTAGGCTTTGTATAATAATATCCCCCAAAGAGTCAGTCTCTTTTTAGCCTAAATCTTGGGCTTTGTACAAGACAGATAAACACTATCTTGTTGAGTCAGCCTTTTCAGCCTCCTCTTAGGCTTTGTATAAGGACTTCCCCAGTGGAGTCAATCAATCTCTTAGCTTCAACCTTGGGCTTTGATCAAGGAACACAAAAATCAACATCCCCTCAGAGGAAATCAAAATCTCTCTGTAGGAAGACATTTCTCTGTGTTATCACACATCAAAACAAACATATCAAACAAACCCTAATCCCAGATAACTGCTGTAAGTGGCACACTTGTTGATTCAAATATCCAAGTTGTCGTCCATCTCTTATCCTGGTAAATCCTCTCTTTCATCTAATTGTTGTAAGAGGCAAGCCTCTGGATTATTAACATCCACGCCACTATCCCTCTCCTAGCATGAAAGACTCCTAAAGAAAAATGGCATTGCTCTACACTGAGTTAAAGTTTTCTCCTTCAGGATAACAGCCCTATAAAGGAAATTATGGCATTGCTGAATTCACATACCACAGTTAAAGTAATCCTCCTTTTAAACAGTCACCCAACAGTTGTGATAAACTGACGAGATGTCTCCCTTTAGAGATGATAAATTCTCTCTTAGTCAAACCTTTAGCTTCAATGTTGGGCTTTGAACAAGACACAAATAACCTTTAGCTTCAACCTTGGGCTTTGAACAAGACACCAAAACATATCTTTCCTCCCATAGAATAGGAGGAACTACGATTGCTCTGATTTCCCTGTTTATATTTAACAGGAATACGTAGGCATAAGATTGCAAAATCTTAGCGAGCACACTAATAAAAAACTTTAGGTCCAGTACCTTGACACCAATCAAAACTGAGGTCCAGTACCTCACCAAAATCAAACAAAAACTCTCTCTTTCGAACACTCCAAAAGGAGAAACTTTCCCAACCCACAACAGATAAACACCATCAAGTCCAAAGCAGAACCTAATGCTAAAAACCTGTGGATAACCACATATAGGATTGGTAATTGACAACTCCCCATAGTATAACCTGACCCCGAACTCCCCGAATCTCTCTTAAGCGTTTGTTTAGTTAAACATTTGCGTGAAAGGTTAGTTTTAGATAGCTTCCATTTCCCTTCTAACTTCACGGGATAAATAAGAAATCAGAAAGTAGCACCCCACTCCAACCATTGCGGTGAGGAGAAACCCATGGCGATAAGGTGGTCGCGTCATCGACAAAAATCGCACGCTACAAGTCCAAGGCATTTTCAAGTGGAGATTACGTTTAGAAAGTTATTTTGCATATGGATCAAAGAGACACAACTCTAGGCAAGTGGTCCCCAAATTGTGAAGGGTCATTTCGAATACTTCAAGTATTTTCAAATAATGCTTATGAAATCGAAGAATTAGCAATGGACAAATGAATTTTAAGAGTAAATAGTAAATACCTTAAACGATATATGCCTATGCTACAAGAAATTCAAATTGACCAAGAATAATTTGCTAAAAGAAATAAAATTGCCACAATGGTATTAAAAGTGCCAAAACATGACATAGTAATTACAAAATAGTGGAGGAAAAACAAGGAAAATAAATAGAAATACAAGTTATATGGGAAACTGTGCTTTGAACTCTTCTACTTTGGTCTTGGAGCAGTCGAGCCTGGCATGGAGACGACTATGAAGTTTTTCCATTAAAAATAGCTGATTTCATCTATCTTAGGATCCAAGTATGGCAGGTAATTATTCAATATGAATAATCTTAAACTTAATTATTCAACCTAGATTTCCATGATAAAGGCGTTTGGTCCTCTTAATGCAACTAGCCACAGTAATGCAAGAGTTGGTCAACAAAAACAAGAGCATTCAATTTAAGTATTTTGTTAATTAACTTCATATTTTTTTGGGATAAATATATGTCATCCCTTGCCAATATAGCGATTTTGATTTCACCCCCTATAAGATTTTTTTTTTTGTGATTCCCCCCTTACCAAATCCAAATTTCCTCAATAAAGACTCTGGATGCACTATTTGCCGACTTGACTTGTCTATGTGGTATTGAATTTGATTTTTTAAAATAAATTTTTAAATCCACATGGTATTTTATTATTATTATTGTTTTTAAAATCCACTTAGACTTTTATTTATTTATTTAATTTTTTTACGTTTTTTTTATAAATTTTTGTGTTAATAATTTTAATAATTAAATAAATGTTAATAATTGTAATTAATTTATTTTTAGAAAATTAATTTGGAAACTATTATTGTAGATTTTAAAATATAGTATATGGGCTTAATACCCACATTCTTTTCATTTCTCGGCCTAATACTTCAAATTCGTTATGGATTGTTTAAAAAAGCATTATAAACATTAATCTTTGCTAACCCATATTCGATGTGGGACTCTATTGCTGGACCATTAACTTTGCAACAACATCTCATTAATTTTTTCCTTTCAATTACACCAAAAAAACTCACACACAAACACAAACACAAACACAAACAATAGCAGTATCATGTCTGTATTATGCAAGTATTATCACCAAATATCATGCACTTTCTTCTAATTTGATCTCATGAGTAAGGATATCTTCGTATATTGATAGATAAACTGGAGCAAATTTAAGAATAGCCGGAAATGCATTCTTGGTTTTAACAAGGTATTGAAATCTTTAATATTATGAAGCATGGTATCTTAAGTATGAAAGCATCAAGATTAGGAAGCATGATATCTTAAATATTATTGCAACTTGGAACTAACGACCTCAAGCGATATCATGCACCATAAGTATCATATGTTTTTTCCTTGATCCTAAGCATTTTAAATAACAAAAATAATATAAGGTGCAATTGTCTATTTGTGACTTGAAATTTATTAAACTAACTCGTGTTTCATTTCAGGCTCACATGATATACTTTGAACATGATGCAAACTTTTATGCTTTCAGGCTCACATGATATACTTTGAACATGATGCAAACTTTTATGCTTTTGATAAGCAGGTGGATGCACTTTCTTGAGTGTTTGGCTATCAGTCTTTTTTTTCTTTGCAATTAACCCAAAAAGATGCTAGTTTAGATTAGACCAAATCAGCAGGCCACACTTTGAGTGGAGTGAGGAGTTCAAAAATCTATGAAGATGATTTTATGGCTGAGGACAATAACAATATTACTCAGAAGTTTGGTGGTAATAGAAGCTAACAAGCAGAACATATCCTATTAAAACAACACCAAAAGCAAAACATGTCGTGGGTGATGATGAAGTTAGTGTTGTAGTGTTATGTGTGGTATATGGTGTAGTGCAGAAACGAGAGTGAAGTCAGTGGGAGTTGTGGGTATGGTGTTGGATTGAAGGAGATAAATGGAGAAGTCTGAGAGTAAGAGCTGTGTTTCTTTAACATCCAATGAGAGTAGGGGTAGCATCTTGTTTTTATCCCACATCGTTTGATTCAGGAAAAAACTTAGTGTTTATATAGTTACTTATGTATTGGATTTACAAATGAAAGAATACATGGGCCAAAAAGGCTAGGTCCAATATATTTCTTTAAGATTTTGAGAAATTAATTGAAAAAAAAATAGAATTAAAAATAAAATTATAAAAAATAGAATTAAAAATAAAAATAATACGAAAAAAATAAATAGAATTAAAATTAAATAATATATGAATAAAATTAAAATTAAATAATATACGAAAAAATAAATTTAGCACGCTCGGAAAGTTGCACAATGCCACGTAGGACATATTTTACACAGTCAACGAAAATGTGATCCCAAGGTATTTATTGAGGGAATTTGGATTTGGTAAGGGGGAATTAACAGAAAAAATCTTATAGGGGTGAAATCAAAACTCACTATATTAGCCGGGTGACATATATCTAACCCTATTTTTTTATACTCAATTCAAGACTTTTGTATCAATTTAAAAAGAGAATTTCCATTCTTACATAAAAATAACCCACACCGTATACCCAAACCATCCCAAATACAACATGTGCATATGTTTATCTATAACTGAAAAAGTGAAAAATAATTCTTAAATATGTTTAAAAAACAAAACGGTATAAAGCTAGTGTCAGTTGTAACTTTTAGTGTAGGAATATCATTTTCCATTTAAAAATTCAATTATTTGCCTATTGTTGGAACATACAAAATCTCTAATGGTGAATTAATGGATAATTGATTTAATTTGGAGAAGATGAAGTTAAGAAATTGAGAGAGAGAGAGAGAGAGAGAGAGAGAGAGAGAGAGAGAGTAATTGAGGGTGAGAAGAATAATTGACATTAACCATAATTGGGAGCACACAAGGCCTTATATACAACAAGTACAAAAATAATTGGAAATAACAGAAACAACTTATTCAAATAAGCTGAAACTAAGAAAAACTTAAAAAACCAAAAAAAGCCTTCATAACCGATTACGCAAAATCTCGTAACCGATTACCACAACTGAAATGTCAAAAAAACAACTTTTTAACACACCAACTCATTTCAATTATTCCAAGTTCACCATGCTCAAGCTTTTCTTCAACCTCTTGAACACCTCATTTGTTACCCCATTGGTCATCAAATCTGGAACTTGGTCTTCGCTTCGACAATATCCTAATCTTAACTTCCCTTCACTCACTAGTTCTGTAATGCCCCGGTTTTTATTAGATTTATTTAATCGAGTCGATTTAATTATTTTTGTTTTTATATTATTTTATTCTTGACTTTTATTTGGCTATATATTATTTTTCATCGTTGTTATGTTTTATCGCGTTTTGAGAACGTTTGCGAGAAAATAGAGCGTAGGGGTATTTTCGTCTTTTGCTTGGGTAGTGTAGCGAGCGATTTTGGACGCGCTTCTTAAGCGCTGGTCGCACTCTGCGGTTGAGCTTAAAACTACAGGTCGATTCATTTTTTATCCTATTGTGAGCTGAATAAGGAAGGGAAATAGATGTCTCCAATTAACCCTGCTTGCATACTGAGTTTAAACAGCGGTCTGTTAGGTTACGGATGCTATCAATGTGGGGGGGCCTTTGTACTGGTTATTCGTATTTCGCCAATACGGTTCTTTCTTTCTTTTTTCTAGGCAAAGGGTTTCTGGCGGGGAATAAGGATTAGGATGTTAGGACTGATGCTTTTGAATTACTGCTTTTAATTGATGGAGATATGGGATTTGGGTTTTTTGTTGATTGCGCTCGCTAAGATCTTTTCTTTCGATCTTATGCCTACGTATTCCCGTTTACCGAAACAGGGAAATCAGAGCGTTCGTAGTTCCTCCTATTCTATGGGAGGAAATTGGTTTTTGGTGTCTTGTTCAAAGCCCAAGACGTGAAGCGAAAGGTGGTTTGTATCTTGTTCAAAGCCAAAGATGTGAAGCTAAAAGGTCTATTTGTGTCTTGTTCAAAGCCCAAGACGTGAAGCTGAAAGACCTCGACTTTAGAGAGAATTTGTCATCTCTAAAGAGGGGGAAGGAGAATTACTTTAACTGGGATACGCGGATCCGAGCAATGCCATAATTTCCGAAGAAAGGGTTTTAACCTGAAGGAGAAGACTTTAACTCAGTGTAGAGCAATGCCATCTTTCCTTAGGAATTTCTCATGCTAAAAGAGGGACAGTGGCATGGATATAGATGATCCAGAGGCTTGCCGCTTACAGCGATTAGATGAAGGGAAAGGAGTTGTTGATGTTTGTGTACTGCGAACGAGGCACAACTTTGATGCTAAAAGGTCGATTGGATCAACCAGTGGTTTTCTTATACAAAGCCTAAGAGGAGGCTAATTTCCGCTAGGAAAATCATTATACAAAGCCTAAGAGGAGGCTATTTTGTGTCTCGTACAAAGCCCGAGAGAGAGGCTAAAAGTTTTTGACCCAGTGGGGCATATCGTTATACAAAGCCTAAGAGGAGGCTATCATTCCCGGAGGAAGAGATCATTATACGAAGCCTAAGAGGAGGCTAGCAAAGAGTTCGACTCTTGCTTAAGGGATTTATATCTCGTACGAGGCCCGAGATGGAGGCAAAAAAAAGGGGTGATTGACTCTACGAGGGAATCTTTTGTGTCTCATACAAAGCCTGAGAGAGAGGTTAAAAGGTTGTTTTGACTCCACTGGGGAGAATTTTGGTATCTCGTACGAAGCCCGAGATGGAGGCTATTGTAACTATTTTAGTTGAGTGACAGATCCAATATACTGATTTAAAAGAGAAAATCAGTTCTTATATGAGTAACACTGTACTCAGGGATTTAATTTGAGGATCAGGGATATTTCCTTTTCTTTGAGGAAACGGGAAATCCAAAGGGTATTGAGACTATCCGAGTCTGCGGGTTTCCTTCCTATTTAACGAAGGGTGCTTGAGAATGTTTTTGAGACTCAAGGAAGTTAGACTGTCCAAGTCTAGAGTTTTATCTTTTGTACTATGCTTCGAGAAACAGTAGTAGACTCTATGAAAGGACTGTTCTATGAGGATAACTAGGTTCTGTTCCTATACCTCTAGGAGGTCGTCGGGACAATTTGTACGAAGCCCAAGAGGAGGCTGGAATCTTTTAAGAAGCCGACGGGTCCTTGTACGAAGCCCAAGAGGAGACTATCATTCCCGGAGGAAGAGATCATTATACGAAGTCTAAGAGGAGGCTGTGAATACTTCTAAGAAGCCGTAGGGTCCTTGAATAATGCCCAAGAGGAGGCGGGGTTGCTTATAGGAAGCCTGTGGGTCCTTGTACAATGCCCAAGAGGAGGCCGATGCTTTTAAGAAGCCCGTGGGTCCCAAACCAAAGAAAAGTTCAGGAAAACTCTTTTAGAGTTAAAACCACTGGTAAACGTGCGAGGTTTACTATCCAGTGACTTTAACTTTTAGAGGGAGTCCGAACCGTTCGGCGGTTTGAAGAAATTCAAGAGAAGTTTCACCGAGAATAATTCATCTCTGGGGGATAGAATTTCTTGACGATTCCTAAGGAGGACAGCCGAAGAGAAGACTGTATCTGGTGCTCATATTGGGGATCTAGGCGTCTATTTCTACGAATAAATGAAACGGCGTCACTTAGTTCTAGACGTAGTAGCCGGGGAAACTCGAAATATCTATACTATTATTACACAGTAGATATGAGTTTATGAAAGGAGACTTACAGTGAGCAGCCCCACAATACAATTTATAATATGAAAGCAGTAAATGAAAGCGATAACCACTTACTCGGTTGTAGGGCTTCCATGCTGTTTGGTTAGTTGTTCAACAAAGAAAGATTAAAAACAACAATATATTCAAAATCAAAGGAGAAAGTGCTTTGAAAAAGAAAAATTTGGGGCTTACAGCTCAAGGAGAGGCCCAGGGTTTTATCAGTGAGCGCACTGTTTGACTTTGTACAGAGGGACTTATACAAGTGACTGGGGCCCAAAAAGGTTTTCTGTACAAAGGGATGGGTCTTACACTCTCTCAAGAGGCCCAAAAAGGTTTAAAGAAAAGAGTGGGGCTTATAACACGAGGGTAGGCCCAGATGATTTTTCGTTTTAAACGGGCGACGATCGCGCCGTTTACTTGTACAGAGGGACTTATACAATGAGTGAGGCCCAAAAAGTTTTTGTACAAGGGGGGATGGGTCTTACACTCTCTCAAGAGGCCCAAAAAGGTTTAAAGAAAAATAAATGGGTCTTACTACTCGAGGGTAGGCCCAGATGATTTTTGAAAAGGCGACGATTGCGCCGTTTGTTTTTTGACGGTATCGGGACTTATACAATAAGTGAGGCCCAAAGATGATTTGGTCAAAAAAAGGATTGGGTCTTACACTCTAATAGAGGCCCAAAGTGTTTTGAAAATGATTTATGAGGGTTGAATTAATCCAAAACCCTAATTTGTTTTCAAAAATGTATTTAATTGAATAAAAATTCAATTAAAATGATCAAAAATTGTTTAACACATGGAAAACAAATTGTGATCTTGGATTAATGCTTCAAAAATTAAGTATTGACCTACAAAATAATTAGAAAGCATTAAAAGTTGCAAAATCAATGTAGAAAAAATATTTAAAATGCCAAAAACAATCAAAATATTAATTCTTTGCAAAAATATCAATTATATGAAATAAATAATATTTTTGGGATTTTTTGATAAAATAAAATATTTTAACATTTTTGTGAATTATTAAAAAAAGAATCAACTCAAAATCATTAAAACTTAGAGAGAAATTAATTTTTGAATCAATTAAACAAAATCACAAAATTCAAATATTCAAATATATGAAAATGGCGCCAAGAACAACACCAAGAACACGCGCGTTTTTCAGTTTGCCCAGATTTGCATTTTCCATCCAATCTCACTGAATACGTAATTATAACATGCAATCCACATATCATTATGCTCGCCTCAACCTCACGATCATGCCTATGTACTTTAATTTCATTTAAATTAAACATACAACAAGAAATCACGAAGAAACCTCAAGAACCCTAATTTCTGCATGAAGGCTAGGATTTTTGATACACGATTCAAACAATGCAATTAATTGAGGGAAAACATTCCTTGCATGATTATGAACATATGGCCAAATTATTGTGCGAGGAAATATGCATAGATTGAGAGATGACCAAGTTTAGGCTTACCTCCAAGTCGTGACAGCAAGTTCAGATGTGATTTTGAGTTGGAGGTGTTACAGACAAGTTGTGATTATCTGGACAGCTTCCCTACACCATATGGAGTGTGTTTGAACACTTGGATTGAATTGAAATGGACTAGATCAGTTTATGGCATCTCAGCCACAACTTCACTTCAAACTTGTGTGGATGGCAAGTGATTTTGTGAAATTGATGTTTCAGATGTTATGTGAGTGTTTGATCAGCTCATATGTGATGTATGTGAGGTGTGTGAGTGATTGGTTTGTGCAGAATTACTCTCAAACTCAAAACCCGATAGCTACCTTGCTAAGAAAGGCATTTTTGCCAAGAGAAAGAGATTTTGAGGAAAGCATCTGTTAGATGGCTTTGGTGTACTCAAACTGACCACAATTGAGCTCTATTTATAGTAGAGCAAGTTTGTTTTGCAAGGAATAGTACTTGGCAGCTGGTTGTAATACCCCAAATTTTGACCACTAAGATTTCCCATCATTGTGAAAATCATCATCACAATATGGATGAACCATCATGCTTCATCAGTCTCCCCAAAGATGGGTGAGCATCCACTACAAGCAAAATTAGGGTTTCAAGCCCTCTCTGAGTGCTTAGGCAAAGGATCAATCAAGAAATGACATGATCTTCAACTTGTCTAATCTCTCAAACATCCACAATGGATCAAAAAGGACTCCCACTTCAAGGATTAAGCACAAGGCTGCTCCCTTCTAGGTGGATCAAGTCTCAAGATCGACAGTGTCACCAAATTAGGGTTTTGGTCGACCAGGGCCTCCAGATGGAAATTTTCATCTGGGCACAAGGCAATGATCCAAAACATGACCTAATATGCTTCATGGAACCTCATGAAGCCATGCATCAAGTCAATTTTGCCTCAGGGGATGCATTCATAAAAAATCAGGAATTAGGGTTTCTTGACCTAATTCACCCCTAAGTTGACTTTTGGGACAAACCATGAGCCAAGACCTCAAGACATGATTTGAGGGTCTCTAATACACCATATTGATCCATTTTGAACAATGGATTGATCCAAGAAGCTTGAGCAACAAGTTTCATTTTCATCTGCACCACAATTAGGGTTTTAAGGGAAAAGTCAACTGTAACTTTGACTTTTGACCAAGACATGCTCCCAAACCCTAATACATGATTGAATACACCCTATGACACCCATGGAACATGTCCATCAAGTTTGATTTAGGTCAAGGACATGATTTCCTGAAGAATTGCACAGTTTGGAATTCATCTGATAAAAAGTCAACTGTGCACAAAAGTCAACTTTGACTTTTTGAGATTTTTCACCAAAATGGATTTTTAACCCTAAAATGATGTTAATGTATGATTTGAATCATCATTCATCAAGAAAAATCAAGAAAAGTGAGATAACTTGTAAAAGGGGTAACCATAAAACTTAGAAATTTTTCTAAGTTAAAAATAAAGTGGCAAAGGTACCAACTTTGGAGGACCATAACTCCTAAACCACAAGGCCATTTTTTCTCATCCAAAGATGGATTTGTAGCCCTCATTATCACCTACAAAAACTTCAACTACAAGTCATTCCAATTCATTAAGGATTTTGAGTTATGGAGTGATCAAAGTGGCTGAAAAGTGAAAATGTCACTTTTTCCAACACTTAGTGAAATTTTCACTAAGTCAGAATTCTGCTTCACTTTTTGCCAAATGTAGGGGGATTTTTCACTTGGAATCAAAAGAGATCAAAACCAAACTTGTTCAAACAGTTGTTGTATCATGTTAGGGCTTTCCAAAATGGCCAAGAACATTGCCAAATTCAACCTACATCATGAGATACAACATTGGCAAGTTGCCTTGCTGAAATCTGTCAAGGCAAGGCAGAATTTGCATTTTGGCTCGATTTGCCAAAATCAGCCAATTGCAATTGCTCTAATCCACTTGGACACCTCAGAGGATTGAATCCAAAGGGGACAATCACTGAGCCAAGCCTCCAAGGTCCAAGGAATAAAGAATAGCATGTTGAACCTAGAATGGCCAAAATAGGGACAAGACTTCAAATTTGGAATGAGGCATTCAATGGAACCATCAAGGTGGCATGGACTGAGCCATTCTCATCTGAAATCGATCAAGACTTATCCAAGACCAAGGGGACCAAAGCTCTGTGCCCTAACCTCTAGTCAATGGCTAGAGAAGACTTTCATTTCCATTGGCCAACATTGAGGAAACCTACTTACCAGCTGCAATGTACTATTCCTTGCAAAACAAAATTGCTCTACTATAAATAGAGCTCAATTGTGGTCAGTTTAAGTACACCAAAGCCATCTAACAGATGCTTTCCTCAAAATCTCTTTCTCTTGGCAAAAATGCCTTTCTTAGCAAGATAGCTACCGGGTTTTGAGTTTGAGAGCAATTCTGCACAAACCAATCACTCACACACCTCACATACATCACATATGAGCTGATCAAACATTCACATAACATCTGAAACATCAATTTCACAAAATCACTTTCCATCCACACAAGTTTGAAGTGAAGTTGCAGCTGAGATACCATAAACTGATCCAGTCCATTTCAATTCAATCCAAGTGTTTAAACACACTCCATATGGTGTAGGGAAGCTGTCCAGATCATCACAACTTGTCTGTAACACCTCCAACTCAAAATCACATCTGAACTTGCTGTCACGACTTGGAGGTAAGCCTAAACTTGGTCATCTCTCAATCTATGCATATTTCCTCGCACAATAATTTGGCCATATGTTCATAATCATGCATGGAATGTTTTCCCTCAATTAATTGCATTGTTTGAATCGTGTATCAAAAATCCTAGCCTTCATGCAGAAATTAGGGTTCTTGAGGTCTCTTCGTGATTTCTTGTTGTATGTTTAATTTAAATGAAATTAAAGTACATAGACATGATCGTGAGGTTGAGGTGAGCATAATGATATGTGGATTGCATGATATGGTTACGTATTCATGGAGATTGGATAGAAAATGCAAATCTGGGCAAACTGAAAAACGCGCGTGTTCTTGGTATTGTTCTTGGCGCCATTTTCATATATTTGAATATTTGAATTTTGTGATTTTGTTTAATTGATTCAAAAATTATTTTCTCTCTGAGTTTTAATGATTTTGAGTTGATTCTTTTTTTAATAATTCACAAAAATGTTAAAATATTTTATTTTATCAAAAAATCCCAAAAATATTATTTATTTCATATAATTGATATTTTTGCAAAGAATTAATATTTTGATTGTTTTTGGCATTTTAAATATTTTTTTTACATTGATTTTGCAACTTTTAATGCTTTCTAATTATTTTGTAGGTCAATACTTAATTTTTGAAGCATTAATCCAAGATCACAATTTGTTTTCCATGTGTTAAACAATTTTTGATCATTTTAATTGAATTTTTATTCAATTAAATACATTTTTGAAAACAAATTAGGGTTTTGGATTAATTCAACCCTCATAAATCATTTTCAAAACACTTTGGGCCTCTATTAGAGTGTAAGACCCAACCCCCTTTTTTTGACCAAATCATCTTTGGGCCTCACTTATTGTATAAGTCCCGATACCGTCAAAAAACAAACGGCGCGATCGTCGCCTTTTCAAAAATCATCTGGGCCTACCCTCGAGTAGTAAGACCCATTTATTTTTCTTTAAACCTTTTTGGGCCTCTTGAGAGAGTGTAAGACCCATCCCCCCTTGTACAAAAAACTTTTTGGGCCTCACTCATTGTATAATTCCCTCTGTACAAGTAAACGGCGCGATCGTCGCCCGTTTAAAATTAAAAATCATCTGGGCCTACCCTCGAGTAGTAAGACCCATTTCTTTTTCTTTAAAACACTTTAGGCCTCTTGAGAGAGTGTAAGACCCATCCCTTTGTACAGAAAAACATTTTGGGCCCCAGTCACTTGTATAAGTCCCTCTGTACAAATTCAAACAGTGCGCTCACTGATAAAACCCTGGGCCTCTCCTTGAGCTGTAAGCCCCAAATCTTTCTTTTTCAAAGCACTTTCTCCTTTGATTTTGAATATACTGTTGTTTTTAATCTTTCTTTGTTGAACAACTAACCAAACAGCATGGAAGCTCTACAACCGAGTAAGTGGTTATCGCTTTCATTTACTGCTTTCATATTATAAACTGTATTGTGGGGCTGCTCACTGTAAGTCTCCTTTCATAAACTCATATCTACTGTGTAATAATAGTATAGATATTTCGAGTTTCCCCGGCTACTACGTCTAGAACTAAGTGACGCCGTTTCATTTATTCGTAGAAATAGACGCCTAGATCCCCAATAGGAGCACCAAATACAGTCTTCTCTTCGGCTGTCCTCCTTAGGAATCGTCAAGAAATTCTATCCCCCAGAGATGAATTATTCTCGGTGAAACTTCTCTTGAATTTCTTCAAACCGCCGAACGGTTCGGACTCTCTCTAAAAGTTAAAGTCACTGGATAGTAAACCTCGCACGTTTACCAGTGGTTTTAACTCTAAAAGAGTTTTCCTGAACTTTTCTTTGGTTTGGGACCCACGGGCTTCTTAAAAGCATCAGCCTCCTCTTGGGCATCGTACAAGGACCCACAAGGTTCCTATAAGCAACCCCGCCTCCTCTTGGGCATTATTCAAGGACCCTACGGCTTCTTAGAAGTATTCACAGCCTCCTCTTAGGCTTCGTATAATGATCTCTTCCTCCGGGAATGATAGCCTCCTCTTGGGCTTCGTACAAGGACCCGTCGGCTTCTTAAAAGATTCCAGCCTCCTCTTGGGCTTCGTACAAATTGTCTCGACGACCTCCTAGAGGTATAGGAACAGACCCTAGTCATCCTCATAGAACAGTCCTTTCATAGAGTCTACTACTGTTTCTCGAAGCATAGTACAAAAGATAAAACTCTAGACTTGGGCAGTCTAACTTCCTTGAGTCTCAAAGACATTCTCAAGCACCCTTCATTAAATAGGAAGGAAACCCGCAGACTCGGATAGTCTCAATACCCTTTGGATTTCCCGTTTCCTCAAAGAAAAGGAAATATCCTTAATCCTCAAATTAAATCCCTGTGTACAGTGTTACTCATATAAGAACTGATTTTCTCTTTTAAATCAGTATATTGGATCTGTCACTCAACTGAACTAGTTACAATAGCCTCCATCTCGGGCTTCGTACGAGATACCAAAATTCTCCCCAGTGGAGTCAAAATAACCTTTTAGCCTCTCTCTCAGGCTTTGTATGAGACACAAAAGATTCCCTCGTAGAGTCAACCACCCTTTTTTTTTTGCCTCCATCTCGGGCCTCGTACGAGATACAAATTCCTTAAACAAGAGTCGAACTCTTTTAGCCTCCTCTTAGGCTTTGTATAACGATATGCCCCACTGGGTCAAAAACTTTTAGCCTCTCTCTCGGGCTTTGTATGAGACACAAAATAGCCTCCTCTTAGGCTTTGTATAATGATTTTCCTAGCGGAAATTAGCCTCCTCTTAAGCTTTGTATAAGAAAACCACTGGTTGATCCAATCGACCTTTTAGCATCAAAGCCGTGCCTCGTTCGCAGTACACAAACATCAACAACTCCTTTCCCTTCATCTAATCGCTGTAAGCGGCAAGCCTCTGGAGCATCTACATCCATGCCACTGTCCCTCTTTTAGCATGAGAAATTCCTAAGGAAAGATGGCATTGCTCTACACTGAGTTAAAGTCTTCTCCTTCAGGTTAAAACCCTTTCTTCGGAAATTATGGCATTGCTCGGATCCGCGTATCCCAGTTAAAGTAATTCTCCTTCCCCCTCTTTAGAGATGACAAATTCTCTCTAAAGTCGAGGTCTTTCAGCTTCACGTCTTGGGCTCTGAACAAGACACAAATAGACCTTTTAGCTTCACATCTTGGGCTTCGAACAAGATACAAACCACCTTTTGCTTCACGTCTTGGGCTTTGAACAAGAAACCAAAAACCAATTTCCTCCCATAGAATAGGAGGAACTACGAACGCTCTGATTTCCCTGTTTCGGTAAACGGGAATACGTAGGCATAAGATCGAAAGAAAAGATCTTAGCGAGCGCAATCAACAAAAAACCCAAATCCCATATCTCCATCAATTAAATACAGTAATTCAAAAGCATCAGTCCTAACATCCTAATCCTTATTCCCCGCCAGAAACCCTTTGCCTAGAAAAAAGAAAGAAAGAACCGTATTGGCGAAATACGAATAACCAGTACAAAGGCCCCCCCACATTGATAGCATCCGTAACCTAACAGACCGCTGTTTAAACTCAGTATGCAAAGCAGGGTTAATTGGAGACATCTATTTCCCTTCCTTATTCAGCTCACAATAGGATAAAAAATGAATCGACCTGTAGTCAAAGCTCAAACCGCAGAGAGCGACCAGCGCTTAAGAACCGCGTCCAAAATCGCTCGCTACACTGGTAAGTAGGTTTCCTCAATGTTGGCCAATGGAAATGAAAGTCTCCTCTAGCCATTGACTAGAGGTTAGGGCACAGAGCTTTGGTCCCCTTGGTCTTTGATAAGTCTTGACTGATTTCAGATGAGAATGGCTCAGTCCATGCCACCTTGATGGTTCCATTGAATGCCTCATTCCAAATTTGAAGTCTTGTCCCTATTTTGGCAACTCTAGGTTCAACATGCTATTCCTTGTTCCTTGGACCTTGGAGGCTTGGCTCAGTGATTGTCCCCTTTGGATTCAATCCTCTGAGGTGTCCAAGTGGATTGGAGCAATTGCAATTGGCTGATTTTGGCAAATCGAGCCAAAATGCAAATTCTGCCTTGCCTTGACAGATTTCAGTAAGGCAACTTGCCAATGTTGTATCTCATGATGTAGGTTGAATTTGGCAATGTTCTTGGCCATTTTGGAAAGCTCTTACATGATACAACAACTGTTTGAACAAGTTTGGTTTTGATCTCTTTTGATTCCAAGTGAAAAATCCCCCTACATTTGGCAAAAAGTGAAGCAGAATTCTGACTTAGTGAAAATTTCACTAAGTGTTGGAAAAAGTGACATTTTCACTTTTCAGCCACTTCGATCACTCCATAACTCAAAATCCTTAATGAATTGGAATGACTTGTAGTTGAAGTTTTTGTAGGTGATAATGAGGGCTACAAATCTATCTTTGGATGAGAAAAAATGGCCTTGTGGTTTAGGAGTTATGGTCCTCCAAAGTTGGTACCTTTGCTACTTTATTTTTAACTTAGAAAAATTTCTAAGTTTTATGGTTACCCCTTTTACAAGTTATCTCACTTTTCTTGATTTTTCTTGATGAATGATGATTCAAATCATACATTAACATCATTTTAGGGTTAAAAATCCATTTTGGTGAAAAATCTCAAAAAGTCAAAGTTGACTTTTGTGCACAGTTGACTTTTTATCAGATGAATTCCAAACTGTGCAATTCTTCAGGAAATCATGTCCTTGACCTAAATCAAACTTGATGGACATGTTCCATGGGTGTCATAGGGTGTATTCAATCATGTATTAGGGTATGGGAGCATGTCTTGGTCAAAAGTCAAAGTTACAGTTGACTTTTCCCTTAAAACCCTAATTGTGGTGCAGATGAAAATGAAACTTGTTGCTCAAGCTTCTTGGATCAATCCATTGTTCCAAATGGATCAATATGGTGTATTAGAGACCCTCAAATCATCTCTTGAGGTCTTGGCTCATGGTTTGTCCCAAAAGTCAACTTAGGGGTGAATTAGGTCAAGAAACCCTAATTCCTGATTTTTGATGAATGCATCCCCTGAGGCAAAATTGACTTGATGCATGGGTTCATGAGGTTCCATGAAGCATATTAGGTCATGTTTTGGATCATTGCCTTGTGCCCAGATGAAAATTTCCATCTGGAGGCCCTGGTCGACCAAAACCCTAATTTGGTGACACTGTCGATCTTGAGACTTGATCCACCTAGAAGGGAGCAGCCTTGTGCTTAATCCTTGAAGTGGGAGTCCTTTTTGATCCATTGTGGATGTTTGAGAGATTAGACAAGTTGAAGATCATGTCATTTCTTGATTGATCCTTTGTCTAAGCACTCAGAGAGGGCTTGAAACCCTAATTTTGCTTGTAGTGGATGCTCACCCATCTTTGGGGAGACTGATGAAGCATGATGGTTCATCCATATTGTGATGCTGATTTTCACAATGATGGGAAATCTAAGTGGTCAAAATTTGGGGTATTACAGATGCCCCTATTTAATCTTCTTGGACCCGAAGGTATGAATGACGAAGTATTCGAGCATTCGGGGTGCAAGAGGATTAAATATCGGAATATCCGAAATTTTGATGGTGGTTATGAATGGCAGCTTACACATTCATCTTCTTTAACTAAGCAATGATGCTTAGAAAAGGTAAACTTCCCCTCGATCCTGGTTTTCAGCCAAGGAACTGGTCTCAGTTTTCTTTTGAAATAAACCTCCCCTCGTTCTTGGTTTCCTACCAAGGAACTGGTCTTAGTTTCTGATTTAAACTTCCCCTCGATCCTGGTTTTCAGCCAAGGAACTGGTCTCAGTTTCTGATTTAAACTTCCCCTCGATCCTGGTTTCCTACCAAGGAACTGGTCTTAGTTTCTGATTTAAACTCCCCCTCGATCCTGGTTTCCTACCAAGGAACTGGTCTTAGTTTCTAATTTAAACTCCCCCTCGATCCTGGTTTCTTACCAAGGAACTGGTCTAAGTTTCTTTTGTCAATAAACTTTATTGACAAAGGACGCTATTCATAGCGGCTTTCCTCAAACTTCTCGCCGAATTTTCCTGGGGAGATGCCATTTGAGTGGAAAAAGTTTTGATGTCAGACTTGCTGGGGAACCCATCTGTCTGAATTGTAGAGGGGCACAAACTTCTCTGTTTTGGAGACGCCATTTATCGATTCTACTGGGGAAAGCGAGTCTCTTGAGAGACTGCTTTCGTTTGGGATCTTTCATCATACTTTTCTCGGGATCTTCCCGGAGAAATGCCATATGATGGGGTCCAATTTTGAGGTGTCAATGACCTTCTCATCAGTGGTCCTTTCGGAGCAAAACTGGCATGCTGCCGAATCTCTGATCACGAGGCTTTCTCTGTGGATTTTCCTTAATCTAGGAAAGCAAGGATATCATCTTCAATGGCGAAGAGTGATGTTTATTGAGAGTTTTCTCTGGCTTTTCAGAGGTTCAAGTTATCAAAGTGGCCAAGTGTCGACTCTGATTTAAAGATACACTGGTGGCGAGATTGTGCAGACGCAACACTTCCTAACGAGGAAAGAACTGACAAACTCGATTGAGAAAACTGTTTATCACTAGGGGACAAGACCGACTCAAGTGATAGTGATGCAATATGAAATGTGAATGCAAATAAAAAATGCATGAAGTATGTATGTTTATACTGACAAAACAGACGCGACATACAGACTAATGGATGAACACAATTGGATACTCGGCCATCGCGGGGCGAAGAAGTACCGTTGATTCAAAATAACAATTCCACCTTGCTTAGGAGAGATAGTCCCGTTGGGAGCTATGTTGATCGGGCTTAGGAGATGAGAACTCGGCCGAGGCGTGTCAGACGAAACAAGGTCTCTGACACAGTTGATCCCTTCATTCAGGCATACTGGCTTAGAAGGAGTACTTTGATTATGCACTTTGAAATTCGCTTACTTCGGGAGAAGCAATCGATGTTCTTCTGATGTTCAACAGTCAAAAGAAATGCCATCTTTAATTTAAAAGCAGAAAAAGTTTTTAACAAGTAAATTCATTTTCGTTTTATTTCAAGAATCACTGATTAAGTTTAAACAACGTCGTTCTGTAAAGCTAAAACAAGTAAATAATTACAAACAAAAGCACAAGGGCTCAAATTTTATTGATAAGATGGAGATCAGCCAAACGCGTGATTCCAAAGAGTATATGCAAAGTTAGAAAATGGTAATTTACAGGGAAAAGGGCTATGTTGAAACATAACGACCACTATCCTTCTACCAACTTTGAATTTGGGACATCCTGAGCTTCCGTCGAAGATGACCTTTGACTGGAGATTTCCTCCGATAGATGATGATGTAACTGCTGCTGAGGGACTTGCCTCTGTTGAACATAGTTACTTGCCATTATCCCTAATTTTTGCCTGGATTGTACTATGATGTTTCCAATCCATCGGGATGATTCTTTTTTTTCCATGTCTCTAACTTTTGCCTGGACCGCCCTTTCGGGTTTTCAATCCACCGAGACGTTTTTTTTTTTTTTAGTTTTAGGCGAAGTATTTCTTGACTACATCAACATTCGTGGGGTAGGAAAATTCCTCTCCGTCCATGGTTGCAAGTCTCAAGGCGCCGCCTGAGAAAGCTTTCGTGACCACATAGGGGCCATCATAATTAGGGGTCCATTTGCCCCGAGAGTCAGTGAGAAATGATTGTATCTTCTTGAGCACGAGGTCTCCTTTTCTGAAGACACGAGGTCGGACTTTTTTGTCGAACGCCCTTTTCATTCTCTGTTGATACAACTGACCATGGCATAGTGCCGTGATTCTCTTCTCTTCGATCAGGTTCAGTTCGTCGTGTCGACTTTGACACCATTCAGCTTCGGTGAGCTGAGCTTCCATCAATACCCTGATTGACGGGATCTCTACTTCTATGGGAAGCACTGCCTCCATGCCATATACTAGAGAGAAAGGGGTAGCCCCTGTTGAAGTACGGACAGATGTGCGATAACCATGAAGAGCAAAAGGTAACATCTCGTGCCAGTCTTTATAGGTTACAACCATCTTTTGAACAATCTTCTTGATGTTCTTGTTAGTCGCTTCTACCGCTCCGTTCATCTTGGGTCGGTAGGGAGATGAGTTATGGTGTTCGATCTTGAACTCTGCACACAACTCTTTCATCATCTTATTGTTCAAGTTAGATCCATTATCAGTAATGATCTCGCTTGGAACACCATAACGGCAGATAATATTGTTTTTGATAAATCAGACCACCACTTGTCGGGTTACATTGGCGAATGACGCTGCTTCGACTCACTTGGTGAAATAGTCAATGGCTACCAGGATGAACCGATGTCCGTTTAAAGCCTTGGGCTCAATCATGCCAATCATGTCGATTCCCCATATGGAAAAAGGCCATGGGGAAGAAAGAAATTTGAGATGTGATGGCGGTACATGAATTTTGTCGGAGTATATCTGACACTTGTGACACCTCCTCATGTACTTGTAGCAGTCGGATTCCATGGTCAACCAATAATACCCGGCCCTGAGAATTTTTCTCGCCATTGTGTGTCCATTGGCATGAGTGCCAAAGGATCCTTCATGAATTTCTTTCATGAGCATGTCTGCTTCTGGTCTGTCGACACATCGGAGCAAGACCATGTCAAAATTTCTCTTATAAAGAGTGTCACCGCTCAGGAAGAAGTTTCCAGCCAATCTTCTGAGGGTTTTCCTGTCTTTTCTGAGTGCCCCAGTTGGGTACTCTTGTTTCTGAAGGAAGCATTTGATATCGTGATACCAAGGTCTGTCGTCTATGACTGCTTCAATCATGAAGATGTAAGCGGGCCGTTCAAGGCGCATGATGTCGATCTTAGGTATGTCATTCCATCGACCTACACTAATCATGGAAGAGAGAGTGGCTAATGCATCAGCCATGTGATTCTCATCACGAGGGATGTGATGAAAGTCGACTCTATTGAAGAAGGGTAACAACCTTCTTGCATAGTCTTTGTAAGGAATCAATCCTGATTGGTATGTGTTCCAATCTCCTTTTATCTGGTTAATAACCAGAGCTGAATCGCCGTATACGTCCAAGTTTTTGATCCTTAAATCAATCGCTTCCTCGAGACCCATAATACATGCTTCGTATTCGGCCTCGTTGTTCGTACATTTGAACGTAAGTCTGGCATTGAAAGGAATGTGGATACCCTGAGGGGTAACAATGATTACCCCAATTCCATTTCCATAATGATTAACTGCTCCGTCAAAGATGAGTCCCCACTGGGAACCTGGTTCTGGCCATTCACTGGGTAGCGGTTCATCGCAATCTTTCATCTTTAGATACATGACATCTTCGTCTGGGAAGTTAAACCCGATTGATTCTTGATCGTCAATCAGTTGATGAGCCAAATGATCGGCTAAAATACTTCCTTTAACGGCTTTCTGAGCATGGTACTCTATGTCATATTCTGATAGTAACATCTGCCAATGGGCAATCCTTCCCGTGAGAGCAGGTTTTTCGAAAACGTACTTGATTGGATCCATTTCGGAGACCAACCAAGTAGTATGACGAATCATGTACTGGCGAAGACGTTTGGCTGCCTAAGCCAAAGCGCAACAAGTTTTCTCAAGCATCGTGTACCGAGTCTCGCAGTCGGTGAATTTCTTGCTTAGATAGTAAATGGCAGACTCTTTCCTTTTAGTTTCGTCTTGTTGGCCAAGTACACATCTCATTGAGTCCTCTAGGACTGTGAGGTAAATGATTAGTGGTCTTCCTTCCACTGGAGGTGATAGAATCGGAGGATTCAATAGATATTCCTTAATACTGTCGAAGGCGGTTTGGCAATCTTCTGACCAAACGCAATCCTGGTTCTTTTTCAATAACTTGAAAATCGGCGCACAAGTGGCGGTCATAAGGAATATGAATCTGGAGATGTAGTTCAAACGTCCCAGGAATCCTCTGACTTTTTTTTCAGTTTTCGGAGAAGGAATTTCTTGAATGGCCTTGACCTTGTCAGGATCAACTTCAATCCCTTTCTGGCTGACGATGAACCCTAGTAGTTTCCCTGAACGGACACCGAAGGTGCACTTGTTAGGATTCAAGCGGAGCTTGAATTTTCTTAGACGTTCGAACAGTTTTGACAGATGTTCAACATGCTCATCCTCTGTTCTTGATTTTGCAATCAAATCATCGACATATACCTCGATTTCCTTATGTATCATGTCATGAAACAGAGTAGTCATGGCCCTTTGATAGGTTGCCCCGGCATTCTTCAAACCGAACGGCATTACCTTGTAACAAAAGGTACCCCATGGGGTAATGAATGAAGTTTTCTCCATGTCTTTCGGCGCCATTTTGATCTGCTTATAGCCCGAGAATCCATCCATGAAGGAGAATACTTTGAACTTTGCTGTGCTGTCAACCAGCATGTCGATGTGTGGTAAAGGAAAGTCGTCCTTTGGACTTGCCTTGTTTAGATCTCTGTAATCAACACACATTCTGACCCTTCCGTCCTTTTTGGGAACGGGTACGATGTTGGCTAACCATTGAGGATATTCAGATGTAGCGAGGAAACCCGCGTCGATCTGTTTCTGTACCTCCTCTTTGATTTTGATGGCCATGTCCGGGTGAGTCCGTCTCAACCTTTGCTTTACTGGTGGACATTCCAATCTCAACGGTAAGTGATGTTCCACGATGCTGGTATCCAACCCTGGCATATCCTGATAGGACCAAGCGAATACATCGGGGAATTCTTTGAGAAGCTTTATCAAACCCTCTCTGGCAGTTGGACTGAGCAATGCTCTGATCCTGATTTCTTTTCTCTCTTTTTCTAAACCCAAGTTTAGCGTTTCCAACGGCTCTTTGTGAGGTTCAATGGACCTTTCCTCTTGTCTGAGTAGTCGGGAGATCTCTTCTGGAATTTCGTCGTCATTTTCTTCTTCAGCCTCGAATACCGGGAACTCAAAGTTGGAAGAAGGCATCGGATCGTATGTTTCAACGGGGTATAAAACAAGCAATCTGCATGACGTGATGATTCGTGTTTAGAAGAGATAGAGAAAATGTAAGTGTGTGCAGTGTATTTATTTTACTGCTTGTTTTTATTATTGAATGTTTTTTAGGATTACCATTTTCTGAAAAAGCAAAAAGAGAAAACAGCAATTAATGCGGAAATTACAGAACGACGTTATTTTATTAATGAACAAGTCGAATCCTGAAACTACAGCCCTATAAAACAAAACTCTGTCGCTTTGGGCAAAGCGAAAAGGGAAATTTACAGAAAGCGAGCCCTATTAAAACATCCGTTTCACCTGGGCAGGGTGAAAGGTTAAAGATGGCAATTACTTTGACTGATGAACGACCTTCGGAACCTCGACGGCAACCCATTGGCGGCGAACTCCTCGGTGAATCACAAAGTCTGGCACCTTCTTTGATTTGTCTTCAGAAATGACGCTGATTTCTGATGGCGCAGGATCGTTGGAATTTGTCTCCCAGGCAGAATTTTCGTAGGAGGATTCCTCTGTTGCATTTTGCATAGCATTTGTGCTCTCAGCTGTATCTCCCCATCCAGTTGACTGGATATCTTCGAGCCTGATACGAGAGCTTTCGGGAGCAGTGTACTTGACCATAAAGTCGTATTTTCCACTTGGTTGTCCCAAAGTGTCCCAAACTTCTTTGGAACTGGAGAAGTCATCCCTCTCGATGACGTTGACCTCAGGAAAAGCATAGTTGATGAATTATAGTCCTGCAAACGTTGCGAATTCATCTTCATGTTGAGTAGTTTCCGAATGACCTGAATGTTGATCCCATGACATGGTGGGGACACAGGTATTCTGTTCAATGACGCTCAGCTGAGTTTCATTACTCGGCTGACTTTCTTGCCCCAAGTTTCCTGGGTAAGGCTGCCACATTGGCAAGCCATCCATCGGGCCATAGTAATTGCGATCAAAGTTTTCTTTCATCAGAGTGTCTTCCTCTAATGAATTTGGCGGAGCACGACATCCTTTCGGATCACAATCTCCGTAGATCATTTCGACATCTGATCTTGGTATAAATCTCGGACTTTCTATAGGAAAGCAAAAAGGCATAGGCACCTCTTCCTGAGACATATAGCCGTCCTTGTTAAGGTAGGACTTCCATTCTTCATCTGTGTCAGGGGAATCTTCCTCATTGATAGCATGAACTGCTTGAGACACTGGGTGAAGAAAACCTCCACTGTGGAAGAAGTTTTGAAGGGGATGAAGACTTTCGTCGTTGGCGGCTGTCTGAGTACAGGTCGCAGAAAAACCAAGACCCTTCTTTGTTTTATTGTCAATAAGAATGACAAGCCGTCCCCATCCTGTCGTATCGGTACTCTCGACCGCTTTGATAGCATCTTTGTATGAAGAAATTGAAGTTCCTTCTTTTAATTGATCGTTCTTGCTCACCGACAGTGCTTGGAACTGAGTTCCAATAACCTCCTCGGGTTCCACACAAGTAGATGATGATAAGTTACTCACGAGCAAGGCTTGTTCCCCACAAACCGTGACAAGTTGATCGTTCTGGACGAACTTTAACTTTTGGTGGAGGGTCGAAGTGACCGCTCCAGCCTGATGTATCCAAGGTCTTCCTAATAAACAACTGTATGTTGCCCGGATGTCCATGACCTGGAAATTGATTTGGAAAGTGTGAGGACCAATAGTTATGGGAAGATCAACTTCGCCGATAACTGTTTTTCTGGATCCGTCGAATGCTTTGACGACGACCTCGCTGACTCTCATCGGAGGGCCCTTGAATGATAATTGCATCAAGGTGGACTTCGACATAATATTCAGGGCTGACCCTGTGTCTACCAGTACGCTGGCTAAAGCATCGCCCTAGCAGTTAACCGTAATGTTGAGCGCCATGTTATGACGGCGACCTTCTTCAGGTAATTCCTCATCACTAAATCCCAAATTATTGCAGGAAGTGATGTTAGAGACAATGCTATCGAATTTCTGATTGTTACATCCTGTTCCACAAAGGCTTGCTCCAAGACTTTTTGTAGAGCCTCCCTGTGGGCTTCTGAACTGAGTAACAGCGATAATACTGAGATTTTTGAAGGAGTCTGTAACAGTTGATCAACAATGTTATATTCACTCCTTTGGATGAGCTTTAGCATCTCATCTTTGTCTTTTGAAAAGTCGGGATTACTAGATTGACCGACTGGCGGATCAGGAATTTCTGTCTGAAGTTCCTTTTCTTTGTTGGATTCTCCAACCCCTCGGTTGAAGATTTGACCGCTCCGTGTTACACGACCGATGTCTGCAATATTCACGACGGAGGGTAATGGAATTTCCTTTCCATTCTCGATTATTGTTGCACCATATTTGTAAGGGATCGCCTTAGCTGATTCATACGGTAATGGCCCCGTAGATAGATGACTATGGGAACCTTCTGATTTTTCTGACCGTCATAAGTAACCTCGATCCGTTCCCGGTTGGGAACTCTAGATTCGTCAAGTAGAGGGACGATGGCAAAAACATCCCTGATCTGGTGATGACCAGAGATCATGAAAACATCCTCAACTTGATTGGCAAGGTAGTTCGGCGACCAAATGATGGGTCCTGAACCTGGATATGGATGAATTTCTCCATGATCGACCTGACCCTGAAGAGCCGCTCTCACAAGGTAACACCCTTGGTTACTTTCCGAACAGACGCTACAACTGTCATAGTTGTGTGGTGGCACCTGGCCACGCCCACTTTGAATACAATGTAACCTCACTAGGTTACCTTCCATTGATCGGACATCCTGACTTTGACGACGAGTAGGATTCCTATTATTGATACTAATCTGCTGAGTATCTTCGTCCATATAGATTGGCATCCACCAGTGATTTAACAAGTGCTGAAGTGCCTCCTGGACAAGGGTACAACCTCGATCGTTTTCGCAACCCGCTTTACAGCTTTGATAGTCATGTGATATTAAGAATCCGAGTCGGACCTGTTCAGCATGTACCTCTACCAGGTTGGTATTCATTACGCGGATATCGAAGATCTGAACCATGTTGATTTGATAGGAGTTCCTATCATGGTAGTCTTGGATCCATCCAAGATCCATCTGACGCTGGAGGGCCTCTTGTATGAAAGACCATCCCTGTTTGTTTACCGAGCAAATCAGACAGGAACTGTAATTGTGCCGCGGCAGATTATGATACTGGCTTTGCATTGAGTGCATCGCCACCAAGTTGACATTCATCACACGAATGTCGTGGTTTTGAATGACGTTGGAATTCGTGTAAACCATGTTAACTCCACGAACTCGGTGCTCTTGGATCCATCCAAGATCCATTTGTTCCTGTAGAGCTGCTTGCACTACAGAACATCCCTGGTTATCTTTAGAGCAGATATCACACTGGTGATAATTATGAGGTGGCACATGGCCATATCCACTCTGTCTACAATGCATCCTGACCAGATTGGTCCCCAATAAGAGTACATCGTGAATTTGATAGACATTGTTAGTCTCTTTCTCAATCAGATTGACTGCAGCTTTCTCGTGTTGAGGCAGCGGGTTCGTAAGAACATTAGGATTCGTATCTTTGAAAGATAAGAGCCTGCTCCTAACAAGCTTTTGCACGTCGGATTTGAAATTGAGACAAGTCTCAATGTTATGCCCTGAACCTCCTTGATGATAAGGACATGTTTGATCCGCTTTAAACCAAAAAGGCGGATTTTCCGGAACTGAAAGGGGAGACTTAGTCTGAATGTGCCCCTTAGCCAGCAGTAAAGGAAATAGTTCTGCGTACAACATGGGTATAGGATCAAACCCTGGTGGCCGTGTTGTACGGTTGTTGTTATATGGAGGACGAGCCTGCTGAAGAGGCTGTTGTGTCCTTTGTTGGTCAGGTTGGCTCTGCGCAACCTGAGGTTGATACATAGGAACAGGCGCGGGGCCGATAGCAGGAGTAACAGCTGCTACTGGCTGATAACGACGTCTTTGCTTTCCGAGAGAGATATTCCCAATATCTTGCTCTTTTTTCTTAGGGAGAGCACTACCGTATTTTTTTAGTACCGCTCGTTGATCCATTGTCTTTTACCAAACGTCCTTCTCGGACGGCTTCCTCAAGACGTACACCCATGCCGACCATTTCGGTGAAATCACTGGGCGCACTGGCAACCATTCGGTCATAGTAAAATGAGCTTAAGGTCTTTAAGAAGATCTTTGTCATCTCTTTTTCCTCAAGAGGTGGACAAATTTGAGCGGCAATTTCACGCCACCTTTGAGCATACTCCTTAAAGGTTTCCTTTTCCTTTTGTGACATTGATCTGAGTTGATCTCTGTCGGGTGCCATGTCCAAATTGTATTTGTATTGTTGGACGAAGGCAGTACCAAGATCTCTGAATGTACTGATCGTAGTACGGTTAAAACCCATGTACCATTTGAGTGCGGCACCGGTTAAACTATCCTGGAAGTAGTGAATCAGCAGGTCCTGATTCTCCATCTGGGCTGACATCTGCCGAGCGTACATCACCAGATGGCTCTGAGGGCAAGAGTTACCCTTGTATTTTTCAAAGTCGGGCACTTGGAACTTGTGCGGGACTTTCACATTTGGGACCAAGCAGAGGTCTGCGGCGTCCTTTCCAAATAGATCCTGACTGCGAATGGCTTGCAGCTCTTTCTGCATTTCCAGGAACTGTTCCTGGAATTCCTCCATTCTGTCAAACATAGTTTCCTTTTTACCAGAAGGTGTTGGTGGAATCTGTCCTTCTGGGACAGTGTGCACCACAGGGGGTGGTACCGTGACTACGACAGTAAGTCTTGGCGCCTCCCGAAGTTTGTAACCTTCAGGAGTCTTGAGTATGCCCCTGGCATCTTTGCTTTCCCGAAGTTTGTAACCTTCAGGCCCAGCGGCTTCTATTGCGATTCCCTGATCTTCAGTGATCGGCGGAACATATCCTTCCGGGATATAGTTAACAGGCATGCCCCAAGGACGATCTTTCGGCATCTGATACCTAGGATCATACTTTTCTATGATGGGCGTGAGGTGATCTCTGAGATCACAGTTCTTTGTAGCTGAGCTTCTGCCATGGCTTGCATGTCGTTACGAAGCTTTCTCATATCCTCTCTCAGAGCGTCGATCTCTTCTTTCAACTCTCTGTTCTCTTCCTCAAGATCATCCATCCTTTTCTGAAAATTGGCCCGAGTATTATACGAATGAGACAGTTTGACTCTAGAATCAAGACACAAACGTGAGATTCGTAGGGAAGAAGAATATGCAATGTGAGAATGATGAATGCAATGATTATATTAATTGTTGTTTTTTTGGTTTAATCAAAATAAACTTCGACAATTAGATTGCAAATATTAAACGGTGGGAAAACCCCTTTTTATTGAAATTCAAAGGATTACAGAAATGGAAATACAGTAGATTACAAAGTGCAGAAACAGAAACCTAAACTAATGGGTCCCGAGTCCTCTCTAAGGAGAAACCGGGTGCTGACTCTGGTACTTTCCTTTTCTTTGACCGGGGCGCTTGGGCCGTTGTCGGGTTGTCATTCCTTTTCCAAGTGAAAGGAGTGAGCAAATTCCTTTGGTCATCTTGATTCTCTACAGCGTGCTGCTCCAAAATTTCAATCAGAGCATCTTTCTCTTTCAGTAGTTGCTGTATTTGGATACACTCTACGTCGAGGGTGCGGTACTTGTTCTTCCAAGACCTTCTTTCCTTCTGAACTTTGTTGAGAGTAACCTGAAGCCTTTCAGTTTCCGTCATGAAGTACATGACAATTTCCCTCGGCGGAAGAATTCCGTAACGAAGATAAGGCATCTTTAGCTTGAGAGCTCTAGTTTGTACCCAATGGAGATAAGGCTCCACCGAGACACAGTCCGGTTTTCCCAGAGACTCTCGTCCTTTCTTATGAACATGTTTCCAAGCTTGCACTATTTCCATCTTTAGTGCTCTGTCGTTTTCTCCTTCTTTGAAGAAAAGACCTTCCAGATGAACACCCAGTGGGATGTGTCTCATCGGGTATCCAAATTGACGAAGAACTAATATCGGATGATAGTTGATTCCTCCTTTAGTTCCTATGAGGGGTACGCTGGGGAAGTTTCCACAACGGTTAATGATTCTGATTCCCTCATAAATCCTATTACACCAATCTATATCAGAGTTGGTGAGGGACATGATCTTCTGCGACCAACGTAAGACACTCTTGCAATCCCAAAAAGCGGCAGACCTGGGCAAGTGAGAGATAAACCACTTGTAAAGCAAAGGTACACAGCATGTGATCTCCCCTCCGCTGTACAAATTTCCTAAGTGTACAGAATGATACGCATCTGCGAGCAAAGTCGGCATAGGGTTTCCAATGAGAAAAACCTTAATAGTGTTGATATCGACGAAGTTATTGATGTTGGGAAACAAAAATAACCCGTAGGTGAGCAAGACAAAGATGCTTTCAAAAGCAGTCCCATTCCCTATACTAGCGAAGTACAAAGCCTTTTTGTCAAGAACTGGGCTGGCAAACCTTGGATGCCACCCTTAGTAGTCATGTGAGTCTTGACCTCAGACTCGTCCAAATGAATTGCTCTTGCAATAGTCTGATTCTTTGGAATTTCTTCCAGTCCAGAAAATGGAGCTCGATCTGTGATATGTAAATCAGTCAGATGAGAATACTCCTCCAGCGTTGGTGCCAGTTGGTAATCCGGGAATGTGAAACAATGATAAACCGGATCGTAGAACTGAATGAGCACGTCCATGATCCCCTTAATCACACGGACTCTTATCAGTGGTAGCAAACCACCGTGCTTGGCTCTGAAAGCCTCTGGGTTAACGATCATCCTCGCTAACTTTCTCAAATCCCCTAGTTTTGGAACCTTGAAGGTATACTGGTGAGTTCTCCTTCTACCGAAATCCATTAATGCAATCTTTTTCTCTGATATTTGCAATCACAGTCTTAGTTTAATTTGAAAAACAGAGAGACTAGAAGAGAAGTTTTTTTGAATGTTTTAATGTTTTATTAAATGAATGCATGAATGCAGCACACAAAAACATAGAAAAAACATGGGGTCAAAGGGTCGTTGTCTTGAAGTCAAGGCTCTACCCATCCCCAAAGGTTTATACTAGGGTGTTTTTTGTACCTGTACTCATTATCATCAGCTCCTCCCAGGAAGGCAGACAACAAGCGGATCGCCAGCGAGTTGTGTGCAATCTTAGAGTAAGTGCCATTCACCGAGAATAGATCACCAGCCTCAAATGAGGGTAGTATCGCGTAACAGCTATTTCCGATAGCTTCCGCACTACGAAAATGGTTGGCTTTTCTTAAGTGTATACTCAATCTCACCACATGCGGCATCACACGCATTCCCAGTAGCAGAAAAATAAACACGTATAGCAATTAGGAAAAGAAGTATATATATATTTGTCCTAATCATCCTAGACTTATAAAGCTACGAATCTTAAGTTCCTGACAGAAATGGGTTCCCCGGCGGAAGCCCCAATATGTGGTTCCCTGCCTAAGAGATGGACCAGCATAAGTCAATCTTTCTCTTCGGTAGAGTTCCCATTTTCCGTGGAAAACGGGGATGATGCCCTAAGGCAGAAAAGGAGACTCCCCAGCAGAGTCGCCATTTGTGTAATTTTTCACACAAGAGAAGTAGAAAGAATGATCCGGCCCCACGGTGGGCACCACTTTTCTGTAGCGAGCGATTTTGGACGCGGTTCTTAAGCGCTGGTCGCTCTCTGCGGTTGAGCTTAAAACTACAGGTCGATTCATTTTTTATCCTATTGTGAGCTGAATAAGGAAGGGAAATAGATGTCTCCAATTAACCCTGCTTGCATACTGAGTTTAAACAGCGGTCTGTTAGGTTACGGATGCTATCAATGTGGGGGGGCCTTTGTACTGGTTATTCGTATTTCGCCAATACGGTTCTTTCTTTCTTTTTTCTAGGCAAAGGGTTTCTGGAGGGGAATAAGGATTAGGATGTTAGGACTGATGCTTTTGAATTACTGCTTTTAATTGATGGAGATATGGGATTTGGGTTTTTTGTTAATTGCGCTCGCTAAGTTCTTTTCTTTCGATCTTATGCCTACGTATTCCCGTTTACCGAAACAGGGAAATCAGAGCGTTCGTAGTTCCTCCTATTCTATGGGAGGAAATTGGTTTTTGGTGTCTTGTTCAAAGCCCAAGACGTGAAGCGAAAGGTGGTTTGTATCTTGTTCAAAGCCCAAGATGTGAAGCTAAAAGGTCTATTTGTGTCTTGTTCAAAGCTCAAGACGTGAAGCTGAAAGAACTCGACTTTAGAGAGAATTTGTCATCTCTAAAGAGGGGGAAGGAGAATTATTTTAACTGGGATACGCGGATCTGAGCAATGCCATAATTTCCGAAGAAAGGGTTTTAACCTGAAGGAGAAGACTTTAACTCAGTGTAGAGCAATGCCATCTTTCCTTAGGAATTTCTCATGCTAAAAGAGGGACAGTGGCATGGATATAGATGATCCAGAGGCTTGCCGCTTACAGCGATTAGATGAAGGGAAAGGAGTTGTTGATGTTTGTGTACTGCGAACGAGGCACAGCTTTGATGCTAAAAGGTCGATTGGATCAACCAGTGGTTTTCTTATACAAAGCCTAAGAGGAGGCTAATTTCTGCTAGGAAAATCATTATACAAAGCCTAAGAGGAGGCTATTTTGTGTCTCGTACAAAGCCCGAGAGAGAGGCTAAAAGTTTTTGACCTAGTGGGGCATATCGTTATACAAAGCCTAAGAGGAGGCTATCATTCCCGGAGGAAGAGATCATTATACGAAGCCTAAGAGGAGGCTAGCAAAGAGTTCGACTCTTGCTTAAGGGATTTATATCTCGTACGAGGCCCGAGATGGAGGCAAAAAAAAGGGGTGATCGACTCTACGAGGGAATCTTTTGTGTCTCATACAAAGCCTGAGAGAGAGGCTAAAAGGTTGTTTTGACTCCACTGGGGAGAATTTTGGTATCTCGTACGAAGCCCGAGATGGAGGCTATTGTAATTGTTTCAGTTGAGTGACAGATCCAATATACTGATTTAAAAGAGAAAATCAGTTCTTATATGAGTAACACTGTACTCAGGGATTTAATTTGAGGATCAAGGATATTTCCTTTTCTTTGAGGAAACGGGAAATCCAAAGGGTATTGAGAATATCCGAGTCTGCGGGTTTCCCTCCTATTTAACGAAGGGTGCTTGAGAATGTCTTTGAGACTCAAGGAAGTTAGACTGTCCAAGTCTAGAGTTTTATCTTTTGTACTATGCTTCGAGAAACAGTAGTAGACTCTATGAAAGGACTGTTCTATGAGGATGACTAGGTTCTGTTCCTATACCTATAGGAGGTTGTCGGGACAATTTGTACGAAGCCCAAGAGGAGGCTGGAATCTTTTAAGAAGCCGACGGGTCCTTGTACGAAGCCCAAGAGGAGGCTATCATTCCCGGAGGAAGAGATCATTATACGAAGCCTAAGAGGAGGCTGTGAATACTTCTAAGAAGCCGTAGGGTCCTTGAATAATGCCCAAGAGGAGGCGGGGTTGCTTATAGGAAGCCTGTGGGTCCTTGTACGATGCCCAAGAGGAGGTCGATGCTTTTAAGAAGCCCGTGGGTCCCAAACCAAAGAAAAGTTCAGGAAAACTCTTTTAGAGTTAAAACCACTGGTAAACGTGTGAGGTTTACTATCCAGTGACTTTAACTTTTAGAGGGAGTCTGAACCGTTCGGCGGTTTGAAGAAATTCAAGAGAAATTTCACCGAGAATAATTCATCTCTGGGGGATAGAATTTCTTGACGATTCCTAAGGAGGACAGCCGAAGAGAAGACTGTATCTGGTGCTCCTATTGGGGATCTAGGCGTCTATTTCTACGAATAAATGAAACGGCGTCACTTAGTTCTAGACGTAGTAGCCGGGGAAACTCGAAATATCTATACTATTATTACACAGTAGATATGAGTTTATGAAAGGAGACTTACAGTGAGCAGCCCCACAATACAGTTTATAATATGAAAGCAGTAAATGAAAGCGATAACCACTTACTCGGTTGTAGAGCTTCCATGCTGTTTGGTTAGTTGTTCAACAAAGAAAGATTAAAAACAATAGTATATTCAAAATCAAAGGAGAAAGTGCTTTGAAAAAGAAAGATTTGGGGCTTACAGCTCAAGGAGAGGCCCAGGGTTTTATCAGTGAGCGCACTGTTTGACTTTGTACAGAGGGACTTATACAAGTGACTGGGGCCCAAAAAGGTTTTCTGTACAAAGGGATGGGTCTTACACTCTCTCAAGAGGCCCAAAAAGGTTTAAAGAAAAGAGTGGGGCTTATAACACGAGGGTAGGCCCAGATGATTTTTCGTTTTAAACGGGCGACGATCGCGCTGTTTACTTGTACAGAGGGACTTATACAATGAGTGAGGCCCAAAAAGTTTTTGTACAAGGGGGGATGGGTCTTACACTCTCTCAAGAGGCCCAAAAAGGTTTAAAGAAAAATAAATGGGTCTTACTACTCGAGGGTAGGCCCAGATGATTTTTGAAAAGGCGACAATCGCGCCGTTTGTTTTTTGACGGTATCGGGACTTATACAATAAGTGAGGCCCAAAGATGATTTGGTCAAAAAAAGGATTGGGTCTTACACTCTAATAGAGGCCCAAAGTGTTTTGAAAATGATTTATGAGGGTTGAATTAATCCAAAACCCTAATTTGTTTTCAAAAATGTATTTAATTGAATAAAAATTCAATTAAAATGATCAAAAATTGTTTAACACATGGAAAACAAATTGTGATCTTGGATTAATGCTTCAAAAATTAAGTATTGACCTACAAAATAATTAGAAAGCATTAAAAGTTGCAAAATCAATGTAGAAAAAATATTTAAAATGCCAAAAACAATCAAAATATTAATTCTTTGCAAAAATATCAATTATATGAAATAAATAATATTTTTGGGATTTTTTGATAAAATAAAATATTTTAACATTTTTGTGAATTATTAAAAAAAGAATCAACTCAAAATCATTAAAACTCAGAGAGAAATTAATTTTTGAATCAATTAAACAAAATCACAAAATTCAAATATTCAAATATATGAAAATGGCGCCAAGAACAACACCAAGAACACGCTCGTTTTTCAGTTTGCCCAGATTTGCATTTTCCATCCAATCTCACTGAATACGTAATTATAACATGCAATCCACATATCATTATGCTCGCCTCAACCTCACGATCATGCCTATGTACTTTAATTTCATTTAAATTAAACATACAACAAGAAATCACGAAGAAACCTCAAGAACCCTAATTTCTGCATGAAGGCTAGGATTTTTGATACACGATTCAAACAATGCAATTAATTGAGGGAAAACATTCCATGCATGATTATGAACATATGGCCAAATTATTGTGCGAGGAAATATGCATAGATTGAGAGATGACCAAGTTTAGGCTTACCTCCAAGTCGTGACAGCAAGTTCAGATGTGATTTTGAGTTGGAGGTGTTACAGACAAGTTGTGATGATCTGGACAGCTTCGCTACACCATATGGAGTGTGTTTGAACACTTGGATTGAATTGAAATGGACTGGATCAGTTTATGGCATCTCAGCTGCAACTTCACTTCAAACTTGTGTGGATGGCAAGTGATTTTGTGAAATTGATGTTTCAGATGTTATGTGAGTGTTTGATCAGCTCATATGTGATGTATGTGAGGTTTGTGAGTGATTGGTTTGTGCAGAATTGCTCTCAAACTCAAAACCCGATAGCTACCTTGCTAAGAAAGGCATTTTTGCCAAGAGAAAGAGATTTTGAGGAAAGCATCTGTTAGATGGCTTTGGTGTACTCAAACTGACCACAATTGAGCTCTATTTATAGTAGAGCAAGTTTGTTTTGCAAGGAATAGTACATGGCAGCTGGTAAGTAGGTTTCCTCAATGTTGGCCAATGGAAATGAAAGTCTCCTCTAGCCATTGACTAGAGGTTAGGGCACAGAGCTTTGGTCCCCTTGGTCTTGGATAAGTCTTGACTGATTTCAGATGAGAATGGCTCAGTCCATGCCACCTTGATGGTTCCATTGAATGCCTCATTCCAAATTTGAAGTCTTGTCCCTACTTTGGCAACTCTAGGTTCAACATGCTATTCCTTGTTCCTTAGACCTTAGAGGCTTGGCTCAGTGATTGTCCCCTTTGGATTCAATCCTCTGAGGTGTCCAAGTGGATTGGAGCAATTGCAATTGGCTGATTTTGGCAAATCGAGCCAAAATGCAAATTCTGCCTTGCCTTGACAGATTTCAGCAAGGCAACTTGCCAATGTTGTATCTCATGATGTAGGTTGAATTTGGCAATGTTCTTGGCCATTTTGGAAAGCTCTTACATGATACAACAACTGTTTGAACAAGTTTGGTTTTGATCTCTTTTGATTCCAAGTGAAAAATCCCCCTACATTTGGCAAAAAATGAAGCAGAATTCTGACTTAGTGAAAATTTCACTAAGTGTTGGAAAAAGTGACATTTTCACTTTTCATCCACTTTGATCACTCCATAACTCAAAATCCTTAATGAATTGGAATGACTTGTAGTTGAAGTTTTGGTAGGTGATAATGAGGGCTACAAATCCATCTTTGGATGAGAAAAAATGGCCTTGTGGTTTAGGAGTTATGGTCCTCCAAAGTTGGTACCTTTGCCACTTTATTTTTAACTTAGAAAAATTTCTAAGTTTTATGGTTACCCCTTTTACAAGTTATCTCACTTTTCTTGATTTTTCTTGATGAATGATGATTCAAATCATACATTAACATCATTTTAGGGTTAAAAATCCATTTTGGTGAAAAATCTCAAAAAGTCAAAGTTGACTTTTGTGCACAGTTGACTTTTTATCAGATGAATTCCAAACTGTGCAATTCTTCAGGAAATCATGTCCTTGACCTAAATCAAACTTGATGGACATGTTCCATGGGTGTCATAGGGTGTATTCAACCATGTATTAGGGTTTGGGAGCATGTCTTGGTCAAAAGTCAAAGTTACAGTTGACTTTTCCCTTAAAACCCTAATTGTGGTGCAGATGAAAATGAAACTTGTTGCTCAAGCTTCTTGGATCAATCCATTGTTCCAAATGGATCGATATGGTGTATTAGAGACCCTCAAATCATCTCTTGAGGTCTTGGCTCATGGTTTGTCCCAAAAGTCAACTTAGGGGTGAATTAGGTCAAGAAACCCTAATTCCTGATTTTTGATGAATGCATCCCCTGAGGCAAAATTGACTTGATGCATGGGTTCATGAGGTTCCATGAAGCATATTAGGTCATGTTTTGGATCATTGCCTTGTGCCCAGATGAAAATTTCCATCTGGAGGCCCTGGTCGACCAAAACCCTAATTTGGTGACACTGTCGATCTTGAGACTTGATCCACCTAGAAGGGAGCAGCCTTGTGCTTAATCCTTGAAGTGGGAGTCCTTTTTGATCCATTGTGGATGTTTAAGAGATTAGACAAGTTGAAGATCATGTCATTTCTTGATTGATCCTTTGTCTAAGCACTCAAGAGGGTTTGAAACCCTAATTTTGCTTGTAGTGGATGCTCACCCATCTTTGGGGAGACTGATGAAGCATGATGGTTCATCCATATTGTGATGATGATTTTCACAATGATGGGAAATCTAAGTGGTCAAAATTTGGGGTATTACAGGTAGATATTATTGTTTTTCTTTTTAAATAGAAACTTAGAGAGAAAAATAGAGAGAAAAGAAGAGAAGAAGGAAAAGAGAAAGGAAAGAAGAAAAAAAAGAGGAAAAACTTGGAGAGTAAGAAACTGATTCAACCGACACTTTGAAGCCCGATTAATCGGGTAAGGGTGCGAAACTCGGTTATGCTATGCTTGTGTATGAATATGTATGTGTGTGTTTGAATGATCTCTTGCCTTTCCATAGTTTTTGGATTATAGGTCGAAATGAGATAAACGAGTAGAAATCGATGTTTTCACGGTCGAAAATCGATATAAATCGCGTTGCATGATCACATTGTGTTTATGAACAATCGTTGATACTTGTTTTGCTGTTGGTATTGAATTGGGATGGAAAAGTGGGATTTTTGTGGTGTGGAACCGTGTAAAACGCAGCAGAATTTTTCTGTTTCTGGTGTAGGCCGCCGGGCAGTGGTTTGGGCGCCGGGCGACGCATGAGTTGCGCCGCTGCTCCGCCGGGCGATACCCAGGAGGCGCAGCTTGTCACGCTGCTGAATCTTTTAAGTTTTGGTTGGAGGTTTTACGCCCCTGCTTTGCCGGGCGAAGTAGAGGCGAAGGGCCACCGCCGGGCGGTCCTTGGGTAGCGCCGGGCGCTGCTGAGACTTTTCAAAAGTTCCATTTCCTATTAAATTCTATAACTTGTGACCCGGTGATCCGTTTTCAACGTTCTTGGTACCGTTAGAAATCTATTGAGATGTTCTTTCTTATAAAAATGGTTTTGAGATTTGTGACCGATTTGATTATGTCGGGAATTTGGAAATGTGTCGTTTTACCGACTTTTACCGTCGTAATTGTGTGTAATTGATGAGTTATCATGCAATATGCTTTTGATATATATCGTATGACTTGTGTGCTGTTATATGATGTGAATGCATGTGATGAAATATTGTGATGATGGTTTGTGGCCTAAGGGCAAGTAAATGCAATGTGTTGTGTTTGATTGTATATGCATGATTATGGATGTTGGAGTGGTTCACATGGTTGCATATATGTGTGCATTTGATTGTCATGAGTCATTGTATGCCAAGCATCAAGATATGCATTCTTGTGATGTTGTGTCGGTCTCTGTGCATTTGCATAAATCATGAATGGATTGATTATGTGTAGAATTGTGAATGGAATTGATGAGTTGATATATCTGTTGGTGATAAATGCATTGAACATGATTGATATGCCTTTGTGATGGATGTATGAGATATGAATTGTGTTGTTTTGTATTTGATTTATGGTGTACGTTGTGGTGAGAATGTTTTATATGTGTACTTGTGTTATTATATAATTGTATGCAATTATATTATAATTGTGTTTCTCACCCTTCTGCTGTTTTGAATGCTCTATGAGGCATTGCAGATTAGATGCTGGAGGTCTTTTTGTGAAGCTTATGTATTCATTCTTTTGTCGGTCGACTCTGATATGTAGCACCGGGTAGTCGGGGAGATCGTTATGTGACTAGGTGTATATGTATATATATCTTTTGGATTGTACATGTATGACTCTGTATATGACAGACAAACTTTTATGTTATATATATGAGATTTCAGTTGCAGATTTTTCGCTTTTATTCTGTATCTGATTTATGGGTGTTAGGAACTGAGTTCCTCTGTTTATGTTGCTACCTGATTGTTGCATATCTATATGAGTATGTTGTTGTATTTCGTCATTTTGATGTGATTCTCTCGTCTATGCCGTGAATGTTTCAATTATACTCTGATTATTTGTTATCGCTTTAATTACCTGGGGGTATAGATTGGGGGTGTTACAAGTTCCCTCAAATAATGAAATTGCAGCTCTATGTGCTTGCTTCTTCTGTGTGCAATCAGATTCTTTGTAAGGTTTATTGCAAAAACATTATCAACCAGAAGTGTAGTAGCCTCACCCTCATTGCTACCCAACTCCTTCAATAGATTGATGAGCCACATAGCTTGACATGCACACAACAAAGCCACAATGTACTCGGCCTCATAAGATGAGAGTGCTACCACCTGTTCCTTCTTTGAACAACAAGATATTGGTGTCCTACCAAACATAAAGATGTATCCAGCCGTTGAATTTCTATCATCCTTATCGCCACACCAATTGAAATCGGTGAAACCAAGTAAATCACAATTTCGGCCCGTACCCGATGCGAGAAATAGAATTCCGCAACCAAGAGTTCCTTTAACATATCTAAGGATTCTCTTGACTGCTGCCTAGTGAGACACTTTCGATCTCTCCACGAATCTACTAGAAATATCGACACTAAATGCTAAGTCTGGTCACATATTGAACAAATACCGTAATGATCCAATCAATCTCCTATATTGCGTTGGATCCACATCTAGTTCATCTTCACTCTTGGACAGCTACAACCTTGCCTCACATGGTGTAATGGAAGCATTACAATGCTCCATTTTACACCTCTTCAAGATCACAAGAGCATATCTCCTTTGATGCATGAGAAGTCCCGTTTTTGACTTATGGAACTATATGCCAAGGAAATACGTCATAATACCAAGGCCCGTCATCTCGAATTCATCCATAAGTTCACTCTTGAACTTAGATATACTCTTTTCACACCTGCCGGTAATTAATAGATCATCCACATACAAGCAAAGAATGAGCACACCATCATTTGCATCCAATATCACATAAACTTCGTGTTTGGACACACACACCACTTGAAACCAATATCGATAAAAAAGCCATCAATGAGTTTGTTCCGAGCTCTTGGAGTTTGTTTCAAACCATATAATGCTTTATTCAATTTTTAGAACTCCATCTCTTGATTCTTTACTGCAAATCCGGGGGGATGCTCAACATAAACCTCTTCATCAAGTGGAACGTTCAAAAATGAAAAAATGACGTCCATTTGATATATCTCCCAATCGTTTTTATTCGCAATGCCAACAACTAATCGAATGGTTTCAATCCTAGCATGAGGTGCAAACACTTCCTCAAAGTCTATACCTTCACGTTGTAAAAATCCCTTCGCTACCAATCGAGCCTTATGCTTGATCACCTCACCTTTGGGATTTTCCTTCACTTTATAGACCCATCGTACATCAATTGGCTTCTTTACAAGCGGTAAATCATCGTTCTCTGCTACTTCCTTTGCGTTCTTTATCTCCAAAGGGTCCTTTGCGTACTTTATCTCCAAAGGCTTTCACAATGTTGCAATCATCTCTTGAATGTATTGCACGAAAACCCCAAAATCTTCACTTGATCTTGGAGGAAAAACCCGCAGTTTTTTCAGATGAAGACCCCTACAAATCTTAAGCCGATATTCTTGGCTACACAAGAACCTAATCAAACGTTATCAGGCATTCGCCTAGCTGGCACCCCAACAGAAGATTATTATGTGTGATTTGTCAGGGTGTAGACATAGAATGAAGGTTGAAGATTATGAGTAAATGCTAGCTAATTTTATGGTATCACCAGTTTGGAATGAAGCATGAATGATGTATTTATAATTTTGGAAGATTGGTGGCAAAGAGGTAATTTTCGGAGTAAAATAATTGACAGAATTGACCAACTTAACATCATGTGTCGGCCTAAACGATGGATGTGCCAGCACATACTGTCAAAAATAACAGCATGTACCAACCTGAAATGATACATGTGTCGACCAAAAAGAAATATAACCTACGGCTTTATTTAGGACAGTAGATGTGCCAGCTTGAAATGCGTATGTGCCAGCACATATTGTTGAAACTTCCAGTATGTGTCGACCTAAAGAAGGTATGTGTCGACTAGAATAATATAGAACCTACAGGCTTAAATAATGAGTTACATGTGCCGGCCTGAAATGCGAATGTGTCGGCACATGCAGTGTATTTTTGTGCACAAACTGGTTTTCATGATTTTGGACAATTTTAAAGTGGTTTTTGATGATTCATAAGACCTCTAATGCAAGGGTGCCATACAAAAACTCAAAAATGCAGTCCAATATGAAACTATGAAGTAGTTACAATGTTTTGACATCATGCAAAACATCTCATGGTGAAGTTGCACTCAGACATAGATGGTAAGGTACATACCTATAAGGCAAGACTGGTTGTTAAGGGCTATAAGCAGATTTATGGTGTAGACTATGATGAAACCTTTTCACCAGTTGCAATGCTTAAATCTGTTTGGATATTACTTGATATCACTGCATATCATGATTACGAAATATGGCAGATGGATGTCAAGACTGCTTTCCTTAATGGGAATCTTCTTGAGGATGTGTACTTGACACAACCTGAAGGATTTGACATACTTGAAGAAGCCCAAAAGATATGCAACTTATAGCGATCAATCTAAGGACTGAAGCAAGCTTCCAGAAGATGGAATCTCCAATTTAATGAAATGGTAAAACAATATGGATTTATCAAAATTGAAGATGAACCTTATGTCTATAAGAAGGTTAGTGGGAGCATGATCGTCTTCTTGATATTGTATGTAGATGACATATTACTCATTGGAAACAATGTCCCTACCTTGCAGCAAGTAAAAACATGGCTAGGGAAATGCTTTTCTATGAAGGACCTGGGTGAAGCATCCTATATACTAAGAATTAGGATCTATGGATATAGATCTCAAAAACTGTTTGGCCTAAGTCAGAGTACATACATAGACAAAATGCTGATATGATTTAATATGCATGATTCAAAGAAAGGATTCATACCTATGCAACATGGCATGTGTCTATCAAAAACACAAAACCCTTCACCTAAAGAAGAAAGGGATCACATGAATAAGATTTCATATGCATCTGCAATAGGATCTATCATGTATGCCATGTTATGTATTCAACTAGATGTCTTGTATACTTTAAGTGCAAAGAGTAGGTACCAAACTGATCCTGGTGATGCTCATTGGGTTGCTGTCAAGAATATCCTTAAGTACTTTAGAAGAACTAAGGACTCATTCTTGATATATGGAGGTCAGGAAGAGCTCAATGTAATTAGATACACCAATACTAGCTTCTAGACAGTTAAGGATGACTTTAGATCACAATCTATTTATGTGTTTTGCTTAAATGGTGGCGCTGTGAGTTGGAAAAGTTCAAACCAAGATATAGTTGTTGATTGTACAACCGAGGCTGAGTACATTTCTGCCTCAAATGCAACAAAGTAAGTTATTTGGATCAAGAATTTTATTAGTGAAATTGGCATAGTCCCTAGAATTGTGGATCCCATTAATCTCTATTATGATAACAACGGTGTTATCCCAAAAGTTAAGGAGGCTATGTCTCACCAAAGATTCAAACTTATACTTAGGTGATATCACCTTATTCGAGAAATAATAGATAGATGAGATGTGAAGATATGCAGAGTACCAACACTTGACAATGTCGCTGACCCATTGACAAAGCCTCTTGCGCAACAGAAGCATGATGGCCATAAAGGTTCTAAGGGGTATTAAGGGTATGCCTGATTGGCTCTAGTGCTAGTGGGAGATTATTGGTGTAAGTCCTAAAGACCAACAGTTTTGGTACTTGTATCGAATTATTTATTAATAATTAAGAAGACGTTTATATATTATGTTTGTTTTTCTAAAATGGAAAGTCCCTATAATAACTAGCCAGTTTAATGAAATGATAAGTGTGACTTAATCATGAGATCCTATTAAACATAAGGACATTATTCTTAGAGTATCCATAGTCGGGCTTTATTGTGAAGTGGGATAACATTAAAGCATTGGGACTATTATGTGAATTGACTGATGATCACATCTCATGGATCATAGATAAAGAGTTATCAAGTCTTCACATAGGTTTGAATATTAGGAGTAATATTTATAATGGATTGACCCTCTATGAGAATACTACATAGAAACTTATGTAAAGTGTCATAAGTTATTCTCATGGTGATAGTGATGTATACCACCCTTCAACCTGAAACCACTATGAACCATAGATGTGGAGTCGAGTACTTTATTGTGATCAAGCATTGTCCGTAACTGGATGACCATAAAGACAATTGATGGGTACTTCACAAAGTATGATGAGGGACATGAGTGATCTAGATGGAATTTCCTCATCTTGGGTAACAAGATAAATGTCTAAGGGCCCAATATTGAATTTCACATAGGTTTGAATATTAGGAGTAATATTTATAATGGATTGACCCTATATGAGAATACTACATAGAAATTATGTAAAGTGTCGTAAGTTATTCTCATGGTGATAGTGATGTATACCACCCTTCTACCTGAAACCACTATGAACCATAGATGTGGAGTCGAGTACTTTATTGTTGTTCAAGCATTGTCCATAACTGGATGACCATAAAGACAATTGATGGGTACTCCATAAAGTATGCTGAGGGACATGAGTGATCTAGATGGAATTTGCTCATCCTGCGTAACAAGATAAATGTCTAAGCGCCCAATATTGAATTGGACAAGGGTGACACGGTCTATGCCTTGTGTTTAATATAGACATGATCGAAAAAGGGTAATTGTACACAATAATATTTTCATGAAAAGGTTTTGTCAGATCACGTGACATTTTTGTGACTTGGATAACAGTGATGTGTTGCTAGATACCGCTCATTGTTTATTATATTAAATTTATGATTTAATATAATTGTCAACGTCACGATAACCTACAGGGTCACACACACAAGGATAGATTAATGAGAGATAGAATAAATAAAGAACATTGTAAGGTACGGTGTACTTGAGAAAATTATGGAACACCATAAGGTACGGTGTACTTAAGTGAAATATGGAACATCGTATAATATAATAATAATAGTTATTATTATTATTATTATAGTTATTAAATATAATAATAATAAAATAAGTTTATTATTATTGTTATTATTATTATAATTATTATTATTGTTATTATTATTATAATAATAGTTATTATTATTATTATTATTATTATTATTATTATTATTATTATTATTATTATTATTATTATTATTATTATTATTATTATATGGTGCACTTAAGTTAGGGTTTTTAGCTTGTAGCCCACACAAGTGGTTCTATAAATACAACCCTTGTGTAGAAGCTTTTTCAGTTGATGAAATTTTGTTGGTAAAAACCTGGTCGTAATTTCTCTCTTTCTTTCACTCAAAGTCTTCATTCGTAGCCGCAAGCACTGAGATTGAAGGCACTTTGTTCGTGTGGACTGAGTAGAAGCGTTGTTGTTCATTCAACACTCGTGATAATTCATCCTAATCTGTATCAAAGTTGTTAATCACCACTAGAGGTAATTATTTTTGTTACTAATGATCCTCATTCGTAAGGATCAACTAAAGAGAACATTTTGTTTTCCTCTGCGTTTTGAATCACTATTTCCTTCATGCAAGACATGTAACACTGTTGCTAAAGTGATTTTGGATAAATCTTTTGTATTCTCTAAAGTTGTTACTGATGCTTCATATATCTCTACAAGTGTGTTAAGAAATATGGTTGGGCCTAACTCAACCCTACAATACTGGTTTATAAGCATGTTGGTTAGTATAGAATTAATCACAACCACCCGACCCCCAATGGACAGCAGCTTGGCTTTTCAAGGAGACAGCCTGGCCTTCAACGAATCAATGACTGGTTTCCAAAATACCCTTCTCCTATGATTTCCACCAATATTAAGCCCGAAAAATGTAAAAGGGAGAGATCCAATTCTGCACGCTAAAAAGTGAGCAGCTCCTCTTAGAAAGTAATCATCCACACCCACACCTAAAATACTGCTATTCCCCGTGTTTATTTCCAACCCTGACAAAAGTTCAAAACCTTTAAGAATGGACATTACCACCCACTAATTTTCCCAACTCCCATCATATATTAGAACAATATCATTAGCATACTGTAACATACTATATGCACACCTATCCTTAACCTCAAATCCTCTAAGAATCCCCCCTCAACAACCCTTTTTACCAAGATTGCTAAGCCCTCCACCACAATAGTGAAAAGGAAAGGAGAAAGAGGGTCTGCTTGACGTAACCTTTTCGACACCTTAAAATCTTTAGTAGGACTCCCATTTACAATAACAAACAAAAATCTATTTAGAACACTGCCTTCAATCCACTGTAACCATTTATCTCCAAATCCCATAGCCCTAAGCATATATCTAAGGAACCCTCAGTCCACACAGTCGTATGCCTTTGTGAATTCTACTTTAAACAACAAACAACTCTTTTTCTTTCTTCAAGCCATATCCACTATTTCATTTAGAACCACAACTCCATCAACAAGATGTCTACCATGAATAAATGTTGTTTGGGATCTCAAGATTAGTTTACCAATAACTTTCCTGATCCTGGCTGCTAGCAATTTGGTGATCACCTTGTATACACATCCTATGAGGCATATAGGCCTATAATCATCTAAGTTTTGAGGGTTGTCTTACTTGGGAATGAGTTCCAGGAACGAAGAAGAGAAAGCTTTCGTCAATCTTGCAACATGATAAATTTTTTGCACACATAGAATAACCTCAGACCCAATGATATCCCACGTTTTCTGAAGAAATTCCAAATTGCATCCGTCTGGGTCGGGGCTCCTGCTTCCATCACAATGAAAAACTACCTCCCTAATTTCTTCAGCACTGAAAAATTCTTCTAACATAACACTCTCCTCAGGTGAAATCCTCGTAATCCCATCCACCTTTAATCTAGGCCTCTTCATAGAAGATTGAAGAAATCTAGCTTCAAAATGATTCTTCACATAAGTTCTAATCAAAGGAACCTCCTCGATAACCACCTCATCCACCATAACAAAATTTATGAAATTTCTCCTTGCTCTAGATTTGAGCATATCATGAAAGAACCTAGAGTTTTGATCCCCTGCTTGAACCCATTTTACACGAGACTTCTATTTGAGAATGGTTTCTTTGATGCGCGATTTCTTTCAAAACATTTCCTGAGCCATTTGTCTATTGGCAAGACTAAGATCCTCAAAACCTCTAACATCATCGGCCAAACCAGATTCCACTTCATTAATTATCCTAACCTCTTCTTCAATATCAAGATCCACCATTCCAAACGTATTCGTATTCCACCATCTAAGTCTATCACGGAGCCATTTTAATTTCAAAGAAAGAGAATAAGCAGCAGAACCAGACACTTAATTTTTATTCATCAGATAACCTGCAATCAAGTTTTCCGGTATGTAATCTTTCTTCATCAAATAATTTGAGTTTAGGAAACATTAGAAAACCATGGCTTAAAGTAAATAAAATCGTGGCCTATTCTAATAGACATGTATTTTGCAACTCTATGAAAAATTGCGTATTCCAAACATGAAAAAGCGTTCTCTAGTACTTTTGGCAATGATTTTATTTACTTTAGGCCACAATTTTTTCTTGTCGCTTAAACTATTTTTTTTTTATTTTTAATTTTCGGATGAATTATGTTCTGGATTGGGCCAATACCTGCCCCACTGTCGGGGAGGGCCAAATCCATTATCACGTTGGGGAGGCCAAACAAGGCCCACTCCTCATCTCTGTCGGGCACGCTGGACATCGTACAGTCGGACATGCCTCTACTTGATACGAGGAGAGACCACACGTCTCCCCCACGAACTCCACGTGCCCCCCACGCGGGGACATGATATTAGGCAACTTCCCACATCCTAAAGAACTGTTCATCCCACCTTCCGAAGATCACGGGACAGTTGCACCAGGGCGATGGCCACATGCTGGTCATCCCTACGCCACATAAGCCTTGGCAATTATTTGCATTGGGCCTGGCGATCTAATCCAGTGCAAATAATCATTGGCCCAGCACTGGGGGCACACTATAAATACCCTCAATCACTAGAGGGTCAAGTATTCTGAATCTTTACTCTCACTACTACTTTTCTGTACTTGCACTCTTTACTCCGTCTCTTACTTTGGCACCGAAGTACCTTGTAGGTACACCCCCACCTTCTCACCACGTGAGTATAATAGAGCTTACGACGTGTTGCTGGCCACCAAAATATATTTAATCAGGTACAATCAGTGTCGCCGTCAGTGGGAACCCTTTTGTTTCCCCGTTCTTCCTCCTGTAGAAACTCAAGAACTAAAGCAACTTCCAATCTCTGACGATCAAGGCCAACCCTCGAACTGATGCCAATGCTCCAGACACCACCTTCATCCCATTTAACAACGGAGACGACCACGAACCCAGTGTGGCCGTTCACGTCAAAGAAGGCAACCACAAGGACGGGCACACCACCTCTCCATCCTCTGACGATGCGACTTTCAATGATGCATAACACGTTGATAGCTCGGCCGTCTACCAGCCGATGCCCGTGCCACCTAATACTGATCCGACCATGGTGGCTCTGTTCGCAGTGATCAATCAGACCAATCTGATGATCTTCTAAAAGAAAGAATGAATATGAGTGCTTGAGAGAGAGACAACAATACTCTCCCCCGCAGAGACATCTTCTCCCTATTTCTTGTAGCCCATCTCCTCCCCCCGCGGAGGACGCAACACGATGACTCTCAGAGCCCCTCTCCCCGGATGCCTGGGTGTCATCCGCGTATGGAATGAACCCAACCCATGGTCGCTCAGAAGTACGACCAGTCTCCTCCTCGAAAGGAACGACGTTCCCCCGCTCAGAAGAGGAGTAAGGCCGACGGGTATGGTGAGAAGCCAAAGAGCAGACCAAGGAGTCCTCGCCGAAGAAGCAGGAACGGCCGAGGCGACCAGTCCCTATCACCCGTCAGGAGTGACGAGGACGATCAGCTTATCCCACTATCAAGGGACATCATGGAGACCCCCTTGCTTGTAGGGATGGAAAAGCTACCGCCCTTGGTGACATATGATGGTATGACCGACCCAGACGGCCACATCGAAAGCTTTGACGCGATGCTCAATTATCGAAACGTTCGGGGAGCCATTAAGTGCAAACTCTTCCTAACTACTCTCCGGAAGGGTGCCATGGCATGGTATAAGAGCCTCACACCCGAGTCCATCACCTCCTAGAAGTAACTGAAGAGATATTTCTCCAGGAATTTCACCGCTTCCCTATGCCACCCGAAGACAGAAGCATCCCTGGAGGCCATCATCCCAGGAAAAGATGAATCTATCCAAAACTACATCGAGAGATTCAACTGAGAAGCCATTCAGGTATCCACCTTGGACGATATGAAGAAATTCTTAATCGAATGAGGACTCCGACCTCGCACCGAGTTTGCTAAAGCTGTCGGAATTGAATGGCCTGACACCTTGGAAGCGCTCCTCCACAAGGCCCAAGCATACATCTAGTATGAGGAGATAGATGCCGCCTACTTTGCCCGCGATACCCGGAACCAAGAGGGTCCTAGAAGCTCCAGGCAGTAAGACTCCATCGCCCCCGACGAGGCGGGGAGAGAAGGAGAGAAAACTGGCCCCGAGACTCTCGAGAGCCGAGGGGACCCGCAGGCTGGTTTACAGAGTATACGCTACTCACCGCTCCCTGCGAGCAAATACTTACCGAGTGTATCAACTCAGAATTCCAGAAAGGAGGTGTCCGCTTCCCGAAACCGACACCCCCTAAACCAAACGTTGACAAGTCCAAGTACTGCAGGTTCCATCGGAGCCACGAGCACGTAACGGAGGACTGCATCTACCTCAAGGATGCCATAGAGATCTTGATTAAAGAGGGTCACCTCAAGCAGTATATGAAGAGGAACGATGCCCCACGATAGGAGACCCGATAGGCAAAAAGGGTCGAGGAGGCGACCACATACCCCGACGAGGATGTATTACAAGTCACCCTGTGTGTCACCAGACCAGAGGACTTCTACTTTACCAGCGCGCCCAACATCCATGTGATCGCTCGCAGCCCGTGGGAAAGTTTCCTCGCCGCCGTGGTCATATCCGGTGGAGGGTTCAACATGGCCTCAGTGGGGTCGATCAAGCGGAAGTTCGGTGAGTTGATAAAGACGAGCTCGACACAGACTGCCACTTTTGAGAATGTCCAGGGAAGGTCGAACGCCATCACCTTCTACCTCAAAGAATTGTCGGGCGGCGCCCCCAACTCCAACATCCCCCTCCTGATCAGGGCGCAGATGGCGAACTTTGATGTCCACCGCATCTTGGTCGACCAAGGAAGTTCGGTGGACATCATTTATGCCCACCTCTTCGAGATCCTCTAGCTCAATGAAACACATCTGACCCCTTACATGGGCTCATACCTCTAAGGTTTCAATGGAACCACCACCTGATCGTGGAGCTATGTCGAGGTGATGGTCACTTTCGGGAACGACGACACTGCCCGACAAGTTAAGGTCTGCTTCCTGGTGGTGGAGTGCCCATCCTTATACCAGTACATCCTGGGAAGGCCAACTCTGGCCGAACTCACGGCGATACCATCTACATTCCATCTGAAGATGAAGTACTACATGACCAGAGGTCAGGTCGTCACCCTTCACTGGGATATTGAAGCTGCTAGGAGATGCTTTGAGGCCGTAACCAAAGGTCTGAACTCAATCAATATCAAGTCCAAGACCACAGAGACGCCAACTTGAGACGTAGAGAAGAAACCACTCCCGCACATCAACGCAGTCGAGCTCGACAGCCGTTTTCCCAGCGAGCAGGAGTAGGACGAGGTAGCGGATCACAACATTCGAGCTAAAGGCAACGGGAAACCTCTTCACCCCATGCGCCCCGTTTCAGATGGAGACTTCGAGCTCATTTCCCTCGGAGATAATCCGAATAGCACCGTGAATATTGGCACAGACCTTCCCGACCTGACGAAGAAGCAGCTAAAGGCCTGCCTCCATGAGAATGTCGACTTGTTCGCGTGGAGCATTGCGGAGATGCCCGGCCTCGACCCAGATTTGTCTTGCCATCAACTCATAATAGATCCATCCGCTAGGGTTATAATGCAACGTAGGCATAGGCAGTCTCTCGAGAAAGTGGAGGCTGCTGAAAAAGCTGTAAAGACCTCTCAGAGGGAAATTTAATTTCGGAAGCCCGATACACAACCTGGATGTCCAACGTTGTACTTGTTAAAAAGAATAATGGAAAATGGAGAATGTGCGTTGATTACACCAATCTAAACCGGGCATGCCCGAAAGATGCTTATCCACTGCCTAACATCGACAAACTGGTTGACAATTCTACAGATTTTAAATTGCTATCGTTCATGGACGCATACTCGAGATACAATCAAATCCTTACGGCAAAGGTTGACAAGCAGCACACAACTTTCATGACCAAGTCGAGCAACTACTACTACAATGTATTGCCCTTCGGTTTGAAAAACGCCGGCGTGACCTACCAATGGATGATGAACAAAGTGTTCCAGGGAGAGATCGACGACATGCTCGAGGTCTACATGGATGACATGATTGTAAAATCACGAAAAGAGGTCGACCACACCGCCCACCTCAAAAGGGTCTTTGACACAGCGAGGAGGTGTAAAATGAGGTTCAACTCGAAAAAATGCACTTTCGGTGTCCGAGCAGGAAAGTTCCTCGGCTTCTACCTCGCAGAATGAGGGATCGAGGCGAACCCCGACAAGTGCAGGGCGTTCTATGAATTCCCGACGTCGAACTCAAAGAAATCAATACAATCGATGAACGGGATACTCACCTCGCTATCCCGCTTCGTGGCCACATTGGCGCAATACGCACTTCCATTTTTCAAACTCTTACGCAAGGAGGCCACGTCCGTGTGGACCGAGGAGTGCGGACATGTGCTCTTCCACCTCAAACAAGTCCTCTCGGAAACCTCGGTCCTCTCGTGACCAGGAGACGGAGAGACATTGTACTTGTACCTCGCCATCACGAACGAAGCGGTCAATGCGGCTCTAATCTGGGAGACCCCCAACGGGCAGAAGCCGATTTACTTCACTAGTAAAACCCTTCAAGACCCCAAAATTAGATACCAGCAGATCAAAAAGGTCGCTCTGGCCCTCGTCACAGCTGCAAGAAGACAACGACCCTACTTCTTGGCCGACATAATTGTGGTGAGGATCGAGCAGCCCGTGAGATAGTTCCTTGGCCGACCGGACATGGCAGGTAGAATGATCAAATGGTCGCTCGAACTCTCTTAGTTTGACATCTAATACAAGGGTAAAAAGGCCCTGAAAGCTCAAGTGCTAGCCGACTTCGTCTCGGAGATGACAATCCCCGAACCTTCTGTCATACCCCAAATTTTGACCACTAAGATTCCCATCATTGTGTCAATCATCATCACAATATGGATGTACCCCTTTGCCTCATCAATCTCCCCAAGGAATTGTTGAGCATCCACTACAATCAAAATTAGGGTTTCAAGCACTCTTTGAGCCTTAGACAAATGATCAATCAAAGAATGACATGATCTTCAACTTGTCTAGCCTCTCAAATATCCACAATGGATCAAAAGGACTCCCACTTCAAGGATTAAGCACAAGGTTACTCCCTTCTAGTTGGATCAAGCCTCAAGATCGCCAGTGTGACCAAATTAGGGTTTTGGTCGACCAGGGCCTCCAGACGAAAAATTTCCTCTGGGAATGAGCCATTGCTTCAAAACATATCCTAATATACTCCATGGAACCTCATGGACCCAATCATCAAGTCAATTTAACCGCAGGGGATGCAGTCATCAAAAATCAGGAATTAGGGTTTCTTAACCTAATTCACCCCTAAGTTGACTTTTGGGACAAATCATGAGCCAAGACCTCAAGAGAGGATTTGAGGGTCTCTAACATACTATATTGATCCATTCGGAACAATGGATTGATCCAAGAAGCTTGAGCAACAAGTCTCAATTTCATCTGGACCACAGTTAGAGTTTTGCGAGAAAAGTCAACTGCAACTTTGACTTTTGACCAGGACATGCTCCCAAGCCCTAGGACATGATTTAATATACCCTATAACACCCATGGAACATGTTCATCAAGTTTGATTTAGGTCAAAGACATGATTTCATAAGGAATTGCACAGTTTGGAATTCATCTAATAAAAAGTCAACTGTGCACAAAAGTCAACTTTGACTTTTTGAGATTTTTCACTAAAATGGTTTTTTAACCCTAAAATGATTTTAATGTGTGATTGGAATCATCATTCATCAAGGAAAATCAAAGAAAGTGAGATAACTTGTAAAAGGGGTAACCATAAAAACTTAGAAAAATTTCTAAGTTATGAAATAAAGTGGCAAAGGTACCAACTTTGGAGGACCATAACTCCTAAACCACAAAGCCATTCTTCCCCATCCAAAGCTTGATTTGTAGATCTCATTTCCCTCTACAAAAGCTTCATACTGACCTATGTCCAAATTACTCATGGATTTTGAGTTATGAAGTGATCAAAATCAAGAAAAGTCATTTTGTTCCAACACTTAGTGAAAATTTCACTAAGTCAGAATCTGCCTTACTTTTTTCCAAATGTAGGGACACTTTTCACTTGGATCCAAAAAGTATCAAAACCAAATATGTTCAAACAGTTGTTGTATCATATAAGGGCTTTCCAAAATGGCCAAGAACATCACCAAATTCAATTTGAGCTATGAGATATGATGGTGACAAAGTGCCGTGCTGAAAACTGCCAAGGCAAGGCAGAATTTTGCATTTTGGGTCGATTTGCCAAAATCAGCCAATTCCAAGCCTTGTCACCACCTTGGACACATCTGAGGATTGAATCTAAAGGGGACAATCACTGAGCCAAGCCTCCAAAGTCCTTGGAACAAGAAATAGCATGCCAAACCTAGAATTTCCTAAAATAGGAACATGACTCCAATTTTGGATTGGAGCATTCAATAGATGCTTAGAGGTGGCATAGACTGACACATTTGCAACTGAATTCAGTCAAGATTCCTCCAACAAGTAGGGAACCAAAGCTCTGTGCTCTAACCTCTAGTCAATGGCTAGAGGAGACTTGAATTTCCATTGGACAACATTGGCCAAACCTCTGCTGCAGCCACCATTCACTATTGCTGCAAAAACAAACTTGCTCTACTATAAATAGAGCTCATTTGTGCTCAGTTTAAGTACACCAAAGCCATCAAACATATGCTTTCCTCAAAATCCCTCTCTTTAGGCAAAAAATGCCTTCTCTAGCAAGGCAACTTTGAATTTCTGAGTTTGAGAGCATTGTCAAGCAATCCAATCACACACACACCTCATATATATCATATGTAAGCTGTGCAAACTATATCAAGTGACCTGTAATCACAAAATCACAAATTCACTTCTCAAAACCTCAAAATAACACTTTTTTGCATTTTTCAAGCCATGTCTTGATTCAGTCAATTTCCAAACCAGATAAAACCTCAAACACACTCCAAATATCATCCTTGAACTGTCCCAAATGGTTACCACCATCTGGAACACCATTTGAGGGAGTTGCTATTTTGGTCACTTTTAACCCCTTTTGCAAGAAAGGGACATTTTGTGTTTTTGCAGGTACCAGCTGATTCTAATCATTCTAAAAGCTTCTAAGGGATCATTTGAGTGTGTTTAAAGCATCAAATCATTTCTGGAACAAGAGATTTGACAGATTGCTCAAAAACTCCAAAATCTCAAAAAAGAGGTAAGCCTCACAACTTGGAATCTTTGAATCATGCATTGCTTTGAAGTCCACTGAACATGTACATCTCATACATGTTATATATGTTGTGTTTGAGCTAAATCACCATGTGATCCATGCCTGTATCAAGTTGTAGCATAGAAAATGCAATTATAGGTCATTTTCAAAACCACTATCGGATTTTGAGGAGGGAGCATGATCTGAAAAAACTACCACCACCATTGGATTCCTTATGAAATTCTGGTCTAGATGCATATAATTTTGTCTCCAACCATTAAGAATTGAGAAAGTTATGACCTTCACGTTTCTGAGCCAAAACTTGCCTTGCCTTGCCTTGGGCCAGGCCTAAAACCAAGGCATGACTTGTATATTTGTGGTTTCATTTTAAACACTAGATGTATCACCACCCCAGTGGTAAGGCGCGCGCCTTGTGACTTTGAGGTCGTGTGTTCAAACCCCACCCATGCCATTTTGTGTTTTTTTTCACATTTTGCTATTTTTTCCAATGTTTTTATGTTTTATTAACTAATTGGAAAATTAATAACTCTCTCAATTTTATTTATTTTTGATTGGTTATTTTTGTAAAAAATCACAAAACTATTGAAATATTTTATTCCACAAAAAAATTAGATTTATATTATTTATTTAATATAATTAGTATTTTTGTGAATAAATTCCTTTAAATTTGTTTTTTAAACATTTTAAAAGTAAATATTTTCTTTGAAAATCAAAATCAAATGAGTTTTAATATCTCTTGTGATTAATCCCTCATTTTCAAATCTTAAACAAAAAGCACAAGTGGTTTATTCAAATTCATTTGGTATTTTTCATTTATTTTCTTTAAATATTTACTTTTTAAAGGAAAACAAATTAGGGTTTCTTTGATTTTCACCCTCATCAAACAATTCAAAACTCTTTGGGCCTCTTGAGAGAGTGTAAGACCCACACCCCCCTTGTACAAAAACTTTTTGGGCCTCACTTATTGTATAAGTCCCTATGTACAAGTAAACGGCGCGACCGTCGTTCGTTTAAAACATCTGGGCCTCTCCTCGAGCTATAAACTTTTGGGCCTCTAATAGAGTGTAAGACCCAACCCCCTTTTAACCAAAACAACTTTGGGCTTAGAAATTGTATAAGCCCCTTTGCGTTAAAAGAAAACCTCGGCGCGATCGCCATTTCTGACGAAAAATCATCTGGGCCTACCCTCGCGTAGTAAGACCCATTTCTTTTCTCTAAACTTTTTTGGGCCTCTTGAGAGAGTGTAAGACCCGTCCCTTTGTACAGTAAACCATTTTTGGGCCACAGTCACTTGTCTAAGTCCCTCTGTACAAATTCAACAGTGCGATCACTAATAAAACCCTGGGCCTCTCCTTGAGCTGTAAGCCCCAAATCTTTCTTTTTCAAAGCACTTTCTCCTTTGATTTTGAATATATTGTTGTTTTCAATTTTTCTTTGTTGAACAACTAACAAAACAGCATGGAAGCTCTACAACTGAGTAAGTGTTTATACGCTTTCATTTACCGCTTTCATATACATATAACTGTATTGTGGGGCTGCTCACTGTAAGTCTCCTTTCATAAACTCATATCAACTGTGTAATAATAGTATAGATATTTAGAGTTTCCCCGGCAACTACGTCTAGAACTAAGTAATACCGTACCGATCGGTCTTAGAAATAGACAAGCTAGATCCCCAATAGGATTACCAGATACAGTCTTCTCTTTGGCTGTCCTCCTTAGGAATTGTCAAGAGACTCTACCTCCCCAGAGATGAATGTCTTCTCCGTGAATGGCATCTCTTGAGTTTCTTCCAGATTCTCGAACTTTCCTGGCTTGATCTATTCTCTGTGAATAGCCTGTCTAGAATTTCTCGGGGTTTGGGGACCCACAGGCTTCTTAAAAGCACCAGCCTTTTCTTGGGCATTGTACAAGGACCCACAGGCTTCTTAAAAGCAACCCCGCCTCCTCTTGGGCTTAGTACAAGGACCCGTCGGCTTCTTAGAAGTATTCACCGCCTCCTCTTAGGCTTCGTATAATGATTCTTCCTTCGGGAATGATAGCCTTCTCTTGGGCTTCGTACAAGGACCTCTCGGCTTCTTAATAGTTTTCAGCCTCCTCTAGGGCTTCGTACAAATTGTCCCGACAACCTCCTAGAGGTATATGAACAGAAATTAGTCATCTTAATAGAACAGTCTTTCCAAGAGTCTACTACTGTTTCTCAAAGCATAGTACAGAAGATGAAACTCTAGACTTGGACAGTCTATCCTCCTTGAGTCTCAAAGATATTCTCAAGCACCCTTCACAAATAGGAAGGAACCCCGTAGACTCGGACGGTCTCAATACCCTTTGGATTTCCCATTTCCCCAAAGAAAAGGAATATCCCTGATCCTCGAATCAAAATCCCAGTGTACAGTGTTACTCATATAAGAACTGATTTTCTCTTTGAACCCATATACTGGTCACTCAACTAAAACAGTACCCTCTTTAGCCTTCATCTCGGGCTTTATACGAGATACAAAATGACTCTCTTGCTGAGTCAAACATCTTTAGCCTTCATCTCGGGCTTTATACGAGATACAAAAAGACTCTCTTGTTGAGTCAAACATCTTTAGCCTCCATCTCGGGCTTTATACGAGATACAAAAAGACTCTCTTGTTGAGTCAAACATCTTTGGCCTCCATCTCGGGCTTTATACGAGATACAAAAATAACTCTCTTGTTGAGTCACAAAACTTTTAGCCTCCGTCTTGGGCTTTGTACAAGACACAAATCACTCTCTTGTTGAGTCAAACTTTTAGCCTCTCTCTCGGGCTTTGTACGAGACACATAAAAACTCCCTCTTGTTGGACCTTTAGCCTCCTCTTAGGCTTTGTGTAAGAAAACCACTGGTTGATCCAATTAACCTTTTAGCATCAAAGCTGTGCCTCATTCACATTACACAAACATCAACAACTCCTTTCCCTTCATCTAACTCCTGTAAGCGGCAAGCCTCTGGATCATCTATATCCATACCACTGTCCCGCTTTTAGCATGAGAAACTCCTAAGGAAAGATGACATTGATCTACACTGAGTTAAAGTCTTCTCCTTCAGGTTGGAAATCCCCTATAAATTAAATTATGGCATTGCCGGATTCACATATCCTGGTTAAAGTAATTCTCCTTTATAAACAGTTGTGATAAACAACCCTTCTTTAGAGATGACAAATTCTCTCTAAAGTCAAACCCTTTTAGCTTCATATCTTGGGCTTTAAACAAGATACAAATAGACCCTTCAGCTTCACATCTTGGGCTTTAAACAAGATACAAACTACCTTTCGCTTCATGTCTTGGGCTTTGAACAAGACACCAAAACACCATTTCCTCCCATAGAATAGGAGGGACTACGAACGCTCTGATTTCTCTGTTTCGGAAAACAGGGAATACGTAGGCATAAGATTGAAAGAAAAATCTTAGTGAGCACACTAAACAAAAAAACCCAAATCCCATACCTCCATCAATCAACCCAAAAGCAGTAAATAAAAAAACATCAGTCCTAACATCTTAACCTGACAGCCTAAATACCTTTTTAAACAAAATAAGCTAGTAGAGACCCACACTTTGGATAGCATCTGTAAACCAACAGTTTTGACTGTTTAACTTCAGTTTTCAAGCAGGGTTAATTAGGGACATCTATTTCCCTTCCTTCATCAGCTTCAATAGGATAAAAAATGAATCGAGCTGTAGATACCAAAGCTATAGTGCTACGCAACCACGACCAAAAATCACTCGCTACAGAAAAATGGCGACTCTGCTGGGGACGAAGAGATCTTGTTCTCTTCTCGCCTACTAGGTCGAAACCTTTGAAAGATACGACGGAATGGTGACTCCGCCGGGGAGCCATTTCTATCTGGAACATAGGATTCATAGCTCTTTAGAGTCTAGGACTTTAGGACAAATATATATACTGCTTTTCCTAATTGCTATATGTGTTTATTTTTCTGCTAATGGGAATGTGTGTGATGCCGCATGTGGAAAGTTTGAGTATACACATAGGAAAATCACCTTTTTTTTGTAGTGCGGAAGCTATCGGAAATAGCTGTTACGCGATAAACTACCCTCTTCTGAGATTTCTTTGATGGACATCACCTAGCACGGATCCCGGCCCACTGGTGTTCTCAAGAATCAATGATTTTGAGTGACAGGTACAAAAAATCACCCGTAGAAAACCTTTGGGATGGGTAGAGCCTTGACTCCATGACAACGACCCTTTGACCCCATGTTTTTTCTATGTTTTTGTGTGCTGCATTCATGCATTCATTTAAAAAACATTAAGACATTCAAAATTTTTTTTCTCTTCTAGTCTCTCTGTTTTTCAAATTAAATTAAGACTGTGATTGCAAATATCAGAGAAAAGGATTACGCTAATGGATTTCGGTAGAAGGAGAACTCATAAGTATACCTTCAGGATTCCAAAAATAGGGGATTTAAGAGGTTTGGCGAGGATAATCCCAAACCAAGAGGCTTTCAGAGCCAAGTACGGAGGTTTGCTATCTCTGCTAAGAGTCCATGTGATTGAGGGAATCATGGAGGCGCTCATTCAGTTCTACGATCCGGTTTATCATTGTTTTACATTCCCGGATTACCAGCTCACACCAACGCTGGAGGAATATTCTCACCTGACTGATCTACACATTACTGATCGAGCTCCATTTTCTGGACTGGAAGAAATTCCAAAGGATCAGACCATTGCAAGAGCAATTTATTTGGACGAGTCAGAGGTCAGCACTCACATGACCACTAAGGGTGGCATACAAGGTTTGCACGCCCAGTTCTTGACGAAGAAAGCTCTGTATTTCTCCAGTATCGAGAACGTGACTGCTTTTGAAAGCATCTTTGTTTTACTCACCTACGGGTTATTTCTGTTGCCCAACATTAATAACTTCGTCAATATCAACTCCATTAAGGTTTTTCTCATTGGAAACCCTGCGCCGACTTTTCTCGCAGACGCGTATCATTCTGTACACTTAGGAAATTTGTACAGTGGAAGGGAGGTCACGTGTTGTGTACCTCTGCTTTATAAATGGTTTATCTCCCATTTTCCCAAGTCTGCTGCTTTTTGGGATCATAAGAGTGCTTTATGCTAGTCGCAGAAAATCATGTCCCTCACCAACTCTGACATAGATTGGTGTAGTAAGATTTATGATGGAATCAGGATCATTGACCGTTGTGGAAACTTCCCCAACGCACCCCTTGTAGGAACTAAGGGAGGAATCAACTATCATCTAGTTCTCATTTGTCGTCAATTTGGATACCCGATGAGGCACGTCCCCCGGAATGCTCATCTGGAAGGTTTTTTCTTCAAGGAAGGAGGAAATGACAGAGCACTAAAGACGGAAATAGTGCACGCTTGGAAACATATTCATAAGAAAGGACGAGAGTCTCTAGGAAAATCGGACTGTGTCTCGGTGGAGCCTTATCTCCATTGGGTATAAACTAGAGCTCTTAAGCTAAAGATGCCTTACCCGCGTCATAGAGTTCTTCCACCGAGGGAATCTGTCATGTACTTCATGACTGAAATGGAAAAGCTTCAGGTAACTCTCAACAAAGTTCAACGGGAGAGGAGGTCTTGGAAGAATAAGTACCGTATACTCAACGTGAAGTGCATCAAAATACATCAACTACTGAAAGATAAAGACGCTCTGATTGAAATTTTAGAGCAGCATGCTGTAGAGAATCAAGATGACCAAAGGAATGTGCTCACTCCTTTCACCTGGCAAAGGAATGACAACCCGACAACGGCCCAAGAGCCCCGGTCAAAGAAAAGGAAAGTACCAAAATCAGCACCCAATTTCTCTTCAGAGAGGACTCAGGACCCATCAGCTTAGGTTTCTGTTTCCGCACTTTGTAATCTACTGTATTTTCGTTTGTGTAATCCTTTGAATTTTAATAAAACAGGGTTTCCCCACTATTTGATATTTGCAATCTAATTGTCGAAGTTTATTTTGATTAAACAAAAAAAAAACAATTAATATAATTATTGCATTCATCATTCTCACATCGCGTATTCTTCTTACCTACAAACCTCACGTTTGTGTCTCGGTTCTAGAGTCAAACTGTCTCATTCGTACAATACTCAGGCCAATCGTCAGAAAAAGATGGATGATCTTGAGGAAGAGAACAGAGAGTTGAAAGAAGAGATCGACGCTCTGAGAGAGGATATGAGAAAGCTTCGTAACGACATGCAAGCCATGGCAGAAGCTCAGCTACAAAGGACTGTGATCTCAGAGATCACCTCAGTGCCCATAGTGGAGAAGTATGATCCTAGGTATCAAATGCCGAAAGATCATCCCTGGGGTATGCCTGTTAACTATATCCCGGAAGGATATGTTCCGCCGACCACTGAAGATCAGAGAATCATAACAAAAGCCGCTGGTCCTAGAGGTTACAAACTTCGGGAAAGCGAGGATGCCAGAGGCATATTGAGGACTCCTAAAGGTTACATACTTCGGGAAACGCCAAAATTCACTGCCGTAGTCGCGGTACCACCCCCTGGTGTGCACACTGTCCCGGAAGGACATATCCCCCAGATACCTTCTGGTGGAAACAAAATCATGTTCGAAAGAATGAACGAGTTCCAGGAACAGTTCCTGGAAATGCAGAAGGAACTGCAAGCCATTCGCGGCCAGGATTTATTTGGAAAGGACGCCGCAGACCTTTGTCTGGTCCCCAATGTGAAAGTCCCACACAAATTCCAAGTGCCTGACTTTGAAAAATACAAGGGTAACTCTTGCCCTCAGAGTCATTTGGTGATGTACGCTCGGCGAATGTCAGCTCAGACAGAGAATCGGGACCTGCTGATTCACTACTTTCAGGATAGTTTAACCGGTGTTGCCTTAAAATCGTACATGGGTTTAAACCTTGCTACGATTAGCACATTCAGAGATCTTGGCACTGCCTTCGTCCAACAATACAAATATAATCTGGACATGGCACCGGACAGAGATCAGCTCAGATCGATGTCACAAAAGGACAAGGAAACCTTTAAGGAGTACGCTCAGAGATGGCATGAAATTGCCGCCCAAATTTGCCCACCTCTTGAGGAAAAAGAGATGACAAATATCTTCTTAAAGACCTTAAGCTCATTTTACTATGACAGAATGGTTGCCAGTGCGCCCAGTGACTTCACCGAGATGGTGGGCATGGGAGTTCGTCTTGAAGAATCCGTCCGAGAAGGACGTTTGGTAAAAGACGCTGGATCATCAAGTAGTGCAAAGCGATACGGTAGTACTCTCCCTAAGAAAAAAGAGCAAGATATTGGGAATATCTCTCTCAGAAAGCAAAGGCGACGTTATCAACCAGTAGCAGCGGTAACTCCTGCTATCAATCCTGCGCCTGTTTCTACGTATCAACCTTAGGTTGCGCAGAGCCAACCTAATTAGCAAAGGATACAACAGCCTCTTCAGCAGGCTCGTCCTCCATATAACAACAACCGTACAACACGACCATCAGGGTTTGATCCTATACCTATGTTGTACACAGAACTATTTCCATTACTACTGGCTAAGGGGCACATCCAGACTAAGTCTCCTCTTACAGTACCGGAAAATCCGCCTTTTTGGTTTAAGGTGGATCAGACTTGCCCTTGTCATCAAGGAGGATCAGGGCATAACATAGAGAATTGCCTTAATTTCAAATCCGACGTGCAAAAGCTTGTTAGGAGCGGGCTCTTATCTTTCAAAGATACGAATCCTGATGTTCTCACGAACCCGCTGCCTCAACACGAGAAAGCTGCGGTTAACCTGATTGAGAAAGAACCTAACAACGTCTATCAAATTCACGATGTACTCTTGTTGAGGACCAATCTGGTCAAGATGCATTGTAGACAAAGTGAATACGGCCATGTGCCACCTCATAATTATCATCAATGTGATATCTGCTCTAAAAGTAATCGAGGATGTTCGGTAGTGCAAGCAGCTCTACAGGAACAGATGGATCTCGGATGGATCCAAGAGCACCGAGTTCGTGGAGTTAACATGGTCTATATGAATTCCAACGTCATTCAAAACCACGATATCCGTGAAATGAATGTCAACTTAGTGGCGATGCAATCAAGGCAAAGCCAGTATAATAATCTGCCGCGGCAAGATCACAGTTCTTGTCTGACTTGCTCGGTAAATAAATAGGGATGCTCTTTTGTACAAGAGGCCCTCCAGCGTCAGATAGATCTTGGATGGATCCAAGACTACCATGATAGGGATCCCTATTAGATCAACATGATTCAAATCTTTGATATTCGCTTGATGAATACCAACTTGGTAGAGTTGCATGCTGAGCAGGTCCGACTTGGATTCCTGGTATCACATAACTATCACAGCTGTAAAGCGGGTTACGAAAGCAATCAGGGATGTGCCCTTGTCCAGGAAGTACTTCATCACTTGTTAAATCATTGGTGGATGCCAATCTACATGGATGAAGATACTCAGCAAATTAGTATCAATAACAGAAATCCTACTCGGCGTCTAAGTCAGGATGTCCGATCCGTGGAAGCTAACCTAGTGAGGTTACATTGTATTCAAAGTGGGCGTGGTCAGGTGTCACCACACAATTATGAACGTTGTGGAGTCTGTTCAGAAAGTAACCAAGGGTGCTACCTTGTGCGATCAGCTCTCCAGGGGCAGGTGGATCGTGGGGAGATTCGCCCATATCCAGGTTCCGGACCCATCAATTGGTCGCCGAACTACCTTGCCAATCAAATCGAGGACGTTGTCGTCATCTCTGATCATCAGAGGACCAGGAATGTTTTTGCCATCATCCCTCTGCTTGAGGAGTCCAAAGTTCCCAACCGGGAACGGATCGAGATTACTTACGATGGTCAGAAAAACCAGAAGGTTCCCATAGTCATCTATCTGCTGGGACCACTACCGTATGAATCAACTAAGGCTATCCCTTACAAATACGGTGCAACGATAATTGAAAATGGAAAGGAAATTCCATTACCCTCTGTTGTGAATATTGCAGACATTAGTCGTGTAACACGGAGTGGTAGAATCTTCAACAGAGGAGTTGGAGAACCCAACAAAGAAAAGGAACTTCAAACAGAAGCTCCCGATCCATCAGTCGGTCAATCCAGTAATCCCGACCTTTCAAAAAACAATGATGAGATGCTGAAGCTCTTCCAAAGGAGTGAATACAACATCGGTGATCAACTGTTACAGACTCCTTCAAAGATCTCGGTATTATCACTGTTACTCAGTTCAGAAGCGCACATGGAGGCTCTACAGAAAGTCTTAGAGCAGGCCTTTATGGAACAGGATGTAACAATCAGACAGTTCGATAGTATTGTCTCTAACATCACTTCCTACAATAATCTGGGATTTAGTGATGAGGAATTACCTGAAGAGGGTCGCCGTCATAACATGGCGCTCAACATTACAGTCAACTGCCAGGATGATGCTTTAGCCAGCGTATTGGTAGACACAGGGTCAACCCTGAATGTTATGCCGAAGTCCACTTTGACACAATTATCATTCAAAGGCCCTCCGATGAGAACCAGCGAGGTCGTCGTCAAAGCGTTCGACGAATCCAGAAAAACAGTTATCGGCGAAGTGGACCTTCCCATAACCATCGGTCCTCACACTATCCAAGTTACTTTCCAGGTCATGGACATCTGGGCAACATACAGTTGTTTATTAGGAAGACCTTGGATACATCAGGCTGGGGCAGTCACCTCGACCCTCCACCAAAAGCTAAAGTTCGTCCAGAACGGTCAACTTGTCACAGTCTGTGGGGAACAGGCTTTGCTCGTCAGCAATTTATCGTCATCCACTTATGTGGAACTAGAAGGGATAATCGAAAACCAGTTCCAAACGTTTTCATTACACAAGGACGATCAATCAGAAGGAGGAACTTTGATTTCCTCATACAACGATGCTATTAAAGAAGTCGAGAGTGCCAATACAACAGGATGGGGATAACTTATCATTCCTACTGACAATAAAACAAAGAAGGGTCTTGGTTTTTCTACAACCTGCACCCAGACAGCTTCCAGCGATGAAAGTCTTCATCCCATCTGGGACTTCTTTCACAGTGGAGGTTTCCTTCAACCGGTGACTCAAGAAGTACACACTATCAATGAGGAGGATCCCTTTGACACAGATGAGGAATGGAAGTCCTATCTCAACGAGGACGGTTATATGTCTCAGGAAGAGGTGCCTACGCCATTTTGCTATCCAGCACAGAGTCCGAGATTTATACCTAGGTTAGACGTCGAAATGATATATGGGGATTGTGATCCGGAAGGATGCCGTGCTCCACCAAATTCATTAAAGGAAGACACTCTAATGAAGGACAATTTCGACTACAACTACTATGGCTCGATGGATGGTCTGCCAATGTGGCAGCCCTACCCAGGAAACTTGGGGTAACAAAGTTAGCCGAGTAATGAAACTCAGCTGAGCATCATCTAACAGAATACCTGTGTCCCCACCATGTCATGGGATCAACACTCAGGTCATTCAGAAACTACTCAACACGACGATGAATTCGTAACGTTTGCAAGACTAGAATTCATTAACTATTCTTTTCCCGAGGTCAACGTCATCGAGAGAGATGACCCATCCAGTTCCAAAGAAGTGTGGGACACCTTGGGACAACCGGGTGGAAAATTCGACTATATGGTCAAGTACACCGCTCCCGAAAGCTCTCGTATCAGGCTCGAATATATCCAGCCAACTGGATGGGAAGATATAGCTGAGAGTACAAATACTCTGCAGAATGCAACTGAGGAATCCTCCTATGACAACTCTGCCTGGGAGACAGATTCCAATGATCCTGCTCCACCAGAAATCAGCGTTGTTTCTGAAGACAAATCAAGGAAGGTCCCAGACTTTGTGATTCACCGAGGAGTTCGCCGCCAATGGGTTGCTGTCGATGTTCCGAAGATCGTCCATAAGTCAAAGTAATTGTCGTCTTTAACCTTTCACCCTGCCCAGGTGAAACGGATGTTTTGATAGGGCTCGCTTTCTGTAAATTTTCCCTCTTCGCTTCGCCCAAAGCGACAGAGTTTTGTTTTATAGGGCTGTAGTTTCAAGATTCGACTTGTTGATTAATAAAATAACGTCGTTCTGTAATTTCCACATTTATTGTTGTTTTCTCTTTTCGCTTTTTCAGAAAATGGTAATCCTAAAAAATAATTCAATAATAAAAACAAGCAGTAAAAGAAAAACACTGCACACACTTGCATTTGATCTATCTCTTCTAAACACGAATCATCACGTCCTGCAGATTTCTTGTTTTAAACCCCGTTGAAACATACGATCCGATGCCTTCTCCCAACTTTGAGTTCCCGGTATTTGGGGTTGAAGAAGAAGTTGACAACGAAATTCCAGAGGAGATCTCCCGATTACTCAGACAAGAGGAAAGGTCCATTGAACCTCACAAAGAGCCGTTGGAAACGGTAAACTTGGGTTCAGAAAGAGAGAGAAAAGAAATCTGGATTGGGGCACTGCTCAGTCCAACTGCTAAAGAGAGTTTGATAAAGCTTCTCAAAGAATTCCCCGATGTGTTCGCTTGGTCCTATCAGGATATGCCAGGGTTGGATACCAGCATCGTGGAACATCATTTACCGTTAAGATCGAAATATCCGCCAGTAAAGCAAAGGTTGAGACGCACTCATCCAGACATGGCCATCAAGATCAAAGAGGAGGTACAGAAACAGATTGACGCAGGATTCCTCGCTACATCTGAAAATCCTCAATGGTTAGCCAATATCCTACCTGTTCCAAAAAAAGACGGAAAGGTTAGAATGTGTGTGGATTACAGAGATCTAAACAAGGCTAGTCTAAAGGACGACTTTCCTTTACCACACATCGACATGCTGGTTGACAGTACAGCAAAGTTCAAAGTTTTCTCCTTCATGGATGGATTCTTGGGCTATAACCAGATAAAAATGGCGCCGAAAGACATGGAGAAAACTTTGTTCATTACCCCATGGGGTACCTTTTGTTACAAGGTAATGAAGTTAGGTTTGAAGAACGCCGGGGCAACCTATCAAAGGGCCATGACTACTCTGTTTCATGACATGATACACAAGGAAATCGAAGTGTATGTCGATGATATGATTGTAAAATCTAAGACTGAGGAGGAGCATGTGACCCACCTGTCAAAACTATTCGAGCGGTTGAGAAAGTACAAACTCCGCTTGAATCCTAACAAGTGCACCTTTGGTGTCCGTTCAGGGAAACTATTAGGGTTCATCGTCAGCCAGAAAGGACTTGAAGTTGATCCTGACAAGTTCAAGGCCATTCAAGAAATGCCTTCTCCGAAATCTGAAAAATAAGTCAGAGGATTCCTTGGACGTTTGAACTACATCTCCAGATTCATATTCCTCATGACCGTGACATGTGCGCCGATTTTCAAGTTACTGAAAAAGAACCAGGACTGCGTTTGGACAGAAGACTGCCAAACTGCCTTCGACAGTATCAAGGAATACCTGTTGAATCCACTGATTCTATCACCTCCAGTGGAAGGAAGACCACTGATCATTTACCTCACAGTCTTGGAAGACTCAATGGGGTGTGTACTTGGCCAACAAGACGAAACCAGAAGGAAAGAGTCTTCTATTTACTATTTGAGCAAGAAATTCACCGACTGCGAGACTCGGTACACGATGCTCGAGAAAACTTGTTGTGCTTTGGCTTGGGCAGCCAAACGTCTTCGCCAGTACATGATTTGTCACACTACTTGGTTGGTCTCCGAAATGGATCCTATCAAGTATGTATTTGAAAAACCTGCTCTCACGGGAAGGATTGCCCGTTGGCAGATGTTGCTATCGGAATATGACATAGAGTACCATGCTCAGAAAACCGTTAAAGGAAGTATTTTAGCCGATCATTTGGCTCATCAACTGATTGACGATCAAGAATCAGTCGGATTTGACTTCCCAGACGAAGATGTCATGTATTTAAAGATTAAGGATTGCGATGAACAGCTACCCAGTGAAGGGCCAGAACCAGGTTCCCAGTGGGGACTTATCTTTGACGGAGCAGTTAATCATTACGGAAACAGAATTGGGGCAATCATTGTTACCCCTCAGGGTACCCACATTCCTTTCACCGCTCGACTTACGTTCAAATGTACGAACAACGAGGCCGAATACGAAGCTTGTATCATGGGTCTCGAAGAAGCGATTGATTTAAGGATCAAGAACTTGGACGTATACAGCGACTCAGCTCTGGTCATCAATCAGATCAAAGGAGATTGGAACACATACCAATCAGGATTGATTCCTTACAAAGACTGTGCAAGAAGGTTGATACCCTTCTTCAACAGAGTCGAGTTTCATCATATCTCTCGTAATGAGAATCACATGGTTGATGCTTTAGCCACTCTTTCTTCCATGATTAGTGTAGGTCAATGGAATGATATACCTAAGATCGGTATAATGCGCCTTGAACGACCCGCTTACATCTTCGCGATTGAAGCAGTCATAGACGACAAACCTTGGTATCACGATATCAAATGCTTCCTTCAGAAACTGGAGTACCCACCAGGGGCATCTAGAAAAGACAGAAAGACCCTCAGAAGGCTAGCAGGTAGTTTCTTCCTGAGCGGTGACACGCTGTATAAACGGAATTTTGACTTGGTTTTGCTTCGATGCGTCGACAGACCGGAAACAGACGCACTGATGAAAGAAATTCATGAAGGATCCTTTGGCACTCATTCCAACGGACACTCAATTGCGAGAAAAATTCTAAGAGCAGGGTACTATTGGTTGACAATGGAATCCGACTGCTACAAGTACATTAGGAGGTGTCACAAGTGTCAGATATACTCCAACAAGATTCATGTACCGCCATCACATCTCAAAGTTCTCTCTTCCCCTTGGCCTTTTTCCATATGGGGAATCGACATGATTGGGGTGATTGAACCTAAGGCTTCAAACGGACATCAGTTCATCCTTGTAGCCATTGACTATTTCACCAAGTGGGTTAAAGCAGCGTCATACGCTAATGTAACCCGACAAGTGGTGGTCCGATTTATCAAAAACAATCTCATCTGCCGTTATGGTGTTCTGAGCCAGATCATTACCGATGATGGATCTAACTTGAACAATAAGATGATGAAAGAGTTGTGCACAGAGTTCAAGACCGAACACCATAACTCATCTCCCTACCAACCCAAAATGAATGGAGCGGTAGAAGCGGCTAACAAGAACATCAAGAGGATTGTTCAAAAGATGGTTGTAACCTACAAAGACTGGCACGAGATGCTACCCTTTGCTCTTCACGGTTATTGCACGTCTGTCCGCACTTCAACAGGGGCAACCCCTTTCTTTCTAGTATATGGCATGGAAGCAGTGCTCCCCATAGAAGTAGAGATCCCATAAATCCGGGTATTGATGGAAGCTAAGCTTACAGAAGCTGAATGGTGTCTAAGTCGACACGACGAACTGAATCTGATCGAAGAAAAGCGAATCACGGCACTATGCCACGGTCAGTTGTATCAACAAAGAATGAAGAAGGCGTTCGACAAAAAGGTTCGACCTCGCATCTTCAAAAAAAGAGACCTCGTGCTCAAGAAGATTCAATTATTTCTCACTGATTCGCGAGGCAAGTGGACTCCAAATTATGACGGCCCCTATGTGGTCAAGAAAGCTTTCTCAGGCGGAGCCTTGAGACTTGCAACCATGGACGGAGAGGAATTTGCCTACCCCACGAATGTTGATGTAGTCAAGAAATACTTCGCCTAAAAAAAATCATCATGGTGGATTGGAAACATCACAGTACAATCCAGGAAAAAGTTAGGGATAATGGTAAGTAACTATGTTCAACAGAGGCAGGTCCCTCAGCAGCAGTTACACCATCCATCGGAGGAAAACTCCAGTCACGGTCATCTTCGACAGAAGCTCAGGATGCCCCGAATTCAAAATTGGTAGAAGGATAATGGTCGTTATGTTTCAACGTAGCCCTTTTCCCTGTAAATTACCATTTTCTAACTTTGTATATACTCTTTGGAATCACGCGTTTGGCTGATCTCCATCTTATCAATAAAATTTGAGCCATTGTGCTTTTGCTTATTATTCTCATTTGTTTTAGCTTTACAGAACGACATTTTAATATGATCAACAATTCTTGAAATAAAACAAAATGAATTTACTTGTTAAAACTTTTTCTGCTTTTAGAATAAAGATGGCAATTTCTTTTGACTATTGAACATCGAAAGAACATTGATTGCGTCTCCAAAGGTGTCCGAGCCTCAAAGTGCAGAATCAAAGTATTCCTTCTAAACCAGTACGTCTGAATGAAGGATCAACTGTGTCAGAGACCTTGTTTCATTTGACACGCCTCGTCTGAGTTCTTATCTCCTAAGCCCGACCAACGGTTGTTCCCCGCAGGGACTATCTCTCCTAAGCAAGGCAGAATTGCTATTTTGAACCAGCGGTACTTCTTCGTCCCCAGCGATGGCCGAGTGTCCAGTCGTGTTCATCTATTAGTTTGTATGTCGCGTCAGTTTTGTCAGCGTATACATAACCTACATCATGCATTATTGATTCATTCATATTCATATTACATCACTATCACTCTAGTCGGACTAATCCCCTAGTGATAGAAGTCCTCTCAATCGAGTTGTCAGCTTTGTCCTCGTCAGGAAAAGTCGTGTCTGAACAATCTCTCCTCCAGTGTATTTCTGGATGGAAGTTGGCCCTTGACCACTTTGATAACTTGAACCTCTGAAGAACCAGAGAACCTTCAACCAACATCACTCTTCGCCATTGAAGATGATATCCTTGCTTTCCCGGATTAAGGAAAATCCCCAGAGAAAGCCTCTTAATCAAGAGATTCAGCAGTACGGCAGTTTTTCTCCGAAAAGACCACTGATGAAAAGGTCATCGGCACCTCAAAATTAGATCCCATCATATGGTATTTCTTTGGGAAGATCCCGAGAAAAGTATGATGTAAGACCCCAAGCGAAACCAGTCTCTCAGGAAACTCGCTTTTCCCTAGTAGAAACAAATGGCGTCTCCAACAGAGAAGTTTGTGCAACTCTACAACTCAGACGAATGGGTTCCCCAGCAAGTCTGACATCAAATGTTTTTCCGTCAAATGGCATCTCTCCAGGAAAATTCGACGAGAAGTTTGAGGAAAATCTGCTACAAATAGCGTCCCTTGTCAAGAAAGTTTATTGACAAAAGAAACTAAGACCAGCTCCTTGGTAGGAAACCAAGAACGAGGGGAAGTTTATTTCAGAAACTAAGACCAGTTCCTTGGTAGGAAACCAAAAACGAGGGGAAGTTTATTTCAGAAACTAAGACCTGTTCCTTGGTAGGAAATCAAGAACGAGGGGAAGTTTATTTCAGAAACTAAGACCAGTTCCTTGGTAGGAAACCAAGAACGAGGGGAAGTTTATTTCAGAAACTGAGACCAGTTCCTTGGCTGAAGACTAGGATCGAGGGGAAGTTTACCATTTCTAAGCACCATTTCTTAGCAAAATAAGATGAATGCATAAACTAACATTCATAGACACCGTCAAAATTTCAGATATTTTGATATTTAAGCCTCTTACACCCCGAATGCCCGAATACCTTCGCCATTCACACCTTCGGGTCCAAGAAGATTAAATAGGGGCATCTGTCATACCCCAAATTTTGACCACTAAGATTCCCATCATTGTGTCAATCATCATCACAATATGGATGTACCCTTTTGCCTCATCAATCTCCCCAAGGAATTGTTGAGCATCCACTACAATCAAAATTAGGGTTTCAAGCCCTCTTTGAGCCTTAGACAAATGATCAATCAAAGAATGACATGATCTTCAACTTGTATAGCCTCTAAAATATCCACAATGGATCAAAAGGACTCCCACTTAAAGGATTAAGCACAAGGTTGCTCCCTTCTAGGTGGATCAAGCCTCAAGATCGCCATTGTGACCAAATTAGGGGTTTGGTCGACCAGGGCCTCTAGATGGAAAATTTCCTCTGGGCATGAGCCATTGCTTCAAAACATATCCTAATATACTCCATGGAACCTCATGGACCCAATCATCAAGTCAATTTAACCTCAGGGGATGCAGTCATCAAAAATCAAGAATTAGGGTTTCTTGACCTAATTCACCCCTAAGTTGACTTTTGGGACAAATCATAAGCCAAGACCTCAAGAGAGGATTTGAGGGTCTCTAACATACTACATTGATCCATTTGGAACAATGGATTGATCCAAGAAGCTTGAGCAACAAGTCTAAATTTCATCTGGACCACAGTTAGGGTTTTGCGAGAAAAGTCAACTGCAACTTTGACTTTTGACCAGGACATGCTCCCAAGCCCTAGGACATGATTCAATATACCCTATAACACCCGTGGAACATGTTCATCAAGTTTGATTTAGGTCAAGGACATGATTTCATAAGGAATTGCACAGTTTGGAATTCATCTAATAAAAAGTCAACTGTGCACAAAAGTCAACTTTGACTTTTTGAGATTTTTCACTAAAATGGTTTTTTAACCCTAAAATGATGTTAATGTGTGATTGGAATCATCATTCATCAAGGAAAATCAAAGAAAGTGAGATAACTTGTAAAAGGGGTAACCATAAAAACTTAAAAAAATTTCTAAGTTATGAAATAAAGTGGCAAATGTACCAACTTTGGAGGACCATAACTCCTAAACCACAAAGCCATTCTTCCCCATCCAAAGCTTGATTTGTAGATCTCATTGTCCTCTACAAAAGCTTCATACTGACCTATGTCCAAATTCCTCATGGATTTTGAGTTATGAAGTGATCAAAATCAAGAAAAGTCACTTTGTTCCAACACTTAGTGAAAATTTCACTAAGTCAGAATCTGCCTTACTTTTTTCCAAATGTAGGGACATTTTTCACTTGGATCCAAAAAGTATCAAAACCAAATATGTTCAAACAGTTGTTGTATCATATAAAGGCTTTCCAAAATGGCCAAGAACATCACCAAATTCAATTTGAGCTATGAGATATGATGGTGACAAAGTGCCTTGCTGAAAACTGCCAAGGCAAGGCAGAATTTTGTATTTTGGGTCGATTTGCCAAAATCAGTCAATTGTAAGCCTTGTCACCACCTTGGACACATCTGAGGATTGAACCTAAAGGGGACAATCACTGAGCCAAGCCTCCAAAGTCCTTGGAACAAGAAATAGCATGCCAAACCTAGAATTGCCTAAAATAGGGACAAGACTCCAATTTTGGATTGGAGCATTCAATAGATGCTTAGAGGTGGCATGGACTGACACATTTACAACTGAATTCAGTCAAGATTCCTCCAACAAGTAGGGAACCAAAGCTCTGTGCTCTAACCTCTAGTCAATGGCTAGAGGAGACTTGAATTTCCATTGGACAACATTGGCCAAACCTCTACTGCAGCCACCATTCACTATTGCTGCCAAAACAAACTTGCTCTACTATAAATAGAGCTCATTTGTGCTCAGTTTGAGTACACCAAAGCCATCAAACAGATGCTTTCCTCAAAATCCCTCTCTTTAGGCAAAAAATGCCTTCTCTAACAAGGCAACTTTGAATTTCTGAGTTTGAGAGCATTGTCAAGCAATCCAATCACACACACACCTCATATATATCATATGTAAGCTGTGCAAACTATCACAAGTGACCTGTAATCACAAAATCACAAAGTCACTTCTCAAAACCTCAAAATAGCACTTTTTTGCATTTTTCAAGCCATGTCTTGATTCAGTCAATTTCCAAACCAGATAAAACCTCAAACACACTCCAAATATCATCCTTGAACTGTCCCAAATGGTTACCACCATCTGGAACACCATTTGAGGGAGTTGCTATTTTGGTCACTTTTAACCCCTTTTGCAAGAAAGGGACAGTTTGTGTTTTTGCAGGTACCAGCTGATTCCAATCATCCTAAAAGCTTCTAAGGGATCATTTGAGTGTGTCTAAAGCATCAAATCATTTCTGGAACAAGAGGTTTGACAGATTGCTCAAAAACTCCAAAATCTCAAAAAAGAGGTAAGCCTCACAACTTGGAATCTTTGAATCATGCATTGCTTTGAAGTCCACTGAACATGTACATCTCATACATGTTATATATGTTGTGTTTGAGCTAAATCATCATGTGATCCATGCTTGTATCAAGTTGTAGCATAGAAAATGCAATTATAGGTCATTTTCAAAACCACTATCGGATTTTGAGGAGGGAGCATGATCTGAAAAAACAACCACCACCATTGGATTCCTTATGAAATTCTGGTCCATATGCATATAAATTTTGTCTCCAACCATTAAGAATTGAGAAAGTTATCACCTTCACGTTTCTGAGCCAAAACTTGCCTTGCCTTGCCTTGGGCCAGGCCTAAAACCAAGGCATGACTTGTATATTTGTGGCTTCATTTCAAACAATGGATGTATCACCACGCCAGTGGTAAGGCGCGCGCCTTGTGACTTTGAGGTCGTGGGTTCAAACCCCACCCATGCCATTTTGTGTTTTTTTTTCACATTTTTTTATTTTTTCCAATGTTTTTATGTTTTATTAATTAATTGGAAAATTAATAACTCTCTCAATTTTAATTGTTTTTGATTGGTTCTTTTTGTAAAAAATCACAAAAATGTTGAAATATTTTATTCCACAAAAAAATTAGATTTATATTATTTATTTAATATAATTAGTATTTTTGTGAATAAATTCCTTTTAATTTGTTTTTTAAACATTTTAAAAGTAAATATTTGCTTTGAAAATCAAAATCAAATGAGTTTTAATATCTCTTGTGATTAATCCCTCATTTTCAAATCTTAAACAAAAATCACAAGTGGTTTATTCAAATTCATTTGGTATTTTTCATTGATTTTCTTTAAATATTTACTTTTTAAAGGAAAACAAATTAGGGTTTCTTTGATTTTCACCCTCATCAAACATTTCAAAACTCTTTGGGCCTCTCGAGAGAGTGTAAGACCCACACCCCACTTGTACAAAAACCTTTTGGGCCTCACTTATTGTATAAGTCCCTATGTACAAGTAAACGGCGCGACCGTCGTCCGTTTAAAACATCTGGGCCTCTCCTCGAGCTATAAGACCCATTCAAAACTTTTGGGCCTCTAATAGAGTGTAAGACCCAACCCCCTTTTAACCAAAACAACTTTGGGCCTCAGATATTGTATAAGCCCCTTTGCGTTAAAAGAAAACCTCGGCGCGATCGCCATTTCCGACGAAAAATCATCTGGGCCTACCCTCGCGTAGTAAGACCCATTTCTTTTCTCTAAACTTTTTTGGGCCTCTTGAGAAAGTGTAAGACCCATCCCTTTGTACAGAAAACCATTTTTGGGCCACAATCACTTGTCTAAGTCCCTATGTACAAATTCAACAGTGCGATCACTGATAAAACCCTGGGTCTCTCCTTGAGCTGTAAGCCCCAAATCTTTCTTTTTCAAAGCACTTTCTCCTTTGATTTTTAATATATTGTTGTTTTCAATTTTTCTTTGTTGAACAGCTAACAAAACAACATGGAAGCTCTACAACCGAGTAAGTGTTTATACGCTTTCATTTACCGCTTTCATATACATATAACTGTATTGTGGGGCTGCTCACTGTAAGTCTCCTTTCATAAACTCATATCAACTGTGTAATAATAGTATAGATATTTAGAGTTTCCCCGGCAACTACGTCTAGAACGAAGTAAAACCGTACCGATCGCTCTTAAAAATAAACAAGCTAGATCCCCAATAGGATTACCATATACAGTCTTCTCTTCGGCTGTCCTCCTTAGGAATTGTCAAGAGACTCTACCTCCCCAGAGATGAATGTATTCTCCATGAATGGCATCTCTTGAGTTTCTTCCAGATTCTCAAACTTTCCTGGCTTGATCTATTCTCTGTGAATAGCCTGTCTTGAATTTCTCGGGGTTTGGGGACCCACAGGCTTCTTAAAAGCACCAGCCTTCTCTTGGGCATTGTACAAGGACCCGCAGGCTTCTTAAAAGCAACCCCGCCTCCTCTTGGGCTTAGTACAAGGACCCGTCGGCTTCTTAGAAGTATTCACCGCCTCCTCTTAGGCTTCGTATAATGATTCTTCCTTCGGGAATGATAGCCTTCTCTTGGGCTTCATACAAGGACCTCTCGGATTCTAAAAAGTTTTCAGCCTCCTCTTGGGCTTCGTACAAATTGTCCCGACGACCTCCTAGAGGTATAGGAACAGAAATTAGTCATCTTAATAGAACAGTCTTTCCAAGAGTCTACTACTGTTTCTCAAAGCATAGTACAAAAGATGAAACTCTAGACTTGGACAGTCTATCCTCCTTGAGTCTCAAAGACATTCTCAAGCACCCTTCACAAATTGGAAGGAACCCCGTAGACTCGGACGGTTTCAATACCCTTTGGATTTCCCATTTCCTCAAAGAAAAGGAATATCCCTGATCCTCGAATCAAAATCCCTGAGTACAGTGTTACTCATATAAGAACTGATTTTCTCTTTCAACCCATATACTGGTCACTCAACTAAAACAGTACCCTCTTTAGCCTTCATCTCGGGCTTTATACGAGATACAAAAAGACTCTCTTGTTGAGTCAAACATCTTTAGCCTTCATCTCGGGCTTTATACGAGATACAAAAAGACTCTCTTGTTGAGTCAAACATCTTTAGCCTCCATCTCGGGCTTTATACGAGATACAAAAAGACTCTCTTGTTGAGTCAAACATCTTTGGCCTCCATCTCGGGCTTTATACGAGATACAAAAAAGACTCTCTTGTTGAGTCACAAAACTTTTAGCCTCCGTCTTGGGCTTTGTACAAGACACAAATCACTCTCTTGTTGAGTCAAACTTTTAGCCTCTCTCTCGGGCTTTGTACGAGACACATAAAAACTCCCTCTTGTTGGACCATTAGCCTCCTCTTAGGCTTTGTATAAGAAAACCATTGGTTGATCCAATTAACCTTTTAGCATCAAAGCTGTGCCTCGTTCACAGTACACAAACATCAACAACTCCTTTCCCTTCATCTAATTGCTGTAAGCGGCAAGCCTCTGGATCATCTGTATCCATGCCACTGTCCCTCTTTTAGCATGAGAAACTTCTAAGGAAAGATGGCATTGCTCTACACTGAGTTAAAGTCTTCTCCTTCAGGTTGGAAATCCCCTATAAAGGAAACTATGGCATTGTCGGATTCACATATCCCAGTTAAAGTAATTCTCCTTTATAAACAATTGTGACAAACAACCCTTCTTTAGAGATGACAAATTCTCTCTAAAGTCAAACCCTTTTAGCTTCATATCTTGGGCTTTAAACAAGATACAAATAGACCCTTCAGCTTCACATCTTGGGCTTTAAACAAGATACAAACTACCTTTCGGTTCATGTCTTGGGCTTTGAACAAGACACAAAAACACCATTTCCTCCCATAAAATAGGAGGAACTACGAACGCTCTGATTTCTCTGTTTCGGAAAACAGGGAATACGTAGGCATAAGATTGAAAGAAAAATCTTAGCGAGCACACTAAACAAAAAACCCAAATCCCATACCTCCATCAATCAACCCAAAAGCAGTAAATAAAAAAACATCAGTCCTAACATCTTAACCTGATAGCCTAAATACCTTTTTAAACAAAATAAGCTAGTAAAGACCCACACTTTGGATAGCATCTTTAAACCAACAGTTTTGACTGTTTAACTTCAGTTTGCAAGCAGGGTTAATTAGAGATATCTATTTCCCTTCCTTCATCAGCTTCAATAGGATAAAAAATGAATCGAGCTATAGATACCAAAGCGATAGTGCTTCGCAACCACGACCAAAAATCGCTCGCTACACCTTCCACTGACAGATCCCAAAAATGGACGATCTACGTCAACGAGGCATCTAGCTCGATGGGAAGCGGAGCGGGCATAATCCTAGAGTACGAGGAAGGCATCCTGATCAAGGTCTCCCTCACATTGTCTTTCCCGACGTCAAACAATCATATCGAGTACGAGGCTTTCCTTGTGGGATTGCGCCTATCCGAGGACCTTGGGGCCAAAGAAGTAAAAATATTCACCGACTCCCAGCTCGTGGTCTCCCAGGTACGAGGATAGTACCAAGCTAAGAACGACAACCTCATCAAGTACTTGGCTTTAGTGAAAGAAATGATGAAAATATTCACCTCGGCAGAAGTGAGCCACGTCCCATGCGAACACAATACTCGGGCGGATGTCCTCACCAAGCTCGTGAGCACAAAGAAAAAAGGCGGGAACAATTCCGTCATCCAAGAAGTACTTCCGCGTCCGAGCATCAAGAAATCCATCCCCATAGCCGATGTGCATGCCATTCAAAACAACCACTACCGGATGACCCCGGTATATGAATACCTCAGCACGAGAAAAACTACCTGACGACCCCAAGGATGCTGGCGTATTAGGCGGCGTGCCTGCTCATATACTATCATCGAGGATAAGTTATATCGGCGGGGCTTCTCGATCCCCCTTCTCAGGTGCGTCGAAGAGTCTAAGGTCCCCGACATACTCCAGGAGATCCACGAAGGGATCAATGCGCAACACCTCGGGGGACGATCCCTAGCTCGTAATGCATTACGAGTAGGGTACTACTGACCTACCATGCCGCAAGACACCAAAGAGCACATCAAGAAATGTGATAGATGCCAGCGGAACAGAGACATGCACCTGGCCCCGCCTAGTGAACTCAAAACGCTTTCATCCCCGTGGCCGTTTGCCTGGTGGAGAATGGACATCCTCGGACCTTTCACCGTAGGGTCGTACAAAAACAAGTACTTGATTGTCAGCATCAATTACTTCACTAAGTGGATAGAGACTGAAGCCCTAGCTAAAATCATGGCCCACAACATACTCCGTTTCTACAAGAGGAATATACTTGCCCGATTCGACGTACCCCAAGCAATCATCACCGACAACGGGACACAGTTTACCAACAAGAAGTTTCAGGACTTAGTTACCAAGCTGGGCACAAAGCAACACTTTATGTCGGTCGAGCACCGGCAAACAAACGGGTAAGCCAAAGCCGTAAACAGGGTGATCCTGTGAGGCCAAAAATGAAGACTGGGCAATGCCACGAAAAGGTGGGTCGAGGAGCTGCACAGCGTGCTCTGCGCCTATAGGACGACCCCACACTTGATTACCGGGGAAACCCCATTCCGATTGACCTATGGAACTGAAGCGGTAATCCCATTAGAAATAAGAGAACCCTCAAGAAGGACTAAGTCTCCCCTCGACGAGAAAATGAACGACGAGGCCCTAAGGGAAGAGCTCGACCTGGTCGAAGAGATACGGTCGGGCACATCTCTCCGCGAAGCCTTGCTCAAACAGAAGATAAATTTACGCCATGTCAGTAAAGTTATCAAATGCGACTTTTAGGTAGGCACCCTAGTCGTATGAAGGAACCAGAAAGATTCGTGCGAAGGCATGCTCGCCGAAAACTGGGAAGGCCCGTATCACGTCCGTGCAAAAACGGGGATGGGAGCCTACTACCTTGAAAATCTGAACGGGGAGGAACTTGCTCTGCCATGGAATGCTCGAAAAACTTAAATAGTACTATAGTTAAACACTTCCAGCGACCTACTCGCGTCACGACCACGGGAGCGCACTAAGGTACAAGCGCGACTCCTTACTATGACACAAGAAGACGAGGGCCCGCTTTGTGTTTGAGTGAAGGCCCTTGGTACAACGGGGACACCTCGACCGAGCTCCACCATCACCGTACCAACTAGGCAGGACGCCCAGTTCGCGATGGGAAGTCCACGCCTCGGAGATAAGGCCTCGATCGAGCTCTTAGCTTCGTTGAAGGTCAGAATACGACTCCGACCACTCGACCAATTCCATACATTGTCAAGGATCAACAATGCCGAGCAAAGGCCCAAAATAATTAGAAAAATGCGCAAATAGAAAATATATAGCATATATATAGTCAACATACAAACAACACACACAAGATATGAAAAACAATGCATTAAAATGTGCAAAAGCCCATTTTTCGAACAATACAAAAGAAAAAATATCACAAACCCCTGGCACGCAAGCCGGGAAAAAGTCAGTTTACAAAATCACGGTGCGCAGGCCGAGCTAAACAATAACAAAAAAGTGGCACGCAAGCCAAATAAGATGAAAAAAAGAAAACAGAACAAGACGACTACACCCCCCTCGGGTTGGTTGCCCACCATGGTTTGGTCGTCTTCTTCCTCCTCGGTTTCAGGCGCGACCACCCGACCTTCGACCACTTGATGGTAAGGGCCTGTTCCCTCGGTAATAAACTGGACACCAGGGTTGACGAGTTGGAGCTGCTCAACAGCGGCAACAAAACCCACCTCCACAGCCCCCAGACAGTCATGCTCCATCAGCCGGATCCTCGATACCAGATCACTCTGAGAAGTTAGGAGTTTCTCCTCAGAGGTCTCCTCGCTAAGAAATTCTTCCTCTCATCGTCAGCGTCCTTCACCTTCCTCTCCATCTCCCCGTGAAGCTTGACCTGGGCCTCATTGTGCTTCATGCACTCGTCAAGGTCAGCGGTCAGCTTTTTCATCTCAGCCTCGACAATCGTAAGGTTATTCTGCAATTTGGTCATGCCAGCCAAGGGGCGGGTCTCATTGTTGAGGATCAAAGTCATCTCAAAGAACTGCATCATCGCGGCCATATCTTCCGACAAGGCTTTCCTCCTCGCGGCCCGACCAACACCTAAGATAGCCTTGGACTCGACAGCACTCACAGTCGGGGAGTTGGCCCTGGAGAAGAAAGCAAGCTGCAGGAAGCAGGGTGGGAGCACGTACTTCTCCTCGGACATGCTATCGGTGAGGTTGATATGCACGGGCTCGCTGACGCGCTGCTTCTTGGGGGAACCCTGCGACGTTGGAGATTGGCTGCATTTGGGGGAAGAAGACGAGCCCCTGGGTGTCGAGTTGGGGCCTTGCATCTCCAGAATTTGGAAGACTCGCCCCTTTCCAGCCTTCTTCGAACCTCTGGTGGACGCCAGCTTCTTCACACGTTCCTGCAAGCTCGACATCTTACCTACAAAAGCGAAACTAAACACGTCAGCAAACCAACAACAGAAATTTAGTTGGGGCTCGAGTAAGGTGGATGTTCGCTACCTAAAAATCAGACAGCTTCCTCGTCGGACTCGCTCTCAAGGAGGGCCATCGTGTTTATCAACTGGGCCTCCTGCAAAACCTCCCCGCGATCGTCGAGAATAAAGTTCCCGTCCGGGGTCACGCATTTCGCACGGCTAAAGCCAGAGACAAAGTTGACCAACTTCTGGTAGGTCAACCGGTCCTCCTCGTCTAATGCGTTAGGGCTAACTATGTAGCTGTCTGTGCCTCTCTTGAAATGCTCCTCTGTCCATTCCAAGGGAAACTTCGATTCTAGGACCTCCTCCCGCAACCCATTTTTCACCCTGAACACGCGGTCGTACAATGAATCGACGGCCACATGAGTAATCGGCTTGACGACGAAGTACCGATATTTGAAGTTGCGGACAGAGTCTAGGTAAGCCCGAAACAATCTCCTCAGTTGTTTAACGGACACCCAACTGTGCCGACCCTCAACCGTTTGTCTCTGCAGATGGAAGATGCGGAAGAAAAGAGGTATCGTGGCCCTGACGCTGAGGTACTGAGATACAACCTCAGATACCCGCACGAACACGATCGTGTTTGGATGGAGCTGCCTGGGCGCCAGGCGCATCCAGGAGAAAACCTCCCGCTAGAAATCGCTGAAGGGCAGACGCAGGCCCGCTTCCAGGAAGGTGAATTCGTACATGGGGAATCTCATTCCTCTGAAACACAATTATATTCGATGGTGTTCTCGGGGTTTATACACTTACCAGTTCTGAGGGGAGCCTTCTTCACGTTCCTCGACAGTGGCATAGGCATCTGAAGTGTTCACTACAAAGAGATAAGGGACGCTCAGTGGCTCCACCCCGACCCAATCCTTGGGAGTTCATTTTCAAACACCGCTGGTCTGCGCTACCGATAAGTCGGGCTTGTCATCGGTCTAAATGATCCCCACAATTCTTGCAGCCATTTTACCTGAAAAGCAGAGGAAAATGGTGAATTCGACATTCAAGATCAAATCCACCTTTCCACCGCAAATCAAGTGAAAAGGCGAAGAAAGGAGGCAAGGAGTTTCCCGCTGAACGTCCTCAACTAAAACCTTACTTGGGAAACTCGTACACACGAGGAGACTCTACTCGACGCATAGTCGTAGCCCCCTTCCTCTGGAGAGGGGATCCTCGGCGCTTATACTCCCTCCGACCAAATTTCCCTGTGGCTACAAAACCCCGGAGGGGCCACCTTGTTGGGGTCACCACCGCGTCAACTAGAAACTGGGGGTATGACCCCCACCCCCCCGAGACCATCATCAAAGGTCCTCGAGACCTCCACCTAACATCCTCGGGACCTTTATCCCGCGTCCTTAGGTCCTTCATCCTATCACCTCAGGATGTTCATCCCAGGTCCTCGAGTCCTTCAACTAATCTCCTCGGGCATTCATCCCGGGTCCCGGGACGTTCATAGGAAGCTTTAAGAAGTTCCGGCGTTTTCGCCGGAAACTCTGGGGTTTCCCTGGGAACTTCATCCGTTCACCGGAAGAACCACTAGAAAACACACAAAACAAAGATAATAAAGCCAGAAAACTTACTTGAATACGGTGGTGGCAGGGTTGTGGTACGGCGCTGTACGGCGGATGAACGAAATTAAAGGCTGAGAGAGCGAAAAGTGAAGAGAGAAAAGTTCTGAGCAGAAGAGCAAAATCGTGCAAATGGCACAGACTCACCACCTATTTATAGTCCTAACATGGGACTCGAGGTGTCCCTCGACACTTAAGCTCCCTACTCCTAGCCGCCCTAGGTATTAATGATGCGTGACACGTGGCGCTAAGAGACCCCGCGTGTGTTATTTCAGCTTCCCTTCATGCCTGCGTTCCTAGTGCATCCGTTTCTTTTCATCTTCCCAGACGAAAGGTGGCCGGTAAAGCGTCTGACGGACAGACATCCCCGTGAATCCTGTCTCGTCGAGCATAATCTGTTCTTGGCCACCTGTATCCTCCACCAACCTGGTGCTTCGGACACGCTGCACCTACAAAACGGACCCCCGATGAGTAGACTGACCCTTAAGTCATTACTCCGCTATTTCGAAGCAACGACTTGGGGGGCTCCTGCTCTGGACTGGGCAAGTACATGCCCCACTGTCGGGGAGGACCAAATCCATTATCACGTTGGGGAGGCCCAACAAGGCCTAATCCTCATCTCTGTCGGGTACGCTGGACATCCTACAGTCGAACATGCCTCTACTTGATACGGGGAGAGACCATACGTCTCCCCCACGAACTCCACATGCCCCCCACGCGGGGACACATCATTAAGAAACTTCTCACTTCCTAAAGAACTGGTCAGCCCACCTTCCTAAGATCACGAGACAGTTACACCAAGGCGAAGACCACATGCTGGTCTTCCCTATGCCACGTAAGCTCTGGCAGTTATTTGCATTGGGCCTGACAATCCAACCCAGTGCAGATGACCATTGGCCTAGCGTTGGGGGCACATTATAAATACCCTCTATCACTAGAGAGTCAGGTATTCTGAATCCTTGCAGGTACACCCCCCCCCCCCCACCTTCTCACCAACGGAGTGTAACAGAGCTTACGACATGTTGCTGGCCACCGATCTATTTTTGATCAGGTACGATCAACTTACTTATGATGTTGAGTTGGAGAAGGAAAGGGAGAAGCACGATAGGAAGTTGGAGGAGGATAGGAAGAAGTTTGAGGAGGAGAGGAAAAGGTGGAGGAATGAGCGGGATAGGATGTTGGAGGAGGATAGGAAGAAGTTTGAGGAGGAGAAGAAGAGGTGAAGGAGGAGCAGGGTAGAAAGTTGAAGGAGGAGGAGGAGGAGAGGGTTGCAGACGGTGCAGGAGAGTGTCCAAAAGCAACAGGAGGAGAGAGAGATGATGGCTGAGGAAAAGGTGTTCGAGAAGTGTACCTGCGATGTGCTTGAGGTATAAACTGTATGTTGTTATTATTATTGTTTGCGTATTTTAATATTGGATTGTATTTATGCTGTTTTTATGATGCATAAATTTAATTCGTTAGGTCTATTAAGTTACATAAATTCAAATCAGTTGGTAATTCAAGATAATGAAGTTCAGAAAGTTACGGGTGATACAAGCGCGAAAGAAAGTTTTCTGCCAACCTGGGCAGTATTGAACCCACAACGTCAAGAGTAGGTAACATTGAGAGACAAAAAATGATCATTGACACTCTTCCAAACACATTGTTAGGTATTAAATTAAGTCATGATCCAGAATAATTATTCATGTTTTTTAGGACTTCTCTCCCTGAATTTTTGTCGGGATATGTGTACCTAGACACATTATCCGTAATTACTTAAAAGATAAATTGAAAGGGAACATCAAAGATTGTTTTTTTATAGGCAAAAATATTATTAACATGAATACCAAAAGTATTCAGTCCCAACAATTACAACTCCATAGCTTGAGGACTGAACTAGTCTAAGAACACTAACCCACCAAAATACAACCATTTTACAAAAAATATAATGTTAATCACTACTAGAGGTAACTATTTCTATCACTGATCATCCTCATTCATAAGGATCAACTAAAGAGAAAATTTTGTTTTCTATTGCGTTTTGAATCGTTATTTCCTTCATGCAAGACATGTAACATGTTGCTAAAGTGATTTTGGATAGATCTTTTATATTCTCCAAAGTTGTTATTGATGCTTCATATATCTTTATAAGTGTGTTAATAAATGTGGTTGGGCCTAACTGGTGGTGCGGTAAAGCGGCAAGCAACAAATGATTTGGAAGTATTTTTCCAGGAATTTATCGTGTCCACAGAGATCGGAGCTATTGAACTGCCGTTCGACAATTTAAATGTTAAAGAGTTTGGGTTTAAAATGATTTCAAACATAGAAACAGAAAAGTAAATATCAACATAAAAAGAATTCATTAATCAGAGAGAAGAAACTTATCAGGTATGCATATAATCCACTACTCACAAACTTAAACTTACCGACCAGTTATACTCAACCTACAATACTCCTCAATATCATCCAGTATCGCTCACAACAGTGTCCATCTCTGACACACTGAGCTGAGAGAGTAACCGTGTTACCCTCGTCGACACTCTCGCACCCGACTCGGGATACGCAGGCATTAAGCTTCGACATCCATAAAGATTGTTAGCTCTAAATCTATCTCTAGCATCCAGAAACTAACAGATAATCATCCGTAATCAAAGTTTGCGATGGGCGATAAATATACATGAGTTCAAAGTAAATACATATACAACAACCCAACAAAGAAGAAATACACAAAGAAGAAGAGAAATAAACCAAACATCTCGCGGTTTGTCGGCGTTGATCAATGAGAAATCCACCCCGGATCATCCGTGTGCAAGCTCCAATGTTGTTTTCTGAGCTAATCCTACTGAAAAATGATGTTTGATGGAGTAGGAGCAAAAATTACTCAAACCATAACCTAAAAATTGTGTTTTTGGCCCTTAAATGGTGTTTCTGTCCGTCAAAATTCGCCCGACGAAGTTCTGGTTCGCCCGGCGGATCAAAACAGCTTATTCTGCACTTTTTTTACACGTTTCTGTCTGTCTGGATCGCTTCTGCCTCGCCCGGCGAGCATGAGGCGAGCGCAGACAGACAACATTTTCTGTTTCTTGTTTCGGCCATAACTTTCGAACCGTAACTCCGTTTTTCGCCCGGTTTAAAGCGTTGGAAAGCTTATTCAATGCTCTTTATGAATATGATAAGATATCCTTTATTGAATACCTGCAAAAATAAATGGAAAACAATTAAACTCAATGATATTTACACGATAACACAATATATACACTATAACGTAAAGTAAACGTATTTACAAACAAGGCAGGGTTTATTCGAACGATTTTAACAAAAAGTATCGATAAGTGCAACAAAACATATATACAAAAATAGCTACAATTTGCACTTATCAAACTCTCCCCAACTTAAACTTGTTTGTCCCTAAACAAGAATCAAACGACTCAAAGAAACAGAGTGACAACCAAAGAATCACGAATCAACAGATTTTGAAAAACAGAAACAAATGAATGGTTCAAATGAAAAATGATACACACAAAGTAAATACTTACCACTAAACTACGACGACAACATAGACACAAAACAAATGCATAATACAAAAATCATTCCAAACATCCTAAAACAACACAAGTTCAAACGTGAATCACACCTAGCAAAAACAATCATCGGTAGATGAAAAACACAAAATGAGGTACTTTTCACTCACAAAATAATCTTGCAAACAAAAGACTAAATTATGCATTCATCCAAAAATTCACATTGAACATACAAAGACAAGAATCAAAAGGGCTTTCAAGGTTGTAATTGGTCGGGCTAACAAACAAGGGGCGATTTCTAAAGGTAATTGAAACAAAAACTTGCCTAATCCTAAGGGAGTGATCAATTCACAAAGGCTCAAGCACCAAAATTTCAATCAACTTCTTCTCTTATCCCGATTGCTACACCAAAACACATAACTTATTTAGCACAATTATTTGATACTCTTTTTGTTTTTCTTTTTCAAAACTTTTCTCTTTTCTTTTCTTTCGTTTTCTCTTTTTTTTTTCTTTTTCTTTTCTTTTTCAAAGCCGCATAGCAACCAACAACATAAGTGAGAAAACATTGCTCTCCCCAACTTGAATTCAACCAGCATCAATGTGTGAATACTCCCTACTTTCTAAGGCAAGGTAAAAATTCAAACAACAACACACGGTTGAGGGTTCAAGAAAATAAGGATCAAAATCCATTCAAAAATTGAACTAAATACTCATAGACAAGCATCAGGTTCAAATGCAACATGGATATTGACAAAAAGGCTCAAAGAGGTTACCGAATGCTCACACACTCACAAGGTAAATTGACTATTTGGCCAAGGTGGTTGTGCTCAAAATGAAATAATTGCCTTGATCCTTATCATGCATTCATATAATCAATACAAATAAAAGATTAAAAATAATAAAATCTAGCTAAAACAAGATGTTGGTACTTTGTTCATATATGAACAATGGAAAGCTTCCTCGCAAAAAGAATGGTAACTAAAGTGATTCACATCAAGAACAAGTATACAAAAGAATGAATAACATGGAAGTTTGTAAAAAGTATAAGTATCATGAATATGCTAAAGTCTAGAAAGCGATAAACATATACCTTGAACGTGTACAAAACTTAACAATATTATTACCATACATCCGTAAGTTGAAAAAATCAAACATGGAACATCACCTTAAATTCCCTCAAGCTACTCAAAACAAGATTATAGACAAACACAAAAACTATTAATATAAACAAACTAAAAGACCAACTGAAAATGGATTAAACAAGTTGTAAAGTGAATATTTTAGAATTTTACGAACAATCCGAGTACAACTTGTTTAATGATTGTTCACCACACTACCTAAACTAGAATGAAAAAGTAATAACGAAACAAAAACGATAAAACATGCTTGTTTTACATCGTAAGCTCGACGCCTTTACTGTGCTTAGCTAGTAACTTCCTCCCTTCAAGCCATGGTGATGCCTCACCATGCAAACCAAAAGCAAGTGTCCTAACCAAACACTTGAACAAACGTTACGGGAAAAAAATGTATACAACACTTTGTCATACCCCAAATTTTGACCACCAAGATTTCCCATCATTTTGAAAATCATTACCACAATATGGATGAACCATCATGCCTCCTCAATATCTTCAGAGATGTTTGAGCATCCACCACAAACAAGAATCAGAGTTTTGAGCCCTCTTAGGGCACTTAGACAAAGGATCAATCAAGGAATGACATGATCTTCAACTTGTCTAACCTCTCAAAATATACATAAAGGATCAAGAGGACTCCCATATCAAGAATTAAGCACAAGGTTGCTACATTCCAAGTGGATCAAGTCTCAAAATCGTTAGTGTCACCAAATTAGGGTTTTGGTCGACTGAGGCCTTTAGATGGAAATTTTCATCTGGGCTTGAGCCAATGATTCAAAGAAAAGCCCAAGATACTCTAAGGAATCTCATGGACCCAATCATCAAGTCAATTTAACCTCAGGGGATGCATTTACCAAAAAAAACAGGAATTTGGGGTCTTGACCTAATTCACCCCTAAGTTGACTTCTGGGACAAAGCATGAGCCAAGACCTCAAGACATTATTTGAGGGCCTATAATATACTACATTAACCCATTTACAACAATGGATTGACCCAGGAAGCTTGATTCACAAGTTTCAATTTCATCAGGACCACAGTTGGGGTTTCGAGGAAAAAAGTCAACTGTACCTTTGACTTTTGACGAAGACATGCTCCCGAACCTTGGGACATGATTCAATAAACCCTATAACACCTATGGAATATATCCATTAGGTTGGATTTAGGTTAAGGACTTGATTTCACAAAGGATCGCGCAGTTTGGATCTCATCCGATAAAAAGTCAACTGTGCACAAAATCAAGTTTGACTTTTTGGAATATTTCACAATTTTGGTTCCTCAACCTTAAAACAATGTTAATATGTGATTTGAATCATCATTCATCAAGAAAAATCAAAGAAAGTGAGTTAACTTGTAAAAGGGGTAACCATAAAAGACTTAGAATTTTTCTAAGTTATGGAATAAAATGGTTAGGGTACCAACTTCCAAGGACCATAACTTGAGATCAACGCAACCATTTTGGATGGTCCAAAGCTGAATTTGTAGCTCTCATTACATACTTCAAAAGCTTCAACTACATCAAACTCCAATTCCTCATGGATTTTTAGTTATGGAATGATCAAAATGGTTGAAAACATGAAAACGACATTTTTCTAACACTTAGTGAAATTTTCACTAAGTCAGAATCTGCCTTACTTTTTCCAAAATGTAGGGACATTTTTCTTCTTGATCCAAGTCAAACCAGGTCTAGGGGTGGACATCAAAGTTGAAGAATTCCATGAGGGCTTTTCAACAAGTACCAGATCATCTATAAATTCCATTTGAGCAAGGAGATACAACCCTTGAAACATGGCATCATGAACTGGTTTTACAAAGAAGAATTTGTGCATTTTGCTCGATTTGTCCAAATCTGATAAATCTAAACCCTGTCATCCATTTGGACACATCTGAGGATAAAACAAGAAGGTAATGATCTGATCCCCAAGCCTCCAAAGTCCAAGAATCTACAATAGCCATGCCAAACCTAAAAAAGGAAAAAAAGTGCCAAGACTTCAATTTTGTCTCCAAGCCTTTAATGGATGCACCAAAGTGGTATGAACTGAGCTTATTCCAACTAAATTCAGTCAAGGCTTATCTCTGAACCAAAGCTACAAAGCCTGTGCTCTAATCTCAAGTCAATGGCAAGAGGAGACTTGATATTCCTTTTGCATAACATTGGCCAAAGGCCTGCTGCAGTTGCCACTCACTATCCATTGCAAAACAAACTTGCTCTACTATAAATAGAGCTCAATTGTGCTCAGTTTAGGTGCTTTGGACGGATGCTTTCCTCAAAATCCCTCTCTTTAGGCCAAAATGCCTTCTTTTGTAAGGTATCTCGGAGTTTTTGAGTTAGAGAGAAATTCCATCATAGCTCATGATCGAAACACCTCTAATATGTTGTATCTAAGCTGTCCAAACACTAACATATGACCTGTAACACCAAAATCATAAAGTCAACCTCCAAAACCTCAAAATTTGACTTTTTTGCATTTTTCAAGCCATGTCTTGATTCAGTCACTTTCAAAACCAGATAAGACCTCCAACACATTCCAAATATCATCCTTGAATTATCCCAAATTGTTCCCCACATCTGGAACACCATTTGAAAGAGTTACCATATTGGTCACTTTTGCCCCTTTTGCAAGAAAGTGCCAAAACTTGTTCCTGAGGATTCCAGCTGGTGGTGATCATTGTCATACCCCAAATTTTTACCACTAAGATTTCCCATCATTGTACAAATCATCGCCATAATATGGGCGTATCATTAGGCCTCATCAGTCTCCCCAAAGATGGGTGAGCATTCACTACAAATAAGAATTAGGGTTTCAAGTCCTCTCTGAGCACTTAGACAAAGGATCAATCAAGAAATGACATGATCTTCAACTTGTATGAACTCTCCAACACCTATAAAGGATTAATAGGACTCCCACATCAATAACCAATCACAAAGTTGCTACATTCCAAGTGGATTAAGCCTCAAGATCGCCAGTGTCACCAAATTAGGGTTTTGGTCGACTTAGGCCTCCAGATAAAATTTTCATCTGGACATGAGCCAATGCTTCAAAGCATAACCTAAGATACTCCATGGAACCTCATAGACCCAATCATCAAGTCAATTTAACCTCAGGGGATGCATTTACCAAAAATTAGGAATTAGGGTTTCTTGACCTAATTCACCCCTAAGTTGACTTTTGGGACAAAGCATGAGCCAAAAGCTCAAGACATGATTTGAGGGTCTCCAATACACCACATTGATCCATTTACAACAATGGATTGATCCAAGAAGCTTGATCTACAAGTTTCAATTTCATCTGGACCACAATTAGGGTTTTGAAGAAAAAGTCAACTATGCCTTTGACTTTTGACCAAAGCATGCTCCCAAACCTTGGGACATGATTCAATACACCCTACAACACCTATGGAATCCATCTATTAAGTTTGATTTAGGTCAAGGACTTGATTTCATAGAGGATCGCGCACTTTAAGTTTCATCTGATAAAAAGTCAACTGTACAAAAAGTCAAAGTTTGACTTTTTGATTTTTTGGTCAACCAAGGTTCCTTAACTCTAAAACAATGTTAATATGTGATTTGAATCATCATTCATCAAGAAAAACCAAAGAAAATGAGTTAACTTGTAAAAGGGGTAACCAGAAAAAACTTAGAATTTTTCTAAGTTATGAAACAAAGTGGTTAGGGTACCAACTTCCAAGGATCATAACTTGAGATCCAAGCAACCAATTTGGATGATCCAAAGATGGATTTGTAGCTCTCATGGCATATTTTAAAAGTGTCAACTACATCTCATTCCAATTCCTCATGGATTTTTAGTTATGGAGTGATCAAAATGGCTGAAAACATGAAATGTCACTTTTTCCAACACTTAGTGAAATTTTCACTAAGTCAGAATCTGTCTTGCTTTTTTCAAAATGTAGGGGCATTTTTCACTTGGATCCAAAAAGTTTCAAGACAAACTATGATCACCCATGTGTTGTGTCATATGAGAGCTTTCCAATATGACAAAGAACTCCATCAAACTCCACTTGAGCTAGGAGTTATGACAGTTGCAACATGCCTTGCTGCAAACTGTCTTGGCAAGGCAGATTTGTGCACAAGAGCTCGATTTGTCCAAATTATGCAATAACAAGCATGGTTATCCATCTGCACACCTCAAGGGGGAACAACCAAGGGACAAACACTGATTCATCAGCCTCTAAAGTCCCAAAATCTACAAGTATCATACCAAACTTAAAAAGGCTAAAGATGCTTCAAGACTCAAGTTTTGTTTTGGAACATTTAATGGATGCTTAGAGGTGGCATGTATCAGAGCAAGAATGAACACTTCAGTCAAGCCTTATCCTTGAATCAAAGAACCAATAGGCATGTGCTCTAATCTCAAGTCAATGGCTAGAGGAGACATGAGATTCCCTTTGATCACAATTGGTCACAAACATGTACTAGTTGCCACTCCATATTCCTTGCAAAACAAACTTGCTCTACTATAAATAGAGCTCAATTGTGATCAGTTTGAGTACACCAAAGCACCCAAACTGATGCTTTCCTCAAAATCTCCTCTTTCACTCCAAATTTGCCTTCTAAATTAAGTCACTATCGGGTTTTGAGTTTGAGAGCAATTCCAACCAAATCAATGGTTCACACACCTCACATATAACATATTGAAGTGATCCAAACTCTCACATAACATCTGGAACATCAGAATCACAAAATCACCAGCCATCTGCACAAGCTTTTGACAGATTTGCAGTTGAGGTGCCAAATCAAGTTCCAGCTCAATTCAATTCATGCCAAGCATTCACCCACACTCCATAGCACCTAGGAAAGTTGTCCACATCATTGGAACCAAGCTGTAACACCTCCAACTTAAAACACAATCACCAGCTGCAAAAGGTAAGCCTCAACTTGGTCATCTCATGATTCATGCATATTTCCTCGCACAATAAATTTGCCAAATGTTCATAATCATGTATGGGGTGTTTCCCCTCAATTAATTGCTTTGTTTGGATCGTGTATCAAATTTCCGAGCCTTCATGCAGAAACTAGGGTTCTTGAGGTTTCTCTTTGATTTCTTATTCCATGCTTAAAATAAATGAAATTAAAGACCATATACATGATCGTGAGGTGAAAACGAGTAGATTGATATGTGGTTTGTGTGATTTCATCAAGTATTCAGTGAGATTGATGAAAAAATGCAAATCAGCCAAGAACAGGGCACACGGGCAAGACCAAGGTGTTCTTGGCGCCCTTTTTCAAATATTTGAATATTTGAATTTTGTGATTTTATTTAATTGATTCAAAAATTAATTTCTCTCTGAATTTTAATGATTTTGAGTTGGTTCATTTTTTAATAATTCACAAAAATGTTAAAATATTTTATTTTAGAAAAAATTCCCAAAAATATTATTTATTTCATATATTTGATATTTTTACAAAGAATTAATTTTTATTTGTTTTTTGACATTTAAAATATTTTTCCCTTCTGTATTTTCCAAACTTGAATGATTTTCAATCATTTTGTGGGTAGAAACATGATTTTTGAAACATTGATCCAAGATCATCACTCATTTTTCACATGTTTTCAATGATTTTTATTAATTTTTAATCAAAATTAATTCCATGTTAAACAAAATTAGGGTTTTGATTGATTTCACCCTAACAATTCTTTTTCAAACACTTTTTGGGCCTATAATAGAGTGTAAGACCCATTCCTTGTAAATAAGATACCTTGTTGGGCCTCAGATATTGTATAAGACCCACTGTGTTTTTAAAAACTCGGCGCGATCACCGTTTTCAAACAAACCATCTGGGCCTACCCTCGTGTTGTAAGTCCCATCTTTCTTTTTTAATCTATGGGCCTCTAATAGAGTGTAAGACCCAACCCCTTTTTGAAACAAAACTTGTTTTGGGCCTCAGACATTGTATAAGTCCCTATGTACATTTTCAAAAGTTCGACGCGATCGTCGTATTTTTAAACAATAAACCTTGGGCATATCCTTGAGTTGTAAGCCCCACCACTTGTACAAAAACAAATATTTGGGCCTCTACTAGAGTGTAAGACCCAATCCCTTTTTAACCAAAACCTTTGGGCCTCAGACGTTGTATAAGTCCTAGTACAATCTTTTCAAAACAATTTCCCTTTTGATTTAGATTCAAGTATACAGTTGTTATCAAAACTTTCTTTAATTTCTTTGAACAACTAACAATACAACATGGAAGCTTGCTCGCCTGTAAGTTTTATTCGCTTTCATTTACTTGCTTTAATATATATAACTGTATTATGGGAACCTGCGCATGGTTAGTCTTCTTTCATTCTTTTAAATACATGTCAAATATATATAATTGTATTGTGGGAAGCTGCGCACGGTTAGTCTTCTTTCATACTCCTTTACATACTTGTCATATATCAATTGTATATATACTAGTATAGTTATTTAGAATTTTCCCCGGTAACTAGGTCTAGAACTAGGTAAAGCCCGTTTGGCCATTCTTAAATACAGTCAAAACTAGATCCCCATAGGATTTCCAGATACAGTCTTGCCTTCTCTTGGGCTTAAATAATATGGAACAAAGAGAAAGGCAGTATTCCTCGTGAACCTTTTCTCAGACTGTCACCTGTAGAAATTGTCAAAGAAGTTCTACTCCCGAGAGTTGATCTATTCTCGGTGAATAGCATCTCTTGAATTTCTTCAAACCTTGGAACTTTCACTAAATGATCTATTCTCGGTGAATATCATTTCTTGAACTTTTCTTGGTTTGGGACCGACAGGCTTCCTAAAAGCATCCTCGCCTCCTCTTGGGCTTTGTACAAGGACCCGTCGGCTTCTTAAAAGTTCTCATGCCTTATCTCGGGCTTCATACATGGACCCTTACGACCTCTTAAAGGTATAAGACAAAACTTAGTCATCCGTCGTTAGAGCTGTCTTTCTAAAAGGAGTCACAAAAGCCCTCAGACCAATTTTAGGATTGATACCCATCCCTTAAATGAGTCGGCCTCCTCTTGGGCGTTTTACAAAGAAAGACCTTTCCAATAGACTTGGACAGTCTAAATCACCTCTTGAGTCTCAAAGACATTCTCAAGTACCCTACAAATATAGGAGGAACCCCGGATTCTGGATTACTCTCCAGCAGAGTTAAAACTTGTGGGTTCTAAAACCCAGTCTCTCTCCTAAAAACTCCCCAACCGTGGTTAGTTTATCATAATATAACACTATCTCAAATCAGAACCTCAAGGTATCTGATCCGTCAATTCTTGTGCATTCCCCTGCAAAAGTTAGTTTCCCCATTTGGACATGCCTCAGGATCTCAAGAATCCTCAGCCTAAGATAGCCTCCTCTTAGGCTTTGTATAATGATCCTTTCCTCAGGAAAGTCAGCCTCCTCTTGGGCTTTGTACAATGATTCTCCCCAGTGGAGACAATCTTTTCAGAATCTCTTGTTGAGTCAATCCCCTTTTCAGACTCTCTTGTTGAGTCAACCACTTTTCAGACTCTCTTGTTGAGTCAATCACGTTCCAGACTCTCTTGTTGAGTCATCCCTTTTTAGCCTCAATCTCGGGCTTCATACGAGACAGATAAAAAATATGATGCTCCGCAAGTGCACGGATATATCAAAGTAATATAAAAGATTGTCGAACCCACATAGACGAATGTCAACCAACTGTAATCTATCGCTGCGTTGTAAAGCTAAGGCTAATGATTAAAATTGCACAAACAGAAATATAAATGCTAATGACCAAAGGTTTAAAAATAACAATAAAACAAGCCCGAAATATGGATTCCGTGTTCCTAAGGGACTTGTAGAATACGGGTACTAATTATGACTATATACCTATTCTGCAGAATATACCGACTTAAAGGCTCCGCCTCACGCTCTCGCGGTCTTAACTAAAGCTATATCTCTTAATTCCGAGATTTTGCTCTCGCTCGCCCGGTAACTAAGAAACACTATTTGAAAGCCAAAAATATCCTAATCAACATCTAAAGCGCTCTTGCTGTATTTAATTATGATGCCTAATTTCTACAACCGGTTCGCTCCTCACGCTCTCGCGAATCTCGGCTTAAACCTTATATGTTTCTCACTCTCATGACAAAGTAATGTTAAATAACTTCTCACTCTCATGACAAAGCTACTTAAATTAAACTTGGAAATTAAAACCAAAACGACATACAATCGCAATTTCGTACCTATTATATCTACGGAGTCCCGCCGGTTATGACGGTCCTCATAAGGTGGTCTCAGATTTATTTAGCAGGAGATAACTAATTCTAATCCTAAAGTATTAAAGCATACAATATCTAAATCTAGCATGTTGCTGCAAATTAATGTAAATTATACTAAGAATGCAGTAAAGAAATAGAACCTGTAAAAAATTACGGTAAATGGAACTGAACTCGAAACGAAAATGGTGGCAAGATTTGTATTGATACTTGAAGTGATAGAGCAGTACAAGGAAATAGTAAATACAAAGTACAACAATTCCTCAGTCTGAGTAATTGCTGCTTTGAAACTGAAAATATATGCTTAATTCTAAGATGCGATTCGGCAGCGCTTCCGTGCAAGTTATGATCTCCCAAATGCAGACCCCTGATGGTCTATTTATAGGAAGAAACTGGCTCCAAGAACACATTTTTGAATTTGAATTTGAACTTTGCAAAACTGCCAGAACTGCCTCTGAAAACTGCTCCCACGAACCAACGGAGGCCGCCGTAGGCATAATGGCGAACGCCATTCAGTTGAATTTGAATTTCCATCTTTTTTTGCTATGGCGAGCGCCATTCCTTTTACACTGGAAAGATGGCGAGCGCCATTCAGTTCAGCCTGGGGTAGAATCATGCATTTTCTTCACTTTTTCTTCTCTTTTAGCTCAGTTCTTGTTCTTTCCTTCCATGGGGCTGATATAGGACCTATCAAGGGAAAACAAAGGAAAACATAATAAATCAAAGCAAATAGTATGAGAGACTCAATAAAATGGTACTAAAAGTGCGCGTAATGAGTCAGAAAATACGATACGAATTCGAGTTATCAACACCCCCACACTTAAACCATTGCTTGTCCTCAAGCAATCAACCAACACGGTAAAAAGAAAATAAGTACGGTTCGAAACATAGGCACAACGAGACTTTAATCATACGTGGCTGCTAGGCTAATGTTTGATCGATAGGTACTAAATAGCGAAAACAAGGATATCGTAACGACACATTTCCTCAATTACAGACAAACACTCCCTTCCTATGCAATACCAATTCAAATCATGACATTATAACTCGACCTACATCCTTCATCCTATTGCACCTCTTTTTCATTCTCGCGCAATCACATTAAGCCCGTTATCCTTTGTACTTACATGGTAAGTGAACCTGTTAGTGTTTTACGATCTCTTATTCAACACTTTTTTTCTTTTTCGCACTTTATGTTTTCTTTTACTTACGAATTTCAAGAGTCCGAACCTTTAGGCTAAATGGTCGGGTGAGGACCACCTAACTTAGCGGGAACATGTCTTTCATTAGTTTTTTCTATAAAAATCACATTATTCAAATTTTTGAGATCAACACATATTTGCATCGGTTCGTTACTTAGTTTGTACACAAAGATGGTGCTGACTGCTAGTATAAACTAATCAAGAGGCTACTTTTAAGAAACTAGGCATAAGGTCTTGGCATAATGTCTATTTAAATCAATATCACATACTTAGGGAATATAAGGTGTAGGAACGGTACCGATATTTACAAAACTTTACCAAGTCTACCTAACACATCCTAAACAACCTATATACTTTCTGAGTGTCGTGCCATGAATCGAAACAAAAAATAGTTGGAGGTTTAATTTTTTAAAATTTCGGGGAAATTGACTAACAAGTGAAAACCACGCATAAAGACTCGATAACACATGCAAAGACTCGACAAAACATTAAAAACATATAAAATTCCTAAAAGCATGAAATAAACTATAAAACAATAAATCAAACTAAAAAGCAATAAAATGAAAGCGGTAAAGTTCCTCTCCCACACTTAAACCAAACATTGTCCTCAATGTTTTGATAAAAGATGGAAAAAGGAAAGATAGAACATGTATGGATGCTACTGCATGCCAAATCTTCTCTGATCCTTCCTTTGTTGTCCATGTCTTCGCTGGCCACTTCTGCTTCGGCGGTGGGTGCTTTGAGATACCTTTATTTGTTGAATTTTCTCTTTTCTGAAGCAACTTATAATGCTGCCCATTTCCGTAGGAAGTACCTGCAAAAAGTGTTAGAAAAATACAGTGCGGTATCGGTGTCACCACCAGCAGCGACATTCGCAGGAATGTCCGTGGGCACCTAGAAGAAGCTGAGACGAGACAAGCAATGCATTTCTTTATTTCCTGCAAACACAAACAATAAAAGTAAAACATTAAATTAAAAATCTCGTGATAATCTTCGGTTTCCATGACCACTTATCAAGCCATCTCACATATCCCTCAGCTTTTCTTTTCTTCCTTCTGTGGGGTGGTTCATTCTTTTGAACTTGTGGTGGTGGTTCTGGATCTATCCTGAATACCAGCTTTTCAAGTTTGGGCTTAGTTTTTTCATCCACCACCTCAAAGGTTAACCTTACCCTCTTCAATCTAATGGTTTCCCTAGCTTCAAGGTCTTCTAAATTTCTCTTTTTCAGCAGGACCTCAGACAAAGGTGCATCGGTGTGGATATTTTCCAATACCTCCACATATGTTTTAGATTTGGAGTCTACCTTAACTTCTACAAACCTTTGTGGGAAATAAATTGGCGGGGTATAGGGAAGTGGAACAATAATAGATGATTCCTTCTCTACCTCTTCGACAACCTCCTTTTTGGGTGGCGTCGGTGGATTTTTCTCAATCTCTACGCTTTTCTCACCATAACTGTCCTCAAATTCATTATCACTATCCCTAGGATTTTCTATTTGTTCTTCACTACTGGTTGTTACAACATCCACATGTCTCTCAAGGGAGTGTCCTATAGGTGTCTGGGCAAGCAGAGAGATTTGAGTCTCTAATGCCTCAGTGTGAGTCGTGAGGGACTCGGCCACAGTATTCATCTGCTTAAAGGTTTCATAAGTATCGAGATGTTGTTTTCTAAACTCTTCATTTTGGAGAGTTTGTGTCTCCACAAAGCGCTCCATCATAGATTCTAGCCTAGAATTAGTTGTTGTTTCAATGAAATCCTCCATTAATTTTTCGAGGTTGGAATTATGGGATTCTTGCGGTTCCTCAAAATATTGGGAGTGGTAATCATAGAGGAAATTTAGTTGAGAGTAAGTAAGCGTTGCATTGAAATCCTCCATCAACATTTCGAGGTCAGGATTATGGGATTCTTGTGGCTCCTCAAAATATTGGGAGTGGTAATTGTAGAGGTAATTTGGATGTGGTTCCTCGAGATATTGTGAGTGGTAGTCATAGAGAAAATGTGGGTGATACTGTCGCTCCCGGGATTTTCATCTAGGTACAAACGCGAGAGTGGCACCAAAACAGAGTCGCCAGCAATGTGTATTTATCCCGAGAGAGGGAAAGGAAACACTGCATAAACGTGAGGGGAAAGGAAAGAGCATGGTCTTGCGACCAAGAGAACAGGGTTCGGGAGTCGGTTACGCGTGAGGAAGGTATTAGCACCCTCACGCATCCATCGTACCCGATGGGATCCACACTTGCTTGTCTCGATCAAAGGGTGTCGTGAACTGGAGCTCCGCTGCTACTGGAAAGGAAAAGGAACGGGAAAAAGGAAAAAGAAAGGAAAGAGAGAGCAAGAAATAAATGTAGGGAAAATAAAAGAAGTGCTCGCATGGGCCCTACCCCACTGCCTACGTATCTCATCGGGAGTATGAGAATCAGAACGACGTAGTTCCCCTCACTAGGGGTGGATTGTGTTTTTTAGGGAACGACTTACGTTCTAGCTCAGGTGTTTCAGCTCGATGTATGGAGACTTAGGCGTTACCGTCTTGCAGGAGAACGAGTAGGAGCACGTTCGTACGTTGAGAGTGAGTGAGATGAGAAAAGAATTCCCGAAGGAAAGATGTTAATGTTTGTTTGAATGTTTTTTAGCAAGAAGTGTTTTTTACAGTTATTTGTAACTTGCATTGAGCCAAAGTCTTAAATATAGGAACGAATACTTCACGCATCGTCCCCAACAGGACGTACACTAGGTATCCTAGAAGAATGAGAGGAAGCCCCTCGTTCCCCACTTCCCACATAGAAGGCTCAAGCGCAATACACGTTAACCTTTATTAAGTGTTTTTTACTTTTCTTTTGAGATGAGAAGAGAGAAAACGCAAAGGAAACTCTAAAGGGAAACTAAGAGTCCTAATGTTATCATGCATGGATGTCCTATGGTTAGTGAGGTTTAGGAGAAAAGACTACCTAAAACCTAATGCTAATCCTACTCCAAACTTAATCAAAAATTAAGTTGGACTAGGTAGCTCTAAAGGGAAAGAATCCAAGACTTGAACAAGTCTTGAGATTCATGGGATGAGAAAGAGTGAAAGAGAAGAAAATAGAATAAGAGGAAGAGAGATGAGATACAATAAGTGGCAGCAAGCACATCAGATCATAAATGTCCAACTCAAAACAATCAACATGTTTCAAAGATCAATTCAAAACAATTCAAGTAAGCATGCAAAGATAAACATGAAAGAATTCAAGCATACTTGTATGAAATGCACAATTAAACATACATGGACTTCATATCAAAATGAAATGAGAAAGGCAAGATGAAAATGAAGACAAGTCAGAACCAATATCAAAATATCATCAACAATTCATGTGTGCAAAATTGATTCAAAACATGAAGCATTAAGGTCCAAAGAAATTCACAAAAGGAAAGGTAATGATATTCATCATACAATTCAAACCAGATGCATTCAACCATGCTCAAACAACATGAAAACCAAGTATAGAACTCAAGAGGCAGTAGCATATGCATCAATATCATATCAAAACCAAACTCAAGTCATACAAGTTCAAACATCAATCAACAACCTCAAAACATGTATCAAAGCAAACTACAAAAAGAGGACAAAGTTCCAACACTTAGGCATATTCAAACATGATTCAAACATGATCCACCAATTGCAAAATTTAGTCTCAAAGGACCTCAACCAGATGTAAACATCATATCAAAAGCTCATTCAAATAATCACAAAGGAAACCAATCAATTAAGCATGGCAAATCAACTTGTGTAAAGAGATGTCAAAAGAAGATCATGCATAAGTCACTTAAGAACAAATAAGCAAACATGCATCATATGACATTCAATAATTGTGAAATTTAAACTCAAATGACCTAGGTCCGAAGACAATCACATGCTAAAAGATCTCACAAAAATTCACAAGTTAAGCCATTCAACCAATTAAGCAAGGATCAAGTGAGAAACATGTATAAATATGCAAAAGAGAGGGACTAATATGCAATATGAAAAAGTTTTAAAAATGAAACAAAAATGTTTTTATGCACTTCAGAATGTTATCTAACAAATTCAAAAAGAATGAATTGAAAATGTTTCATAGATGATGAGAAATAAATTCTACAATGCAAAGTATGCACATGTGAGACAAACTACAAAGAAATTAAGTAATTAATTAATCCACATGCCAAAAATAAAATAAAATAAGAAAATAAAATTTGGAGAAATTTTATAAAACTAAGAACAAGGTTCATGATTTTTTTTTAGGATTTTTGAATGCATTAAAATGATTTTAGAAAATAAAATGCAAACATTACATGCAAATAAAATAAAATAAATGAAATAAGCAAAGGGGGTGCAATCAGCAACAAAAACACGTTGGAAATAGACATGGGCTTATGGGGAGGGTGCGAAGAGCAAGGCCCAAGGCCAAAAAACCAATATCGAAGTCAATGAGGAACAATGGAGTCAGTCAACCATTCAGATTAAATATCAACCAATAGATCAATCTTGTGCTCCACACCCATTCAATTAATCAACAAGGTAAGCGAAATCAATGGACCAGATTAAAGCACACCACAATCAATTAAACACGCAACCACACAATCATTCAGAATTAAAATAAAACAAGCACGTGACAAGCACACGCATTTTTAATGCGTTGTCACCCTCTCATCCAATGATCAAATCAACATATTAGATTAAATCAAACATTCAAATAATAATCAAGATCAGTGGATAGGTTGGCACGCACACCATAACAACCATGGGGTGACAAACACGTAGCCATTAAATTAAAAACAGAAATTAAAGATACGTGGCAGCATGTGGGACGTTAGATCAAAGTGATGGACGGTCATGATTGCTTCTTCTCCATTCAAACCCTTCGCCAGACTAAACCACCACCAGTCACCGGAGCTAGGGCTCCGGTCACCCTCTCCGGTGAGCTGCTACGCGAAAAACTCAAGAAATTGCTCATAGGTATACCAAAATGATCAGAAAATCATGAGGATCAAGAATATCAATTCTATTTCATCAGATAACAAACACACATTGAGAATCGAATGAAAACATCTTTGGATCTAAAACTTCAAACTCAAAATTCATCCATGATACACGTCCAAACTTAAAATAAAATAGATCACCATGCTCAGTGAAGTCCACAGATCATAATGCACACAATAAAACTGAGTTCTATGAGTATGAAAAATTCACCAACCTGAACCTTGTAGAACTTGAAATCCTCCAAGAAATCCCTCCAAAAACTGCAGATCTACTCCTTGGAACCTCTAGTTGCAAAATAAATGCAACTAAAGCTTGAAATCGTGCTAGATCTTGAGGTTTGAACTTGAATCCTCTTGAATGGAGCTTGGTGAAATCCTCAGTATGAGCTCAAAATAGCAGTTGATTCTTGCTCTATTCTCTTCACTGATCAAGAATGTGAAGAGAAATCTCCAAAAAAACTCCAAGGAAAGTGAGATTCGAAGAGAGAAAGTGTGAGAGAAAAAACCAAAACTGTGCAAATGAGAGTCTCTGACCTAGATGTGAGGGTATGAGTAAGCTTATATACTCTCCATTAGTTCACTGATTAGGATTAAGAAGTGATTAGAACCTTGGTTAATGAGATTTGGATGAATTTGCAAAAATGCATTTTGTACCACCACTACTAATTCACACGTGATAAGCCCTTGTAATCAGCATGATTCACCTCCAATTTACTTATGGATCACCTCTGAATAGAATTTGGGCCTTGCAATGACTTGGTTCATGAGTTTTGAATCCATTTGCAATTTTGCATAATGTGAAAATAAGGAGAAATATGGCATGGAATGAATTGATTCAAAGGCCACAAATGATCCTCTTGACTTGTATTTTGATGTTGTAATGTGACATGAAGCAATTGGGAACATTACAATTCCTTTTGAGTGAAAATGTAAATGGTGGAAAAATTGACATATAAGAAATCCAAGAAATGCACCTTCCATTGTTTTGGCCATAACTAGAGTTCCACAAATGATATGGAAATGTTCTAGTACTTTTTGGAAATGGGAGAGAAAGATCTTCAACTTTCATGTTGGAGGAAAATTCATTTGAAGCTTCCTTGATGATGAAAAGTCAAGTTGAATGTGGTGGAAAAATTGCCAAAAATGGAAAGTTTTTATTATAGGTCATTTTCAAAATTTAGTATTTTTTGCACAAACCCTTGATTCTTGAAGAATGGCATGAATCTTGAAAATTGAAGACCATATGAGGATGTGAGACCTTGAAAACCATGAGAAGAACCTCAAAATTCCACAGTTGACTTTCTCCTTTACAGTTGACTTTTGCTTAGTTCACCAGCAACTGATCCACTGAACATTCTTCACCATGAACCATCAACCAAATCTCCATCCATGAACACTTGTGAGCATATGGAAACCATAAAAACATGCTTGAATACCCAAAGTTTTCAAGAAGCTCTCTTGAAACCAAAAAACCCTAATTTGGTCCCTCCGGTTAGGAGGGAGAGAATCACTTGCAATCCCTTGCCATGCTTGATCTTGTGATGATGTGATGAACTCCTCAAACCACCTTGAAGCTTGAGACTTGAGAATATGGACCAAGTACCTTGATCCCATGCCTTAGGAGCCCAATGCAAATGAATGAGTGAGTTATGACTTAATGGATATGCAGATGAGTGTGAAACAAAAGCCAGAAAAAGTTAGGGCAAATTTTGGGGTGCTACAGCTGCCCCTATTCAATCGACTTGGACCTGAAAGGATGATAGCAACTGCTTTCAGACATTCAAGGTACAAGGTGATTGAATACAAAAAGAACCGCAAAATTTGCTAACCGTGGGAGAGAAATATTATTAGAACCCAGTCACACCTCGTCAAAGGAATTTAATGAAAAGACAACATACCCAGAGAACCACATCGTCAAAGGGATTTGACGGGAAGAAAAATGGAACCCGACTGAAAGGACACATCATCATAGGGATGACGACAAGAAGACTCAACTGAAGGAACACATTGTGATGGGGATGACAGAAAGAAGACTTGACACCCGACCGAAAGGATACATCGTCAAAGCAATTTGACGGTAGGAAGACTCAACCAAAGGAAACATGTTGTCATAGGGATGACAGAAAGAAGATGAACCCCAAGAAACACCTCGTCAAAGGGTTGACGGGAAGAAAAGATAACCAACGGACCACATCATCAAAGAATTGACGGAAAGACAGCCCGAACACCCGACCGAAGGGACACATTGTCATAGGGATGACAGAAAGAAGACTCAACCAAACGAAGCACATTGTCATGGGGATGATAGAAAGAAGACTCGACACCCGACCGAAAGGATACATCGTCAAAGCAATTTGACGGCAGGAAGACTCAACCAAAGGAAACACGTTGTCATAGGGATGACAGAAAGATGACTTGACCGAAGGAAGCACATTGTCATGGGGATGACAGAAGGAAAAAACGTCCGAAGAAACACATCGTCATAGAAATGACGGAAAGGAAACTTGTTTTTGGAATGTCGTCATCAAAGGGTTGATGGACAAGGACTGATCAAGTGTAATATCGACGTATGATCTACGACCCAAAAGAAAGGTAAGCAGAGGGGTAATTGTAATGTCTATTGGGGATATGTCACCGTCTTGATTGGCAGTTTATTCGGGCTTTCGCGCAAGGTACCAAATTTGGCTTATGCTTCGCATACATATGTTGGAATTTTCTTTCTATGGCGTAATGCTCCATATCACATGGAAATGCCACGCGATTTGAGGATGCAATGATCACTATATGCAGAATGCTGACGCATGCTCGGGCTACCGGGAAAAGAAGGACGTGCCAAGTACAAACAAAATTTGCTGGCAGGAACAGGTGAAACCTGATGGTGATTGTTTTTTCAAAGGCGAAATCTTTCTGCGTACCAATGGGGATTAGATTTTGAATGAAGTGCCAATAGGGATTGGACTTCAGGTTTGAAGGGAACGCCAAAAGGGATAGGATTTCAGGTTTTTGAAATATACCAGCAAAGTGGGTTGTGGAATGATGCCGAGCAAGGTTGGGCTATGGATTTTTTCTTGGTTTTACAAGGCTTCATGCAATGCTATGCTAATGATATGCCATGATGATTATGCCATGATGTTTATGATATGCAACAGGAGCACTCTAGCAAAATAAATGCTGAAGAGACGAGGCTAACTCCACTGGGGATAACAAACTGAGCCGCGCGATATCCCGATCAAGCCTCCATTCTGCAGGAAAGTACGAACAACAAACTTCTGCTGGAGAAAACATCCCAGGAATCTTGCTGAAGAAAAGTGCCAATGACAGGTCTTTGAATTGTTGGGGAAAGCTAACCACCACCCAAAAATAGACTTGGGGATAATGGTTGATGATATCAGCTCTGCTAGTGGACCAAGATCGGACTTACTCCTCTGTTGGAAATTTACCTTCTACCTTTATTCTGTTGGGGAGACGGAAACAACTTTACCGTAAACTAGGGAAAGCACAAACCCCACACTCTTATCCTGTACGGGGATATGAACTCTTGCTGAAAAGCAACAAACTTCACCAACCTGGCTAGGGGAGAGCGAACTCATGAACTCTTACTGAGGAGAATAATTCACAATCTTCATAATGCTCTGTTGAGTGATAAAACTCCAGCTATCTCTGCTAGGGAGAGAGACTCTATTGGGGTCATCACGTGTCAGCTATCAACATGGACCCTGCAGACGTGATATGACCAAAGAGAGGTGCCTTGATGCAGCATAACCCGCAAATGAACCTGTGAATGGACATGTCTTCAGGATGTCTCGTGAAGATTCGACATATATATCCCCATGGCTTTTGATTAACCGTCCTCCGGAGAGAATCACCTTTTGTGCTTTTGGAGTGGTCTGCCCCAGCTTTGAAATGATTTGTGCCCCTGGCTGTCTGATCTGTGAAGGAATACCTCTGACTGACTGACCTTCGAGAGATTTGTTGAATCTCGACTTGATTGCCCCAGATTCTCGACATAATTGCCCCAGATTAACCGAACGGCAGAGATATTTCACAACATAACTGCCCCAGATTAACAACTTCTTAGCATAAATTGCCGTGAAAGCACACACCCAACATAATCACTTGATAACACGTCCCTTGTCACACTCATCCCCGGAGTTTTCAAGCATCTCACTTTGGTGGGATCAAAATTCTCGACTGATGTTCACTGTGTAAGCCTTACTGGTGTCAAGTACATGTAAGTGAGCAGAAAATATTTATTCCAAGAATGAAAAATTATAATGCAACACATATATTAATCTCGAAGTTTTTTTCTTTTTCTTTTTTCGAGGAGATATCACCAACACCTGTGAACGAGTCGCTGGTGAAGGTGCAACACAAAATTTTAAATGGAAAATAGCGTGCACATGCAATACCAACCAAGGTCTTTTAGCACAACTCATGGGAGTCAGGAACGCTATCTTATTGAAATATGCCTTCAGAATAAACCCTATTTCAATTAGGATTTTTGAGGGTTGTAACGTGGCCTGGTTCGCGGTTTAAGAAAAAGGATTTATGGCTCAAAATTTTGTTTGTACCCACCCCTTCTCCTTGATGTTCTCCAGTCCTACGTTCAGCTAACTCGACACAAGCGCTCGCCTTTCAAAAGGTTATGAACGGTATGAGGATGGTTAAGGAACCCACACGGTTTACAGAGTGGCATTCACCCCTTTTTGCCTTTGGTGTCTGTGGTCACACGACTTGTTCTTTCCTCGAGGATTTTTCTTTTTGTAATCCTTTTGTTTTTGTTTTTCCCTGATTTTGCCTGGACTTATTCTTTTTCCTTTTTTTCGATTTTGAAGTCCAGCGGGATGCCCTAACTTTTGCCTAAGTCACTTGTTTTCAAGTTTCGACTTAGCGGGCTCTTTTTTTTTTTTGATGATACTTTTTCCCCCTCTTTTTTTTTTTGAACTATCGTGCGACACTGGCTTATCTTGACTTGTAAAGGGTTCCGACCGTCTCACTCTTCGGTTGACGAGGGATAACCGTAGGTGTAATTGATCCTCGAACAGAACACTCCTTTTGAAATTTGGACGCGTGGTCAAATTAGCTGACACCTACCCTGCCACAGGTTAAGACTGAGGGTTTTTCATTTTCAGAAATAAACTCCTACTTCTAGGCTCAACAGGGTTTGACAAAGGTTTCACTCCCTTATATCTCGAGTGTTTAGGAATTTGAAACAATGCCTGTACATCCTCAACAGGGTTTTATCCAAAAGCATACAACCAAAGATTTTGCGTTTTTACCTCATCGTCCTCCCTCCAAGAGTTTAAACAAGACAATTAATATTGTAGTGCATACAAACATTAAATGAGTGAATACGAATAAACTTTTCGAGAAAAATAATATTTATTGCATTAAAATCATCATTCAAGAACAGACAAGTTTTTTACATGCAAACATTAACCAGTAATGAAAATTACAAATGAAAATGCAGTAAAGGAAATTGATATTCGCCATTGCTGAGGAGACTTGGCTCCGACTGGACTGATTGCTTTAGGAGATGTCTTTAAGGTTTCAAGTGATCACTTGAGAAGCTTCAGTTAACATACAGACCGTCTTCAGTGAAAATGATAAGCCCAGCGTCAACGAGATCTTGTACCTTATGCCTGAACACCTTACACTCTTCAATGGTATGCCCCTGTGTCCCTGAGTGGTACTCGCATCTAACACTCTTGTCATAATTTGGAGGAAGGGGAAATGGAACAGGAGCAGCCTTCTCTAGCTGAATCAAAGAGTCTTGAAGTAAACGATCGAGCAAGTAACTGTAAGGATTAGTAATGGGATCAAACTTTCTCTCCCGCCTTCTAGACTTTTGTTGACTCTTCAGATGATAACTCAGTTGGCGATGCCTACTTGTACCTTCCTCTCGTTCGGGCGCTTTCTTCCTTAGACTTGGCTTATAAACAGGCAACAGTTGGGGACGAGAAGATTCCAAAACCACAGGTTGCGAGAAATGCCCCTGAATTGATGTAGCTTTAGAAGAGACGACAGGGATATCCACTTCTTTTTCAGCAACTAGAGTAGGACCACCTTGTATACTTACGCCGCTCGACGTGAATTAAATTTCCTTCAAATCGATCAGATCCTGGACAGGATGTTGAAATGCCCTATAATCTTCCACATTATGCCCCAGCGCACCAGAGTGGAAATCACAGTGAGCTCTTGCATCATAACCCAGTGGGGGAGTACCAGTAAGAGGAGCCAGAGTCCTTTTCTGTACCAGTTGCCACTGAAAGAGATGCTGGAATAGCTGAGAATATGGTACCGGTGGAGTCTCAAGGTGTCGGTTTATCTTTGGTCTATCTTGATACTGACGAGGAGCATTACCCCGTTGCGGAGATACAGCTGGGACGATCACAGTGGCAATCTGTTCACTCTTTGGGAGGGATCCCTTAAACACTGGAGGAGAGACAATTCTAGCCGCAGCTTCAAGCATGGGAGTATTATCCTTGTTTAGCACACCTCTCATGACCTCCATAACCAGACTCATCTGAGTCTTCAGTTGGTTGACCTCTTCCTTCAGCACTTTTTGGTCTTGAATCAGAGCTTGCATATCCCACATAAACTCCCCCATTTGCCTTCGCATTAACCTCAACTCTGCTTGAACCAGATCCATGGTCAACTTCCGAATGGCTTGAGCAGTTAAGTCTACAATTCTGAAGAAAACCAGACCAGGATAAGAACAACCAAGCCTCGAACACCTGCTATGCAAATGATTATGAAAAAGCAATATTATGAATGCAATAAGACATGGGATCAAAGCTTCCACATAATCTGAATAATCACTGTGCTGTGCTGATGACTGAATAGGTTCATGAGTCTATTCTGAAGAGAATACCAGAATAACCAGAATATCAGGCTGATCAAAATACCAGAATACTAAGCTGATAAGTCCACACTAAGAGGAAATCCAGAATACCGGGTATGTAGAAGGTCAAGGTTACCTGCAAACCTGCAAATAACCCGCCCCTCTCACATGTGGGTACTAGGATCCTCAGTATCCGGGCTCTTAGGTCGAGAAATGATGATACGTTCACCATTTGTGGTTTGGCATCATCATCAATCGAGGAGGCCTCAACTGATTCACAAAAATAAAAGATCCTCAGCTTCAGAGGTTTGAGAAGCAATAGCATATTCAGTCCGAAGGATACAATGCTATCGCCAATCAAAGAGGTCGTCCGCTGATTCACTTCAAAAGGAAATCCTATAGCAAGTTCCCAGCATTGGGTCCTCGGATCGAGAATGTGCAATGGGTTTGCCACAGAGCGTGGTGTGCCACTGTCACATCTCGGGAGGAGTGTCGTTACTGAGTCCTCGGGAATGGTCATCAGAGTCGACAATTCCTCAAGAGAATAACTACTGGCCTGTATCAACATACAGTAGCAGAAAGCTCCTGATAGAACCTCGTCTGATTGTAGGGATCGTGATCACCCGCACGTGGTCAACACCACGGGAACGTCACGCCTGCCCACGCTAAAACCTAGGTGTATGCTCGAGCCTGGGTAGTGGGCTCATCTCTCAAAACATCCCAACCCGTCAAACAGAAAGCCAGCCAGCACAGTACAGTAATATCCAGTATGACAGTAATAAAATGTAATGTAATACAATAAAAAACTGTAAATACAGTAAAACAAATAAAACAACAAATACAATAATATACAACAAAACAAAGCACCACAAAAGTACCCAATGAAAAGAAATAGACAAGCGCTAGGATTGACTCGCTAAGGAAACCAGAGATTCTAGGTTCGATCCCCAGCAGAGTCGCCAGCTGTCGCTCCCGGGATTTTTATCCAGGTACAAACGCGAGAGTGGCACCAAAACAGAGTCGCCTGCAATGTGTATTTATCCCGAGAGAGGGAAAGGAAACACTGCATAAACCTGAGGGGAAAGGAAAGAGCATGGTCTTGTGACCAAGAGAACAGGGTTCGGGAGTCGGTTACGCGTGAGGAAGGTATTAGCACCCCCACGCGTCCATCGTACCCAATGGGATCCACGCTTGCTTGTCTCGATCAAAGGGTGTCGTTAACTGGAGCTCCGCTGCTACTGGAAAGGAAAAGGAACGGGAAAAAGGAAAAAGAAAGGAAAGAGAGAGCAAGAAATAAATGTAGGGAAAATAAAAAAAGTGCTCGCATGGGCCCTACCCCACTGCCTACGTATCTCATCGGGAGTATGAGAATCAGAGCCAGGGAACGGCTTACGTTCTAGCTCAGGTGTTCCAGCTCGCTGTATGGAGACTTAGGCGTTACCGTCTTGCAGGAGAACGAGTAGGAGCGCGTTCGTACGTTGAGAATGAGTGAGATGAGAAAAGAATTCCCGAAGGAAAGACGTTAGTGTTTGTTTGAAGTTTTTTGGCAAGAAGTGTTTTTTACAGTTATTTGTAACTTGCATTGAACCAAAGTCTTAAATATAGGAACGAATACTTCGCGCATCGTCCCCAACAAGACGTACACTAGGTATCCTAGAAGAATGAGAGGAAGCCCCTCGTTCCCCACTTCCCACATAGAAGGCTCAAGCGCAATACACGTTAACCTTTATTAAGTGTTTTTTACTTTTCTTTTGAGATGAGAAGAGAGAAATCGCAAAGGAAACTCTAAAGGGAAACTAAGAGTCCTAATGTTATCATGCATGGATGTCCTATGGTTAGTGAGGTTTAGGAGAAAAGACTACCTAAAACCTAATGCTAATTCTACTCCAAGCTTAATTAAAAATTAAGTTGGACTAGGTAGCTCTAAAGGGAAAGAATCCAAGACTTGAACAAGTCTTGAGATTCATGGGATGAGAAAGAGTGAAAGAGAAGAAAAGAGAAGAAGAGGAAGAGAGATGAGATACAATAAGTGGCAGCAAGCACATCATATCATAAATGTCCAACTCAAAACAATCAATATGTTTCAAAGATCAATGCAAAACAATTCAAGTAAGCATGCAAAGATAAACATGAAAGAATGCAAGCATACTTGTATGAAATGCACAATTAAACATACATGGACTTCATATCAAAATGAAATGAGAAAGGCAAGATGAAAATGAAGACAAGTCAGAACCAATATCAAAATATCATCAACAATTCATGTGTGCAAAAGTGATTCAAAACATGAAGCATTAAGGTCCAAAGAAGTTCACAAAAGGAAAGGTAATGACATTCATCATACAATTCAAACCAAATGCATTCAACCATGCTCAAACAACATGAAAACCAAGTATAGAACTCAAGAGGCAGTAGCATATGCATCAATAGCATATCAAAACCAAACTCAAGTCATTCAAGTTCAAACATCAATCAACAACCTCAAAACATGTATCAAAGCAAACTACAAAAAGAGGACAAAGTTCCAACACTTAGGCATATTCAAACATGATTCAAACATGATCCACCAATTGCAAAATTTAGTCTCAAAGGACCTCAACTAGATGTAAACATCATATCAAAAGCTCATTCAAAGAATCACAAAGGAAACCAATCAATTAAGCATGGCAAATCAACTTGTGTAAAGAGATGTCAAAAGAAGATCATGCATAAGTCACTTAAGCACAAATAAGCAAACATGCATCATATGACATTCAACAATTGTGAAATTTAAACCCAAATGACCTAGGTCAGAAGACAATCACATGCTAAAAGGTCTCACAAAAATTCACAAGTTAAGCCATTCAACTAATTAATCAAGGATCAAGTGAGAAACATGTATCAATATGCAAAAGAGAGGGACCAAAATGCAATATGAAAAAGTTTTAAAAATAAAACAAAAATGTTTTTATGCACTTCATAATGTTATCTAACAAATTCAAAAAGAATGAATTGAAAATGTTTCATAGATGATGAGAAATAAATTCTACAATGCAAAGTATGCACATGTGAGACAAACTACAAAGAAATTAAGCAATTAATTAATCCACATTCCAAAAATAAAATAAAATAAGAAAATAAAATTTGGAGAAATTTTAAAAAACTAAGAACAAGCTTCATGATTTTTTTAAGGATTTTTGAATGCATTAAAATGATTTTAGAAAATAAAATGCAAACATTACATGCAAATAAAATAAAATAAATGAAATAAGCAAAGGGGGTGCAATCAGCAACTAAAACACGTTGGAAATAGACATGGGCTTATGGGGAGGGTGCGAAGAGCATGGCCCAAGGCCAAAAAACCAATAGCGAAGTCAATGAGGAACAATGGAGTCAGTCAACCATTCAGATTAAATATTAACCAATAGATCAATCTTGCGCTCCACACTGTAGCGAGCGATTTTGGACGCGGTTCTTAAGCGCTGGTCGCTCTCTGCGGTTTGAGCTTTGACTACAGGTCGATTCATTTTTTATCCTATTGTGAGCTGAATAAGGAAGGGAAATAGATGTCTCCAATTAACCCTGCTTTGCATACTGAGTTTAAACAGCGGTCTGTTAGGTTACGGATGCTATCAATGTGGGGGGCCTTTGTACTGGTTATTTGTATTTTCGCCAATACTGTTTTCTTTCTTTTTTACCTGGGCAGAAGGTTTCTGGCGGGGAACAAGGATTAGGATGTTTGGACTGATGCTTTTGAAATACTGCTTTTGATTGATGGAGATATGGGATTTGGGTTTTTTGTTGATTGCGCTCGCTAAGATCTTTTCTTTCGATCTTATGCCTACGTATTCCCGTTTACCGAAATAGGGAAATCAGAGCGTTCGTAGTTCCTCCTATTCTATGGGAGGAAATTGGTTTTTGGTGTCTTGTTCAAAGCCCAAGACGTGAAGCGAAAGGTGGTTTGTATCTTGTTCAAAGCCCAAGATGTGAAGCTGAAAGGTCTATTTATGTCTTGTTCAAAGCCCAAGACGTGAAGCTGAAAGGTCTATTGGTGTCTTGTTCAAAGCCCAAGACGTGAAGCTGAAAGACCTCGACTTTAGAGAGAATTTGTCATCTCTAAAGAGGGGAGAAGGAGAATTACTTTAACCGGGATACGCGGATCCGAGCAATGCCATAATTTCTGAAGAAATGGTTTTAACCTGAAGGAGAAGACTTTAACTCAGTGTAGAGCAATGCCATCTTTCCTTAGGAATTTCTCATGCTAAAAGAGGGATAGTGGCATGGATATAGATGATCCAGAGGCTTGCCGCTTACAGCGATTAGATGAAGGGAAAGGAGTTGTTGATGTTTGTGTACTGTGAACGAGGCACAACTTCGATGCTAAAAGGTTAATTGGATCAACCAGTGGTTTTCTTATACAAAGCCTAAGAGGAGGCTAATTTCCGCTAGGAAAATCATTATACAAAGCCTAAGAGGAGGCTATTTTGTGTCTCGTACAAAGCCCGAGAGAGAGGCTAAAAGTTTTGACTCAACAAGAGAGTCTCTGTATCTCGTACGAAGCCCGAGATGGAGGCTAAAACGTTATTTGACTCCGCTAGGGAGAGTCATTGTACAAAGCCCAAGAGGAGGCTATGTCAGTTAAGTGACAGGTCCAGTATACTGATTTTGAAAGAGAAAATCAGTTCTTATATGAGCATCACTATACTCATGGGTTAGATCTGAGGATCGGGGTGGTCTCCTTTTCTTTGAGGAAACTGGAAATCCAAAGGGTGTTGAGACTGTCCGAGTCTACGGGTTTCTTCCTTTCTAACGAAAGGGTCACTTGAGAATGTCTTTGAGACTCAAGGAAAATAGACTGTCCAAGTCTAGAGTTTTATCTTTTGGTACTATGTTTGGAGAAACAGTAGTAGACTCTATGAAAGGACTGTTCTATGAGGATGACTAGGTTCTGTTCCTATACCTCTAGGAGGTCATCGGGACAATTTGTACGAAGCCCAAGAGGAGGCTGGAAACTTTTAAGAAGCCGACGGGTCCTTGTACGAAGCCCAAGAGGAGGCTATCATTCCCGGAGGAAGAGATCATTATACGAAGCCTAAGAGGAGGCTGTGAATACTTCTAAGAAGCCGTAGGGTCCTTGAATAATGCCCAAGAGGAGGCCGATGCTTTTAAGAAGCCCGTGGGTCTATCATCTCCTTCCCATTAGGAGAGATAACTCTTTTAAAGATAAAAACCACTGGTAAATGTGCGAGGTTTACTATCCAGCGACTTTTAGCTTTTGAAGAGGGTTCCTTAGTTAAGGTCCAAGATTATGACCGTAGTGGGTACCCAAACCCCGAGACATTCAAGGCAAGCTATCCACAAGGAATAGATCAAGTCAGGAAAGTTCGAGAATTTGGAAGAAACTCAAAGATGCCATTCACGGAGAATACATTCATCTTGGGGAGTAGAGCTTCTTGACGATTCCTAAGGAGGACAGCCGAAGAGAAGACTGTATCTGGTGCTCCTATTGGGGATCAAGGCGTCTATTTCTACGAATAAATGAAACCGTGTCACCTAGTTCTAGACGTAGTAGCCGGGGAAACTCGAAATATCTATACTATTATTACACAGTAGATATGAGTTTATGAAAGGAGACTTACAGTGAGCAGCCCCACAATACAGTTTATAATATGAAAGCAGTAAATGAAAGCGATAACCACTTACTCGGTTGGAGTGCTTCCATGCTGTTTGGTTAGTTGTTCAACAAAGAAAGATTGAAAACAACAGTATATTCAAAATCAAAGGAGAAAGTGCTTTGAAAAAGAAAGATTTGGGGCTTACAGCTCAAGGAGAGGCCCAGGGTTTTATCAGTGAGCGCACTGTTTGACTTTGTACAGCGGGACTTATACAAGTGACTGGGGCCCAAAAAGGTTTTCTGTACAAAGGGATGGGTCTTACACTCTCTCAAGAGGCCCAGAGTGTTTTGAATGGGTCTTATAGCTCAAGGAGAGGCCCAGATGATTTTTATTTTTAAACGGGCGACGATCGCGCCGTTTACTTGTACAGAGGGACTTATACAATGAGTGAGGCCCAAAAAGTTTTTGTACAAGGGGTGATGGGTCTTACACTCTCTCAAGAGGCCCAAAAAGGTTTAAAGAAAAAAGAGTGGGGTTTATAACACGAGGGTAGGCCCAAATGATTTTTTCGTTTAAAAATGGCGATCGCGCCGAGGTTTTCTTTTAACGCAGAGGGACTTATACAATAAGTGAGGCCCAAAATGTTTTGGTTAAAAGGGGATTGGGTCTTACACTCTATTAGAGGCCCAAAATGTTTTGAAAATGATTTATGAGGGTTGAATTAATCCAAAACCCTAATTTGTTTTCAAAATGTATTTAATTGAATAAAAATTCAATTAAAATGATCAAAAATTGTTTAACACATGGAAAACAAATTGTGATTTTGGATTTAATGCTTCAAAAATTAAGTATTGACCTACAAAATAATTAGAAAGCATTAAAAGTTGCAAAATCAATGTAGAAAAAATATTTAAAATGCCCAAAACAATCAAAATATTAATTCTTTACAAAAATATCAATTATATGAAATAAATAATATTTTTGGGATTTTTTGTGAAAATAAAATATTTTAACATTTTTGTGAATTATTAAAAAAAGAATCAACTCAAAATCATTAAAACTCAGAGAGAAATTAATTTTTGAATCAATTAAACAAAATCACAAAATTCAAATATTTGAATTTATGAAAAATGGCGCCAAGAACAGCTGAAGAACACGCGCGTGTTCTTGGTTTCTCAGATTTGCATTTTCTATCCAATCTCCATGAATACGTAATCATATTATGCAATCCACATATCATTATGCTCGTCTCAACCTCACGATCATGTCTATGTACTTTAATTTCATTTAAATTAAACATACAACAAGAAATCACGAAGAGACCTCAAGAACCCTAATTTCTGCATGAAGGCTAGGATTTTTGATACACGATTCAAACAATGCAATTAATTGAGGGAAAACATTCCATGCATGATTATGAACATATGGCCAAATTATTGTGTGAGGAAATATGCATAGATTGAGAGATGACCAAGTATGTGCTTACCTCTAGGCCGTGACAGCAAGTTCAAAGTGATTTTTGATTTGGAGGTGTTACAGATGAGTGGTGATGATCTGAACAGCTTCCCTACACCCTATGGATTGTGTTTGGATGGTTGGACTTGATTGAAATTGGCTGGATCATTTTGTGGTACCTCAGCTGCACTTTGGTTAAAACCTTGAGCAACCAGCTGGTGATTTTGTGAAATTGATGTTTCAGAAGTAATCTAAGTGTTTGATCAGCCCATATTTGATGTATGTGAGGTGTGTGAGTGATTGGTTTGATTGAAATTGCTCTCAAACTCAAAACCCGATAGTGACTTGCCTTAGAAGGCAAAATTGGAGTGAAAGAAGAGATTTTGAGGAAAGCATCTGTTAGATGGCTTTGGTGTACTCAAACTGAGCACAATTGAGCTCTATTTATAGTAGAGCAAGTTTGTTTTGCAAGGAATAGTGCATGGCAGCTGGTAAGTAGGTTTGGCCAATGTTGGCAAATGAAAATCCAAGTCTCCTCTAGCCATTGACTAGAGGTTAGGGCACAGAGCTTTGGTCCCCTTGGTCTTGGATAAGTCTTGACTGATTTCAGATGAGAATGGCTCAGTCCATTCCACCTTGATGGTTCCATTGAATGCCTCATTCCAAATTTGAAGTCTTGTCCCTATTTTGGCCATTCTAGGTTCAACATGCTATTTCTTGTTCCATGGACTTTGGAGGCTTTGCTCAGTGATTGTCCCCTTTAGATTCAATCCTCTGAGGTGTCCAAGTGGATAGGAGCAATTTAATTTGGATGATTTTGGCAAATCGACCAAAGTTGCAAATTCTGCCTTGCCTTGACAGATTTCAGCAAGGCAACTTGGCAATGTTGTATCTCATGGTGTAGGTGGAATTTGGCAATGTTCTTGGACATTTTGGAAAGCTCTTACATGATACAACAACTGTTTGAACAAGTTTGGTTTTGATCTCTTTTGATTCCAAGTGAAAAATCCCCCTACATTTGGCAAAAAGTGAGGCAGAATCTGACTTAGTGAAAATTTCACTAAGTGTTGGAAAAAGTGACATTTTCACTTTTCAGCCACTTTGATCACTCCATAACTCAAAATCCTTAATGAATTGGAATGACTTGTAGTTGAAGTTTTTGTAGGTGATAATGAGGGCTACAAATCCATCTTTGGATGAGAAAAAATGGCCTTGTGGTTTAGGAGTTATGGTCCTTCAAAGTTGGTACCTTTGCCACTTTATTTTTAACTTAGAAAATTTTCTAAGTTTTATGGTTACCCCTTTTACAAGTTATCTCACTTTTCTTGATTTTTCTTGATGAATGATGATTCAAATCATACATTAACATCATTTTAGGGTTAAAAATCCATTTTGGTGAAAAATCTCAAAAAGTCAAAGTTGACTTTTGTGCACAGTTGGCTTTTTATCAGATGAATTCCAAACTGTGCAATTCTTCAGGAAATCATGTCCTTGACCTAAATCAAACTTGATGGACATGTTCCATGGGTGTAATAGGGTGTATTCAATCATGTATTAGGGTTTGGGAGCATGTCTTGGTCAAAAGTCAAAGTTACAGTTGACTTTTCCCTTAAAACCCTAATTGTGGTGCAGATGAAAATGAAACTTGTTGCTCAAGCTTCTTGGATCAATACATTGTTCCAAATGGATCAATATGGTATATTAGAGACCCTCAAATCATCTCTTGAGGTCTTGGCTCATGGTTTGTCCCAAAAGTCCACTTAGGGGTGAATTAGGTCAAGAAACCCTAATTCCTGATTTTTGATGAATGCATCCCCTGAGGCAAAATTGACTTGATGCATGGGTTCATGAGGTTCCATGAAGTATATTAGGTTATGTTTTGGATCATTGCCTTGTGCCCAGATGAAAATTTCCATCTGGAGGCCCTGGTCGACCAAAACCCTAATTTGGTGACACTATCGATCTTGAGACTTGATCCACCTAGAAGGGAGCAGCCTTGTGCTTAATCCTTGAAGTGGGAGTCCTTTTTGATCCATGGTGGATGTTTAAGAGATTAGACAAGTTGAAGATCATGTCATTTCTTGATTGATCCTTTGTCTAAGCACTCAGAGGGGGCTTGAAACCCTAATTTTGATTGTAGTGGATGCTCACCCATCTTTGGGGAAACTAATGAAGCATAAAGGTACATCCATATTGTGATGATGGTTTTCACAATGATGGGAAATCTAAGTGGTCAAAATTTGGGGTATTACAGATGCCCCTATTTAATCTTCTTGGACCCGAAGGTGTGAATGATGAAGGTATTCGGGCATTCGGGGTGCAAGAGGATTAAATATCGGAATACCCGAAATTTTGATGGTGGTTATGAATGGTAGCTTACACATTCATCTTCTTTAGCTAAGCAATGATGCTTAGAAAAGGTAAACTTCCCCTCGATCTTGGTTTCCTACCAAGAACTGGTCTCAGTCTCTTTTGAAATAAACTTCCCCTCGATCCTGGTTTCCTACCAAGGAACTGGTCTTAGTTTCTTTTGAACTTCCCCTCGTTCTTGGTTTCCTACCAAGAACTGGTCTCAGTCTCTGAAATGAACTTCCCCTCGTTCCTGGTTTCCTACCAAGGAACTGATCTTAGTTTCTTTTGTCAACTTCCCCTCGATCCTGGTTTCCTACCAAGGAACTGGTCTTAGTTTCTTTTGTCAATAAACTTTATTGACAAGGGACGCTATGTGTAGCGGTTTTCCTTCAAACTTCTCGCCGAATTTTCCTGGGGAGATGCCATTTGAGTAGAAAATGTTTTGTTGTCAGACTTGCTGGGGACCCCAGTCGTCTGAGTTGTAGAGTTGTACAAACTTCTCCGTTGGAGACGCCATTTGTTTCTACTGGGGAAAGCGAGTCTCTTGAGAGACTGTTTTCATTTGGGATCTTTCATCATACTTTTCTCGGGATCTTCCCGGAGAAACGCCATATGATAGGGTCCAATTTTGAGGTGCCAATGACCTTCTCATCAGTGGTTTTTCAGAGCAAAACTGGCGTGCTGTCGAATCTCTGATCACGAGGCTTTCTGTGGATTTTCCTTAATCCGGGAAAGCAAGGATATCATCTTTAATGGCGAAGAGTGACATCTGTTGAAGGTTCTCTGATCTTTCAGAGGTTCAAATTATCAAAGTGGCCACGTGCCGACTCTGATCTAAAGATACACTGGTGGCGAGATTGTGCAGACGCAGCATTTCCTGACGAGGAAAGAACTGACAAACTCGATTGAGAAAACTATTTATCACTAGGGGACAAGACCGGCTATAGTGATAACAATGCAATATGAAATGTAAATGCAAATAAAAAATGCATGAAGTACGTATGTATATGCTGACAAAACAGACGCGACATACAGACTAATGGATGAACACAATTGGATACTCGGCCATCGCGGGGTGAAGAAGTACCGTTGGTTCAAAATAGCAATTCCACCTTGCTTAGGAGAGATAGTCCCGTTGGGAGCTATGTTGATCGGGCTTAGGAGATGAGAACTCGGCCGAGGCGTGTCAGACGAAACAAAGTCTCTGACACAGTTGATCCCTTCATTCAGGCATATTGGCTTAGAAGGAGTACTTTGATTCTACACTTTGAAGTCCGCTTACTTTGGGAGAAGCGATCGATGTTCTTCTGATGTTCAACAGTCAAAAGAAATGCCATCTTTAATTTAAAAGCAGAAAAAGTTTAACAAGTAAATTTATTTTTGTTTTATTTCAAGAATCGCTGATTAAGTTTAAACAACGTCATTCTGTAAAGCTAAAACAAGTAAAGAATTACAAACAAAAGCACAAGGGCTCAAATTTTATTGATAAGATGGAGATCAGCCAAACGCGTGATTCCAAAGAGTATATACAAAGTTAGAAAATGGTAATTTACAGGGAAAAGGGCTACGTTGAAACATGACGACCACTATCCTTCTACCAACTTTGAATTCAGGACATCCTGAGCTTCTGTCGAAGATGACCTTGACTGGAGTTTTCCTCCGATGGATGCTGTAACTGCTGCTGAGGGACTTTCCTCTGTTGAACATAGTTACTTGCCATTATCCCTAATTTTTGCCTGGATTGTACTATGATGTTTCCAATCCATCGGGATGATTTTTTTCATGTCTCTAACTTTTGCCTGGACCGCCCTTTCGGGTTTTCAATCCACCGAGGCGTTTTTTTTTTAGTTTAGGCGAAGTATTTCTTGACTACATCAACATTCGTGGGGTAGGCAAATTCCTCTCCGTCCATGGTTGCAAGTCTCAAGGCGCCGCCTGAGAAAGCTTTCGTGACCACATAAGGGCCATCATAATTTGGGGTCCATTTGCCCCGAGAATCAGTGAGAAATGATTGTATCTTCTTGAGCACGAGGTCTCCTTTCCTGAAGACACGAGGTCGGACCTTTTTGTCGAACGCCCTCTTCATTCTCTGTTGATACAACTGACCGTGGCATAGTGCCGTGATTCGCTTCTCTTTGATCAGGTTCAGGTCGTCGTGTCGACTTTGACACCATTCAGCTTCGGTGAGCTTCGCTTCCATCAATACCCGGATTGATGAGATCTCTACTTCTATGGGGAGCACTGCCTCCATGCCATATACTAAAGAGAAAGGGGTTGCCCCTGTTGAAGTACGAACAGATGTGCGATAACCAGGAAGAGCAAAGGGTAGCATTTTGTGCCAATCTTTATAGGTTACAACCATCTTTTGAACAATCTTCTTGATGTTCTTGTTAGCCGCTTCTACCGCTCCGTTCATCTTGGGTCGGTAGGGAGATGAGTTATGGTGTTCGATCTTGAACTCTGCACACAACTCTTTCATCATCTTATTGTTCAAGTTAGATCCATTATCAGTAATGATCTCGCTTGGAACACCATAACGACAGATGATATTGTTTTTGATAAATCGGACCACCACTTGTCGGGTTACATTGGCGAATGACGCTGCTTCGACCCACTTGGTGAAATAGTCAATGGCTACCAGGATGAACCGATGTCCGTTTGAAGCCTTGGGCTCAATCATACCAATCATGTCGATTCCCCATATGGAAAATGGCCACGGGGAAGAAAGAACTTTGAGATGTGATGGCGGTACATGAATTTTGTCGGAGTATATCTGACACTTGTGACACCTCCTCATGTACTTGTAGCAATCGGATTCCATGGTCAACCAATAATACCTGGCCCTGAGAATTTTTCTCGCCATTGTGTGTCCGTTGGCATGAGTGCCAAAGGATCCTTCATGAATTTCTTTCATGAGCATGTCTACTTCTGGTCTGTCGACGCATCGGAGCAAAACCATGTCAAAATTTCTCTTATAAAGAGTGTCACCGCTCAGGAAGAAGTTTCCAGCCAATCTTCTGAGGGTCTTTCTATCTTTTCTGAGTGCCCCAGATGGGTACTCTTGTTTCTGAAGGAAGCATTTGATATCGTGATACCAAGGTCTGTCGTCTATGACTGCTTCAATCGCGAAGATGTAAACGGGCCGTTCAAGGCGCATTATGTCGATCTTAGGTATGTCATTCCATCGACCTACACTAATCATGGAAGAGAGAGTGGCTAATGCATCAGCCATGTGATTCTCATCACGAGGGATGTGATGAAAGTCAACTCTGTTGAAGAAGGGTAACAACCTTCTTGCATAGTCTTTGTAAGGAATCAATCCTGATTGGTATGTGTTCCAATCTCCTTTTATCTGATTGATAACCAGGGCTGAGTCGCCATATACGTCCAAGTTTTTTATCCTTAAGTCGATCGCTTCTTCGAGACCCATGATACACGCTTCGTATTCGGCCTCGTTGTTCGTACATTTGAACGTAAGTCTGGCAGTGAAAGGAATGTGGGAACCCTGAGGGGTAACAATGATTGCCCTAATTCTGTTTCCATAATGATTGACTGCTCCGTCAAAGATAAGTTCCCACTGGGAACCTAGTTCTGGCCCTTCACTGGGTAGCGGTTCATCGCAATCTTTCATCTTTAGATACATGACATCTTCGTCTGGGAAGTCAAACCCGATTGATTCTTGATCGTCAATCGGTTGATGAGCCAAATGATCGGCTAAAATACTTCCTTTAACGGCTTTCTGAGCATGGTACTCTATGTCATATTCTGATAGTAACATCTGCCAACGGGCAATCCTTCCCGTAAGAGCAGGTTTTTCGAAAACGTGCTTGATTGGATCCATTTCGGAGACCAACCAAGTAGTATGACGAATCATGTACTGGCGAAGACGTTTGGCCGCCCAAGCCAAAGCGCAACAAGTTTTCTCAAGCATCGTGTACCGAGTCTCGCAGTCGGTGAATTTCTTGCTTAGATAGTAAATGGCAGACTCTTTCCTTTTAGTTTCGTCTTGTTGGCCAAGTACACATCCCATTGAGTCCTCTAGGACTGTGAGGTAAATGATCAGTGGTCTTCCTTCCACTAGAGGTGATAGAATCGGAGGATTCAACAGATATTCCTTGATACTGTCGAAGGCGGTTTGGCAATCTTCTGACCAAACACAATCCTGGTTCTTTTTGAGTAATTTGAAAATCGGCGCACACATCGCGGTCATAAGGAATATGAATCTGGAGATGTAGTTCAAACGTCCCAGGAATCCTCTGACTTGTTTTTCAGTTTTCGGAGATGGCATTTCTTGAATGGCCTTGACCTTGTCAGGATCAACTTCAATTCCTTTCTGGCTGACGATGAACCCTAGTAATTTCCCCGAACGGACACCGAAGGTGCACTTGTTGAGATTCAAGCGGAGCTTGAATTTTCTTAGACGTTTGAACAATTATGACAGATGTTCAACGTGGTCATCCTCTGTTCTTGATTTTGCAATCAAATCATCGACATATACCTCGATTTCTTTGTGTATCATGTCATGAAACAGAGTAGTCATGGCCCTTTGATAGGTTTCCCCGGCATTCTTCAAACCGAATGGCATTACCTTGTAACAAAAGGTACCCCATGGGGTAATGAACGAAGTTTTCTCCATGTCTTTCGGCGCCATTTTGATCTGGTTATAGCCCGAGAATCCATCCATGAAGGAGAATACTTTGAACTTTGATGTGCTGTCAACCAGCATGTCAATGTGTGGTAAAGGAAAGTCGTCCTTTGGACTTGCCTTGTTCAGATCTCTGTAATCAACACACATTCTGGCCCTTCCGTCCTTTTTGGGAACGGGTACGATGTTGGCTAACCATTGAGGATATTCAGATGTAGCGAGGAAACCCGCGTCGATCTGCTTCTGTACCTCCTCCTTGATTTTGATGGCCATGTCCAGGTGAGTGCGTCTCAACCTTTGCTTTACTGGCGGATATTCTGATCTCAACGGTAAGTGATGTTCCACGATGCTGGTATCCAACCCTGGCATATCCTGATAGGACCAAGCGAATACATCGGGAAATTCTTTGAGAAGCTTTATCAAACCCTCTCTGGCAGTTGGACTGAGCAGTGCTCCGATCCTGATTTCTTTTCTCTCTTTTTCTGAACCCAAGTTTACCGTTTCCAATGGCTCTTTGTGAGGTTCGATGGACCTTTCCTCTTGTCTGAGTAGTCGGGAGATCTCTTCTGGAATTTGGTCGTCATTTTCTTCTTCAGCCTCGAATACCGGGAACTCAAAGTTGAAAGAAGGCATCGGATCGTATGTTTCAACGGGGTATAAAACAAGCAATCTGCATGACGTGATGATTCGTGTTTAGAAGAGATAGAGAAAATGCAAGTGTGTGCAGTGTTTTTATTTTACTGCTTGTTTTTATTATTGAATGTTTTTTAGGATTACCATTTTCTGAAAAAGCAAAAAGGGAAAACAACAATTAATGCGGAAATTACAGAACGACGTTATTTTATTAATGAACAAGTCGAATCTTGAAACTACAGCCCTATAAAACAAAACTCTGTCGCTTTGGGCAAAGCGAAGAGGGAAATTTACAGAAAACGAGCCCTATCAAAATATCCGTTTCACCTGGGCAGGGTGAAAGGTTTAAAGATGGCAATTACTTTGACTGACGAACGACCTTCGGAACCTCGGCGGTAACCCATTGGCGGCGAACTCCTCAGTGAATCACAAAGTCTGGCACCTTCCTTGATTTGTCTTCAGAAATGACGTTGATTTCTGGTGGAGCAGGATCATTGGAATCTGTCTCCCAAGCAGAATTGTCGTAGGAGGATTCCTCTGTTGTATTTTGCATAGTATTTGTGCTCTCAGCTGTATCTCCCCATCCAGTTGGTTGGATATCTTCGAGCCTGATACGAGAGCTTTCGGGAGCGGTGTACTTGACCATAAAGTTGAATTTTCCACTCGGTTGTCCCAAGGTGTCCCACACTTCTGTGGAACTGGAGGAGTCATTTCTCTCGATGACGTTGACCTCGGGAAAATCATAGTTGATGAATTCTAGTCCTACAAACATTGCGAATTCATCTTCATGTTGAGTAGTTTCTGAATGACCTGAGTGTTGATCCCATGACATGGTGGGGACACAGGTATTCTGTTCAATGATGCTCAACTGAGTTTCATTACTCGACTGACTTTCTTGCCCCAAGTTTCCTGGGTAAGGCTGCCACATTGGCAGGCCATCCATCGGGCCATAGTAATTATGGTCAAAATTGTCTTTCATCAGAGTGTCTTCCTCTAATGAATTTGGCGGAGCACGGCACCCTTCCGGATCACAATCTCCGTATATCATTTCGACATCTGATCTTGGTATAAATCTCGGACTTTCTGTAGGAAAGCAAAAAGGCATAGGCACCTCTTCCTGAGACATATAACCGTCCTCATTAAGATAGGACTTCCACTCTTCATCTGCGTCAGAGGGATCTTCCTCATTGATAGCATGAACTGTCTGAGACACTGGGTGAAGAAAACCTCCACTGTGGAAGAAGTTTTGACGGGGATGAAGACTTTCATCGTTGGCGGCTGTCTGGGTACAGGTCGCAGAAAAACCAAGACCCTTCTTTGTTTTATTGTCAATGGGAATGACAAGTTGTCCCCATCCTGTCGTATCGGTACTCTCGACCGCTTTGATAGCATTTTTGTATGAAGAAATTGAAGTTCCTTCTTTGAACTGATTGTCCTTGCTCACCGATAGTGCTTGGAACTGAGTTCCAATAACCTCCTCGGGTTCCACACAAGTAGATGATGATAAGTTGCTCACAAGCAAGGCTTGTTCCCCACAAACCGTGACAAGTTGATCGTTCTTGACGAACTTTAGCTTTTGGTGGAGGGTTGAAGTAACCGCTCCAGCCTGATGTATCCAAGGTCTTCCTAATAAACAACTGTATGTTGCCCGGATGTCCATGACCTGGAAAGTGATTTGGAAAGTGTGAGGACCAATAGTTATGGGAAGATCAACTTCGCCGATAACTGTTTTTCTGGATCCGTCGAATGCTTTGACGAAGACCTCGCTGACTCTCATCGGAGGGCCCTTGAATGATAATTGCATCAAGGTGGACTTCGGCGTAACATTCAGGGCTGACCCTGTGTCTACCAGTACGTTGGCTAAAGCATCTCCCTGGCAGTTAACTGTGATATTAAGCGCCATGTTATGACGGCGACCCTCTTCGGGTAATTCCTCATCACTAAATCCCAAATTGTTGCAGGAAGTGATGTTAGAGACAATGATATCGAATTGTCTGATTGTTACATCCTGTTCCACAAAGGCCTGCTCCAAGACTTTCTGTAGAGCCTCTCTGTGTGCTTCTGAACTGAGTAACAGTGATAATACTGAGATCTTTGAAGGAGTCTGTAACAGTTGATCAACAATGTTATATTCACTCCTTTGGATGAGCTTTAGCATCTCATCTTTGTCTTTTGAAAAGTCGGGATTACTAGATTGACCGACTGGTGGATCAGGAATTTCTGCCTGAAGTTCCTTTTCTTTGTTGGATTCTCCAACCCCTCGGTTGAAGATTCGACCGCTCTGTGTTACACGACTGATGTCTGCAATATTCACGACGGAGGGTAATGGAATTTCCTTTCCATTCTCAATTATTGTTGCACCGTATTTGTAAGGGATTGCCTTAGCTGATTCATACAGTAGTGGCCCCGGTAGATAGATGACTATGGGAACCTTCTGATTTTTCTGACCATCATAAGTAACCTTGATCCGTTCCCGGTTGGGAACTCTAGATTCGTCAAGTAGAGGGATGATGGCAAAAACAACCCTGGTCCTGTGATGACCAGAGATCGTGACAACATCCTCAACTTGCTCGACAAGGTAGTTCAGCAACCAAATGATGGGTCTTGAACCTGGATATGGATGAATTTCTCCATGATTGACTTGACCCTGAAGAGCTGCTCTCACAAGGTAACACCCTTGGTTACTTTCCGAACAGACGCTACAACTGTCATAGTTGTGTGGTGGCACCTGGCCACGCCCACTTTGAATGCAATGTAACCTCACTAGGTTATCTTCCATTGATCGGACATCCTGACTTTGACGACGAGTAGGATTCCTGTGATTGATACTAATCTGCTGAGTATCTTCGTCCATGTAGATTGACATCCACCAATGATTTAACAAGTGCTGAAGTGCCTCCTGAACAAGGGTACAACCTCGATCGTTTTCACAACCTGCTTTACAGTTTTGATAATCATGTGATATTAGGAATCCAAGTCGGACCTGCTCAGCATGTAACTCTACTAGGTTGGTATTCATCACGCGAATGTCAAAGATCTGAACCATGTTGATTTGATAGGAGTTCCTATCATGGTAGTCTTGGATCCATCCAAGATTCATCTGACGCTGGAGGGCCTCTTGTATGAAAGAGCATCCCTGTTTGTTTACCGAGCAAATCAGACAGGAACTGTAATCATGCCGTGGCAGATTATGATACTGGCTTTGCCTTGAGTGCATCGCCACCAAGTTGATATTCATCGCATGGATGTCGTGGTTTTGAATGACGTTAGAATTCGTGTAGACCATGTTAACTCCACGAACTCGGTGCTCTTGGATCCATCCAAGATCCATTTGTTCCTGTAGAGCTGCTTGCACTACAGAACATCCTTGGTTGTCTTTAGAGCAGATATCACACTGGTGATAATTATGAGGTGGCACATGGCCATATCCACTCTGTCTACAATGCATCTTGACCAGATTGGTCTTTAACAAGAGTACATCATGAATTTGATAGACATTATTAGTCTCTTTCTCAATCAGATTGACTGCAGCTTTCTCATGTTGAGGCAGCGGGTTCGTAAGAACATTAGGATTCGTATCTTTGAAAGATAAGAGCCCGCTCCTAACAAGCTTTTGCACGTCGGATTTGAAATTGAGACAAGTCTTAATGTTATGCCCTGAACCTCCTTGATGATAAGGGCATGTTTGATCCGCTTTAAACCAAAAAGGCGGATTTTCAGGAACTGAAAGGGGAGACTTAGTCTGGATGTGCCCCTTAGCTAGCAGTAACGGAAACAGCTCTGCGTACGTTACGGGTATAGGATCAAATCCTGGTGGCCGTGTTGTACGGTTGTTGTTATATGGAGGACGAGCCTGCTGAAGAGGCTGTTGTGTCCTTTGTTGGTCAGGTTGGCTCTGCGCAACCTGAGGTTGATACGTAGGAATAGACGCAGGGTTGATAGCAGGAGTCACAGCTGCTACCGGTTGATAACGTCGCCTTTGCTTTCCGAGAGAGATATTCCCAATATCTTGCTCTTTTTTCTTAGGGAGAGAACTACCATATTTTTTTAGTACCGCTCGTTGATCCAGTGTCTTTTACCAAACGTCCCTCTCGGACGGCTTCCTCAAGACGTACACCCATGCCGACCATTTCGGTGAAATCACTGGGCGCACTGGCGACCATTCGGCCGTAGTAAAATGAGCTCAAGGTCTTTAAGAAGATCTTTGTCATCTCTTTTTCCTCAAGAGGTGGACAAATTTGAGCGGCAATTTCACGCCACCTTTGAGCATACTCCTTAAAGGTTTCCTTGTCCTTTTGTGACATTGATCTGAGTTGATCTCTGTCGGGTGCCATGTCCAAATTGTACTTGTATTGTTGGACGAAGGCAGTACCAAGATCTCTGAATGTAGCGATCGTAGTACGATTTAAACCCATGTACCATTTGAGTGTGGCACCGGTTAAACTATCCTGGAAGTAGTGAATCAGCAGGTCCTGATTCTCCGTCTGAGCTGACATCCGCCGAGCGTACATCACCAGATGGCTCTGAGGGCAAGAGTTACCCTTGTATTTTTCAAAGTCGGGCACTTGGAACTTGTGCGGGACTTTCACATTTGGGACCAAGCAGAGGTCTGCGGCGTCCTTTCCAAATAGATCCTGACCGCGAATGGCTTGCATCTCTTTCTGCATTTCGAAGAACTGTTCCTGGAATTCATTCATTCCGTCAAACATAGTTTCCTTCTTACCAGAAGGTGTCTGTGGAATCTGTCCTTCCGGGACAGTGTGCACCACAGGGGGTGGTACCGTGACTACGGCAGTAAGTCTTGGCGCCTCCCGAAGTTTGTAACCTTCAGGAGTCTTCAGTATGCCCCTGGCATCTTCGCTTTCCCAAAGTTTGTAACCTTCAGGCCCAGCGGCTTCTGTTGCGATTCCCTGATCTTCAGTGATCGGTGGAACATATCCTTCCGGGATATAGTTAACAGGCATGCCCCAAGGACGATCTTTCGGCATCTGATACCTGGGATCATACTTTTCTATGATGGGCGTTGAGGTGATCTCTGAGATCACAGTTCTTTGTAGCTGAGCTTCTGCCATGGCTTGCATGTCGTTACGAAGCTTTCTCATATCCTCTCTCAGAGCGTCGATCTCTTTTTTCAACTCTCTGTTTTCTTCCTCAAGATCATCCATCTTTTTCTGACGATTGGCCCGAGTATTGTACGAATGAGACAGTTTGACTCTAGAATCGAGACACAAACGTGAGATTCGTAGGTAAGGAGAATACGCGATGTGAGAATGATGAATGCAATGATTATATTAATTGTTGTTTTTTTTATTTAATCAAAATAAACTTCGACAATTAGATTGCAAATATCAAACACTGGGGAAACCCCTTTTTATTGAATTCCAAAGGATTACAGAAATGGAAATACAGTAGATTACAAAGTGCATAAACAGAAACCTAAACTAATGGGTCCCGAGTCCTCTTCTTTGACCGGGGCGCTTGGGCCGTTGTCGGGTTGTCATTCCTTTGCCAAGTGAAAGGAGTGACCAAATTCCTTTGGTCATCTTGATTCTCTACAGCATGTTGCTCCAAAATTTCAATCAGAGCATCTTTCTCTCTCAGTAGTTGCTGTATTTTGATGCACTCAACGTCGAGGGTGTGGTACTTGTTCTTCCAAGATCTTCTTTCCTTTTGAACTTTGTTGAGAGTAACCTGAAGCCTTTCAGTTTCCGTCATGAAGTACGTGACAGATTCCCTCGGCGGAAGAATTCCGTAACGAGGATAAGGCATCTTTAGCTTGAGAGCTCTAGTTTGTACCCAGTGGAGATAAGGCTCCACCGAGACACAGTCCGGTTTTCCCAGAGACTCTCGTCCTTTCTTATGAACATGTTTCCAAGCTTGCACTATTTCCATCTTTAGTGCTCTGTCGTTTTCTCCTTCCTTGAAGAAAAGACCTTCCAGATGAACACCCAGTGGGATGTGTCTCATCGGGTATCCAAATTGACGAAGAACCAATATCGGATGATAGTTGATTCCTCCTTTAGTTCCTATGAGGGGTACGCTGGGGAAGTTTCCACAATAGTCAATGATTCTAATTCCCTCATAAATCCTATTACACCAATCTATATCAGAGTTGGTAAGAGACATGATCTTCTGCGACCAACGTAAGACACTCTTGCAATCCCAAAAAGCAGCAGACTTGGGCAAGTGAGAGATAAACCATTTGTAAAGCAAAGGTACACAGCATGTGATCTCCCCTCCGCTGTACAAATTTCCCAAGTGTACAGAATGATACGCATCTGCAAGCAAAGTCGGCACAGGGTTTCCAATGAGAAAAACCTTAATAGCGTTGATATCGACGAAGTTATTGATGTTGGGAAACAAAAATAACCCGTAGGTGAGCAAGACAAAGATGCTTTCAAAAGCAGTCCCGTTCCCTATACTAGCGAAGTATAGAGCTTTCTTCGTCAAGAATTGGGCTGGCAAACCTTGGATGCCACCCTTAGTGGTCATGTGAGTCCTGACCTCAGACTCGTCCAAATGAATTGCTATTGCAATAGTCTGATTCTTTGGAATTTCTTCCAGTCCAGAAAATGGAGCTCGCTCAGTGATATGTAAATCAGTCAGATGAGAATACTCCTCCAGTGTTGGTGATAGCTGGTAATCCAGGAATGTGAAACAGTGATAAACTGGATCGTAGAATTGAATGAGCGCGTCCATGATCCCCTTAATCACATGGACTCTTAACAGTGGTAGCAAACCACTATGCTTGGCTCTGAAAGCCTCTGGGTTAGTGATCATCCTCTCTAACCTTCTCAAATCCCCTAGTTTTGGAACCTTGAAGGTATACTGGTGAGTTCTCCTTCTACCGAAATCCATTAGCGCAATCTTTTTCCTGATATTTGCAATCACAGTCTTAGTTTAATTTGAAAAACAGAGAGACTAGAAGAGAAAGTTTTTTGAATGTTTTAATGTTTTATTAAACGAATGCATGAATGCAGCACACAAAAACATAGAAAAAACATGGGGTCAGAGGGTCGTTGTCATGAAGTCAAGGCTCTACCCATCCCCAAAGGTTTATACTAGGGTGATTTTTGTACCTGTACTCATTATCATCAGCTCCTCCCAGGAAAGCAAAACAACAAGCGGATCGCCAGCGAGTTGTAGAGCAATCTTAGAGTAAGTGCCATTCACCGAGAATAGATCACCAGCCTCAAATGAGGGTAGTATCACGTAACAACTATTTCCGATAGTTTTCGCACTACGAAAGGGTTTGGCTCCTCAGCTTCTCAGACTTAACAACCGGCCCATTGGCTAGAAGAGTGAATGGGTTGCGTTGGTCAGCCTCCACTGAGGTTGATGGTCGACCCCGTCGCCATCACTTATCTTAAGTGTATACTCATTCTCACCACATGCGGCATCACACACATTCCCAGTAGCAGAAAAATAAACACGTATAGCAATTAGGAAAAGCAGTATATATATTTGTCCTAAACATCCTAGACCTTTAAAGCTATAATTCCTAAGTTCCTGACAGAAATGGGTTCCCCGGCGGAAGCCCCAATCTGTGGTTTTCACACAAGTGAAGAGAAAAAAGGTTTGTCCAAGGTTTCCACCTTAAACGTTTAAGAAAGAAGATTTGGCCCCACTGTGGGCGCCACTTTTCTGTAGCGAGCGATTTTGGACGCGGTTCTTAAGCGCTGGTCGCTCTCTGCGGTTTGAGCTTTGACTACAGGTCGATTCATTTTTTATCCTATTGTGAGCTGAATAAGGAAGGGAAATAGATGTCTCCAATTAACCCTGCTTTGCATACTGAGTTTAAACAGCGGTCTATTAGGTTACGGATGCTATCAATGTGGGGGGCCTTTGTACTGGTTATTTGTATTTTCGCCAATACTGTTTTCTTTCTTTTTTAACTGGGCAGAAGGTTTCTGGCGGGGAACAAGGATTAGGATGTTAGGACTGATGCTTTTGAAATACTGCTTTTGATTGATGGAGATATGGGATTTGGGTTTTTTGTTGAATGCGCTCGCTAAGATCTTTTCTTTCGATCTTATGCCTACGTATTCCCGTTTACCGAAATAGGGAAATCAGAGCGTTCGTAGTTCCTCCTATTCTATGGGAGGGAATTGGTTTTTGGTGTCTTGTTCAAAGCCCAAGACGTGAAGCGAAAGGTGGTTTGTATCTTGTTCAAAGCCCAAGATGTGAAGCTGAAAGATCTATTTATGTCTTGTTCAAAGCCCAAGACGTGAAGCTGAAAGGTCTATTGGTGTCTTGTTCAAAGCCCAAGACATGAAGCTGAAAAACCTCGACTTTAGAGAGAATTTGTCATCTCTAAAGAGGGGAGAAGGAGAATTACTTTAACCGGGATACGCGGATCCGAGCAATGCCATAATTTCCGAAGAAATGGTTTTAACCTGAAGGAGAAGACTTTAACTCAGTGTAGACCAATTCCATCTTTCCTTAAGAATTTCTCATGCTAAAAGAGGGACAGTGGCATGGATATAGATGATCCAGAGGCTTGCCGCTTACAGCGATTAGATGAAGGGAAAGGAGTTGTTGATGTTTGTGTACTGTGAACGAGGCACAGCTTCAATGCTAAAAGGTTAATTGGATCAACCAGTGATTTTCTTATACAAAGCCTAAGACGAGGCTAATTTCCGCTAGGAAAATCATTATACAAAGCCTAAGAGGAGGCTATTTTGTGTCTCGTACAAAGCCCGAGAGAGAGGCTAAAAGTTTTGACTCAACAAGAGAGTCTCTGTATCTCGTACGAAGCCCGAGATGGAGGCTAAAGCGTTATTTGACTCCGCTAGGGAGAGTCATTGTACAAAGCCCAAGAGGAGGCTATGTCAGTTAAGTGACAGGTCCAATATACTGATTTTGAAAGAGAAAATCAGTTCTTATATGAGTATCACTGTACTCATGGGTTAGATCTGAGGATCGGGGTGGTCTCCTTTTCTTTAAGGAAACTGGAAATCCAAAGGGTGTTGAGACTGTCCGAGTCTACGGGTTTCTTCCTATCTAACGAAAGGGTCACTTGAGAATGTCTTTGAGACTCAAGGAAAATAGACTGTCCAAGTCTAGAGTTTTATCTTTTGGTACTATGTTTGGAGAAACAGTAGTAAAATCTATGAAAGAACTGTTCTATGAGGATGACTAGGTTATGTTCCTATACCTCTTGGAGGTCGTCGGGACAATTTGTACGAAGCCCAAGAGGAGGCTGGAAACTTTTAAGAAGCCGACGGGTCCTTGTACGAAGCCCAAGAGGAGGCTATCATTCCCGGAGGAAGAGATCATTATACGAAGCCTAAGAGGAGGCTGTGAATACTTCTAAGAAGCCGTAGGGTCCTTGAATAATGCCCAAGAGGAGGCCGATGCTTTTAAGAAGCCCGTGGGTCTATCATCTCCTTTCCATTAGGAGAGATAACTCTTTTAAAGATAAAAACCACTGGTAAACGTGCGAGGTTTACTATCCAGCAACTTTTAGCTTTTGAAGAGGGTTCCTTAGTTAAGGTCCAAGATTATGACCGTAGTGGGTACCCAAACCCCGAGACATTCAAGGCAAGCTATCCACAAGGAATAGATCAAGTCAGGAAAGTTCGAGAATTTGGAAGAAACTCAAAGATGCCATTCACGGAGAATACATTCATCTTGGGGAGTAGAGCTTCTTGACGATTCCTAAGGAGGACAGCCGAAGAGAAGACTGTATCTGGTGCTCCTATTGGGGATCTAGGCGTCTATTTCTACGAATAAATGAAACGGAGTCACCTAGTTCTAGACGTAGTAGCCGGGGAAACTCGGAATATATATACTATTATTACACAGTAGATATGAGTTTATGAAAGGAGACTTACAGTGAGCAGCCCCACAATACAGTTTATAATATGAAAGCAGTAAATGAAAGTGATAACCACTTACTCGGTTGGAGTGCTTCCATGCTGTTTGGTTAGTTGTTCAACAAAGAAAGATTGAAAACAACAGTATATCCAAAATCAAAGGAGAAAGTGCTTTGAAAAAGAAAGATTTGGGGCTTACAGCTCAAGGAGAGGCCCAGGGTTTTATCAGTGAGCGCACTGTTTGACTTTGTACAGCGGGACTTATACAAGTGACTAGGGCCCAAAAAGGTTTTCTGTACAAAGGGATGGGTCTTACACTCTCTCAAGAGGCACAAAGTGTTTTGAATGGGTCTTATAGCTCAAGGAGAGGCCCAGATGATTTTTATTTTTAAACGGGCGACGATCGCGCCGTTTACTTGTACAGAGGGACTTATACAATGAGTGAGGCCCAAAAAGTTTTTGTACAAGGGGTGATGGGTCTTACACTCTCTCAAGAGGCCCAAAAAGGTTTAAAGAAAAAAGAGTGGGGCTTATAACACGAGGGTAGGCCCAAATGATTTTTTTGTTTAAAAATGGCGACCGCGTCGAGGTTTTCTTTTAACGCAGAGGAACTTATACAATAAGTGAGGCCCAAAATGTTTTGGTTAAAAGGGGATTGGGTCTTACACTCTATTAGAGGCCCAAAATGTTTTGAAAATGATTTATGAGGGTTGAATTAATCCAAAACCCTAATTTGTTTTCAAAATGTATTTAATTGAATAAAAATTCAATTAAAATGATCAAAAATTGTTTAACACATGGAAAACAAATTGTAATCTTGGATTTAATGCTTCAAAAATTAAGTATTGACCTACAAAATAATTAGAAAGCATTAAAAGTTGCAAAATCAATGTAGAAAAAATATTTAAAATGCCAAAAACAATCAAAATATTAATTCTTTACAAAAATATCAATTATATGAAATAAATAATATTTTTGGGATTTTTTGTGAAAATAAAATATTTTAACATTTTTGTGAATTATTAAAAAAAGAATCAACTCAAAATCATTAAAACTCAGAGAGAAATTAATTTTTGAATCAATTAAACAAAATCACAAAATTCAAATATTTGAATTTATGAAAAATGGCGCCAAGAACAGCTGAAGAACACGCGCGTGTTCTTGGTTTCTCAGATTTGCATTTTCTATCCAATCTCCATGAATACGTAATCATATTATGCAATCCACATATCATTATGCTCGTCTCAACCTCACGATCATGTCTATGTACTTTAATTTCATTTAAATTAAACATACAACAAGAAATCACGAAGAGACCTCAAGAACCCTAATTTCTGCATGAAGGCTAGGATTTTTGATACACGATTCAAACAATGCAATTAATTGAGGGAAAACATTCCATGCATGATTATGAACATATGGCCAAATTATTGTGTGAGGAAATATGCATAGATTGAGAGATGACCAAGTATGTGCTTACCTCTAGGCCGTGACAGCAAGTTCAAAGTGATTTTTGATTTGGAGGTGTTACAGATGAGTGGTGATGATCTGAACAGCTTCCCTACACCCTATGGATTGTGTTTGGATGGTTGGACTTGATTGAAATTGGCTGGATCATTTTGTGGTACCTCAGCTGCACTTTGGTTAAAACCTTGAGCAACCAGCTGGTGATTTTGTGAAATTGATGTTTCAGAAGTAATCTAAGTGTTTGATCAGCCCATATGTGATGTATGTGAGGTGTGTGAGTGATTGGTTTGATTGGAATTGCTCTCAAACTCAAAACCCGATAGTGACTTGCCTTAGAAGGCAAAATTGGAGTGAAAGAAGAGATTTTGAGGAAAGCATCTGTTAGATGGCTTTGGTGTACTCAAACTGAGCACAATTGAGCTCTATTTATAGTAGAGCAAGTTTGTTTTGCAAGGAATAGTGCATGGCAGCTGGTAAGTAGGTTTGGCCAATGTTGGCAAATGAAAATCCAAGTCTCCTCTAGCCATTGACTAGAGGTTAGGGCACAGAGCTTTGGTCCCCTTGGTCTTGGATAAGTCTTGACTGATTTCAGATGAGAATGGCTCAGTCCATTCAACCTTGATGGTTCCATTGAATGCCTCATTCCAAATTTGAAGTCTTGTCCCTATTTTGGCCATTCTAGGTTCAACATGCTATTTCTTGTTCCATGGACTTTGGAGGCTTTGCTCAGTGATTGTCCCCTTTAGATTCAATCCTCTGAGGTGTCCAAGTGGATAGGAGCAATTTAATTTGGATGATTTTGGCAAATCGACCAAAGTTGCAAATTCTGCCTTGCCTTGACAGATTTCAGCAAGGCAACTTGGCAATGTTGTATCTCATGGTGTAGGTGGAATTTGGCAATGTTCTTGGACATTTTGGAAAGCTCTTACATGATACAACAACTGTTTGAACAAGTTTGGTTTTGATCTCTTTTGATTCCAAGTGAAAAATCCCCCTACATTTGGCAAAAAGTGAGGCAGAATCTGACTTAGTGAAAATTTCACTAAGTGTTGGAAAAAGTGACATTTTCACTTTTCAGCCACTTTGATCACTCCATAACTCAAAATCCTTAATGAATTGGAATGACTTGTAGTTGAAGTTTTTGTAGGTGATAATGAGGGCTACAAATCCATCTTTGGATGAGAAAAAATGGCCTTGTGGTTTAGGAGTTATGGTCCTTCAAAGTTGGTACCTTTGCCACTTTATTTTTAACTTAGAAAATTTTCTAAGTTTTATGGTTACCCCTTTTACAAGTTATCTCACTTTTCTTGATTTTTCTTGATGAATGATGATTCAAATCATACATTAACATCATTTTAGGGTTAAAAATCCATTTTGGTGAAAAATCTCAAAAAGTCAAAGTTGACTTTTGTGCACAGTTGACTTTTTATCAGATGAATTCCAAACTGTGCAATTCTTCAGGAAATCATGTCCTTGACCTAAATCAAACTTGATGGACATGTTCCATGGGTGTCATAGGGTATATTCAATCATGTATTAGGGTTTGGGAGCATGTCCTGGTCAAAAGTCAAAGTTACAGTTGACTTTTCCCTTAAAACCCTAATTGTGGTGCAGATGAAATTGAGACTTGTTGCTCAAACTTCTTGGATCAATCCATTGTTCCAAATGGATCAATATGGTATATTAGAGACCCTCAAATCATCTCTTGAGGTCTTGGCTCATGGTTTGTCCCAAAAGTCCACTTAGGGGTGAATTAGGTCAAGAAACCCTAATTCCTGATTTTTGATGAATGCATCCCCTGAGGCAAAATTGACTTGATGCATAGGTTCATGAGGTTCCATGAAGTATATTAGGTTATGTTTTGGATCATTGCCTTGTGCCCAGATGAAAATTTCCATCTGGAGGCCCTGGTCGACCAAAACCCTAATTTGGTGACACTGTCGATCTTGAGACTTGATCCACCTAGAAGGGAGCAGCCTTGTGCTTAATCCTTGAAGTGGGAGTCCTTTTTGATCCATGGTGGATGTTTAAGAGATTAGACAAGTTGAAGATCATGTCATTTCTTGATTGATCCTTTGTCTAATCACTCAGAGGGGGCTTGAAACCCTAATTTTGATTGTAGTGGATGCTCACCCATCTTTGGGGAGACTAATGAAGCATAAAGGTACATCCATATTGTGATGATGATTTTCACAATGATGGGAAATCTAAGTGGTCAAAATTTGGGGTATTACACACACCCAGTCAATTAATCAACAAGGTAAGCGAAATCAATGGACCAGATTAAAGCACACCACAATCAATTAAACACGCAACCACACTATCATTCAGAATTAAAATAAAACAAGCATGTGACAAGCACACGCATTTTTAATGCGTTGTCACCCTCTCATCCATATGATCAAATCAACGTATTAGATTAAATCAAACATTCAAATAATAATCAAGATCACTGGATAGGATGACACGCACACCATAACAACCATGGGGTGACAAACACGCAGCCATTAAATTAAAAATAGAAATTAAAGATACGTGGCAGCATGTGGGACGTTAGATCAAAGTGATGGATGGTCATGATTGCTTCTTCTCCATTCAAACCCTTCGCCGGACTGAACCACCCCCAGTCACTGGAGCTAGGGCTCCGGTCACCCTCTCCGGTGAGCTGCTACGCGAAAAACTCCAGAAATTGCTCATAGGTATACCAAAATGATCAGAAAATCATGAGGATCAAGAATATCAAGTCTATTTCATCAGATAACAAACACACATTGAGAATCGAATGAAAACATCTTTGGATCTAAAACTTCAAACTCAAAATTCATTCATGATACACGTCCAAACTTAAAATAAAATAGATCACCGTGCTCAGTGAAGTCCACAGATCATAATGCACACAATAAAATTGAGTTCTATGAGTATGAAAAATTCACCAACCTGAACCTTGTAGAACTTGAAATCCTCCAAGAAATCCCTCTAAAAACTGCAGATCTACTCCTTGGAACCTCTAGTTGCAAAATAAACGCAACTAAAGCTTGAAATCGTGCTAGATCTTGAGGTTTGAACTTGCATCCTCTTGAATAGAGCTTGGTGAAATCCTCAGTATGAGCTCAAAATAGCAGTTGATTCTTGCTCTATTCTCTTCACTGATCAAGAATGTGAAGAGAAATCTCCAAAAAAACTCCAAGGAAAGTGAGATTCGAAGAGAGAAAGTGTGAGAGCAAAAAACCAAAACTGTTCAAATGAGAGTCTCTGACCTAGCTGTGAGGGTATGAGTAAGCTTATATACTCTCCATTAGTTCACTGATTAGGATTAAGAAGTGATTAGAACCTTGGTTAATGACATTTGGATGAATTTGAGAAAATGCATTTTGTACCACCACTACTAATTCACACGTGATAAGCCCTTGTAATCAGTATGATTCACCTCCAATTTACTTATGGATCACCTCTGAATAGAATTTGGGCCTTGCAATGACTTGGTTCATGAGTTTTGAATCCATTTGCAATTTTGCATAATGTGAAAATAATGAGAAATATGGCATGGAATGAATTGATTCAAAGGCCACAAATGATCTTCTTGACTTGTAGTTTGATGTTGTAATGTGACATGAAGCAATTGGGAACATTACAAGTCCTTTTGAGTGAAAATGCAAATGGTGGAAAATTTGACATATAAGAAATCCAAGAAATGCACCTTCCATTGTTTTGGCCATAACTAGAGTTCCACAAATGATATGGAAATGTTCTAGTACTTTTTGCAAATGGGAGAGAAATATATTCAACTTTCATGTTGGAAGAAAATTCATTTGAAGCTTCCTTGATGATCAAAAGTCAAGTTGAATGTGGTGGAAAAATTGCCAAAAATGGAAAGTTTTTATTATAGGTCATTTTCCAAATTTAGTATTTTTTGCACAAACCCTTGATTCTTGAAGAATGGCATGAATATTGACAATTGAAGACCATATGAGGATGTGATACCTTGAAAACCATGAGAAGAACCTCAAAATTCCACAGTTGACTTTCTCCTTTACAGTTGACTTTTGCTTAGTTCACCAGCAACTGATCCACTGAACATTCTTCACCATGAACCATCAACCAAATCTCCATCTATGAACACTTGTGAGTATATGGAAACCATAAAAACATGCTTGAATCCCCAAAGTTTTCAAGAAGCTCTCTTGAAACCAAAAAACCCTAATTTGGTCCCTCTGGTTAGGAGGGAGAGAATCACTTGCAATCCCTTGCCAAGCTTGATCTTGTGATGATGTGATGAACTCCTCAAACCACCTTGAAGCTTGAGACTTAAGAATATGGACCAAGTACCTTGATCCCATGCCTTAGGAGCCCAATGCAAATGAATGAATGAGTTATGACTTAATGGATATGCAGATGAGTGCGAAACAAAAGCCAGAAAAAGTTAGGGCAAATTTTGGGGTGCTACAGATACATAGTTTTTTTTTTTTGTTTTTTTTTTGAAACAAGAGTGCCTTAGTCTATACGGTGCAACAACGGAATCACAATACTGACTGTTGGTCCCCGGCAACGGCGCCAAAAACTTGATCGCTCTGCAAGTGCACAGATTTATCGAAGTACTATAAAAGATTGTCGAACCCACAAAGACCAACGTGAACCTACTGTAATCTATCGTTCCGATGTAAAGCTAAGGCTAATGATTAAAATGGTATGAACGGAAATATAAATGCTAATTACCAAAGGTTTGAAAATAACGATAAAACGAGCCCGAAATATGGATTCCGTGTTCATAAGGGATTTGTAGAATACGGGTACTAATTATGACTGTTGTACCCCAAATTTTACCCTCAGATATTCTGATCGTTTCATATCATTCTAAGTCGGTCTCTGTTTTAACATTTTTAGTAAATATATCACTAACCGCATTCTAAGTCGGTCTTGGGCCAATGATATATAAATATCTTGATTGGTTGATTTTATTCAAATCACTAAAAATCTTGATCAATATGAGGCCATATTTCATTTTTATTTTATCGGTCAATGAAAGTCAAATATCATAGATTATCGATTTCTCGATTAAATTTTGATTAAGACGAGGGCATTTCAATTTCCATTTCATTAAACAATTTTTATTAACTCGGACGAATAAGAGCCGTCAAGATCTAGCATCTTGCCACAACTCTTTGAACAATTGACTTTCATCAAATGTTCGTTGTCCAATAGATAACTTTAAGTCTCGACTTGGACGAATAAGAGCCGTCAAGATCTAGCATCTTGGCACAACTCTTCGAACAATTGATTTTCGTCAAGTGTTCGTCGTCCATCAAATAATTTTCATTATCAACTGGAATGAATGAGGGCCGTTAGAATCTAGCATTCTGACAAAAACCCTTGAATGATTGGTCTCAAGCCTTGCGCATTGGGATAGCCGGTCATTCCTTTCTTGCATCCTAAAGACACTTAACAATAACTTGGACCAATAAGAGCCGTTGAGATCTAGCATCTTGGCACAACTCTTGAACCATTGATCACTATCAATGTTTATTGTCCATCAAATATTTTTCATTTCAACTTGGATGAATAAGAGCCGTCGAGATCTAGCATCTTGGCACAACTTTTGAACCATTGATCACTATCAATGTTCATTGTACAACAAACATTTTTCACACTAATCTTGAATGAAAATGACTGTTAGAGTCTAGTACTCTGGCATAACCCTTTTGCATTCTTAAAACATATTCAAGCCACTTTTTAACCACTAGCTTTACAAGAGATTGCCATTAATCTCTTCTCCTTCACCAACCTTTAACCCTTCATTCAAATTCTTTCATAAGAGATAGTCGTTAATCTCTTCCCTTAAACAACCAATCCTCACAAGCTTTTCTTTCAAGCTTTTCACTTGTAGCGCCTGAACTACGGACGCTCTGATTTCTCAAGTTCATCTTGAGAATACGTAGGCATAGGATTGCGAGATCCTAGCGAGCCACCTTTTCTTTTTTCTACCTTTTTCCTTTACATCCAATGCCTTCTTGGATTCCACCTTTTCTTTTTTCTACCTTTTTCCTTTACATCCAATGCCTTCTTGGATTCCACCTTTTCTTTTTTCCACCTTTTCCTTTACATCCAATGCCTTCTTGGATTCTACCTTTCCATTTTTTATCGTAGCCCCGAACTATGAAGGCTCTGAATCCCTCATTGCACTATGAGGATACGTAGGCACGAGATTGCGAAGTCTTGTCGAGTCACCCTAATAATAAAAACCTCTTTAGGTTCTCTTCCCCTTTAATATAAAAATCCCAAAACATTTCTCTCTCTCCCTTTCCTCATTCAATAAGTAGAAGATTAGAAACAAACCTTAAGCTAACATACATTCGACCCTAACTAAATGGTTAACGTTGAGTACAACGGACGTGAGGGGTGCTAATACCTTCCCCTTACGTAACCGACTCCCGAACTCAGACATTGGTTGCGATGACCATATTCTTATCCTTTCTTTTAAGGGTTTTATTCGATATTTTCCCTTTCCCCCTATGGGAATAAATAAAGATCGGTGGCGACTCTGTTAAGTCCATCCCGTGGGCGTGCGATTGCGCTTCGCGAGGTCGTTTTCATTTTTCGAGGTACGACAATGACTATATGCCTATTCTGTAGAATATACCGACTTAAAGGCTCCGCCTCACGCTCCACGATCTTAACTAAAGCCATATCTCTTAATCCCAATATTTTTCTCTCGTTCGCTCGGTAACTAAGAAACACTATTTCAAAGCCAACAATATGCTAATCAACATCTAAAGCACTCTCGTTGTATTTAGATATGATGCCTAATTTCTACTATCCGGTTCTCTCCTCACGCTCTCGCGAATCTCGTCTCAAACCTTTATATGCTTCTCACTCTCATGACAAAGCTATGTTAAATAACTTCTCACTCTCATGACAAAGCTACTTAAATTAAACTTGGAAATTAAAACCAAAACGACATACAATCGCAATTTCGTACCTATTATATCTACGGAGTCCCGCCAGTTACAACGGTCCTCATACGACACTCTCAGATTTAGCCAGAGATAACTAATTCTAATCCTAACATATTAAAGCATACAATATCTAAATCTTGCATGTTGCTGCAAATTAATGTAAATTATACTAAGAATGCAGTAAAGAAATAGAACCTGTAAAAAATTGCAGAAAATGGAACTGAACTCGAAACAAAAATGGAGGCAAGATTTGTATTGATACTTGAAGTGATACAGCCGTACAAGGAAATAGAAAATACAAAGTACATCAATTCCTCAGTGTGAGTAATTACTGCTTTGAAACTGAAAATATATGCTTAATTCTAAGACGCGATTCGACAGCACTTCCGCGCAACTTCCGATCCCCCAAATGCAGACCCCTGATGGTCTATTTATAGGAATAAACTGGCTCCAAGAACACATTTTCGAATTTGAATTTAAACTTTGCAAAAATTCCAGAATTGCCTCTGAGAACTGCTCTCGCGAACCAACCGCGACCACCGTAGGCATAATGGCAAATGCTATTCAGTTGAATTTGAATTTCCCTCTTTTTTTGCTATGTCGAACGCCACTCCATTTACACTGGGAAGATGGCGAGCGCCATTCAGTTCAGGCTAGGGAAGAATCATGCCTTTTCTTTACTTTTTCTTCTCTTTTAGCTCAGTTCTTGTTCTTTCCTTCCATGGGGCTGATATAGGACATGTCAAGGGAAAACAAAGGAAAACATAATAAATCAAAGAAAATAATATGAAAAATACTCGATAAAATGGTACTAAAAGTGTGCGTAATGAGTCAGAAAATACGATATGAATTCGAGTTATCAAAATACTCTCTTGTTGAGTTATCCTTTTTTAGCCTCAATCTCGGGCTTCGTACGAGACAGATAAAAGCACTCTCTTGTTGAGTCAAACCCTTTTCGCCTCAATCTAGGGCTTTATACAAGACAGATAAGTGCCTCCCCAGCGGAGTTAGCCTCCTCTTAGGCTTCATATAATGATATCCCCAAAGAGTCAGAAAGTCTTTTCTACTTCCGTCTTAGGCTTTGTACAAGACACCAATATATCCACTCTCTTGATGAGTCGGTCTCATATAGCCTCCTCTTCAGCTTTGTATAAGGACTTCCCCCAGTGGAGTCAATCAACCTCTTAGCTTCAACCTTGGGCTTTGATCAAGACACAAAAAAATCAACAATCCCTCTTTAGAGATGTCAAATTCTCTTTCAGTCAACCTTTTGGCTTCATTCTTGGGTTTTGAACAAGACACAAATACTCCGGTTAGCCTCTATCTTGGGCTTTGAACAAGACACCAAAACATCTTTTTCCTCCCTTAGAATAGGAGGAACTACGATTGCTCTAATTTCCCTGTTTCGTTTACGTAGGCATAAGATTGCAAAATCTTAGCGAGCATACTAATCAAAAACTCTAGGTCCAATACCTTCATACATCAATCAAAACTTAGGTCCAGCACCTTCCCAAAAACATCAACAAAAATTCCTTCTCCCTATCGCATTTCCCAAGAAACTTTCCCAAACCCATTAACGGATAAACACCATCAAGTAAAAAGCGAAACCTAAAGCTATCATTCTGTGGATAACCACATATAGGATGGGTAACTGACAACTGCCCATTGTATAACCTGACCCCAGACCCCCAATCTCTTTAAGTGTTTGTTTTGTTAAACATTCGCGTGCAAGGTTAGTTTTAGATACCTTCCCTTTCCCTTCCAGCTTCATGGGATAAATAAGAAATCAGAAAGCAGCAACCCTTTTCTCCTCGAGGAGGAAAACCCAACCCTGCAATAAGGTGGTCGCGTCACCGACAAAAATCGCTCGCTACAGTAAAATGGGGACGTATTTTATTGTTTAGGACTAGGATTATTATAGCTCCTAAGAGGTCTAGGATGTTAGCTTTAGGAATGAATATATATATATATATATATATATATATATATATATATTGCTTTTCTTACTTGATATCCGTGTTTATTTTTCTACTAATGGGACTGCGGGTGATGCCGCATCTGGAAAGTTTGAGAGCCACCTAAGATAAGTGATGGCATGAGACGGGTAATCTTACAGGGAGTGACTCCCAAATAAGAGGTCCCGGTAGACCATTGAATTAATGGAGATACCTTTTGCGGATTCAATGCCTATATGACTTCGGTTGTTGAAAGCAGATTGTTTGATTGCTCTATCCTTGAAACTGAAGATTTTAGTAGACTAAGACCATGTTACTATTTTGTAGCACGGAAGCTATCAGAAATAGTTGTCACGGGATACTACCCTCATTTTAGATTACTCTAAGATACATCAGCTCGCTCGGGTGAACCAGCCTGCTATTGTTATCCCAAGAGGGGTCAATAATTTTGCAGACAGGTACAAAATATCACCAGTATAACCTTTGGGGATGGGTAAAGCCATGACTTCATGACACCGAACCTTTGACCCCATGTTTTTTCTATGTTTTTGTGTGCTGCGTTCATGCATTCATTTCATTAAAAAACATTAAAACAAAGAAAATTTTTCTCTTCTAGTCTATCTTTTTCAAATTAAACTGAGACAATGATTGCAAATGTCAGAGAAAAAGATTGCGTTATGGATTTCGGTAGAAGAAGGACTCGTAAGTAGGTTCTAAAACTAGAGGATTTAAGAGGGTTGGCAAGGATGATCACCAACCCTGATGCTTTCAGAGCTAAGTATGGAGGACTGCTGTCTCTATTAAGGGTCCATGTAATTGAAGGAATCCTGTCCATGCTAATCCAGTTTTACGATCCGGTCTATCACTGTTTCACATTCCCGGATTATCAGCTAGCACCAACACTGGAGGAGTACTCTCACCTGACTAATTTACCTATCACTGACCAAGCTCCCTTTTCTGGACTGGAAGAAATCCCGAGGGATCGAACCATTGCAAGAGCAATCCATTTGGACGACTCAGAAGTCAGGACTCACATGACCATTAAAGGTGGAATCTAAGGTTTGCCAGCCCAGTTTTTGATAAAGAAAGCCCTGTACTTTGCTAGTATAGGAAACGTGACTGCTTTCGAGAGCATCTTTGCTTTGCTCTCTTACGGGTTATTTTTGTTTCCCAACATCAATAACTTCGTTGATATCAATGCCATTAAGATTTTTCTGATTGGAAACCCTGTACCAACCTTGCTCGCAGATGGTTATCATTATGTACACTTAAGGAATTTGCATAGCCGAGGAATGATCACGTGTTGTGTACCCCTGCTATACAAATGGTTCACTTCCCATTTGCCGAAGTCTGCCGCATTTTGGGATCAAAAAAGTACTTTACGTTGGTCGTAGAGAATCATGTCTCTTACCAACTCTGACGTCGATCGGTACAATCGAATCTATGACGGGGTCAGGACCATTGACCGTTGTGGAAACTTCCCTAATATACCCCGCATAGGTATTAAAGGAGGAATCAATTATCATCCAATTTTAGTTCGTCGTCAATTCGGATACCCAATGAGGCATGTCCCACGTAATGCTCTTCTGGAAGGTATTTTCTTCAAGGAAGGAGAAAATGACAGGGCACTAAAGACAGAAACAGTGGATGCTTGGAAACATGTTCACAGGAAAGGAAGAGAGTCTCTAGGAAAACCAGACGGTATCTCTGTGGAACCTTATCTCCACTGGGTAAAAAATAGAGCTCTCAAGCTGAGGATGCCTTAGCCTCATCATGAAGTTCTTCTGTTAAAGGAATCTGTCCTTTATTTTATGTCTGATACGGAAAAACTTCAGGTTACTCTCAACAAAGTTCAACAGGAGAAGAGGTCTTGGAAAAACAAGTACCGCATTCTCAACATGGAGTGTAACAAAATACAGCAACTGTTAAAATATAAAGATGCTCTGATTGAGATTTTAGAGCAACATGCTGTAGAATATCAAGAAGACCAAAGGAATTTGCTCGCTCCTTTCACTTGGCAAAGGAATGACAACCCGACAACGGCTCAAGAGCCCCGGTCAAAGAAAAGGAAAATACCAGTACCAGCACCTAAGCTCTCCTCAGAGAGGACTCGAGATCCATAAGTTTAGACATTTCCTTTAACAGCACTTTGTAAATTACTGTATTTCCATTTCCGCAATTTTTGAATTCAATAAAATGGGTTTTTCCCCACTGTATGATATTTGCAATCCAATTGTCAAAGTTTCTTTTGATTAAATAAAAAAAATTAATTAATATTAATCATTGCATATCATTCATCTTTCTCACCTAACACATTCTTCTTCCCTACGAATCTCACGTTTGTGTCACGATTCTAGAGTCAAACTGTCTCATTCGTACAATACTGGGGCCAATCGACAAAAGAAAATGGATTATCTCAAGGAAGAGAACAGAGAGTTGAGAGAAGAAATTGACACTCTAAATGAAGATTTGAGGAAACTTCACAATGACATGCAATCTCTGGAAGCGGCCCAGATACAACAACAAAGGACTGTGGTCTCAGAGATCACATCGACGCCCGTAGTGGAAAAGTAAGATCCTCGGTATAACATGCCTAAAGATCGTCCCTGGGGCATGCCACCCAACTATATCCCGGAAGGATATATTCCGCCGATCATGGAAGATCCAGAAACTGTAGCAGGAGCCGCTGGGCCTGAAGGTTACAAACTTCGGGAAAACGAAGATGCAAGGGGCATAACAGCAACTCCTGAAGGTTACAAACTTTGGGAAAGGGAATCACCTAGAGTCACTGCCGTAATGACTATACCACCACCCATTGTACACACTGTCCCAGAAGGACAGATTCCACAGATATCTTCTGGTGAAAATGAAGGTATGAACGATAAAATGAAGGAATTCTAGGAACAGTTCTTGCAGATGCAGAAAGAACTGCAAGCCATTCGCGGTCAGGATCTATTTGGAAAGGACGCCGCAGACCTTTGTTTGGTCCCCAATGTGAAAGTTCCGCCCAAATTCAAGGTGCCCGAATTTGAAAAATACAAGGGTAACTCTTGCCCCAGAGTCATTTGGTGATATACGCTCGGAGAATGTCAATACAAACAGAGAACCAACAGCTACTGATCCATTACTTCCAGGATAGTTTAACCGGTGCCGTACTCAAATGGTACATGGGTTTAAACCCCACTAAGATCGTCACTTTCAGAGATCTTGGCACTGCCTTTGCTCAACAGTATAAGTATAATCTAGACATGGCACCAGACAGAGATCAACTCAGAGCCATGTCGCAAAAGGATAAGGAAACCTTTAAGGAATATGCTCAGAGATGGCGTGAAATTTCCGCTCAGATTTGTCCACCTCTTGAGGAAAAAGAGATGACAAATATCTTCTTGAAAACCTTGAGTTCATTTTACTACGACCGAATGGTCGCCAGTGCGCCCAGTGACTTGACCGAGATGATGGGCATGGGAGTTCATCTTGAGGAAGCCGTCCGAGAAGGACGTTTAGTTAAATATGTTGGACCATCAAGCAGTACCAAAAGATACGGTAGTGCTTTCCCTAAGAAAAAGGAGCAAGATATTAGCAATATCTCTCTCGAAAAGCAAAGGCGATGGTACCATCCAGTAGCAGTTGTAACTCCTGCTATCAATCCTGCGCCTGTTCTAATGTATTAACCTCCGGTTGCTCAATGCCAACCGCATCAAGAACAATATCAGCAAAAGACACAACAGCCTCTTCAGCAGGCACGTCCTCAGTACAACCACAACCGTACAACGCGACCACCAGGGTTTGACCATATACCAATGTTGTACCAAGAACTGTTTCCCTTACTACTGGTCAAGGGGCACGTCCAGACTAGGTCTCCTCTTACAATACCGGAAAATCTGCCTTTTTGGTTCAAGGCAGATCAGACTTTCCCTTACCATCAAGGAGGACTAGGACATAACATAGAAAATTGTCTCAGCTTCAAATCCGATGTGCAAAAGCTTGTCAAGAGCGGGGTATTATCCTTCAAGGATACAAATCCAAATGTTTAGACGAACCTGTTGCCTCAACACGAGAAAGCTACAGTAAATTTGATAGAAGGAGAGTCTAACCACAACTATCAAATTCATGATGTACTCTTATTAATGGCTAACCTGGACAAGATGCATCGCAGACAGAGCGGATATGGGCATGTACCATCTCATAATTATCACCCGTGTGATATCTGCTCTAAAGACAATCAAGGATATTCTGTGGTGCAATCAGCTCTACATGAACAGTTGGATCTCGGTTGGATCTAGGATCACAGAATTCGTGAGGTCAACATGACTTACAAATTCCAACTACATCCATGCAATGAATGTCAATTTAGTGGCAATATACTCAAGACAAAGCCAGCATCATGATCTACCACGACACGATTACAATTCATGTCTGATTTGCTCGATAAATAATCAGGGATGCTCTTTTGTACAAGAGGCCCTCCAGCGTCAGATGGATCTTGGATGGATTCAAGACTACCATGATAGAGATCCCTATCAGGTCAACATGATTCAAATCTTCGATATTTGCTTGATGAATACCAGCTTAGTGGAGTTACACGCTAAGCAAGTCCAGCTCGATTTTCTGACTTCGCATGATTATCAGAACTGTAAAGTGTGTCGTGAGAGTGACCAAGGTTGTGCACTCGTTCAATGGACACTTCAACATTTGTTAAACTACTGTTGGCTTCTGATTTATCTAGATGAAGACACACAACAAATCAGTATGATTAATGGGAACCCTACTGGGCATCAAAGTCAGGATGTTCGATCAATGGAAACATATCTAGTGAAGTTGCACTGCATACAAAGCGGACGTGGCCGGGTGCCACCAGCAAAGAAAGTAAACTTCAAACAGAAGGCCTAGTTCAACCAGTGGGTCAGTCCAGTGATCCCAACCTCTCGAAGAATGATGATGAGATGTTGAAGCTCATCCAGAAGAGTGAATACAACATAGTAGGTCAGCTGTTACAAAATCCTTCCAAAATCTCTGTGTTATCTCTATTACTCAGTTCTGAAGCTCACAGAGAGGCTCTACAGAAAGTCTTAGAGCAAGCCTTTATGGAAAGAGATGTGGCGATAAGTCAATTCGATATCATTATCTCCAACATCACTTCCTGCAACAACTTGGGGTTTAGTGACGAGGAACTGCAAGAAGAAGGAAAAAGTCATAACATGGCACTTAATATTACAGTCAACTGCCAGGACGTTGCTTTGGCCAGCGTGCTGGTAGACACCGGATCGACTCTGAATGTTATGCCAAAGTCGACATTAATGCGACTATCATTTTAGGGATCCCCGATGAGGGCCAGTGAGGTCATCGTCAAAGCATGTGAAGGATCCCGAAAAGTAGTTATCGGTGAAATTGATCTTTCCATAACTATCGGTCCTCACACTTTCCAAGTCACTTTCTAGGTCATGGACGTCCGGGCAGTATACAATTGTTAATTAGGAAGACCTTGGATACACCAGGATGGGGCAGTCACTTCGACACTGTACCAGAAGCTGAAGTACGTCAAGAAAGACTAACTAGTCACAGTCTGCAGAGAACAAGCCTTGATCATGAGCAACTTATCGTCATCCACTTATGTAGAACCAGAGGAGGTTGTTGGAAATCAGTTTCAAGCACTTTCGATGAGAAATGACAATCAATCCAAAAAAAGAACATCGATTTCCTCGTACAAAGATGCTCTCGAATTAATCAAAAGTAACAATGTAAAGGGATGGGGACGGCTTATCATTCATACTAATAACAAAACAAAGGAGGGTCTTGGCTTTTCCTCAACCTGTACCCAGACTGCTACTAACGATGAAAGTTTTCATCCCATTCGGGACTTCTTCCACAGTGGAGGTTTCCTTCACCTAGTGCCTCAAGAAGTGCATACCATCAAGGAGGGAGACTCCCCCGAGACGGATGAAGAGTGGAAATCCTATCTTAACGAGGAAGGTTATATGTCTCAGGAAGAGGTGCCTACTCTATTTTGCTATCCCGCACAGAGTCTGAGATTTATACCAAGGTCAGATGTCAAAACGATATATGGAGATTGTGATCCAGAAGGATGTCGTGCTCCGCCAAACTCATTAGAGGAAGACACTTTAATGAAAGACAACTTTGACCACGACTATTATAGCCCAATGGATGGCCTGCCTATCTGGCAGTCGTACCCGGGAGACTTGGGCCAAGAAAGTCAGCCCAACGATGCATATCAACTGAGCATTATTGAAAAGAATACCTGCATCCCCACCATGTCATGGGATCAACACTCAGGGTATTCAGAAAATATCCAGCACGACGATGAATTTGCAAAGCTTGCACGGCTAGAATTCATCAATTATACTTTTCCTGAGGTCAACGTCATCGAAAGGGATGACTCCCCCAGTTCCAAAGAAGTGTGGGACACCTTAGGACAACCGAGCGGCAAGTTCGACTACTTGGTCAAGTACACCGCCCCTGAAAGCTCTCATATCAGGTTTGAAGACATCCAGCCTACTGGATGAGGAGATTTACCTGAGAGCGCGAACATTATGCAAGATACAACTGAAGAATCCTCCTACGACAACCCTGCCTGGGAGACAGATTCCAACGATCTTGCTCCGCCAGAAATCATCGTCATTTCTGAAGACAAGTCAAGAAATTAAGGTACCAGACTTTGTGATTCACCGAGGAGTTCGCCGCCAATGGGTTGTTGTCGACGTTTCGAAAGTCGTTCATAAGTCTAATTAATTGTCGTCTTTAACTTAACCTTTCACCCTGCCCAGGTGAAACAGATGTTTTGATAGGGCTCACTTTCTGTAAATGTGTCCACTTCGCTTAGCCCAAAGCGACAGAGTTTTGTTTTATAGGGCTGTAGTTTCAAGAATCGACCAAATCATAAATAAAATAACGTCGTTCTGTAATTTCCGCATTTATTATTGTTTTCTCTTTTTTCTTCTTCAGAAAATGGTAATCCTAAAAAACAACTCAATAATAAAAACAAGCAGTTTTCCAAAGAAAATACACTGCACACACTCTTGGATTCTCTCTATCTCTTCTAAAACAAATCATCACGTCGTGCAGTTTGCTTGTTTTAAACCCCATTGAAACATACTATCCAATGCCTTCTCCTAACTTTAAATTCCCGGTATTTGAGGCTGAAGAAGAAGGTAACGAGGAGATTCCAGAAGAGATCTCCCGATTACTCAGACAAGAGGAAAGGTCTATTAAACCTCACACAGAGCTGTTGGAAATGGTCAACTTAGGTTCAGAAGAAAAGAGAAAAGAAGTCAAGATTGGGGCGCTGCTCAGTCTAACTGTCAAAGAAAGTTTGATAAAGCTTCTTAAACAATTCCTCGATGTATTCGCTTGGTCCTATCAGGATATGCCAGGACTGGATACCAGCATCGTGGAACATCATCTACCGTTAAGATCAAAATATCCGCCAGTAAAACAAAGGTTGAGAAGAACTCACCCAGACATGTGTCATACCCCAAATTTTGACCACCAAGTTTTCCCGTCGTTGTGTAAATCATCACCACAATATGGATGAACCATCATGCCTCATCAGTCTCCCCAAAGAGGGGTGAGCACTCACCACAAACAAGAATTAGGGTTTCAAGCCCTCTCAGAGCACTTAGACAAAGGATCAATCAAGGAATGACATGATCTTCGACTTGTATAACTTCTCAAACACCTATAAAGGATCAAGAAGACTCCCACATCAAGAATTAAGCACAAAGTTGCAACCTTCCAAGTGGATTAAGCCTCAAGATCGCCAGTGTCACCAAATTAGGGTTTTGGTAGACCAGGGCCTCCAGATGGAAATTTTCCTCTGGGCATGAGGCAATGCTTCAAAGCATAACCTAAGATACTTCATGGGACCCCATGGACCCAATCATCAAGTCAATTTAACCTCAGGGGATGCATTTACCAAAAACCAAGAATTAGGGTTTCTTGACCTAATTCACCCCTAAGTTGACTTTTGGGACAAAACATGAGCCAAGACCTCAAGACATGATTTGAGGGTCTCCAATACACCATATTGATTCATTTGTAACAATGTATTGATCCAAGAAGCTTGATCTACGAGTTTCAATTTCATCTAGACCACAATTAGGGTTTTGAAGAAAAAGTGAATTGTATCTTTGATTTTTGACCAGGACATGCTCCAAAAACTTGGTACATGATTCCATACACCCTATATCACCTATGGAATCTATCTATTAAGTTTGATTTAAGTCAAGGACTTGATTTCATAGAGGATCGCACAGTTTGAATTTCATCTGATAAAAAGTAAACTGGACAAAAAGTCAAAGTTTGACATTTTGATTTTTTGGTCAACCAAGGTTCCTTAACCCTAAAATGATGTTAATGTGTGATTGGAATCATCATTCATCAAGAAAAACCAAAGAAAGTGACATAACTTGTAAAAGGGTAACCATAAAAAACTTAGAATTTTTCTAAGTTATGAAACAAAATGGCTAGGGTACCAACTTCCAAGGATCATAACTTGAGATCCAAGCAACCATTTTGGATGGTCCAAAGATGGATTTGTAGCTCTCATGGCATACTTTAAAAGTGTCAACTACATCTCATTCCAATTCTTCATGGATTTTTAGTTATGGAGTGATCAAAATGGCTGAAAACATGAAAATCACATTTTTCCAACACTTAGTGAAATTTTCACTAAGTCAAATCTGCCTTACTTTTTCCAAAATGTAGGGACAGTTTTCACCTTGATCCAAGTCAAACCAGGTCTTGGGTTGGACATCAAAGTTGATGTATGCCATGAGGGCTTTCTAACAAGTACCAGATCATCTCCAAATTCCATTTGAGCAACGAGATACAACCCTTGAAACATGGCATCATTAACTGATTTTTCCAAGACAGATTTTGTAGATTTTGTGCATTTTGCTCGATTTGATCAAATCTGACAAATCCAAGCCTTGTCATAATTGTGGACACATCTGAGGATCAAATCCAAGGGGGGTGATCTGATCTCCAAGCCTCCAAAGTCCATGAATCTTCAAATAGCATGCCAAACCTAAAAAGGCTAAAGATGCTTTAAGACTTCAATTTTGTTTTCAAGCATTCAATGGATGCACCAAGGTGGCATGAACTAAGCCTATTCCAACTGAATTCAGTCCAAATTTATCTCTGAACCAAAGCTACAAAGCATGTGCTCTAACCTCTAGTCAATGGCTAGAGGAGACTTAAGATTCCAAAGTGATCCAATTGGCCAACAGTCTGTTGTAGTTGCCACACACTATTGCTTGCAAAACAAACTTTATCTACTATAAATAGAGCTCAATTGTGCTCAGTTTGAGTACACCAAAGCACTACAACACTTGCTTTCCTCAAAATCCATTTCTCTAGGCCAAAATGCCTTCTTTTGCAAAGTAACTCTGAGTTTTTGAGTTAGAGAGCAATTCCATCACAGCTCATGATCCAAACACATCCAATATGTCATATCTAAGCTGTCCAAACTCTCACATGTGACTTGTAACACCAAAATCACAAAGTCCCCTCTCAAAACCTCAAAATTGGACTTTTTTGCATTTTTCAAGCCATGTCTTGATTCAGTCACTTTCAAAACCAGATAAAACCTCAAACACACTCCAAATATCATCCTTGAACTGTCCCAAATGGTTCCCCACATCTGGAACACCATTTGAGAGAGTTTCCATATTGATCACTTTTGCCCTTTTTGCAAGAAAGAGCTCAAACTTGTTCCTGAGGATTCCAGCTCGTTCCAACCATTCTAAAAGCTTCTAAGGGATCAATTGAGAGTGTCCAGAACATCAAATTACTTCTGGCACAAGAAGCTTGGCAGATTGCACAACAAGCTCCTAAAGAGGTAAGCATCACAACTTGAACTCTTTGAAGTATGCATTACTTTAAAGTCCACTGATCATGCACATCTCATACATGTTATATATCTTGTGTTTGAACCAATTCATCATGTAATTCATGCCTGTAACAAGAGGTAGCATAGAAAATGCAATTATAGGCATATTTCAAGAACACTATCGGGTTTTGAAATAGGAGCCTCATCTAAAAAAAACCACCACCACCATTGGATTCCTTATGAAATTCTAGGCAGGATAGACCTAAATTTTGTCCCAATCCATGGAGAAATGAGAAAGTTACAAGCTTCACGTTTTTGGCCAAAACCTTGCCTTGCCTTGCCTTGGCCAGGCCAAAAACAAGGCATGCCTCGTGTATTCATGGGGTGGTTTTGATACACGGATGTATCACCACCCCAGTGGTAGAAGGCGCACGCTGCACACAAGAGGTCTGGGGTTCGAATCCCCCTCGCCCTAGATCCTCTTTTTACCACTTTTTCCATTTTTTTTAATATTTGTCATGTTATTTTAAATTATTTGGAAAATTAATAACTCTCTCAATTTTAATGATTTTTGATTGGTTCTTTTTGCAAAAAATCACAAAATGTTAAAATATTTTATTCCACAAAAAATCAGATTTATATTAATTATTTAATATAGTTGATATTTTTGTAAATAAATTCATTTTTAATTGTTTTAAACACTTTTAAAAGTGGATTTTTATCTTGAAAATCAAACCCAAATGAGTTTTAATTCATCTTGTGATTAAAACCTCATTTTTCAAACCTTAACCAAAAATCACAAGTTGTTTATTCAAGCTTATTTGGTATTTTATCATTATTTATTGATTTTCTTTAAGAATTTACTTTTAAAAATGATAAAATTAGGGTTTCTTTGATTTTCACCCTCACAAATCTTTGTCAAACACTCATGGGCCTCTAATAGAGTGTAAAACCCAATCCCCTTTAACCAAAACCATATTGGGCCTCAGATATTGTATAAGTCCCGACACGAAAAAAAATCTCGGCGCGATCGCCATTGTAAAATAATTTTTGGGCCTCTCCTTGAGTTGTAAGCCTCATCACTTGTACAAAAACACATTTGGGCCTCTAATAGAGTGTAAGACCCATTCCTTGTAAATAAGATACCTTGTTGGGATTCAGACATTGTATAAGATCCACTGTGTTTTCAAAAACCTAGGGTTCCAAGCCCTCTCAGAGCTTTTAGACAAAGGATCAATCAAATAATGACATGATCTTCAACTTGTTTAAACCTCTCAAACATCCACAGTGGATAAAGAGGACTCCCACATCAAGAATCAATGACAAGGTTGAAGCATTCTAAGTGGATCAAGCCTCAGGATCGCCAGTGTCACCAAATTAGGGTTTGGTCGACCAGGGCCTCCAGATGGAAATTTTCCTCTGGGCATGAGCCAATGATTCAAAGCACAACCTAAAATGCTCCAAGGGACCTCATGGGCCCAATCATCAAGTAAATTTAGCCTCAGGGGATGCATTCATAAAAAATCAGGAATTAGGGTTTTTTGACCTAATTCACCCCTAAGTTGACTTTTGGGAAAAAACATGAGCCAAGACCTTAAGAGATGATTTGAGGGTCCCTAACACATTACATTCATCCATTTGTAAAAATGGATTAATCCAAGAAGCTTGAGCAACAAGTTTCAAACTCATCAGAACCACAATTAGGGTTTCGCGAGAAAAGTCAACTGTGCCTTTGACTTTTGATCAGGACATGCTCCCAAACCTTGGGACATGATTCAATACACCTTATAACCCCTATGAAATCAATCCATCAAGTTTGATTTAGGTCAATGACTTGATTTCATAGAGGATCGCACAGTTTGGAGTTCATCTGACAAAAAGTCAACTGTGCACAAAAGTCAACTTTGACTTTTTGAGATTTTTCACAATTATGGTTCTTTGAACCTAAAATGATGTTAATGTGTAATTGGGATCATCATTCATCAAGAAAAATCAAGAAAAGTGGGATAACTTGTAAAAGGGGTAACCATAAAAACTTAGAAATTTTCTAAGTTATGGAACAAAGTGGCTAGGGTACCAACTTTGGAGGATCATATCTCCTAAATCACAAGGACATTTTTCCCCATTCCAAGTTGGATTTGTAGCTCTCATGGCCCTCTACAAAAGCTTCAACTACACCTCATTCCAATTCATCATAGATTTTGAGTTATGATTGGGTCAAAATGGCTGAAAACATGAAATGTTACTTTTTCCAACACTTAGTGAAATTTTCACTAAGTCATAATCTGTTTCACTTTTTCCAAAATGTAAGGGCATTTTTCAGTTGGATCCAAAAAGTATCAAAACAAACTATGATCACACATATGTTGTATCATATGACGGCTTTCCAAAATGACCAAGAACTTCACCAAACTCAATCTGAGCAAGAAGTTATGACAGTGGCAATATGTGATCGCGACTTTCTGAGTCTAACGTTTACTAACTGCAAGTGCACAGCCTATCACGTAGTAATAAAGATATCGATCCCACAGAGACCTGATAATCAACCTAGTGCTACGGTTTGCTACTGTGTTTAGCTAAGGCGAAGATGTTTTGGTTTTTAAGTTCAAAAAGGGAAACTAAAGGGAATCTAAATTTTTGGAATAAACTAGTTAATATTAGGATATCGGTACGTAACTTAGTATACCATCATGGATTCAATAAAATCTAAGCGTATAAAATTAAGTCACATTATATTTCTATAGAAAATATCAGTTTAAAAGCCCTCACCTCACACTCTCGTGGATCTTGCTTCGGACTATATTCCTAAATCATAATGTCTACTCTCGTTAGCCCATTTGAGTTTAAAAACACTTTTTGAAAACTAATATAGTCTAATTAACTTTAAAGCGTTCTCGCTGTTTTTAAAACCAATGCCCGATTTCAGCTATCCGGGTAAAATCTCACACTCTCGCGGATCTTGATCCTAACCTTTACTACCTTTTTACTCTCGTAACAAAAGTCCAATTTTAATTAAGAAATCGCGGCCAGAAAATAAGTTATTTATTGTTTTAGCTTAGAATTCTCGAATCCATTCCGGTTAACTTAATTACATACCGATAAATCGGATTTAGCTAGACATATTAATTAAAACAAACATGCATAAAAATAAATTATGAAACTGTAAATTAAACATTGCGATGAGAAAAGATAATGCTATTATTAAGATAATGAATAAAAACCTGATAAATATGCAGTAACTTGTTTCTAGCAATTCCTCCACAAGTTGGTAGGCTTTTGCTTGATGTACCGGAATAACGAATGATGAAGGCAAGATTGAAAACAAATCCTAAACTACGATGCAATAGCTCCTCAATGTGAGAAACTATCACTAATTCAGGTAATGGTAATCAAGGAATGGGAAATGGGAAACAAACAAGGAATGAAAGGAAAGTAAAAATTCGGGAAGTAAATTCTGCAGCAATTCGGGTAAAATTCTCTATATCGTGTGTGTTTGTTGCTCTTCAATCCATGCAGTATTTATAGCCAAAGCATTGCCTTAACGTTAGAGAAAATATAGGAGCACTACTTTGGTGGTTGAGAAATCCAAGGGAGGCTGGCTCAAGTGAGTTGAAACTGAAGTTGAGAGAATGTAGGAGAACTACTCAACGTGCGTCTGACTTGGCCTCTTTTTTTTTCAAGTCTGCGTTCTGAACATAATGACCACTTTGGTGCGCATGACGGTCGTGATACAAGTTTGACGAGCGTGGTGCGCTTTTGTATTGCGTGACGGTCGTGGTAAGTGTGCGACGGGCGTCACACACACCACTTTTCATTTTCTACTCTTTTTCTTGGCATTTCTTCCTGTTTTTCTACTTTGCTCCTTTTTAGCTTGGACAATGAAATACCTGTGAAAACACTAGAATACTTACGGAATAATCGGAACTTGGGCCGAAATAACATAATTATTAGTTGTAAATCAAGGCAAATATATGATACATTTTCGTGTTATCAAACTCCCTTACACTTGAATCTTTGCTTGTCCTCAAGTAATTAGTCAATAAGAACGTCGGACAAGTTTCATCGAGCGCACACACATGACATACCTTTTGTTTTGAAAAATGTTTTGTAAGGCATTTTGTTAAGAAGATGGATACTCAAGTAAAACAATAAAGATACATTAGCGACACAAGCAACAAGCATAATCATAGACCTCCCCTCTACACAAGCCAGTTCTAATCATTCTATTATAGCTCAACCTAAAGTTTCTCGTATCTGTTTCACCCAGTTTAATTCTAGCACAATTACATTAAGCCATTTGCCTTTACACGTACGTAGTGGAGTAGCCGGTTAGTGACTTTGATCCTTTTTAGCACGGGGTCTGGTACACAAGTGTGGTAACCCTTTGTGTATATCCTAATCGTAGGTTGCGGGGGATCGAACCGTAGTTCGCCCTACCGAGTTCAGAACCAGGTTCCTCTGAACCAACCAACAATGGATTCTTCCTTTTCTTTTGTAATACTTTTGCAACCGTAGGTTTGGTGCATTTTTTCAATTTTTTACAATAGCGAAAGATATTTAATAATTCAGAATCAAACACTTATCTTCATCGGCTCTCCACGTGGTTTGTGTTTAAGACGGTGCTGACTGCTATTATAAACTACTAGGGGTTACTTTAGAACTAAAACTAAGGGTATCGGTATAATGGGTATTGAAACTGATCTCGCATATGCAAGAGGTCTAAGGTGTCAAGACGGTATCAATCTTGTTAAATTTTTCTCGATTTCCTAATAAAACCTATGTTTTGGTATGTTAAGTTGTGCAATGATAAAAAAATTTGTTATAGCTGAATAAAGTGGGGAAATTTTGAATTGTACGAAAATTTCATGTAAATGCTTCTTCATTCGAAAGGAAATGCGGAAAGGGAATACGTAAGGGAAAATAAAAGGTACCTCTCCCACACTATATCGGACATTGTCCTCAATGTTTCGATATAAACGCGGAAAGAAACTACAAAAAGAGATAAAACTAGAACAAAAATAAAATCTAAATCTAATGAGGTCCACGTCCTCTGCCTCGGGTGCGAGCGCGTCCATTCTGGGCTACATGATCTGGGATGCCTACGTGATGTATATAATCATGTAGGGTTTGCACGCGTAGCGTCAGGGCACCCATCTCTTCTATCACACCGTCGATCCGTTGTCCTTGGTGGACTTGCCCCTGTTGGATTTGTCGCATTAGGCTCATCATCTCATTGTACTGCCTCTGTTGTCGTTCCTCTGTTTGGGCAGCCAATTGGTTTTGTTGCCAAATACCCCTTAAGATTTCTTCATTAGTGACAGGGTCTTGTTCTGGGGTGGCGCGACGACGGCGTCTGGTGAATGTTGAGGCTTCTTGGGCAGGAGGCGGTGGGTTCTCATAAGGTGGCTGATCCATTTCTTGCTCCATTTCATCAGCTGCTTCATTATTTTGGTTTTCTTGGGCAGCCACATTAGGCTCAGGAGCACGGAGATCAAAAAGCCAATTTTCTTGTCTTTGAGGGTCGATGCGGTCTCTGCATGGCATGGTGATGCTCCTGATTATTCCGGTACGGACCACTGGATGGAATCGTCCATCCACCCTTGATTTAATAAGGTGGGAGGAGTGACAATACTCGGTGTCCAGGAACTCAGGTGGTATGGAAGGAAGATTAGTGAGGTTGTCTTCTAGACCAAGGCCGAGTGCGATAGAGGTTACTATTCCTCTGAAGTAGAAAGGTTTAGAGCCTCAAGCACAGTTGGCGTGGATGTGCGACAGAAGGAACAGAGCTGCATTAATTGGTTTAGGATGGAGCACACAGCGAAGGAAAAATAGCTCCTTGGAGTTTACCTTATGGTTGTTGTCCCTCGCGAAGATTGTGTGTCCCAGAACTCTGTGGAAATACCGTATTGTTGGGTTGTGAATGTAGGTTGCGTTGAGGCTGTCCCAGCTTGAAGCGGCTACACCTGTAAGTCGATTCCAAAGGTCAAAAGCTTCTTGGAACCATGCATCGTTAGGAAAACGGCAATGTACATTCTCACCATGATGGAATCCAAGCATTTGGGCGAGTCGGTTCTGGCCCACCTTATACTCAGAGCCAAACATGCGGAATGTAGCTACACCGGAAAGTTGGCTTGTTTCTCCTGTAGGTGTAACATAAGTGAAAGAACTCAGAAATTCCAGAGTCAGAGCTTCATAGGTAGGTTACCCTTGTGTACAGATCTGCCATAAACCGGCATTTTGAAGCATCCAACAGACACCTTCTAGCATACCCAACTCTTCAAGGCTGGTAATGTGGACGTACCGAGTCGGTTGGAAAGAACGTTAGTAGAAACTAATGTAATTCGCTCTTTGGCGCTCACCTGCTTCTCCCTCTCTGAATGTAACAGTGGAAAGGTCAGGAGCTTGTCTGTTGCGTCTGGCCATGGTGCATGCAAAGTGAAATAGGTTTAATGGAGGAAATGGGTAAGAGTAAGAGTTGTTCTGTGAGAATGAGAATGTTTCGTGAGGTTTAAATAAGAGGGTTTGGAAATATGAAGTGTTGGAGTGAAATTTGGATTAAATTTGAGGGGTTTATGGAGAGTAATGTGAGTGGGACGGTTAAGGAAGGTGAAAAGAGAGTGGGTCATTTGAAAAGAATTTGAAGAGAAAAGAAGATGAAGAGAAGAGGGTTTCTGTCATAACAGAGAGCGCGTTTAAAACAGGTATGACGCTCGTCACGGACCCGTCACGGTCGTGAGCCGTGTTACGGTCGTGACAAGGGCGTTACGCCCGCTCACAAAATCCGCTATTCTCACAGAAGCAAAATAAAATCTGGCATATTATATATATTGGATCATGGCAATTATCAATGGCAGTAAAATACGAGATAAACATTAGAATGCATAATAAATGACTGAAACAAATTAAAATAGGCAGGAACATTATATCATCAACTCAACCACAAGCAATAAACATGAATTGAATACTTTATTAAAATTGGAAATTCATAACAGTGCATTCAAAATAAAATTGCAGTTGAAATTGAATTGAAATAAACTTGTTCCTTGACATTAAAAAGAAATAGCAGTAAAGTAAAAGGTTCTAGAACATTAAAAGAAAAACAATTAAATGGAAAATTGCATTGTGATAGAATTAGCCGCTTTGCTTCTTCAAAGATTCCACAGCTTGGTTTAGATGGTCAAATTGCTCCACAGAGATGTCCGTTAAGTTAATGGCATTGAGGCGCATAGTCTTGAGTTCATCCTTCATATCTTGAAGTGCAGTGCGGAAGGCTTCGAGAGTGGCATGTATGTTAGCAGGGGGGACAGTATCAGTTTTATTCATGGGATGCTCAGGGTAATCATGATAGTGAGGAGGAGTTTCAGGGTCAATCTCAATGTTAGACACATGACTACCAAAATCTCTTTCAGGCAGGGGCTCATCTAAATCATATAGCCAGTTGTGGCGGTTATGCACACTAGTTCGCTCATGATCGGGCAGTGTAAACTATGAAACAACTTCATTATTGATCAGGAGTTGAAACAGAGGTGGTCCAAGATTCCTAATGAGTCCTCGGTTAAAATAGAAAGTTATGTTCATTGGCCTATATTCGCCTAGAGGGTTCACTCGGGAAAGTCGTTTTCTAAATCCCATGGCATCAGCAATTTTAGTTACGAGGCCACCTATAAAAATGGGACCGCGGTCAGCTTGAGCAATCCTGCGGAGATTGTCGAGCATAAAAGTGGCTCCATTAACGGGTCGGGATTGGAACACACAAAACATGATAAACAGCCCGTCTCTAGAGATTAGGGTGTCATTCTCGGCTTTTCCAAAAAGGGTAAAGGCTAAAATCATGTGAAAGTACCTTATGGTCGGGTTGTGAATTTTAGTGGACACCATAGGGTGCGGGTCATGATGAGGTTGTCCTGAAATACTACTCCTGAAAAGGTCCAGTTCATCTTCCATTACCAAATCTTCCTGTGCCATAGTAAAAATGTCGGGTCCATTGGGAAAATCCAACAGGTCCGCAATCTCTCTAATGTTGAAACGGCACGTGTATCCAAACAGCCTAAAGGTTATGTTACCCCTATTAAATCCCGTGTCATAGTTAGGGTTGTAGGACAAAGAGCTTAGAAATTCTAGGGTCAGCGACAGTCTTTTCTAAAATTTGTTTTATTTCTCTGTTCGAAACCTCGACTTGTCCGCTAGTTTGTGGATGATATGGTGTTGCCACACGATGTTTGACTCCGTATTTTGATAGCGGTTTATCGAATATTTTAGATATGAAATGGGAGCCACCGTCACTAATGACAAGTCTTGGTACACCAAATCTAGGAAATATTATGTTCTTAAAGAGCTTTATCACTACTCGTGTGTCATTTGTAGGGGAAGCTACAGCCTCAATCCATTTGGAAACGTAATCGACAGCGACGAGTATGTACTGGTTACCAAAAGAAGACGGAAATGGTCCCATGAAATCTATTTCCCACACGTCAAAGACTTCTACTTCTAGAATGCCCTTTTGAGGCATTTCATCGCGTCTAGAGACGTTACCAGTGCGTTGACACCGGTCGCAATTTATAACCGCGATATGGACATCTTTCCATAGAGTAGGCCAAAAGAGGCCAGCTTACAAAATCTTAGCACAAGTCTTTGAAGTGCTTGCGTGCCCACCATAGGGCGCGGAATGACAATGAGAAATTATGTCTTCCACCTCATCTTCGGGTACACAACGACGGAAAATTCCATCGGCGCCCCTCTTGAAGAGAAGTGGTTCGTCCCAATAATAGTGTTTAAGGTCGTGGAAGAATTTCTTCTTTTGTTGATAGGTTAGATCATGTGGTAGCACTCCAGCTGCTAGATAGTTGACAAAGTCAGAATACCATGGCAGCGTGGTTTTAGTGTAAATAGATTCTACCACTTCATTAGTTTCTGTATCAGTATAAGTCAGGGATTGTTCTATTGTATTGCTTTCTAACTGGGCTAAGAGTCTTTCGTAAGGGAATTCGTCATTAATAGGTACTTGGTCTGGTTGGATGTTTTCCATTCTCGACAAGTGGTCAGCTACTACATTTTCAGTGCCTTTCTTGTCCTTGATTTCCAAGTCGAATTCTTGTAGAAGTAGAATCCACCTCAGAAGTCTCGGTTTGGCGTCCTTCTTGCTTAATAGGTACCTGATTGCGGCGTGATCGGTGTAGATGATTATTTTTGCTCCTACTAGGTAGGAACAAAATTTATCTAATGCGAACACGACAACTAAGAGTTCCTTTTCTGTGGTAGCGTAGTTCATTTGTGCATGATCCAAGGTTCTACTGGCATAGTAGATTGCATGAAGCTTTTTGTCCTTTCTTTGCCCTAGGACTGCACCTACAGCATAGTCACTTGCGTCGCACATGATTTCGAATGGTTTATTCCAATCTGGGGGTTGCATAATGGGTGCTGATATTAAAGCTTGCTTGAGTGTTTGAAATGCGTTCAAGCATTTGTCATCAAAGACGAATTCAACATCTTTCATTAACAGCTCAGTCAGGGGTTTGGTTATCTTTGAGAAATATTTAATGAAACGTCGGTAAAAACCGGCGTGTCCTAAGAAACTTCTTATTTCTCTAACGACTTTGGGTGGCTGGAGATTTTCTATTACTTCTATTTTTGCTTTGTCAACTTCGATTCCTCTGTCGGATACTATATGTCCTAGCACGATTCCTTGTCTGACCATGAAATGGCATTTTTCCCAATTGAGTACCAGGTTGACTTTTACACATCGTTCGAGCACCATTTCGAGGTTTGATAGACATCCTTCGAAACTTTCCCCACAGACAGAGAAATCATCCATGAAGACTTCCATTATACCGTCTAAGAAGTCCGAGAAGATGGACATCATACATATCTGAAATGTTGCGGGTGCGTTACATAATCCGAAAGGCATTCGTCGGTAGGAAAAAGTTCCGTAGGGACCTGTGAAAGTAGTTTTTTCTTGGTCGTCAGGATGGATAGGAATTTGGAAGAATCCTGAATATCCGTCTAAATAGCAAAAATGGGAGTGTTTAGCCAGACGTTCAAGCATTTGATCTATGAATGGTAGAGGGAAATGGTCTTTACGAGTGGCTTTGTTTAGTTTTTTATAATCGATACACATTCTCCATCCGGTTTGAGTACGTTGTGCTACAGATTCGCCTTTTTCATTGTTGATGACTGTAACACCTTTCTTGGGTACCACGTGAACTGGGCTAACCCATTCACTATCTGATATTGGGTATATGATTCCTGCTTCTAACAGCTTTTGTACTTCTTTCTTAACGACATCACTCAGAATGGGATTGATTCTCCTTTGAGGTTCTCTAGAGGTTTTACAGTCTTCCTCAAGCATGATGCGATGTATACCGATAAAGGGGCTTATTTCTTTCAAGTCTGAGATGTTATAGCCTAAAGCAGTCGGGTACTTTCTCAGGACATGCAATAATTTCTCGGTTTCTATTTGTCCTAAGTCCGCGTTGACTATAACTGGTCGTTCGAGTTCTGTATCTAGTGTCGCTCCCGAGGATTTTCATCCATGGTACAAACGCGAAAGTGGCGCGGAAAATAGAGTCACCAGCAATGTGTATTTATCCCAAGAGAGGGAAAGGAAACACTGCGTAAACCAGAGGGAAGGAAAAGAGCATGGTCTCACGACTAAGAGAAACGGGTAAGGGAGTCGGTTACGCGAAGGGAAGGTGTTAGCACCCCACGCGTCCATCGTACTCGATGGGATCCACGCTTGTTGTCTCGATCAAAGGGTGTCGTCATCTGAAGCTCCGCTGTTACTGGACCGGAGAAGGAACAAGAACGGAAAGAACGGAGAAACGAAGGAGAAAACAAAAAACAAAAAAAAAAGTGACTCAATAGGACGTCCTTGGAGTCCTAGGCCTACGTATTCCCTCAGGAACAGGAAAATCAGAGTCAACGTAGTTCGGACACGAACTATGGGGGAAGGTTGCTCGCCAAGACATCGTCGTCTTGTGCCTACGTATCCTCAATCGAACGAGAAAGAGGAAATCAGAGCAGTCGTAGTTCGACCTAACAAGGTCGGTTAGTGTTTTTTTTATGAGCGACGTTAGATTCGCGTCCGGCAGTTAGGGTCGATGCCTGTTTACGACGAGACGGAAGTAACGTGCCCTTTTCTGAAAATGGTTTGAACTTGAACGATCCCGAAGGATAAAAAGATTTGAATTTGTTTTTGTGTTTTTTAGACAGAAGTGGATTGAAGTTAGTTCGTAACTTACATTGCACTAAAGTCTACCATGCGGGAACGAGTGAATCGCATGGTCGCCCCCAAATGGGACGTATGCTAAACACTCTAGAAGAGGAGGGGAGACCCCTCGTTCTTCATTTCCTACACTTAAGGCTCGAGTGCAATATTCATTGTATTTATTAAGTGTTTTGGAAGTGTTATGAGATGAGAGGAGAAGACTCAAAGGATAATAAAACTCTAAAGGGAAACTAAATGTTCCTAATGTTATCATGCAAAGGATACCCTAGGGTTACTGAGGTTTAGGAGAAAAACAACTACCTAAGACCTAATGGTAATCCTACTCCAAACTTAATCAGAAATTAAGTTGGACTAGGTAGCTCTAAGGGAAAAGGAATCCAAGACTTAAACAAGTCTTGAGATTCAAGGGAAAAGAAAGAGTGAAAGAGATGAAGAAAAAAGAGAGGTAGAAGATGAGAAGCAAAGATGGGGCAGCAAGCACATCATTCACATCATACTCAATTCACATCAATAATCATGCTCCAAAAATTCACACAAGAAAACTCAAGTAAGCAAGTAAGAGCAAACATGAAAGGATGCAAGCAAACTTGCCTAAGAAGCATAATTAAACATCATTAAACCTTACACAAAGAAGGAATGAGAAAAGTAAGATGAAGATGAAAACAAATCAGAATTCAATCCATGTCATAATCATCTAATCCAAACCTGTAAGAATGCTTCACATTGACATGCATTAAGAACCAAAGAGGCAACAAACAAATGATAATGCTATGCATCATACAAATCAAACCATAATGATCATATGAGATGGAAACATGATGTGAATCCAAGGGGCAATAGCAAATGTGAAATGATAAATGCAAAACCAAACTCAACATGTCAAGAAAGAATCATGCACATTACATCCAGATATGTTCAAGAAAGAAGGCAATTTCAAACCACAAAGTTAACCTTGAAAGGAAACACTCATTTATGACCAAGTAATGAACAAGTAAGCATGGATAGGTCATTAAGATGACACAAGTCAGAAGAAAACACACATTTATCATTTCATGAAAAGTTCCCAAGCACGAAGAGGTTATAGCATGAGACGAGTTCAAATAAAGGCAACAAAGTAGGCATACAACCATGGCAAGTTTCAATCAATCAAGAACACAATCAAAGGAGCATAGAAAGACCTATAAAATAATGAAAAGAGGATTTAGCACATGGAGTTTCAATCAAGAACAAGAGGGAAGAACAATCCCTAAATGGTTGCACAAGTGCACCTCTAAACAATTCACAAAGCTCGTGTACATCCAAACAACTACGCATGCATTGTGTCACTCAAGAAAAATAGTTAAGAGTTTGGAAAAAATTATGAAAAATTAGACATAGCAAGGTGAGGTCAGGGGCTCGATGTGTCCAAAAGGTGTGCTCAATATTGTGTGAAGAAGGTGCTCAAACAATGTCAAACATTAGGCAATACGTAAAGGAATGAACACACAAGTCAAGCTTCAAAACAAATTCAGCTATGGACCAAACATTAATGGAAAAAATGCCAAACCAGTATCAAAGTGTTCTATATACATGTGACTAAGTGTGTGCAAAAATTAGGATCAATCACAAGTGGGAAACATTAAAATCAAATCCCTAACATGCAAACTAGGTCAACTTGAACACCTTTGATTATAAAATTCGAATTAATTATCAAAATAAAATAAAAATGAAATTAAAAAAAATATAAAATTAAATAAGAGATTAAAAAAAGGTTCATGAATTTTTTTGGAATTTTTTGATAAAAGAAAGTATTTTTAATAATTAAAAAATGGTAAAGAAAATAAAAAAAAGAAAATAAAAAGAAGAAAATAAAAGTGAAGAATAAAAGAGGGGTGCAGGAGTAATGGAAATGAGAAGGCCACGAAATGGGCCAGCACCGCGGGGGGTGCGCATATGAAACTGGGCGCAAGGCCCAAATAATACTCTCCCTTTATTCAGAAAATTCTTAAATAAAATAAATAAAAAATAAAATAAAAAAACAGAATAATAAAATGTGTAACAAAAGACAATGTGATCTGCCATCAATTGGTCATCCCAACTTAAGTCATAAAAGACAAAATAGAAATAAGAAAAGTAGAAAAAACAAAAAAACAAAACGCAAAGATCAATGAGGATGCGCCACCTCATCCACTTCCCCAACCTCATGCAAAACAAACCCTCTTGCACGTGAACAGTACCGCTGCACCGGGAACACGAAGATAGTCCGGCCGGCCACCGCCGCCGGCGGCTGGCGCGGCCGAAAACGCGTGTAGACCAACCCCCCCCCTCAATTTTTTGCGTACTATCCGAATATGCACTTAGTTTTTCGTAAAAAAGCCTCTATGACCATAAAAAAATCAGTTTAAAGCAACTAAGCACATGACTACACATCACCAAATCAAGACAACCGATACACAAACTTGTAATACACTTCATGGAGGTTTCAAATATGCAATTAGATTACAAAAATACTCAATACAAACCATGGAAACTAAGCATTAAAGTAAGCACACAAAAATGAAATTTCAAGTATCACACACAAACAAGCTTTAAACCAATGCCTACATAGTGTAGGACTTCAGATGCAAATGAATGATCCTAAACATGGCCTAAAATGGAAGAAACGAGTTCATGAAAAATACCTAACGGAGTGGCTCTGTTGGCTCTTGAAAGCTTGCAAAAATGGAAGAAAGAAGCTCCTGCACTCTTTAAGGCACCACACAATGAAGATGCAACCCAGAAACGGCTAGAAAATGTGAAGAAAACCCAAATCTGAAAAATGGAAGTTTGAGAGAGAATGAGAATTTTTTATCTGAACCTACCCACTGCAGTCTTGTCTGAACGTTTTAGGGTTTGCTGAGTTTATATATGGTGGATTGGGATTAGTTTTGAGCCTGAAAATGTGATGGAGAGTTTGTTTGGGAATTTTGCCAAAAAAAAGAAAAAGGAAAATGAGAGTGTAGTACAGTTTGTATCACATGGAGGTGTTTTTTTTGTGTGCTTTTTTTAGTGTAAAATGGATCATGAAATGAGGGGTGGTGTACATAGCATGTGAGAGGAAAGAATGGTCAGAGGATACTTTTATTTCTATTTTCTCATTTATGTTACAAACACATGAAATGGTGCATGAGCATGTAGTGTATGTTTGGTCATATAAGGCAATGTTGTGGTGAGGTACTTGGTGATGAATTCGTGACCCTAACATGTACATAACCATGCTGCCATATAACTTCAAAATATACCATGGCATGCCTTGAAAAAAAGATTGGAAACCATGCACTTTAAATCAACATTACTTGAAGAATATGGATCCATTTGAGACAACCTTGAGGTCAATTGAAAATAAGAAGATGATAGAACAAAATTCATGTTGAAATTTGGTTGAAACAAGGACTTGAACCATGTGAAAATTTGTCATGAACATGTATCTTCAAATCTGCCAAAAAGGGACTTAGAAAAATTCTAAGTTTTTAAACTTGGCAAGATGAAAATAACTAACTTTGGAACACCATAACTCATCCAAGAACAACTCAACTGCCATGGTTCTTGTGCCCATTTTAAAGGGAATGCTTCGAACCACAACTTATATATGGAAAAGATTTACAAATGAAGCCTTGAACATGGTGAAAAGTGGTCTTGAAAGTGGCTAAAAACTTACTAAAAATAGTAAGTTTCTAAAACCCTAGTTTCCATTTTTAGTAACTTTTTCCAAATTCTTGATTTTTCATGAACCCTTGAACATTTCTTGACCGAATCTTGTCCATGGACCATATTTGACTTGAAAATCATGATGTTGACCTCAAAAAGTCAGGAGTTGACTTTTTCACTGCACAGTGGACTTATTCCCAATTCTCCTAATTCTCAATCTTCTGATCAATTGAAACCCTTCTGAACCAAATTGATGGACAATTCTCCAATCCTAGACACTTAGGGACATGAGGAATACCATAGAATCAAGTCTTGCCCAAAAATCAGAAATAAACTAATTTTATGGCAAACCCCGGTTCTGGTGCCTTCAGTCTAGGAGGAATCAGCACATCCTCCAAATCCAAATTCCTCTGAGTATGATGTGTATCCTGTCAGACAATGATGAGATGTGCCATTTGATGATAAAAACTCAAAGAACATGCCCATTGGAGGGTTAAATCCAAGAATCTCAAAACCCTAATTTGAACCATCATGCAAGGAGAGTGTGATTCCCTTGGAATTTCCTGTCAAGCTTGATCATATGATGAGGTGATGGACCCATTAAGATACCTTGAAGCCCAAGGCTCCTTTGCGGCTCAATTATTGGTAGTGTCAAGAAGCTTCCTCTCCCTCTTAGCCCCTTGGACAATACACATGAACTTTTGCTGAAACCCTAGAAAACATCTTCTTCTGGTGAATGAGGTTAGATACCTTGATCCCATGCTAAGAACCAATGATATGCAAAGATGATGATGCAAGAATGAAATGAAACATAAGCCAGTTAGTGCTAAAAGTAAGAGGGCAAATTTTGAGGTGCTACAGCTGCCCCTATTCAAACTTCTTGGATCCGAGGGTATGGAAGCAAAGGCTTCCTGACAATCGAGATACACGGAGATTGAATACCAAAATAACCTGGAAATTTGCAACCTGTGGGGGTAATGAAAATAAGAATGAATATGAGTATGACCGAAAGCGGACTCGAGAAGAATAAACGAGTACGACCGAAAGCGTACTCGAGAAGAATAAGCGAGTACGACCGAAAGCGGACTCGAGAAGAATAAACGAGTACGACCGAAAGCGGACTCGAAAAGGATAAACGAGTACGACCGAAAGCGGACTCGAAAAGGATAAACGAGTACGACCAAAAGCAGACTCGAAAAGGATAAATGAGTACGACCGAAAGAGGACTCAAAAAGGATAAACGAGTACGACCGAAAGTGGACTCGAAAAAGATAAACGAGTATGACCGAAAGCGGACTCGAAAAGAAAGAAATGGGTACGACCGAAAGCGGACTCGAAAAGGATAAACGAGTACGACCGAAAGCGGACTCGAAAAGAAAGAAATGAGTACGACCGAAAGCGGACTTGAAAAGGATAAACGAGTACGACCGAAAGCAAACTCGAAAAGGATAAACGAGTACGACCGAAAGCGGACTCGAAAAGGATAAACGAGTACGACTGAAAGTGGACTCGAAAAGAAAGAAACGAGTACGACCGAAAGCGGACTCGAAAAGGATAAACGAGTACGACCGAAAGCGGACTCGAAAAAGGATAAACGAGTACGACCGAAAGCGGACTCGAAAAGGATAAATGAGTACGACCAAAAGCGGACTCGAAAAGAAAGAAATGAGTACGACCGAAAGCGGATTCGACAAGAAAGAAACGAGTACGACCAAAAGCGGACTCAAAAAGGATAAACGAGTACGACCGAAAGCGGACTCGAAAAGAAAGACCGGCCGAAAACGCTCTTCCAACAAGGGTTATACCATATAAGATAACTCTACTAGGGATAACGAAATAGCAAAGAGTGCGAGGACGACTGAAAGCGAACTCGAAAAGAAAAACCCAGACGAAAATGGACCTTCCAACTCAAGATAAGAAGAATCACCAGATCTACAAAGATAACTCCGCTGGGGGAGAGAGAAATCTAAACAGACAACTCTGCGAGGGAGTGTAGGAAGGACCAACGAGAAGGACAAATCCACTGGTTGCGGTGTAATGTTAAACAACATCTCCTGAATCATGTTACTTTCTATTGGGGAAAGAAATCTGGTAAAGGATATCAAACCTGGCTTATGCTTCGAATGCACATGTTTGAATCTTTCTATGGCGTAATGCTCCATACGAAATGGAAATGCTACGCGTTTGGGAGGATGCTATGCAAAATGCTTATGCAATGCAAAAGAAACGTCCCAGTAAAATAAATGCTGAAGACAAAGGCAGCTCCACCGGGGATGACAAACTAAATTGTCCTCTGAAATAAGAGATCCTGCTAAGGAAGATTTCACTGAACGACTTCCTGATCACGAATTCTGTTGGAGATGACGACTCCGAGATAAGTTCCACCATGTTGGGGATAGGTAAGGATGAACATTGAAAATGGAACCCAGAGAGAAATTCTCTCCGCTGGGGATTACCAATGACTTCTACCTGGATCTGAAAGAATGCCAATGACAATTGGGCTTAAGACCTGATGGAGATATCAGCTGCTGTTGAACAAACTGCTGAGAGGATCACCACCAGACTCTGCTTGGGGAGACAAGTCAATAATTTCAAACCTGCTTGGGAGATGCTCTTACCTTTACCCTGCTGGGGAATATCAGCCAATACCAGCAAATCATTGTTGGTGAGAAAAACATTTCTGGACTAGCTGAGTGCTCAGATCCTGTGGGAAGAATAACATCTTTACCCAAAGAAGATACTCCATAAGTCTCCTACCGAGGATGTATCAACATCAACTTCTGATTATTTTCTGAGAAAGTGATGAATCTATCACAACTCTAGCTGGGGAATTAATCTTCTGTACTCTGCTGAGGAAGATAATTCTCGACACTCTGGTTGGGAAAACATCAACCTGCTGAGGAGGATGAACTTTTCAATGTCGAGGAGAGTAGCTCTATTGGGGAAGAACAAACCTGTTATCCTGCGAACAAAATCAACAGAAAGTTCTATATGCAAAAAGGATACTCCTATTACCATTACAACGACCGTTGCCTAAGCAATATCCACTGTTTTCTGATATGCTTCGCAAAGCTTAACATTTTCGCATGTAATGTTTTATCAAAATATCGGACATTTTCACAAACAAAACAGTAAAAGAAAAAACACAAATGGAAAGCTTTCTGAGTAAAATGAAAATTTTATTGAATGAGTTGGCCTGTAAATAGGCGTTTACATTTGGAAGCAATTCCTGAAAAGAGGTGATTGCACAAAAGAAATAAAAGAAAATACACATGTCGGCAATGTGGGGAACAGATATCCACCATGATTCAATTCAGTTATGACCCAATATGCCTCGCTTATCCGCAAATGCTTTGGCCTTCGAAAAGACTGACTGAACTAATTCCTTTCCTTCGAAATTTCTGTATATCAAAAATGTTCACAGATCGAACGCAGATCATAGCCTTTGCTTTTAAAATCCCTAACTTTTGCCTAGATCGCCCTTTTCGGGTTTTCAATCCACCGGGATACCCATTTTCGCCAAAGTTGCCTTTTCAGGTTTTCAACCTTGCGGGTTTATTCTTTTTCTTTTTATCCCTAATTTTTGCCCGAACCTTTTCTTTTTATGGTTCGTCGGGATGCCCTTTTTTTTTCCTGGACTTTCTTTTTGTGTCCAGCGGGTCTCTTTTATGCAAAGTATTTTTTGACTACGTCTGCGTTCACAGGGGACGTAAAATCTTCTCCATCCATAATTGAGAGTAATAAGGCTCCACCAGAGAAAACCTGTCTTACTACATATGGCCCTTCGTAGTTTGGAGTCCACTTGCCCCTGTGATCTGTTTGAGGAGGAAGGATCCTTTTCAAAACCAATTCACCAGCCTGAAAACTCCAAGGACGCACTTTCTGATCAAAGGCTTTCTTCATCCTGGTTTGATACAACCGACCATGTGCAATGGCTGCCAATCTCTTCTCTTCAATAAGGTTCAGCTGATCCAGTCTGGAACGCACCCACTCAGCTTCATTAAGCTTCACGTCTGTCAGAATTCTCAAAGAAGGAATCTCAACTTCTAATGGTAGAACTGCTTCCATACCATATACCAGTGAGAAAGGAGTTGCCCCAGTTGATGTGCGTACCGAAGTACAATAACCGTGTAAAGCGTAAGGCAACATCTCGTGCCAGTCTTTATATGTCACTACCATTTTCTGTACAATTTTCTTAATGTTCTTATTTTCCGCTTCAACCGCCCCATTCATCTTTGGACGATAGGGAGAAGAATTGTGATGTTCAATCTTAAAGTTCTGACATAGCTCCTTCATCATCTTGTTATTCAAATTTGAACCATTATCAGTAATGATTCTCTCTGGGACTCCATACCGGCAAATGATGTCCTTCTTAATAAACCGAGCTACCACTTGTCTGGTGACGTTGGCATACGAGGCTGCTTCCACCCACTTCGTGAAGTAATCAATGGTGACCAAAATGAAACGATGTCCGTTGGAAGCAGTCGGCTCAATCTTTCCGATCATATCAATCCCCCACATGGAAAAGGGCATTTGTGACATTTACGGGTGTATTTAAAGCAGTCAGACTCCATAGTCATCCAATAATACCCCGCTCTCAACTGTTTTCTTGCCATAGCATGCCCATTGGCATGGGTACCGAAGGAACCTTCATGAATTTCTTCCATTAACAGGCCTGCCTTGTGTTCATCAACGTAACGTAGCAAGACCATGTCAAAGTTTCTCTTGTATAACACATCATCTTTGTTCAAAAAGAAATTTCCTGCCAACCTCCTCAGAGTCTTCTTGTCCTTCGTAGATGCCCCAGCTGGGTATTCTTGACTCTTCAGAAAGACCTTAATATCGTGATACCAAGGTTTGCCATCTGACATGCCTTCCACTGCAAACACAAAATTTGGTCTGTCCAGACGCATGATTCTGATCAAATGAGTTTCATTCCAACGATTCACTTGATACATCGAAGACAAAGTTGCCAACGCATCGGCCATTTGATTCTCCAACCGGGGCATATGATGGAAGTCAATTCTGTCAAAGAACGGTAACAACCTTCTGGCATAGTTGTTATAAGGCACCAAGTTCGCTTAACGAGTCTCCCATTCACCTGTAATCTGATTAACTACCAATGCGGAATCACCATAAACATCGAGGTTCTTGATTCTCAAATCAATTGCTTCTTTCAACCCCATAATGCATGCCTCATACTCCGCCTCATTGTTGGTGCATACGAACGCTAACCGGGCCGTAAAAGGTATATGAGAACCTTTGGGAGTCGTAATGATTGCCCCGATTCCGTTGCCGTATGAGTTAACAGCCCCATCAAAGACCAGCTTCCATTGGGATCCAATTACAGGTCCTTCATCAGGCAAAGGCTCTTCACAGTCTTTCATCTTCAGAAACATGATGTGTTCATCAGGGAATTCAAACTTCATCGGTTGATAATCCTCAATTGGTTGTTCAGCGAAATATTCTGACAGAATGCTTCCCTTAATGGCCTTTTGGGAAACATATTGAATATCGTATTCTGTCAGAACCATCTGCCAACGGGCTATTCTTCCAAAAAGTGCCTGTTTTTCAAACACATACTTGATCGGATCCATCTTCGAAATCAAGAGGGTTGTGTGGTTTAACATATACTGCCTCAAACACTTAGCTGCCCAAGCGAGTGCATAACATGTTTTCTCGAGCATTGAGTACCTCGACTCACAATCAGTAAACGTTTTACTCAGGTAGTAGATGGCATGCTCTTTTCTACCTGACTCGTCGTGTTGACCGAGCACACACCCCATTGAATTCTCAAGAACCGTAAGATACATAATCAAAGGCCTTCCTGGCACTGGCGGCATGAGGACCGGAGGTTCCTGCAAATATTCTTTTATTCTTTCAAACGCTTTTTGACAATTCTCGTTCCACCTGACCGCTTGATCTTTTCTTAATAACTTGAATATTGGTTCACACGTGGCTGTAAGATGAGAAATAAATCTAGCAGTGTAGTTCAACCTTCCTAGGAAACCAAGAACCTCTCTTTCTGTTCTTGGCTCAGGAATTTCTTGAATGGCTTTTACTTTAGCAGGATCAACCTCGATACCTTTTTCGCTGACAATAAACCCAAGTAATTTCCCAGATCTCACCCCAAAGGTGCACTTGTTCGGATTCAACCTTAGTCTGAACTTTCTTAACCTTTCAAACAGTTTCTGAAGATTCACCAGATGCTCTTCCTCAGTTTGTGACTTTGCAATCATGTCATCAACATAGACCTCAATCTCTTTGTGAATCATATCATGAAAGAGAGTCACCATTGCCCGCTGATAAGTTGCCCCTGCATTTTTCAATCCAAAGGGCATCACTTTGTAACAGAATGTTCCCCACGGTGTTATGAATGTCGTCTTCTCCATGTCCTCTGGGGCCATTTTGATTTGGTTATACCCAGAGAAACCATCCATGACGGAAAACACAGAATATTGAGCAGTGTTGTCAACTAACACATCAATGTGAGGAAGCGGGAAATCGTCCTTCGGGCTTGCTCTATTCAAATCTCTATAGTCAACACACATCCTGATCTTTCCATCTTTCTTAGGCACAGGCACAATGTTAGCAACCCATGGAGGATAATTTGTCACAGCGAGAAATCCGGCGTCCAACTGTTTCTGAACCTCTTCTTTAATTTTGATAGACATTTCCGGTTTCGTCCTTCTCAGCTTCTGCTTAACCAGAGCACATCCTTCTTTAAGGGGTAGCCGGTGTACCACGATGTCAGTATCAAGCCCATGCATGTCTTGGTAAGACCAGGCGAAGATATCCACATACACTTGAAGCATTTCAATCAATCTTCCCTTTACGGTGTCTTCCAGAGCGGCCCTATCCTCACCTCTTTTCTTGCGTCCTCGGTTCCCAGATTAACAACCTCAATCTCCTCCTGATGAGGAAGAATGACCTTCTCCTCTCGTCTCAACAGTCTGGCCAATTCCTCGGGTAGTTCACAATCTTCGACAGTCTCTTCTTCAGCCTGATAAATGGGATTGTCGAAGTCATATCGAGCCATCGCTGAATCATGAGTGGTGGAATCTGAACAAGGAAACCTGCATGATGGGTGATTTATGTTTATTATGTATGCAACAAATAGAAACACATTGCCATTTTGATGTGATTTTTATGCACAAAAATAAAAATAGAAAAACAGGGATAAAAAATATTTGAATGTGGAAACGTCCTTTATTAATGATGAAGTAAACACGCAAAAAGGTTAAAGCCCTACAAACAAGAATCACTACGTCTTGGGCAGAACGTAGGATTAACATAGCAGGCAAACAAAAGCAATTACTCTAAGCCGGTCACTTGGATGACTTTCTCTGATGACCAATTACAGAGGCTTTGACCCGGTGTACAGGGGCGAATCCAACTATACATGTCGCAGTCACTATCCCCTTCTTCGTCAATAGCATTGATTCTGTCAAAGAAAACACCAGCACTGGTAAAACGAACTGGACCATAGAATTTGGGTGGATCCTGAGCTCTTCTGGGTGGCCTATATCCCAGCGCATAAGTATTTCTGTTCTCTTGAATCTCAACGACTTGACCCCACTTTTGTGAACTTCCAGCTTCAACCACAGCCCTGGCATCTTTGAATGAAGACATTGAGATCTCAGGCTGACTCACCACTACAGGCTGCTCTACCACTTCAGACTGGATAACATCTTTAGGAGGTTCATCAGAAATCTTTACTGTCTCGAATCCTTGGCACAAAGTCTCGTGTATCTCACCATCAACTTCTACATACTTGAAGGTAGACAACTATCTTATCATAATTTCTTCCTCCCCACAAACTGTTACCACGTGACCATCCACCATATATTTCAGCTTCTGGTGTAGCGTAGATGTCACAGCTCCAGCACTGTGAATCCATGGGCGTCCCAATAAACAACTGTAGGTCGGCTGGATGTCCACGATGTAAAAAGTAGCATCAAAGAACTCTGGACCTACTTTAATTGGTAGCACAATCTCTCCGAAAACAGACCTTTTGGAACCATCAAAAGCACGCACCACCAAATCACTCGGTGTGTATATCAACCCACAGGTATCCAATTTCATCAAGGCTTTCTTAGGAAGAACATTCAACGAAGACCCAGTATCCACAAGTACATGAGACAACAATGACCCACGACACTCAACAGAAATATACAAGGCATTGTTGTGGTATCTCCCAACTGGAGTCAGATCTAAATCAGTGAAACCCAAAGTATTGCCAGTGTTCACATGCGATACAACCCCTTCTAGCTGATTGACAGATATTTCTTGAGGAACATAAGCAGCATTCAAAACTTTCAAAAGTGCATTTCTGTGAGCTTCTGAACATAACAACAGAGATAGGATGGAGATCTTTGACGGTGTTTGGTGTAGTTGATCAACAATCTTGTAGTCTCTTTTCCTGATAAGCCTCATAAACTCTTCCACATTCTCTGAAAAAGAGTTGTCAGCTGGCTTTACTGTAGAATCACTCACTATCGGTGTCTGCACAGTATCATCCATGATCTTCTTTCCCTTGTCTTGTTTAGAACCACTGGGTTGACCATCAGCAGGGATAAGGACCCTACCACTCCTTGTAACAGCATCAGTTTCAACTTTACTTTCAGGGCTAGAATTTGCTGCCGAAGTTTCCACCAGTTCATGCTTCTGCCCATTGACAAAAACATCAGTGCCATAATTCCAAGGGATGGCTTTGGTACTTTCATACGGAATAGGTTTAGCACCTGAAATAACAACCGGCGCTGGTCTCACTGGTCCTGATATCACAACTGTTTTGAAAGGAATAATAATAGTGGCAACATCATCATTAACAACTTCTTTTTGCTGATCACATCGGTCGAATTGCAAACAACCCTCATCAATCAAACCTTGAATTCCTGACTTCAATAAACCACAACCATTAATCTGTACCATGCACTCTGAACAATTTTCATCACAATCGGGGTATACTCCACCCTTTAGCAGCCTGCTCTTCACTACCTTCAACGGTGTCTTCAACTCATTCACATTCATAAGCAAGTTCAAAGACTCACACTCTTCTATCACAGCATTAACCCTTGGCCCACCATGGTTAGGCATTGGGTTCTGCACAACATTAGGTCCATCATTAGCAAAGCTGATAGCCTTTGAATCCACCAAGTCTTGGACTTTATGCTTAAAAGCTTTGCAGTCCTCAAGATGATGTCCGGGTGCCCCAGAATGATAGTCACAGTGGGCGTTAGGGTTATAACCCGGAGGCGGAGTGCCAACAGGAGGAGCCAAAGTCCTCTTTTCAACTAACTTCAACTGAAGCAAATGCTGAAACAATTGTGAATATGGTAGAGGTGGAGTATCAAAGTGTTTGTTCTGCTTAGGTGTGAATTGTTGTTGGTGCGGAGCACGATTCTGTTGTTGAGGTGCTGCCAGAGGTGGAAGTGCTGCAGGAATAACCACTGAAGCCACCTGCTGGTTATAGTTTTATTGTTGTTTCCCCTTTCCCCTATAGGATGAGACAGAATTGGCTTCTTCTTTCCTTTTATAGTTCATGTACGGCTTCTTCCCCTGACCAGAAGATGATTCACCACTGCCTCAGACCTTCCCAGCTCTAATCCCACTTTCTACCATCTCACCTAACATGATCAAATCTGTGAACTTGCCTAGCGCGCAAGGCAACAATTTCTCATAATAATGTTTGGGCAAGGTGTCCATGAACATTTTCAACATTTCTTTTTCCAACATGGCGGCTGCACCCTCGCCGCCAACTCGCGCCATATCTGCGCATACTCATTAAAGGTTTCACTGCTTTTCTGGGACATGCTCTATAGCTGTGTACGATTGGGAGCCATGTCGGTGTTGTATTGATAGTGTTTGATAAAAGCCTCTGCCAGCTCTCTCCAACTATGAACGTCTTTCCTCTCTAGCTGCATATACCATTCCAGGGATGCCCTAGATAGGCTATCCTGAAAGCAATGCATCATCAACTTCTCATTCTTTGCATGAGCAGCCATTTTACTTGCGTACGCCCTCACGTGAGTCCTTGGGCAAGTCTTACCGTTGTACTTTTAAAAAGTAGGAGTCTGAAACTTTTGTGGGATAATGACGCCTGGAACCAGCCCCAGATCATCCAAGTCCATGCCCAGAGTATTTTGATCCACAACCCCCTTCAACTGCTCTTCAATCAGCCAGATCCTTTCATCATTAACAACAGGGATACCAGCATCCATGCTTCGCATAGAGAAAACATCGTCTTGCTGGTCATCATAGTGATGGCCATGAACTGCACGAATAGTGCTTCCTCCTCCTACCAAAGAAGGAATTGGCACTCCACCTTGAGCTCCATTATGAACAACATTTCCATTACCACCTCCGCCAGGAGGAATAACATGACCGCCATGTAGTACATCGTTCTCGTCTACTCTTGCCAAAAGAGGTTGCACCAGGGTTCTGAGCTCTTGTTACCCTTGTGTGACTCCTTGCATCATCTCCATGAATTGGTCAATACGTGCCTGCATGGCAGCCATTTCCGCTTGCATCTGTTCCATGATTCTCTTCTGGTTGGACCGGCTAGAATACCGATGAATACGTTGGTCAGCAATCCTGTCTGAAGAAAGGAGAACATAAGAAAACCAGAGATAAACCTGTTATGCAAAAATGATTATGATTATGCAAATGAAAATGAACATGTTTGAATATTTGTAGGGCGATCCACCCCTTGATTCCAGTTTAAAGATAAGATAGGATGAAACTGCTGCTCATATATAAATCAGAGAAAAATCACTGTCAGAGGTTACAACCCAAAATAACATAATAAGTCTGAAACAAAAGAAGGAAAGATCCTAGCCAACAATTCTGGTGGTGACCCAAAATACAAAGAAAGAACAAACTACAGAGTATCATCAATGTACGAGTTCTCCTCGACCACCATGATCTTGCACCCTTTAAGAACCACTGCCCTTACTAGAGTCTTCACCCCTAGGCCTCTTCACTTCAGCTCATATCTTCAGCTCTTCTATGGTTGCTATGGCCTCATTTAGTCGTTCCTCAACTGTGTGTCTTTGGAATGCCCCTGATAAGATCTCCTTGTCTTTCTTCCTAAGCTTCAACTTCAGACTCTCAATCTGTTCCAAATATTTATCCTCCTTCTGCTTGTTGGATGTGATTGCAGTGTTTCGATTAGCATTGAACCTATGAATTCTTAGCGAAGCTTTGGCCAAGTCTTCCTTCTTCGACTTTAGAACCCTGCTAACACCTTTTAAGGCTTGTCCTACCTTCTGTCTAGCTGTGATTTCATCAGCCAGCTCTTTTTTTTTCTTAGCAAGAAGCTCTGTCTTTAATTTGGAAACATGAACAGCTTCACCTCGCTCACATTTCAACTGGTAGATTTCTCTTTGCAGCTCACCGTTCTCCTCTCGAAGCTTCTCCTTCTCAGCCCACAGTTTGTTATACTTCTCTATCTCAATTGTGGTCGGAGATTCAATCAGCAGGGGGTAAGATGGAGGTTCTCTGCAAAACGGTAGAAGTACACTCTCTACTCTCCTCTGAATCCAGTCCTCATATGCAGGGAAGGCTTTGTTGTTACATTTTCCAAAAGAAGTCTTTCCTTTCTTGTGGCGATCTCTCCAAGCATTTGCAGCTTCTTTTAACATTTCCAGATTGGCTTCTTCACTCACAAATAGAGACTCTTGAACATCTTGGCCCTTCGGCGGCTCTTTCAAAGCATACCCAAATTGCCTAATAGCAAGAATAGGGTTGTAATTAATTCCCCCTTTTCTTCCTATTAAAGGTACGTTTGGGTAACCTCCACAGCTAATTAGGATCTCCTGGCCCAGCAAATCACGGTTGACCCAAATCAAATTGTCAGCCCTTAATCCCATCAATCTCCTTAACCAATCCAACGTTTCTTTGGTGTCTACGAATGCCCTAATTTGGGAAGGCGATCAGCAAACCACTTGTAGAAAATTGGAGCACAAAAGTAAAGAGGTCCTCCTCTCCTCTTCTCACTCTTATAGTGCATCGAATAGTACAAATCCCCAAGCAAGGTAGGTACCGGATTCTTCGTGGTGAATATCCGGACAGCATGCACATCTACAAAGTCTTTCACATTAGGGAACTGTGTCGTTCCATAAACACACATAGCCAGGATTGCATTGAACACTGACCAACACTTAGCCTTAGCACAAATAGCAGCCTGCTCGATCAAAAACTTCGTGTGAAAGCCTTTATAACCTCCTTTACTAGCAACATTTCTCTTCAACAAAGACTGATCCAAGCGTAAAGCAGCAGAAACCTTTTCCAGATCGGGAAATTCCTCAGAAGGATAGAAGGGAGCTTCTTCTTTGACTGAAACATCCAAAATGAGAGCATACTCTTCCAATGTCGGAGCTAAAAGATAATCCGCAAACAAAAAACACCGTAGGTGAGGGTCATAGAACTGCACCAGAGTGTGCAGAGCCCTAAACTCATAGTTGGTAACACCTCAGGCGAAACTCAGAATCCTCCCATATTCTTCTCTAAAGTCTGCCAATACCCCGGGTTTTGCCATAGCCGAGATCTTGTGCACAACATCTAAATGAAGCTCCGGGAACTTGTACGGGATGATATTCTTTCTATCTCCAATGCTAGTATTCACCATGGACAGTCTTCGGACAACCGGAATCAAAGTTAGGATGCAACCCTACAAATGAACAAACATGTTAGAATGCAAAATGATGACGCACATGGGATCAAGGTATCCATGATGCTCAAAACTGTTGTTGTTCTGCTGACTGAATAAAACCCCGAATATCAGAAACCCAGAAATCCAGAATAACAGCCCACTCAAACTGCCAGAATATCAGGATAATAACAATACACTGATGAGAAATCCAGAAAACCGGGTAGGTTGAATGTTTCGGTTACCTGCAGACCTGCAAACACCCATCCCCTCTCACATGTGGGTTCTAGAAAGGCGAGAATCCTCAATATCACGGGCTCTCAGGTCGAGAAATGATGATACATTCACCATTTCTGGTTTGGCATCATCATCAATCGAGGAGGCCTCAATTGATTCCCCTAAAAAATAAGGTCATCCTATAGTAAGTTCCCAGCATTGGGTCCTCGGATCGACAAGTGTAATGGGTTTGCCATTTCTGGGCTGCCATTATCACATGCTGGGAGGAGAGGCATTGCTGAGTCCTCGGGAGACGGTCGCCAGAGTTGACAGTTTTCCAGCTTATAATCCATCATCTGCCCCAAATGAGCAGGATAGAACATTACCAAGGAAACCTCGTCTGGATGTGGAGTTTTCATGTATACTAAGTCTGGCCAAATGCCAAACAAGTCACACTACTTTCCACGCTAATCATAGGTGTATGATCAAGCCTGGGTATTGGGCTTTTCTCTCATGAATCCAACCCACCCTACAAACAGAAAATCCAGCAGCAGAACAGTACAGCATAATAATGAAATGCAATGCAATAAATACGGTAAATACAGTAAAATAGTAATACAGTAATATACAACAAAATAAAGCACAACAGTAAACACCCAATGAAAATAAACAAACAAGCACGAGGATTGACTCGCAAAAAGGGATGGACCAGCAAGAGGTCAATCTTCTTCCCCAGCAGAGTCGCCAGCTGTCGCTCCCGAGGATTTTCATCCATGGTACAAACGCGAAAGTGGCGCAGAAAACAGAGTCGCCAGCAATGTGTATTTATTCCAAGAGAGGGAAAGGAAACACTGCATAAACCTGAGGGAAGGAAAAGAGCATGGTCTCACGACCAAGAGAAATGGGTAAGGGAGTCGGTTATGCGAAGGGAAGGTGTTAGCACCCCACGCGTCCATCGTAATCGATGGGATCCACGCTTGTTGTCTCGATCAAAGGGTGTCGTCATCTGATGCTCCGCTGTTACTGGACCGGAGAAGGAACGAGAATGGAAAGAACGGAGAAACGAAGGAGAAAAAAAAAAGAAAAGAAAAAAAAGTGACTCGATAGGACTTCCTCGGATCCTAGGCCTACGTATTCCCTCGGGAACAGGAAAATCAGAGTCAACGTAGTTCGGACACGAACTATGGGGGAAGGTTGCTCGCCAAGACATCGCCGTCTTATGCCTACGTATCCTCAATCGGACGAGAAAGATAAAACCAGAGCAGTCGTAGTTCGACCTAACAAGTTTGGTTAGTGCTTTTTTTATGAGCGACGTTAGATTCGCGTCCGGCAGTTAAGGTCGATGCCTATTTGCGACGAGACGGAAGTAACGTGCCCTTTTCTGAAAATGGTTTGACCTTGAACGATCCCGAAGGATAAAAATATTTGAATTTGTTTTTGTGTTTTTTAGACAGAAGTGGATTGAAGTTAATTTGTAACTTACATTGCACTAAAGTCTACCATGCGGGAACGAGTGAATCGTATGGTCGCCCCCAAATGGGAAGTATGCTAAACACTCTAGAAGAGGAGGGGAGACCCCTCGTTCTTCATTTCTTACACTTAAGGCTCGAGCGCAATATTCGTTGTATTTATTAAGTGTTTTGGAAGTGTTATGAGATGAGAGGAGAAGACTCAAAGGAAAATAAAACTCTAAAGGGAAACTAAATGTTCCTAATGTTATCATGCAAAGGATACCCTAGGGTTACTGAGGTTTAGGAGAGAAACAACTACCTAAGACCTAATGCTAATCCTACTCCAAACTTAATCAAAAATTAAGTTGGACTAGGTAGCTCTAAGGGAAGAGGAATCCAAGACTTAAACAAGTCTTGAGATTCAAGGGAAAAGAAAGAGTGAAAGAGATGAAGAAAAAAGATAGGTAGAAGATGAGAAGCAAAGATGGGGAAGCAAGCACATCATTCACATCATACTCAATTCACATCAATAATCATGCTCCAAAAATTCACACAAGAAAACTCAAGTAAGCAAGTAAGAGCAAACAAGAAAGGATGGAAGCAAACTTGCATAAGAAGCATAATTAAACATCATTAAACCTCACACAAAGAAGGAATGAGCAAAGTAAGATGAAGATGAAAACAAATCAGAATTCAATCCATGTCATAATCATCTAATCCAAACATGTAAGAATGCTTCACATTGACATGCATTAAGAACCAAAGAGGCAACAAACAAACGATAATGATATGCATCATACAAATTAAACCGTAATGATCATATGAGATGGAAACATGATTTGAATCCAAGGGGCAGTAGCAAATGTGAAATGATAAATACAAAACCAAACTCAACATGTCAAGAAAGAATCATGCACATTACATCCAGATATATTCAAGAAAGAAGGCAATTTCAAACCACAAAGTCAACCTTGAAAGGAAACACTCATTTATGACCAAGTAATGAACAAGTAAGCATGGATAAGTCATTAAGATGACACAAGTCAGAAGCAAACACACATTTATCATTTCATGAAAAGTTCCCAAGCACGAAGAGGTTATAGCATGAGATGAGTTCAAAGAAAGGCAACAAAGTAGGCATACAACCATGGCAAGTTTCAATCAATCAAGAACACAATCAAAGGAGCATGGAAAGACCTATAAAATAATGAAAAGAGGCTTTAGCACATGGAATTTCAATCAAGAACAAGAGGGAAGAACAATCCCTAAATGGTTGCACAAGTGCACCTCTAAACAATTCACAAAGCTCGTGTACATCCAAACAACTAGGCATGCATTGTGTCACTCAAGAAAAATAGTTAAGAGTTTGGAAAAAATTATGAAAAATTAGACATAGCAAGGTGAGGTCAGGGGCTCAATGTGTCCAAAAGGTGTGCTCAATATTGTGTGAAGAAGGTGCTCAAACAATGTCAAACATTAGGCAATACGCAAAGGAATGAACACACAAGTCAAGCTTCAAAAGAAATTCAACTATGGACCAAAAATTAATGGAAAAAATGCCAAACCAGTACCAAAGTGTTCTATATACATGTGACTAAGTGTGTGCAAAAAATTAGGATCAATCACAAGTGGGAAACATTAAAATCATAGCCCTAACATGCAAACTAGGTCAACTTGAACACCTTTGATTATAAAATCCGAATTAATTATCAAAATAAAATAAAAATGAAATTAAAAATATAGAAAATTAAATAAGAGAATAAAAAAAGGTTCATAAATTATTTTGGAATTTTTTTATAGAAGAAAGTATTTTTAATAATTAAAAAATGGTAACGAAAATAAAAAAAGAAAATAAAAGTGAAGAATAAAAGAGGGGTGCAGGAGTAATGGAAATGAGAAGGCCACGAAATGGGCCAGCACCGCGGGGGTGCGCAAATGAAACTGGGCGCAAGGCCCAAATAATACTCTCCCTTTATTCAGAAAATTCTTAAATAAAATAAATATAAATAAATAAATAAATAATAATAAAATGTGTAACAAAAGACAATGTGACCTGACATCAATTGGTCATCCCAACTTAAGGCATAAAAGACAAAATAGAAATAAGAAAAATAGAAAAAACAAAAAAAACAAAACGCAAAGACCAATGAGGATGCGCCACCTCACCGTCTTCCCCAACCTCATGCAAAACAAACCCTCCTGCACGTGAACAGTACCACTGCACTGGGAACACGAAGACAGTCCGGCCGGCCACCGCCGGCGGCGGCTGGTGCGGCCGAAAACGCATGCAGACCAACCCCCTCCCCCCCTCAATTTTTTGCGTACTATCCGAATATGCACTTAGTTTTTCATAAAAAAGCCTCTATGACCATAAAAAAATCAGTTTAAAGCAACTAAGCACATGACTACACATCACCAAATCAAGACAACCGATACACAAACTTGTAATACACTTCATGGAGGTTTCAAATATGCAATTAGATTACAAAAATACTCAATAAAAACCATGGAAACCAAGCATTAAAGTAAGCACACAAAAATGAAATTTCAAGTATCACACACAAACAAGCTATAAACTAATGCCTACATAGTGTAGGACTTCAGATGCAAATGAATGATCCTAAACATGGCCTAAAATGGAAGAAACGAGTTCATGAAAAATACCTAACAGAGTGGCTCCGTTGGCTCTTGAAAGCTTGCAAAAATGGAAGAAAGAAGCTCCTGCACTCTTTAAGGCACTACACAATGAAGATGCAACCCAGAAACGGCTAGAAAATGTGAAGAAAACCCAAACCTGAAAAATGGAAGTTTGAGAGAGAATGAGAATTTTTTATCTGAACCTACCCACTGCAGCCTTGTATGCACGTTTTAGGGTTTGCTAAGTTTATATATGGCGGATTGGGATTAGTTTTGAGCCTGAAAATGGGATGGAGAGTTTGTTTGGGAATTTGGCCAAAAAAAAGAAATAGGAAAATGAGAGTGTAGTACGGTTTGTATCACATGGAGGTGGCTTTTTTGTGTGCTTTTTTTTAGTGTAAAATAGATCATGAAATGAGGGGTGGTGTACATAGCATGTGAGAGGAAAGAATGGTCAGAGGATACTTTTATTTCTATTTTCTCATTTATGTTACAAACACACGAAATGGTGCATGAGCATGTAGTGTATGTTTGGTCATATAAGGCAATGTTGTGGTGAGGTAATTGGTGATGAATTCGTGACCCTAACATGTACATAACCATGCTGCCATATAACTTCAAAATATACCATGGCATGCCTTGAAAAAAAGATTGGAAACCATGCACTTTAAATGAACATTACTTGAATAATATGGCTCCATTTGAGACAACCTTGAGGTCAATTGAAAATAAGAAGATGATAGAACAAAATTCATGTTGAAATTTGGTTGAAACAAGGCCTTGAACCATGTGAAAATTTGTCATGAACATGTATCTTCAAATCTGCCAAAAAGGGACTTAGAAAAATTCTAAGTTTTTAAACTTGGCAAGATGAAAATAACTAACTTTGGAACACCATAACTCATCCAAGAACAACTCAACTGCCATGGTTCTTGTGCCCATTTTAAAGGGAATGCTTCGAACCATAACTTATATATGGAAAAGATTTACAAATGAAGCCTTGAACATGGTGAAAAGTGGTCTTGAAAGTGGCTAAAAACTTACTAAAAATAGTAAGTTTCTAAAACCCTAGTTTCCATTTTTAGTAACTTTTTCCAAATTCTTGATTTTTCATGAACCCTTGAACATTTCTTGACCGAATCTTGTCCATGGACCATATTTGACTTGAAAATCATGATGTTGACCTCAAAAAGTCAGGAGTTGACTTTTTCACTGCACAGTGGACTTATTCCCAATTCTCCTAATTCTCAATCTTCTGATCAATTGAAACCCTTCTGAACCAAATTGATGGACAATTCTCCAATCCTAGAAACTTAGGGACATGAGGAATACCATAGAATCAAGTTTTGCCCAAAAATCAGAAATAAACTGATTTTATGGCAAACCCCGGTTCTGGTGCCTTCAGTCTAGGAGGAATCAGTACATCCTCCAAATCCAAATTCCTCTGAGTATGATATGTATCCTGTCAGACAATGATGAGATGTGCCATTTGATGATAAAAACTCAAAGAACATGCCCATTGGAGGGTTAAACCCAAGAATCTCAAAACCCTAATTTGAACCATCATGCAAGGAGAGTGTGATTCCCTTGGAATTTCCTGTCAAGCTTGATCATATGATGAGGTGATGGACCAATTAAGATACCTTGAAGGCCAAGGCTCCTTTGCGGCTCAATTATTGGTAGTGTCAAGAAGCTTCCTCTCCCTCTTAGCCCCTTGGACAATACACATGAACTTTTGCTGAAACCCTAGAAAACATCTTCTTCTGGTGAATGAGGTTAGATACCTTGATCCCATGCTAAGAACCAATGATATGCAAAGATGATGATGCAAGAATGAAATGAAACATAAGCCAGTTAGTGCTAAAAGTAAGAGGGCAAATTTTGAGGTGATACATCTAGGAATTCATACCTAAGATCTTTGGGTAATGTCTTCAGTTCTACTGCTGGTTTCTTTGGGCAAGGCATAGGGTCAGGAGTGAGTGCGAAACATTCACTTAGATTATTATCTTGGTATTCACCACGCCAATTATCATCTTCAAAAATTGGTGGCATCGGAATTCTCAGCACTTCAGAACACGTGTTTTGGTGTTTTTCCATTTCTTTAACGCATTCATCAATTATATCTAGGAAACAACACGAATCTTCTATAGCAGGTGCTTTGAAAAATTTCGAGACGATGAATTCTACTTTTTCTTCACCAACCTCGAAAGTCAGTTTTCCTTTTTTCACATCTATGATGGCTCTGGCAGTAGCTAGGAATGGTCTTCCTAAAATGATTGGGATGTTTGAGTCTTCCTGGATGTCCATGATTATGAAATCTGTAGGAATATAGAATTGTCCTATGCGTACTGGAACGTTTTCTAGCATTCCTAGAGGAAATTTCACTGATCTATCGGCTAGTTGTACAGACATTCTTGTCGGTCTCAGTTCTCCCATGTTGAGCCTTTTACAAATAGATAAGGGCATTAAACTGATGTTGGCTCCTAAATCACACAGGGCTTTGTCTATGACAAACTTTCCAATCACACATGGTATAGAGAAGCTACCAGGATCCTTTAGCTTAGGAGGCATGTTGTTTTGGATTATTGCGCTACACTCTGTAGTGAGCATAACGGTTTCAGTATCCTCGAGCTTTTTCTTATTAGTTAATATTTCTTTTAGGAATTTGGCGTATAACGGCATTTGTGTGATTGCTTCTGTAAAAGGTATTGTGACATTTAGTTATTTCAGAAGTTCAACAAATTTCTTAAATTGACCTATGTTTTTAGATTTAGCAAATATTTGGGGATACATGATAGGTGGTTTATAGGGCGGCGGAGGCACATATGGTTCTTCTTTCTCTTCGGCCTCTTTGCCATCATTTTCCTTCTCGTTTTCCTTTGGTTCGTCTTCTTTTTCAGACTCCTTACTGGGCTTTTGGTACATGGCTGGATTTTCGATTCTTGGGTCCTTCTAGTTCTGTTCCACTCCGCAGGGTTATAGCATTTGCATGTCCCTTCAGATTGATCTGAGTTTGACCTGGAAGGTTTCCAGGTGGGGCAGCGGTAGCTGCTTGTTGTTGAGCCACTTGTGAGATTTGTGTTTCTAACATTTTGTTGTGAGTGGCTAGAGCGTCAACCTTGTTGGCTAATTGTTTAATTTGCTCATCGGTGTGAACATTCTGGTTAAGGAACTCCTTGTTCTGTTGAGCTTGTGCAGCAATGAAGTTCTCCATCATAATTTCAAGGTTTGACTTCCTGGGATCGTTGGGAACGTTAGCAGCAGGTTTTTGATATCCTGGTGGCACAGCAGGCGCTTGTCCAGGTGCATACAAAGCGTTATTATTCTTGTATGAAAAGTTTGGATGGTTTTTCCAACCAGGATTGTAGGTATTTGCATATGGGTTTCCTTGAGCATAATTTACTTGATCAGCGGAGACTCCTGCTAAAATTTGGCATTCGGGAGCCACATGTCCAGGTACTCTGCATAATTCGCAATTTGGAGCTACGGCAGCCACGGTGGCTGCGGGTGTTATGGTCAAGTTGTCTATCTTTTGAGTAAGGGCATCTACCTTAGCGTGGACATGATCAAGACTACTAACTTCGTACATTCCTCCTTTCGTTTGAGCTTTCTCCACTGGCGTTCTTTCACCTCCCCATTGGTAATGGTTTTGAGCCATGCTTTCGATGAGTTGGTAGGCTTCGGTATAAGGTTTGTCCATAAGTGTACCACCAGCGGTGGCATCTATTGTCATTCTTGTATTGTACAAGAGACCATTGTAAAATGTATGGATGACTAACCAATCCTCAAGACCGTGATGCGGACACATCCCCATCATATCCTTGTATCTCTCCCATGCATCGTAAAGAGACTCAGTATCTTTTTGTCGAAATCCATTAATTTGGGCTGTCAGCATAGCTGTTTTGCTTGGTGGGAAATATCGGGCTAAGAACACCTTTTTTAACTCATCCCACGTAGTGACAGAATTTGATGGCAAGGATTGCAACCAAGCCCAAGCTCTGTCTCTTAGTGAGAAAGGGAAAAGACGTAGTCTTATCACGTCTGCAGTCACACCATTTGCCTTCACTGTGTCTGCGTACTGCACAAATTTGGTCAAATGTTCATTTGGTTCGTCCGTAGGATTTCCAGAAAATTGATGTTGTTGTAGGCTGACAACAATGAGGGTTTCAACTCGAAATCGTTCCGGTTGATAGCGGGGGCATCAATGTTGTTGTGTGGTTCTTGCTTAGATGGGGTAGCATAATACTTAAGAGGACGGTTATGTGGTCCATCGGCCATGTTTCGTTCTTTGACTGGTTCAGGAGTATGAGCGAGAAGATCGGGAATATTATACTTGCGTTGATACTTAAGTATTCTGCGTCTTAAATGTAAGAAGCGTTATAATTCGACGATTGGTGGTTGCAAGTCTTCGCCTTGTGAGCGAATACTTGGCATACAATCGAGAAAAAAAAAAGAAAAAAAATTTGTTGCCTTAGTCTATACTGCGCAACAAAGAATTGCACTATTGACTAAATCAAAGTCCCCGGCAACGGCGCCAAAAACTTGATCGCGACTTTCTGAGTCTAACGATTACTAACTGCAAGTGCACAGCCTATCGCGTAGTAATAAAGATATCGATCCCACAAAGACCTGATAATCAACCTAGTGCTACGGTTTGCTACTGTGTTTAGCTAAGGCGAAGATGTTTTAGTTTTTAAGTTCAAAAAGGGAAACTAAAGGGAATCTAAATTTTTGGAATAAACTAGTTAATATTAGGATATCGGTACGTAACTTAGTATACCATCATGGATTCAATAAAATCTAAGCGTATAAAATTAAGTCACATTATATTTCTGTAGAAAATATCAGTTTAAAATAAATTACGAAACAGTAAATTAAACATTGCGATGAGAAACGATAATGCTATTATTAAGATAATGAATAAAAACCTGATAAATATGCAGTAACTTATTTCTAGCAATTCCTCCACAAGTTGGTAGGCTTTTGCTTGATGTACCGGAATAACGAATGATGAAGGCAAGATTGAAAACAAATCCTAAACTACGGTGCAATAGCTCCTCAATGTGAGAAACTACCACTAATTCAAGTAATGGTAATCAAGGAATGAGAAACGGGAAACAAACAAGGAATGCAAGGAAAGTAAAAATTCGGGAAGTAAATTCTGCAGCAATTTGGGTAAAATTCTCTATATCGTGTGTGTCTGTTGCTCTTCAATCCATGCAGTATTTATATCCAAAGTATTGCCTTAACGTTAGGGAAAATATAGGAGCACTACTTTGGTGGTTGAGAAATCCAAGGGAGGCTGGCTCAAGTGAGTTGAAACTGAAGTTGAGAGAATGTAGGAGAACTGCTCAACGTGCGTCTGACTTGGGCTCTTTTTTTTCCACGTCTGGGTTCTGAACATAATGACCACTTTGGTGCGCATGACGGTCGTGATGCAAGTGTGACGAGTGTGGTGCGCTTTTGCATTGCGTGACGGTCGTGGTAAGTGTGTGACGGGCGTCACACACACCACTTTTCATTTTCTACTCTTTTTTTTGGCATTTCTTCCTGTTTTCTACTCTTTTCTTCATGTTTTTCTACTTTGCTCCTTTTTAGCTTGGACAGTGAAATACCTGTGAAAACACTAGAATACTTGCGGAATAATCGGAACTTGGGCCGAAATAACATAATTATTAGTCGTAAATCAAGGCAAATATATGATACATTTTCGTGTTATCAATATGCCTTGTTGCAACTGTCATAACAAGGCAGATTTGGGGGTTTTGCTCGATTTGCTCAAATTTTGCAAAGGGCAAGCAAGTTTATCCATCTGAACACCTCAGGGGGAGGCCAAGGAGGGACAAACGCTGATCCATAAGCCTCCTAAGTCTTTGGAACCAAAAGTAGCATGCCAAACCTAGAAATGCCTAAAAGAGGGACAAGACTCCAATTTTGTTTTGGAGCATTCAATGGATTCACCAAGGTGGCATGGACTGAGCCTCTTCTAACTGAATTCTATCAAGACTTATCCAACAACTAGGGAACCACATCTCTGTGCTCTAACCTCTAGTCAATGGCTAGAGGAGACTTGGATTCTCATTGATCAACATTTGCCAAACTTCTGCAGTGGTTTCCATTCACTATTGCAGCCAAAACAAACTTGACACTCTATAAATAGAGCTCATTTGTGGTCAGTTTGAGTACACCAAAGCCATCAAACAAATGCTATCCTCAAAATCACTTTCTCGAGGAAAAAATACCTTCTTTAGCAAGGTAACTCTGAGTTTTTAAGTTAGAGAGCATTTCCATCACATCTCATGATCCAAACACATCCAATATATCATATCTAAGCTGTCCAAACTCTCACAAGTGACATGTAACACCAAAATCTCAAAGTCCCCTCTCAAAACCTCAAAATAGGACTTTTGTGCATTTTTCAAGCCATGTCTTGAATCAGTCACTTTCTAAACCAGATAAAACATCAAACACACTCCAAATATCATCCTTAAACTGTCCCAATGGTTCCCGACATCTGGAACACCATTTGAGAGAGTTGCTATTTTGGCCACTTTTGCCCCTTTTGCAAGAAAGGGCCAGTTTCCATTCCTGAGGTTTCCAGCTGGTTCCAACCACTCTAAAAGCTTCTAAGGGATTATTTGAGGGTGTCCAAAGCATCAAAACATTTCTGGAAGAAAGCACTTGGTAGATAGCCCAAAAGCTCCAAAGAGAGGTAAGCATCACAACTTAAACTCTCTGAAATAAGCCTTGCTTTGAAGTCCACTGATCATGCATCTCTTATACATGTTATATGTGTTGTGTTTGCACAAATTTATCATGTAATTCACACCTGTACCAAGAGGTAGCACAGAAAATACAAAACATGGCCTATTTAAAAACCACTATCGGGTTTTGAGGAGGATTTGTTTTCTGGAAAAATGTCACCACCATTGAATTCCTTAGGAAACTCTAGGCCAGATGCATATAAATTTTGTCTCCATCCATGTTGAAATGAGAAAGTTATGGCCTTCATGTTTCTAACCAAAATCTTGCCTTGCCTTGCCTTGGGCCAGGCCAAAAACAAGGCAAGCCTTGTATATTTATGGTTGTGTTTCAATACACGGATGTATCACCACCCTAGTGGTAAGGCGCGCATGTTAAACGCAAGAGGTCTGGGGTTCGAATCCCCCTCGCCCCAGACCCCCTTTTTTATGCTTTTTCCACTTTTTTTTATTATTTTTCATATTATTTTCAATGATTTGAAAAATTAATAACTCCCTCAATTTTAAATATTTTTTATTGTTTCTTTTTTCAAAAAATCACAAAAATGTTGAAATATTTTATTCCATAAAAAAATCAAGTTTATATTATTTATTTAATATAGTTGGTATTTTTGTGAATAAATTCACTTTTAATTATTTTTTAAACATTTTAAAATTGAATTCTCATGTTGAAAATCAAAACCAAATGAATTTTGATTCATCTTGTGATTAAAACATCATTTTTCAAATCTCAACCAAAAATCACATGTTGTTTATTCAAACTTATTTGGTATTTTATCATTTTTTATTGATTTTCCTTGAGAATTTACTTTTAAAATGATGAAATTAGGGTTTCCTTGATTTTCACCCAAACAAACCTTTTTAAATAACTTTTGGGCCTCTAGTAGAGTGTAAGACCCAACCCTTTTTGAAAACCAAAATGATTTGGGCCTTAGTGTATTGTATAAGCTCCGCCACCATCAAAAAGTTCGGCGTGATCGTCGCCTTTTTAACAAAACCTCTGGGCCTCCCCTTGAGTTGTAAGCCTCATCTCTTGTACAAAAATAACCTCTTTGGGCCTCTAATAGAGTGTAAGACCCAACCCCCTTTTAGCCAAAACTTTTTGGGCCTCAGACATTGTATAAGTCCCTTCGCGTTAAAAGAAAAATCTCGGCGTAATCGCCAGTTCAAAAAACAAATCATCTGGGCCTACCATCGTGTTATAAGCCCCATTCCTTTTCTTTAAACACCTTTGGGCCTCTTGAGAGAGTGTAAGACCCATCCCTTTGTACAGAAAACCTTTTTAGGCCTCAGTCACTTGTATAAGTCCCTGTACAAATTCAAAACAACAGTGCAATCACTGAAAAAACCTTGGGCCTCTCCTTGAGCTGTAAGCCCCAACAATATTTTCAAAGCACTTTCTCCTTCGATTTTGAATAAAATATTGTTATCAAAGCTTTCTTTGTTGACCGACTAACAAAACAACATGGAAGCTCTACAACGGGTAAGTGTTTATCCGCTTTCATTTACCGCTTTCATATGTACATACTATATTGTGGGGCTGCTTCACTGTAAGTCTTCTTTCACATCCTTTTATATACTTGTCATATATCCACTGTGTAATACTAGTATAGTTATTTAGAGTTTTCCCCGGCAACTACGTCTAGAACTAGGTAAAGCCTGTTGGTCACTCTTAAATACAAACAAAACTAGATCCCCCATAGAATTACCAGACATAGTCTTCCCTCCTCTTGGGGTTAAACAATATGGAAACGTGAAAGGCAACATTCTCGGTGAACCCTTTCTCAGACTGTCACTCTTAGAAATTGTCAAAGAAACTCTAACTCCCCAGAGATGATCTTTTCTCCGTGAATGGCATCTCTTGAGTTTCTTCCAAATCCTAGAACATTCCTGGCTTGATCTATTCTCGGTGACTAGCATGTCTTGAACTTCTCTTGGTTTGAGGACCCACAGGCTTCCTAAAAGTATCCCCGCCTCCTCTTGGGCATTGTACAAGGACCCTTCGGCTTCTTAAAAGTTCTCATGCCTTCTCTTGGGCTTAATACAAGGACCCATCCGACCTCTTAAAGGTATAAGATAGAACTTAGTCATCCTTTGCTAGAGCAGTCTTTCCAACGTCAAAAATCCGGCCATTGTAGGGTTGATACTCATCCCATAATGACCCGTGCCTCCTCTTGGGCATTGTACAAAAGATAAAACCCTAGACTTGGATAGTCTAAGACCCTTGAGTCTCAAAGACATTCTCAAGTTCCTTTCCAACATAGGAAGAAACCCCGGTCTCTCTTAGACCCACTTCAGGATCTTCATAATCCACAGCGGTAAGGCAGTCTCCTCTTGGGCTTTGTACACATGATTCTTCCTAGCATAGCTAAACTTTTCAGACTATTTCAGCCTCCATCTCGGGCTTCGTACGAGATAGAAAAACATTCTCTTGTTGAGTATAAAAGACTCTCTTGTTGAGTCAACCTCCTTTTAGCCTCAATCTAGGGCTTCGTACGAGACAGCAAATCACTCTCTTGTTGATTATAAAAGACTCTCTTATTGAGTCAAAACTTTTAGCCTCGATCTTGGGCTTCGTACAAGACACATAAAAGGACTCTCTTGTTGAGTCAACCATTTTTAGCCTCCGTCTGGGGCTTCATACAAGGCACATATAAAACACTCTCTTGTTGAGTATAAAAGACTCTCTTGTTGAGTCAATCTCCTTCTAGCCTCCGTCTTGGGCTTTGTACAAGATATATAAATCACTCTCTTGTTGAGTATAAAAGGCTCTCTTGTTGGGTCAATCTCCTTTTAGCCTCAATCTCGGGCTTCGTACGAGACAGTAAATCACTCTCTTGTTGAGTATAAAAGACTCTCTTGTTGAGTCAAACAACCTTCAGAATCTCTTGTTGAGTCAATCACTTATTCAAGACTCTCTTGTTGAGTCAAACCCTTTTTTAGCTTCCTTCTTGGGCTTTATACAGGACAGATAAAAGTACTCTCTTGTTGAGTCAAACCATTTCAGCCTCCATCTTGGGCTTTATACAAGATACAAAAAACCTTTTAGCTTCACATCTTGGGCTTTAAACAAGATACAAACTACCTTCAGCTTCATGTCTAGGGCTTTGAACAAGACACCAAAACACCTCTTTCCTCCCATAGAATAGGAGGAACTACGATCGCTCTGATTTCCCTATTTCGGGAATACGTAGGCATAAGATTGCAAAAATCTTAGCTAGCATACTAATCAAAAAACCCAAAATCCAGTACCTTCATATATAAACCCAAAAGCATCAAATCTAAACACATTACCAAAAAAAACCTCCCAAATGGTTCAAACATTCTATTCTTAACAAAATAACCGAAGAAAGGCCCACATCTTAATAGCATCTATAAACCAACAATTTTGACTGTTTAAACTCAGTATGCAAGCAGGGTTAATTGGAGACATCTATTTCCCTTCCTTAATCAGCTTAACAGGATAAAATATGAATCGAACTGTAGTGCCCAAGCGATAGTGATTCAAGACCACAAAAATCGCGCTACAGAAAAAATGGCGCCCACCGTGGGGCCCTCTTCTCTTTCTTACAATCTTCGGTAGAAACCTTAAGTTCATAATCTTAGGTAGAAAACCCTGAGTTCACAAAGTATCACAGAAATGGCGACTCTGCTGGGGAGTCATTGTCTGTATAGGATCATAAGACTAGAGGTCTAGGATGATTAAGACAAATATAGATACTGCTTTTCCTAATTGATATCTGTGTTTATTTTTCTGCTAATGGGAATGCGTGTGATGCCGCATGTGGAAAGATTGAGTATACACCTAAGATAGGTGATGGCATTATATGGGTAATCTTACGGGGAGTGAATCCCAGTTAAGAGTCCCCGGTCGACCATCAAACTCAGTGAAGACTCCCTTTGCAGAAACATTGCCTATACGACTTTGGTTGTTGAAAGTAGTGTGGTCGACTGGGTTATCTGAGAAGCTGAGGTATTTAGTATACTGAAACCATTTTGTAGTGAGGAAGCTATCAGAAATAGTTGTCACACGATACTACCCTCATTTGAGATCACTCTAGGATACATCAGCTCGCTGGCGATCCGCTTGCTGTTGTTATCCCAAGAGGGGTCAATGATTTTGCGGACAGGTATAAAAAATCACCAGTATAAACCTTTGGGAATGGGTAGAGCCTTGACTTCATGACATTGACCCTTTGACCCCATGTTTTTCCTATGTTTTTGTGTGCTGCATTCATGCATTCATCTAAAAAACATTAAAACATAGAAAAATCTTCTCTTCTAATCTCTCTTTTTCAAATTAAACTAAGACAGTGATTGCAAATGTCAGATAAAGAGATTGCGCTAATGGATTTTCGTAGAAGGAAAACTCATAAGTACACCTTCAAGGTTCCAAAACTAGAGGATTTAAGAGGTCTGGCGAGAATGATCACCAACCCCAAGGCCTTCAGAGCCAAGTATGGAGGACTGCTGTCCTTGTTAACCGTTCATGTAATCGAAGGAATCCTGTCCACACTAATCCAGTTCTACGATATGGTCTATCACTGTTTCACATTCCCGGATTATCAACTAGCACCAACACTGGAGGAGTACTCTCACCTGACTGATTTTCCTATTACTGATCAAGCTCCCTTTTCTAGACTGGAAGAAATTCCAAAGGATCAAACCATTGCGAGAGCAATCTATTTGGATGAGTCAGAAGTCAGGACTCACATGACCACTAAGGGTGGAATCCAGGGTTTTCCAGCCCAGTTCTTGACAAAGAAAGCTATATACTTTGCTAGTATAGGGAACGTGGCCGCTTTCGAGAGCATCTTTGTTTTTCTCACCTACGGGTTATTTTTGTTTCCTAACATCGATAACTTTGTAGATATCAATGCCATTAAGGTTTTTCTGATTGGAAACCCTGTGCCGACCTTGCTCGCAGATGCGTATCATTCTGTACACTTGAGGAATTTGTACAGTGGAGGAATGATCATATGCTGCGTACCCCTGCTATACAAATGGTTCACTTCCCATTTACCCAAGTCTGCTGCACTTTGGGATCAAAAGAATACTTTATGTTGGTCACAGAGAACCATGTCTCTTACTAACTCTGACATCGATTGGTACAATCGAATCTATGACGGGATCAGGATCATTGACCGTTGTGGAAATTTCCCAAATGTACCCCTCATAGGAACTAAGGGAGGAATCACCTATCATCCAGTGTTAGTTCGTCGTCAATTTGGATACCCGATGAGGCATGTCCCGCGTAATGCTCATCTGGAAGGTCTTTTCTTCAAGGAGGGAGAAAATGACAGGGCACTAAAAACGGAAATAGTGCATGCTTGGAAACATGTTCACAGGAAAGGATGAGAGTCTCTAGGAAAACCAGACAGTGTCTCGGTGGAACCTTATCTCCACTGGGTACAAACTAGAGCTCTCAAGCTGAGGATGCCTTACCCTCGTCAGGAAGTTCTTCCATTAAGGGACTCTGTCCTTTATTTTATGTCTGAGACAAAAAAACTTCAGGTTACTCTCAACAAAGTTCAGCAGGAGAGGAGGTCTTGGAGGAACAAGTAACGTATTCTCAATGTAGAGTGCAAGAAAATACAACAACTGTTAAAAGAAAAAGATGCTCTGATTGAGATTTTAGAGCAACATGTTGTAGAAATCAGGATGACCAAAGGAATTTGCTCACTCCTTTCACTTGGCAAAGGAATGCAACCTGACAACGGCCCAAGAGCCCCGGTCAAAGAAAAGGAAAGTACTAGAACCAGCACCTGAGCTATCCTCAGAGAGGACTGAGGATCCATTAGCTTAGATTTCCTTTTTACAACACTTTGAAAATTACTGTATTTCCGTTTCCGCAATCTTTAAATTCAATAAAACGGGGTCTTCCCCACTATGAGATATTTGCAATCCAATTGTTGAAGTTTATTTTGATTAAACAAAAAATTAATTAAAAAAATAATCATTGCATTCATCATTCTCATGTAACACATTCTTCTTACCTACGAATCTCACGTTTACGTCTCGATTCTAGAGTCAAACTATCTCATTCGTACAATACTCGGGCCGATCGCCAGAAAAAGATGGATGATCTCGAGGAAGAGAACAAAGAGTTGAGAGAAGAGATCGACACTTTGAAAGAAGATCCGAGAAATCTTCATAACAACATACAAGCTCTAGCAGAAGCTCAAATACAACAACAAAGGACTGTGATCTCACATATCACGTCAACGCCCATAGTGGAGAAGTATGATCCTAGGTATAAAATGCCGAAAGATCGTCCCTGGGGTATGCCACTCAACTATATCCCGGAAGGATATATTCCGCCGATCATGGAAGATCCAGAAACTGTAGCAGGAGCCGCTGGACCTGAAGGTTACAAACTTCGGAGACGCGAAGATGCCAGGGGCATGACAGCAACTCCTGAAGGTTACAAACTTTGGGAGACACCGAGAGTCTCGACCATAATGACTATACCACTACCCGTGGTACACACTGTCCCGGAAGGACAGATTTCACAGATACCATATGGAAAATACGAAAGTATGTTCGACAAAATGAATGAGTTCCAGGAACAGTTCCTAGAAATGCAAAAAGAGTTGCAAGCCCTTCACGGTCAGGATTTATTTAGAAAGGACGCCGCAGATCTTTGTTTGGTCCCTAATGTGAAAGTTCCACACAAGTTCCAGGTACCCAATTTTAAAAAGTACAAGGGTAACTCTTGCCCTCAAAGCCACTTAGTAATGTACGCTCGGCGAATGTCAGCTCAGACAAAGAACCAGGAGCTACTAATTCATTACTTTAAGGATAGTTTAATCGGTGCCGCATTAAAATGGTACATGGGTTTAAACCGTGCTACGATCGGCACTTTCAGAGATCTTGGCGTGAAATTGCCACTCATAGATGGTGTGAAATTGCTGCTCAGATTTGTCCACCTCTGGAGGAAAAAGAGATGACAAAGATTTTCTTGAAAACCTTGAGCTCATTTTACTACGATAGAATGGTTGTCAGTGCGCCCAGCGACTTCACCGAAATGGTCGGTATGGGGCTACGTCTCAAGAAAGCGGTCCGAGAAGGACATTTAGTTAAAGACGTTGGATCATTAAGTAGTACAAAATGATACGGTAGTGCTCTCCCTAAGAAAAAAGAGCAGGATATTGGGAATATCTCTCGGAAAGAAAAGGCGACGATACCAACCAGTAGCAGCTGTAACTCCTGCTATCAACTCTGCGCCTGTACCTACGTATCAACCTCAGGTTGCTCAAAGCCAACCGAATCAATAGCAATTCCACCAAAGGACACAACAGCCTCTTCAGCAGGCTCGTCCATCGTACAACAATAACCATACAACGCGACCACAAGAGTTTGACCTTATACCGGTGTTGTACGCAGAGCTGTTTCCATTATTACTGGTCAAGGGACACGTCCAAACCAGGTCTCCTCTTACAGTACCGAAAAATCCTCCTTTTTGGTTTAAAACAGATTAGACTTGTCCTTACCATCAAGGAGGACCAGGGCATAACATAGAAAGCTGTCTTAGTTTCAAATCCGATGTGCAAAAGCTTGTTAGGAGCGGGGTCTTATCTTTCAAAGATAAGAATCCGAATGTTCTCACAAACTCGCTGCCTCAACACGAGAAAGCTGCGGTAAATTTGATAGAGGGAGAGTCTAACAACATCTATCAAATTCATGATGTACTCTTATTAAGGGCCAATTTGGTCAAGATGCATTGTAGACAAAGCGGATACGGCCATGTGCCACCTCTAAATTATCACCAGTGTGATATCTGCTCTAAAGACAATCAGGGATGTTCTGTGGTGCAATCAGCTCTACAGGAACAATTGGATCTCGGATGGATCCAAGAGCACCGAGTTTGGTTAGTCAACATAACCTATACAAATTCCAACATCATTCAGAATCACGACATCCGTGCAATGAATGTCAACTTGGTGGCGATGCATTCAAGGCAAAGCCAGTATCATAATCTGCCACGGCACAATTACAATTCATGTCTGACTTGCTCGGTAAACAAACAGGGATGCTCTTTTGTACAAGAGGCCCTCCAACGTTAGATGGATCCAGGACTACCATGATCCTTATCAAGTTAACATGATTCAAATCTTTGATATTCGTTTGATGAATACCAGCTTGGTGGAGTTACACGCCAAGCAAGTCTAACTTGGTTTTCTCACTTCTCACGATTATCTAAGCTGTAAAGTATGCAGTGAGAGTAACCAAGGGTGCGCTCACGTTCAAAGAACTTTACAACACTTGTTAAACCAATGGTAGCTTCCGATCTATCTAGACGAAGACACACAACAAATCAGTGTGACTAACAGGAACCCTACCAGACGTCAAAGTTAGGATGTCCGATCTATGGAAACTGACCTGGTAAGGTTACAATGCATCCAAAGCGGACGTGGCCAAGTGCCACCACACAACTATGACCGCTGTAGAGTCTGCTCGGAGAATAACCAGGGATGCTACCTTGTGCGGCCAGCTTTTCAAGGTCCGTTGGATCGTAAAGAGATTCACCCATGTTCGAGTTCCGAGCCAATCAACTGGACGCTGGACTACTTCGTGATCAAATCAAGGACGTTGTCATAATCTCTGATCATCAACGGAACAAGGATGTTTGTACCATCATCCCTCTACTGGACGAATCAAAGGTTCCTAGCCAGGAACTGATTGAAGTTACCTACAACAGTCAGAAAATCAGAAGGCTCCTGTAGTTATCTATCTGCCAGGACCAGTACCGTATGAATCAACTAAGGCGATCCCTTACAAATACGGTGTAACAATAATTGAGAATGGAAAGGAATTTCCATTACCCTCCGTCGTGAATATTGCAGACATCAGTTGAGTAACACGGAGCGGTCGAATCTTCAACCGAGGAGTTGGAGAACCTAACAAAGAAAAGGAACCCCAAACAGAAGTTCCCAATCCACCAGTCGGTCAATCCAGTGATCCCGACCTTTCAAAGAACGATGATGAGATGCTGAAGCTCATCCAAAGGAGTGAATACAACATTGTCGATCAACTGTTGCAAACTCCTTCGAAAATCTCAGTGTTATCACTTTTACTTAGTTTCGAAGCCCACAGAGAGGCTCTACAGAAAGTCTTAGAGCAGGCCTTTGTGGTGAGGAATTGTCGGAAGAAGGCAAAAGTCATAACATGGCGCTCAATATTACAGTCAACTTCCAGGGGCAGTGAGGTCATCGTCAAAGCATTTGACGGATCTCAGAAAGCAGTTATCGGCAATTAGGGGCAGTGAGGTCATCATCAAAGCATTTGACGGATCTCAGAAAGCAGTTATCGGTGAAGTCGACCTTCCGATAACTATCGGTCCTCACACTTTCCTGGTCACTTTCCAGGTCATGGACGTCCGGACGACATATAGCTGCTTATTAGGAAGACCTTGGATACACCAGGTTGGGGCAGTTACTTCGACACTTCACTAGAAGCTGAAGTTTGTCAAAAACAATCAACCCGTCACGGTCTGCGAAGAACAGGCCTTGATCGTGAGTAACTTATCATCATCCTCTTGTGTGGAACCGGAGGAGATAATCGGAACCCAGTTCCAAGCACTTCGGTAAGCAATGATAATTAGTCAGAAAAAGGAGCATCAATTTCCTCATACAAGGATGCTCTCGAGGCAATTGAAAGTAACAATACGAAAGGATGGGGACAACTTGTCATTCCCAATGACAACAAGGCAAAGAAAGGTCTTGGTTTTTCTTCAAACTGTGCCCAAACTGCTGCTAACGATGAAAGTTTTCATCCCATTCAGGACTTCTTCCGCAGTGGAGGTTTCCTTCACCCAGTGTCTCAAGAAGTACATACCATCAATGAAGGTGATTCCTCCGATACAGATGAGGAATGGAAGTCTTATCTTAACGAGGACGGTTATATGTCTCAGGAAGAGGTGCCTACGCCATTTTTCTATCCCATACAGAGTTCGAAATTTATACCGAGGTCAGCCGTCGAAATGATATATGGAGATTATGATCCAGAAGGATGCCGTGCTCCACCAAACTCGTTAGAGGAGGACACTCTAATGAAAGACAACTTTGACCACGACTATTAGGGCCCAATGGATGGCCTGCCTATCTGGCAGCCGTACCCAGGAGACTTGGGGCAAGAAAATCGGCCGAACAATGAAAATCAGGTGAGCATCATTGAAAAGAATACATGCGTCCCCACCATGTCATGGGAACAACACTCAGGTCATTCAGAAAATATCCAGCACGACGATGAATTCGCAAAGTTTGCAGGACTTGAATTCATTAACTATGCTTTTCCTAAGGTCAACGTCATCGAAAGGGATGACTCCTTCAGTTCCAAAGAAGTATGGAACACCCTAGGACAACCAAGTGGAAAATACGACTATATGGTCAAGTACACTGGTCCTGAGAGCTCTCGTATCAGGCTCTAAGACATCCAACCAACTGGATGGGGAGATTCACCTGAGAGCACAAATACTATGCAAAATACAACCGAGGAATCCTCCTACGACAACTCTGCCTGGGAGACAGATTCCAATGATCCTGCTCCACCAGAAATCAGCGTTATTTCTAAAGACAAACCGAGGAAGGTACCGGAATTTGTGATGCACCAAGGAGTTCACCGCCAATGGGTCGCAGTCGATGTTCCGAAAATCGTTCATAAGTCTAAGTAATTGTCGTCTTTACTTTAACCTTTCACCCCGCCCAGGTGAAGCAGATGTTTTTATAAGGCTCACTTTCTGTAAATGTACCTCTTCGCTTTGCCCAAAGCGACAGAGTTTTATTTTATAGGGCTGTAGTTTCAGGAATCGACTTGTTCATAAATAAAATAATGTCGTTCTGTAATTTCCGCATTAATTGCTGTTTTCTCTTTCTGCTTTTTTAGAAAATCTAAAAAACAATTCAAATAATAAAAACAAGCAGTTATCAGAAAATACACTTCACACACTCTTGGATTCTCTTTATCTCTTCTAAAAACAAATCATCACGTCATGCAGATTGCTTATTTTAAACCCCGTTGAAACATACGATCCAATTCCTTCTCCCAACTTTGAATTCCCGGTATTTGGGGCTGAAGAAGAAGATGACGAGGAAATTCCAGAAGAGATCTCCCGACTACTCAGACAAGATATCGAACCTCATAAAGAGCCGTTGGAAACGGTTAACTTGGGTTCAAAAGAGGAAAGAAAAGAAGTCAAGATTGGAGCACTGCTCAGTCCAAATGTCAAAGAGGATTTGATAAGGCTTCTCAAAGAGTTTCCCGATGTACTCAAGCCAACTTGAAATTTTCCACAAAGCATCTGATTGAAATGCACACAACCACTACTGAATAATTTGCAACTGAAGCCACGATTGTCAACCTTGATTTTCAGAATTTCTGGTTAATAAGTTCTGGATCACTTCAAAAATTCGTCTGAATCAATTATCTGGGATGAACATAGTTGAACATTAAACTGATGAACTCTGATCATGATGAACCTGACTTTCTGAACCCAAACCTCACATGAACTACTGCTTGATAAATTGAAAAATCTCAACACAAGACATCTTGACTTTGAACAGTCACTATCCTCACATGAACCTGACTTTCTGAACCCAAACCTCACATGAACCTGACTTTCTGAACCCAAACCTCACATGAACTACTGCTTGAATGAAGTGAGAAAAGTTCTGGAAAATATATCATAAGTATCCAAGAATGGTATTGGATAAAAAAAAAAGGTTACAATATCCAAGACTGGCATTAAATAAAGTGAGCAGGGAATTTCAGGAATGGCACTGAAAGGTAAAGGTAAGTCACTACATTCAAGAATGACATTGAATGACAGTGAGAAAGACATCCAGGAATGACACTGAATGCAAAGGAGAAAACTCATTCAGGAATGGCACTGAATGAACAGATAAAACTTTCAGGAATGGAACTGAAAGATATCCAAGCAAATCTGATGGGGATTACAGAAGAGAGAAAAGACTTCTAGGAATAACACTAGGATAAACAAGAGGAACAAGATATCCAGGAATGGCAGTGGAATTCAAAAGAGACATACATCCAGGAATGACACTGGAGAAACAAAAGGCATACATCCAGGAATGGCACTGGAGTGAAAGAAAAACAAAGATCTAGGAATAGCATTGGAATGGAATAAAATAAACATCTAACAAAAACAATAGATGCACAGGGAAACGGCAACATCCAGGAATAGTATTGGAAAGAAAGAAGACAGGTAAACGACAACATCCAGGAATGGCACTGAATGAAAAGGCAGGTAAAAGTTTTGGTAGGCGCCAAGTAAGTTGGACTTTGATCACAAGGTAAGATGTTGAAAACAACAAGTCCTCAAAAAAATGCATATGAGCGCGAAGCACATTTCGGGCTATGAAAATCTTTCTATGTATGATAGATGAATGATTTATGTATGCAATGAATATGATAGGATAACTGAGATAGACTCTTTTGTGAGGGAAGAATGGAACTCTGATTCCTCAACACAGGGAACACTGCTCACTCTGCTTAGAGAGAAGCTATTAAACACATCTCTGTCACACTTATGAATTGTATAAGGATGATGATCCTTTGAGGAAAGACATCTTGAGGATTCTTGAAGAAGATTTCCCAGATTGATTGACTGATGAGGATAAACTGATCATGGCTTCAGTTTGACTGTTGCAGGGAGAAAAATAAATTGATCATGGCTTTAATTCTTGAAATGATTGTTGAGAATAAACTGATCATGGCTTCAGCTTGGCTATTGCAGGGGATGAACTGATCACGACTTCAGTTATTGAAATGAATGTTGAGAAGGCTAAACTCAGTATGGGTCTTGAAAGAGATCTTTTGGATAACCAAATCTGAGAATAACTTGCACTGAGCAACAAATCTTGAACTGATTCACAACAGGACTGGAAGTAATGTACCCCTGATAGGATCACTGACCAAGTTTCTCAACTGTTTGAAATTTCTTGATGAGGAAACTTTGCCTGCAAACAAGATCATTCATACATGGTAATTTTAATGCAAAGCTCAATCAATTTTTGAAATCAAAAATCATTTTTGGAATGATATTATTGATGTAAAGCAAATGAATCACTTGTCAAAACATGATGATTTAGATATTCAAAGATAAAAAAAGATAAGACATCAAAGCAAATGATTGGCAACAAACATAGGAGTCAATTAACGCAACCTTACTGTAGTATGCTTTTAAAAGAAACCAGGCTTTAATTAGGTCTTTTGAGGGTTGTAACGTGTTCTGCTTCACGGTTTTTGAAACAAAGGATATGGGCTTAAAATATATTTGTTCCCAACCCATTCTTCGTGATGATCTCAAGTCCTATGCTCAGTTAATTCAAACTATGCATTCAGGTTCCAAGTGATTTTAGAATTGCAACACTGGTATGATGATGGCTCAAGGGCCAAGGGATTTTTGAGATGGCAGTCACTCTTTCTTACAGCATTTTGTTGTTTCTGATGGGGACCTAAGTCAACTCATTTTGTCTTTGAGGATTTTGGTAACCTCTTGATTGATTTTTTTATTGTTATCCCTAACTTTTGCCTGAACTGTATCATTTGAGTTTACAGTCAGTGGGATGCCCCAATTTTTCTTAAGTCTCCTTCATAGGTTTTGACTTAGCGGGCTTTTCATTTGATTTTTTTTTTTAATTTATTTTTTTGATAGTGACTGCCTGGCTTAATGATTACGGTGAACCATCATTGGCTTTTGACTTGTGATTGTAACCTTTATTGGAAGGCGTCTTGAATGATTCTCTTGTGTTTAAATACACAGTCAAATTAATGGAGAACTACCCATCCCCAGGTTAAGATTGCGGGTTTTTTCGTACAGAAGAAAACTACAACTTCTAAGATCAAAGGGGTTTACAAGGGATTAACTTCCTTATTTCTCCAGTATTTGGGAGTTGAAACAATGCATGTATATCATCAGCTAAGTTTAAATTAAAAGCATACAATCCAGCAATTTTGGGTATTTTGTTTTCATCATCCTCCCTGTCGCTCCCGGGATTTTCATCCTGGTACAAACGCGAAAGTGGCACCGAAACAGAGTCGCCAGCAATGTGTATTTATCCCAAGAGAGGGAAAGGAAACACTGCATAAACCTGAAGGGAAGGAAAAGCATGGTCTTGAGACCAAGAGAACTGGATTCGGGAGTCGGTTACGCGAGAGGAAGGTATTAGCACCCCCACGCGTCCATCATACCCGATGGGATCCACGCTTGCTACTTCAATCAAAGGGTGTAAGGAAAGGATACTGGAAAAAGAACTGGAGGAAAGAAAATAGAAAGAATGGAAAAGGAACGAGAAACAAATGTAGGGAAAATAAAAGAAGTGCTCGAATGGGCCCTACCCCACTGCCTACGTATCTCATCGGGAACATGAGAATCAGAGCGACGTAGTTCCCCTCAACAAGGGTCGCTTTGTTTGTGTTTTTTAAGGAACGACTAACGTTCTAGCTCAGGTGTTGCAGGCTCGCTGGTCCGAGTGCGTTACCATCTTGCAAGAGAATGAGTAGGAGCACGTTCGTACGCTAAGAATGAGTGGGATGAGAAAAGAATTCCCGAAGGAAAGACGTTGTTGTTTGTTTGAAGTTTTTTAAGAAAGAAGTGTTTTGATTGTTTTTGGTGTTTTGTAACACACATTGTATTTAAGTCCTTCATATAGGATCGAATGCCTCGCATATCGATCCAAGACGGGACGCATGCTAAACATTCCAAGAAAGTGTGAGAAGATCCCCCACTTCCTTGTTCCCACATGAAAGGCCTAAATACAATAGGTGTTATGCCTTTATTAAGTGTTTTTTATTATTGTTTTAAGATGAGAAGAAATGACTCAAAAAAGAGGATCAAAGGTGAAAACTAAGGGGACTAAGACTCACCCTAGTGTTAGCATGCTTGGAAGTCCTAAGGTTTAGTGTGGTATGAGAACACTATCCTAAGAAAGAGGAGAAGAACATAAGAAGCAACTTACTTCCAAGGTGGAAGTTAAGTTGATCTTAAAGAGGGATGAAGAAAATTAAGTGAGCAAAGAAACAATTAATCAGGAATTAATCAGAATAAGCATAAAAAATCCAAGTTAGAATTAAAATGCTAAGTAACAAAATCAAGATTAAATTCTAACAAGAAAACATTAATCTAAGATTAAAAACTAGTTCTAAAATTAAATCCTAAAATTAGTTCAAGTAAAATCTAAACTAATTCTAAAAACAATTAGTCCTAAAATTAATTCTAGTGTTAAAACTAATATTAATCCTAAAATTTAATTCCACTTAGTTTCTAGTTAAAACTAAACAAATTCCAAAGTTAAATCTAACTACTAATTCTAAAGCAAATTAGTTCTAAAGGAAAACTAATATTAAAATCTAAATGAAATTCTAATATCTAGTTAAAAGAGTTAATCTAAATATCAAAACTGATTAGAAAATTAAAATCAAGATTAAAAGGTTAATTAAAACTAAATCTAAAGTTATGTCATAAACCAAATAAAAGAAGAAGAAGAAAAAAAAATTAAGTGGTGCATCAGTAGATAAAAGGTGGTGAGAAGAGCAACCAGGCGAATGGGCTGTTGATGTTTGGCCCAATATCTTCGAAGCTACAGGCGGGGGTGCGAAGAGTGATGAAGGGTGTGATTAGAAGAAACAATACATGGGTCTTGCAAGCAACCCGGTCCAATTGTAAATGAAAACTGAATAAAAAAATACTAAACCTAAAAGCCTCAGCAACAACCTCACTTGTCTATCATCTTCTTCATCTCATTCTCACCTGCCCTCTCTAAACGGTGCCGCCGCGAAACCCTAGGTCAGCCTCCATCATCATGTTCATTTCCATTCCAAAACTCCTCCCTCACACTCACCGTTTGCACCATCAAGAACTCCGTCACGTCCCTCCCTCTGCTTCTCTCCTTTTCTCTGACTCATGATCACCACCGTAAAGAAACGCCGGACCTTTGACTTCTCCATTCGCCTTCTCTTTCGCCCTCCTTGAAACCTTGCCGCCAGCGAATCCATTCGTTTCACACATAGTCACTTTCTGTGTCTCTTTCTCCGTTTCCGTTAACTCTCCGGTGCAACACCCTTGCGAAGCCATTCCGCCTTCTTCATTCTTCGTCGTGTAGAACTCTCTCCATCTTCAATGACCAAACTCTCCGTCGCGCCGTGGTTTTGAGCCGGCGGTGGCGAAATCAACGAGTACGTACTAACAAGCAACTAGCTCTCAAGGATCCAAACATTCCTCACTCAAAACTCTGTTCCTCACACACTCACTAAAACGAATATCCGAATACGAAGCAAACAACGCTACTATCACATGAACAACGGAACAAAGATGCGAGAATCAAGTCATTTACGAGATCAAAGCCAAGAGCGAGGTTGACGTACCTACCGGAGATAGTCCGACGCTTCTTCAATCGCAAGTGAGTTGGTGCAAACCGAGGTATGCGTGTTTTCCAACTTCCGGCTTTGAATTCTGTTCCTCGTTCTTCTTCAATTCTGAACCTGAAGTTATTGCGCTGCTCAAATTGTTGTTGTTGTTGTTGTGATTTGCAGAATGAAGCTTGGCTGAAGTTTGTTGCGGTTTCATGATTTGCAAGTTGTTGTGAGAGATTGAAAATCATAAGGTATGCGATCCAAAAATGATGAAGCTCTCCTGTGATTTCTTAATCCTTTTCTGCAATTTGTTCTGTATGTATTGTGTGATGTGGTTGTTGCCGTTTCCGATTTTCAAATTGATTGATGAGGAGTTAGAATGTGATTTCTGCAGGTTTTGGTTTGAAGATTGATAATGTTACAGGTTGATGAAGGTGAAAGAATTGAAGAGTTTGTTACAGAGAAAAATGGTGGATGGAGATTGGAAGAGAATCAAGAAGAATGAAGAGTGAAAAAGTTGCAGAATGAATCCCAGCCTCAAGAATGAAGAGGATGAAGTTTTATATAGAAGATTGGAAGGATCTAGAGGGAGAGTTTGTTATGAAATTCTGTTACAGTGAAGATTGAGAGTTTTTGAATTCTGTTCTAAGTTAGTTAGGGAATACTGTTATGAATGTTGTTGGAAACTCGTGGAAGTGGTTAGGGATTTGTTATATTTCTACTGATGTGAATTCTTTGAAATTAGTTTCTGATGTCCCCTGGTTAATCTTTAGAATTCTGTTATATAGTTTTTTGAACGAAATGCTGCTGTGTTTCTTCTATGTTAGTGAACCGTCGATGAACCGGCACGAGTTCATCACCGAACTTGCATTGTGACTCTCTTTCTGTCATGAATTGAATTTCTTTTGCTGAAGTTTATTTTCCGTTTTTTTTAATTACTGTTGTGGTATAAGGCTGCATAATGATTGCTTACGTTTTGATGTGAATTGAAAAGTGGTTTTGTGCAAGTTTTTTTTTTTGCTCAGAGTTGTGCGTGAGGTTTTGGAAGGTGTGAGTACATTATCTTGTGGTGTCCTCCTTGCGTAATGACCCGGTTGGTACATATCTCATGTGGGGTCAGTTTCCATTATCCTTTGAGACTTAGCATGGCTTGAATGGAATTAATTGGGTTCATTTAGAATTATCAAATGGATAAAATGGATATTTTGAACAAAATATGAATGGCATATGGATGAATAGATTTGATATGGTTTTAACAAATGGATAAATGTGAATGTGGATTTTGAAAAGTGAAAATAGACAATGGGTTTAATGGTTAAAAATGGATTTACAAAATGCATATTGGATATTGACTTTGGAAATAATGAAAAATGGTATTAAAATGAAATGGATAAATTGGTTTAGAAAAAGGGATATTAAAATGAAATGGATATAGGGACATGGATATGGGTAAAAAATGGTTTAGGGCATTTAAGGTGGATATTGAAATGGATAAAATGTGTGAAGAAAAATGAAAATGACTAATGGGTTTATTGCAGAAATTTGAATTCCAAGTATCCCACACGACTGATCTTGACGCGCCCAATTCTACACCAAACTCATATCTTCAATGAATTCCAACAATTCAATCAGTAAGCTCAATCAACCATGACCCCGTGCTCCTCAAGTAAATCCACAAATGCTTCGTCTGATAACCATTGATTCAAATAACCTCTAATCTCACAATCTTCAATTGATGACTTCCTACAAACTCAACCAAGAAGGAGAAACCATGACCTTTGTTGATGTATACCCTGAAACCTGGTGAACCTCTGAATATAACAACCCTGGATCTTGATGAACCTTTGAATAGGAAAAATACCAATAGCAGAAACCCTCTTCGATCTCATGTCTTAGGAGCCTAATGCAAAGCATGATTATGACTAATGACCTAATGAAGATGCAAATGGTTGCGAAACAAAAGCCAGAAAAAGTTAGAAAAAGGTAGGGCAAATTTTGGGGTGCTACAGCTGCCCCTATTCAATCAAATTGGACCTGAAAGGATGATAGCAACTGCTTTCAGACATTCATGGTACAAGGTGATTGAATACAAAAAGAACCGCAAAATTTGCAATCTGTGCAGAAACAATAAAACTAGAGCCCAGTCACACCTTGTAAAGGAATCAGACGGAAAGACGACATACCCCACGAACCACGTCGTCAAAGGGGTTTGACGGGAAGAAAAATGGAAACCGACTGAAAGGACACATCGTCATAAGGATGACAGAAATACAACTTAACCTAGGGAAACACGTTGTCATAGGGATGACAGAAAGAAAATTCTACCGCAGAAACACATTGCCATGGAGATGACAGAAAGAGGATGAAACCCATATCCGAAGAAACACCTTGTCATAGGGATGACAGAAAGAAAAACCTGACTGAAGATAACCCACTGTCATAGGGATGACATGGAGAAAATTCCACTGTAGGGACACATTGTCATGGGGATGACAGAAAGACCCAACTTAAGGAACACATCGTTATAGGGATGACAGAAAGATGACTGAAGGAAACACATTGTCATGGGGATGACAGAAAGAAGATGAAACCCACACAAAGCACATTGTCATAGGGATGACAGCAAGAAAAACTTGACCAAAAGAACACATCGTCATGGGGATGACAGAAAAAAGACCTGGCTGAAATGTCGTCATCAAGGGGTTGATGGACAAAGACTGGTCGAGGGTAAAATTGACATATGATCTACGACCCAAAAGAAAGGTAAGCAGAGGGGTAGATTGTAATGTCTGCTGGGGATATGTCACCGTCTTGATTGGAAATTGATTCGGGCTTTCGCGCAAGGTACCAAATCTGGCTTATTCTTCGCATGCATATGTTGGAATTTCTTTCTATGGCGTAATGCTCCATATCAAATGGAAATGCTACGCGATTTGAGGATGCTATGATCACTATATGCAAGATGCCGACGCATGCTCGGGCTACCGGGGAAGAAGGATGTGCCAAGTATAATTGAACTTTGCTGGCAAGGGCAGGTGAAACCTGATGGTGGTTATTTTTTCGAAGGCGAAATATTTCTGGGTACCAATGGGGATTGGATTTTGAATGAAGTGCCAATAGGGATTGGACTTCAGGTTTGAAGGGAACACCAATAGGGATAGGATTTTAGGTTTTTGAAATATACCAGCAAAGTGAGTTGCAGATGAAGGATGCCGAGCAAGGTTGGGCTCTAGATTTCTGTTCGGTTTTACAAGGCTTCATGAAATGTTATGCTGATGATATGTGATGATGATGCTTATGCCATGATGCTTGTGATATGCAACATGAGCACTCCAGCAAAATAAATGCTGAAGAGAACGAGGCTAACTCCGCTGGGGATAACAAACTGAACCGCCTTCAAGGTCATAACTACTCGAGATCCCAATTACACCTCAATTCGGTAGGAAAGTATGAATAACAAACTTCTGCCAGAGGAAACATCCCAGGAATCTTGCTGATGACAATCTACCTTTTACTTGCTGGGGAAGGCTAACCACCACCCAAAAATATGCTTGGGGATAATGGTTGATGATGTCAGCCCTGCTAGGGGACCAGATCAGACTTACTCCTTTGTTGGAAATTTACCTTCTACCCTTATTCTGTTGGGGAGATGGGAACAACTTTACCACAAACTGGGGAAGCACAAATCCAATACTCACAACACTCTTATCCTGTACGGTAATATGAACTCTCGCTGAATAAACTCTGATGGGAAGAATAACACTGAAGGGATGTCTTTTTGAACAACGCCAGACGACTACTGGCCTGCCACGCTGGGGGTGAACTTTAGCAATGTCTTTTGTACAACGCCAGACGACTACTGGCCTGCCACACTGCGGGTGGACTTTAACAATGTCTTTTGGCACGACGCCAGACGACTACTGGCTTGCCACACTGCGGGTGGACTTTAGCAATGTCTTTTGTACAACGCCAGACGACTATTGGCCTGCCACGCTGCTGGTGGATTTTAGCTGCTCTGCCATTCTAAACAATGGACTTTTACCAATTCGTGTTGGATTTCTGCCAATCTATCGTTGGACTTCAATGATTACCAAACCGGCTTTGGAATCTCAAAATTGCCATCCTCAGATGGACTTTTGCAGCTTTGCCAAATTAACATTGGACTTCGATGCTTACCAAACCAGCTTTGGAAGCTTTGCCAAACCAACGTTGGACTTTGCTGAGAATATAGTTGTTTATCATCATCCCACCTGCTGGAACAATATAAACTACTGTTTGTATGATCATTCCACCTGCTGGAAAAACCATCTGCAATACTATCCCACCTACTGGAATAATATGAACAAACTGTTTGTATGATCATCCCACCTGCTGGAACAACCATCTGCAATACTATCCCACCTGCTGGAATAATATGAACAATTGTCTGTATGCCAAAAATAAATTGGACTTTGAGTTGTAAATGAGCAATGCTGAGAATTACACCACCGGCTGGGTAATATCATATGCTGACACTTTGCTGAGGAAGAGATTCTGTTGATCAAAAAGCCTCCGTGGGGACAAAAACAACAAATCAGCTGGGGAGTATTGTTGACAAGATTCAATGTTGAACTCTGTGGGGATACCATTACCAGAGATACGATCTTGCTGGGACTCAGGGTTACTCTGTCGGGGATATGCAAATCCTAGTTAGAAGACAATCCGTTGCAACATGCTGAGAAAGAGTCCCTAGAGATCTGCTGGGGAAACCCAAAGCAATTCCACGGTAGTCTGCTGAGGAATAAAACTGTAAATCTTAGGATAAGTGTCATAATGCCCCATGTTAGGCGAACTTTCCTTTTGACGACTCCGTTGGGGATAATAAGTTTACCACAAACCCTGTTGGGGAAAACCGCTTTAAAGCGTTTCGTGCTGGGGAACGTCTCTTGAGAGGATTTTACAGAATACCAAACGTCCTCAAACTCTACTGGGGATAATAGATCTGAAACACCTCCTGCCGGGGAAATTCCAAATGTCCCATGCTTGGGAGAGTCAACAACTTGCTTTTTGCCCCAAGACTGATCTGAAGAAATTGTCATAAGAGGATTTTACAGAAGATTAAACATCTTCAAACTCCTGGCAACTTCACTGGGGATTGACCATCAACTTCGGTGTCTGCGAAGCAACTCTACTGGGGACGTCACGTGTCAGCTATCAACATGAACCCGCAAACGTGATATGACCAAAAGAGGTGCCCCGATGCAGCATAACCTGTAAATGAACATGTCTTCAGGATGTCTCGTGAAGATCCGATATATATGCCCCAGACTGTGATTTACCGTTCTCCGGAGAGAATAACTTTTTGTGCTCTTGAGGCGGCCTGCCCCAGTCTTGAAATGATTTGTGCCCCTGTCTGGCTGATCTATGAAGGAATACCTCTGACTGACTGACCTTCGAGAGATTTGTCGAATCTTGACCTGATTGCCCCAGATTCTCGACATAATTGCCCCAGATTAACTAAATCTTGGAATGGATCGCCCGTTTGGTATGACTTGCCCCGGCTCAACGAAGTACTCGGGCACTTTGTACCTTAGATTAATCAATCTTTCCATTGTAGAAACTTTCCTGATGTCAAGTACTGACTCGCAAGTAAAATAATTCGTTTTGAAAAGATAATTTTGATGCAATGCATATGACAATTTTGCAATCCTAGTCTGTTCACTGGAAAAATGTTATTACGTGTAGTGAACGAATCACTTATCAAAATGTCACTGATACCAACATGAATGGTAAAAAGATCCTTTTAGGAGTCAGCTTCGCCGCGATCTTTACCAAAGTATGCTTTCGGAACAACCCTGCTTCAATTAGGTCTTTCGCATGTTGTAACGTGGACTGGTTCGCGGTTTAAGAAAAAAGGATTTATGGCTCAAAATTTTGTTTTAACCCACCCAATCTTCTTGATGTTCTCCAGTCCTACGTTCAGCTAACTCGACACAAGCGCCCACCTTTCAAAAGGTTATGAATGGTAGGAGGATGGTTAAGGAACCCACACGGTTTACAGAGTGACACTCACCCCTTTCGTTCTTTGGCGTCTGTGGTCACACGACTTGTTCTTTATTCGAGGATTTTTCTTTTGTAATCCTTTTGTTTTTCATTCTTTTGTTTCTGATATCCCTGATTTTTGCCTAGACTGATTCTTTTGAATTTTTCGATTTTGAAGTCCAGCGGGATACCCTAAATTTTGCCTAAGTCACTTGTTTTCAAGTCTTAACTTAGCGGGATTTTTCCCCTTTTTTTTGTTTTTTTTTTTGTTTTTTGTTTTTTTTTTGAACTAATCGTGTGACACAGGTTTGTTTGACTTGTTTTGAAAAGGATGTGACTGCCTCAGTCTTCAGTTGGTGAGGGATAACCTCAGCGATTTGATCCTCGAATGAGACACTCCTTTGAAATTTGAACGCTTGGTTAAATTAATTGACACCTACCCTGCCCCGGGTTAAGATAGAGGGTTTTTTCATTTTCAGAAAGAAACTCCTACTACTAGGCTCAACGGGTTTACAAGGTATTATCTTCCTTATTGTTGCTCCCAAGATTTTCATCCAGGTACAAACGCGAGAGTGGCGCGGAAAAACAGAGTCGCCAGCCGTGTAAATTTATCCCAAGAGAGGGAAAGGGAACACCGCATAAACCTTAGGAAGGGGGAAAGGAATGGTCATCGCAACCATAACCTGGGTTCGGGAGTCGGTTACGCGAGGGGAAGGTGCTAGCACCCCACGCGTCCATCGTACTCGATGGGATCCACGCTTGTTGTCTATTCTAAGGGTGAGTTATACTATCATCTAGGGCTGTACTAAGACAGGGAAGGGGAGACAAAGACAGACTCGGTAGGACGTCGACGTCCTAGGCCTACGTACCCCCTTATGCAATGGGGAATTCAGAGTCAACGTAGTTCGGACCAAGTTCTTTTTGTGTTTTTTATGAGCGACGTTAAGTTCGCGTTTGGCAGTTAGGGTCGATGCTTGTTTGCGTCTCAGACGGAAAGTAACGTGCCCTTTTTGAAAATAGCCTTTAAGTTTGGAAATCCCGAAGGACAAAAAGGTTTGAGGTTGGTTTGTATCTTTTAGGACAGAAGTGGCTTAAGTTAGTTCTTAAGCTGCATTGCACCAAAGTCTAGGGCACAGGAGCGAATACTTAACGCATCGTCCAAAGACAGGACGCTCGCTAAGCACTCTAGAGAGATGAGAGGAAGCCCCTCATTTCTTATTCCCTACGCTTAAGGCTCGTGCGCAATACACCTTATTATTATTAAGTGTTTTAAAGAAATTTGAGATGAGAAGAGAGAAGACACAAGGGTAACTCTAAGGGGGACTATGAATCCTAAAGTTATCATGCATGGGTGACCTACGGTTAGTGAGGTTCAACCTAAACCCTAAAGAAAGGAAAAGATAGGGAAGGAAAAAGTAAGGGTGACCATGGATACTTATCCATACCCTTAAAGAACTTACCTTAATTCCTGCATAAAAGATTAGTACCGAATAGACATAAGTAAGAGGGATGAGGTGAATGAAAATCAAACAATGGTAAACAACAATGATTATCATCCTAACATGAATCAAACAAACAAAGAAGCAGCCCCAAAACAAATGGCACAAGTGCCTTTCAAACAAGATAATCAGATAAGATCAAAGATGCGCACACAAGAAAATCTCAAGTGAAAACAAATCAGATAATTGGAAAATAACTCCTAAAATTCCCAAATTAAATTTCAAGGTCCCTCAACCAGAGACAAACAACATACCAAAAATCCCTGCAAAAATTCAAAGTCTTAGTCATTCAATTAATCATACAAAATTCGGGTGGGGAGTAGGGTTCAGTGTACCAAAAGGAAGGACCAAAATGCAATATGAAATAAATTTAAAAATGAAAGAAAAATGTTTTAATGCATTTTAGGACATTACCTAATAGATGCAAAAAGAATGGATCAAAAATATTTTATAGATGAGGAGAATTAAAATAGAGAAATTTATGTATGCATGAGATGTGTAATGCAAAAAGGAAATTAATAAAATAATTAATTTAAGTAATAAAATAAAAATAAAATATAAAATTTGTGAAAATTTTATAAAATAATGAAAATGATGCATTAATTTTTTAGTGATTTTTTAATGCAGTTATGTAATTTTAAAAAATTAAATATGAAAATAATAAATGGTTAAATAAAAATAAAATGAAGCAAAATGTTGGGGGATGCGATCAGTAAGGAAACTGAAGTGGAATTGCGAATGGGCCAAGGGATGGGGGCGCAAATAGCAAGTCTGGCCCAATAATCAGTCAGCGAAATAACAATAAAAAAAGAGTGCACGTGAGCTTCAGTCAGCTGGGTTGACCACTCCATGACCTTCTGATTGATCCAACGCGCTATAATTAGTCAACAAAAATAATAGTAGTAATGATGAAGGGTCATGATGCAGAGGAACACCTTAACTATCATGTGTGCACGCATAACAAACTGTCTGTACACCATACATCCACCATGTGCCATGCACGTGGTAATTTTAAATGGTTGGCACCATTGTGGCCACGCGATGCATCCAGCGGTCCCTGATTAGTCAACTTAACCAAAGGTAAGCAAAAGGACAATCCCTAATTGGACGTGCACGATAATTGCCATGGGGTAATATGCACCTGATTAATAATTAAAATCAGCAAAAAAATAAAAGAAAGAAATAGGTGGCGCAACGGTAGCCCTCGGATCGTGACCATGGACGGTCACGATTGTCTTTCCTACCTCCAGCCACCTTGCCGGACTGAACCCTTCGCCGCCGCCGGAGTTAGGGTTCCGGCCCCCTACTCCGATCACCTGCAACCTTTCCAAACCCAGAAAACACAAGCAAATACACTAATCCGACCAGATTTTTATCAGGAATTCGAATATGGCATCAAAATTCAAAAATAACCAACATATATTGAAAAACGAAGAGCTTAAAGTTAGGACATAAAACTTTAAATCCACATAGCGAGCCATACATGCATCCATATTCAAAAATAAATAGATCAGAGTGATCACCATTCATCACACGTCAATATTCATATAAAAAATTAGAGTTTTAAGAGCATGAAAAAACCTCCCAACCTGAGATGGAGCACCTCCAATCCTTGCCTTTGGCTGCGAATGGTGGTTGGGTTGTGCTCCAGAAATCACCAGGAAGAGACTTGTGGAAGAACTTTTGGAAAAGACCTTGTGGATCGTGAGTTTGAATGAGAAATCCTCTTTTAGGGTTTTCTTGAGAACTCCTCCAACTTCACGTGTCTAACCCTAACCAGTGCATGGAGGGGTTTATAAAGACTAGGGTTTGCCTCTGAATATGAATTGGGCTTGGGTAATTACTTGTTTAATGATTTTTGAATTATTTTGGAATTTTGCATTATGTGGAATATACCTCTCTTCATGCATGTTCACTTAAAAATTCCATGATGGATCACTTGCATTTGGATTGATAATTATACCCCTATGGAACTTGGGCCTTGAAAATAATTGGTTCATGAGCTTTAAATAATTTGGCATTTTTGAACAATGGAGAATAAGTGAAGAACACACCATGGAATTTCTCCATTCTTGGGCCCAAAATAATCCTCAAGGAATGTCTTTTAATATTGGAATGTGGCATGAAGCAATGGCATTGATTATAGGTCATTATGCCCAAATTTGTGAAAATAGGATCATGAGAAACCCTAAAAACCACCTTGCCTTCTTTGGATCATAACTGGAGTTTCAAAAATTATATGGAGACCCACTAGTACTTGTTGGAAAGAGGAGAAAAATATCTTCAACTTTCATGTTAGAGAAAAATCCATTTGAAGCTTTTTTACTGATGAAAAGTTAAGTTAAATGCAGTGCAGGAACTTGCCCAAAAAGGAAACTTTTCATTATAGGTCACTTTCCAAATTTAGAAACTTTGCACCAACTCCTGATTCCTGACAAATATGTATGAAACTTGACCCCTGGAGACCATATGAGGATATGAGATCTTAAAATCCCTGAAGAGAACCTCAAAATTTCACAGTTGACTTTTCTCCTTTCACTGTTGACTTTTCCCCAAATTCAACTGATTTTTAATCCATTGGCTAATTGAACTTCTCCTGAACCAAGCTGATGGACAACCTCCCATCCCTAGGTATTTAGGGACCCAAGGAGTACCATGGAATCAATTCTTGCCCAAAAAATCAGAAATAAACTGACTTTATAGCAAACCCTAGTTATGGTACCCTCAGTCTAGGAGGAAATAACACAGTCTCCAAATCCAAATTCCTCTGAATATGATGTGTATCCTCTCCAACAAAGATAAGATATGCCATTTGATGATGATAAAAACCCAAGGAGCTTGCCCATTGGAGCAATAGACCTAAGAATCTCAAAACCCTAATCTATGCACTGGTTAGGAGAGGATGATCCACCTGAGCTCCCTTGGACAAAACCAGGACTCTTGCTTGACCCTCTGAAGCACTGCCTCAGGCACCTTGACCCCATGCTAAGAACCAATGATATGCACACATGATAATGCAAAATGCAATGCAACATAAGCCAGTTAGTAATAAAGTAAGGAGAGCAAATTTTGGGGTGCAACACTTATGTCTCCGGTGTTTGAGGAATTGAAATAATGCCTGTACATCATCAGCAGAGTTTTGTCCCAAAAGCATACAATTGGAAGTTCTGCGTCTTTGAATATCATCATCCTCCCTCGGATCCTGCTTAAACAAATGTTAGATACCAATAAAGAAAAGTATAAGTGAACACGACTGGATTTAACCAAAACATGCATATTCATTTCATTATCATTATCAATCGAAAACAGACGAGTTTTACAAATGAGTTTGCACTTTTTAGCAGAAAAGAAACTACAAATGCAAAGAAATGACATGATCTAAATGGTCGCCAGCTTTGAGGTACTGGGCCTTCCAAGCTTGATTTGCTAATGAGCTGGCCATCTTCAGAATTGCTCATCGAAGTTATTCTGATACTCATCTGCACAACTGCTCTCAGTGACTTCTTCCATAACCTGGACTGATGAACCCACCTGACTGGATGAAGGAGAATTGTTGATCTGAATACCCTGAGGTGTGAATGAGAACATGTTGGAGTCAAGACGAGTCTGAACCTTGCTCCTGAGCACCTTACAGTCTTCCGTTGAATGCCCCTGTGCCCCAGCATGATAGTCACAACGGGCGTTGACATCAAAACCTGGTGGATACGGAAAAGGCATTGGCTTCAACTCCTTCGGCACTATCAATCCACCTTTGATCAAATCTGGCAACATCTGACTGTACGACATTGGCAACTGAGTGAACTGCCTCTCTGGCTTTCTTGGCCTTTGTCGGGCGTGCTGACGCGGCTGGCAGCGGTACGACCGTTGATTCTGAGAAGGTCCCTGATTTGCAGAAGAATATTATCCCTGATATGAAGACCCATAAGATTGTTGACTCTGAACAGTTGATATGTTTGAACACCGAGAACGAGGTGGTGAAGATTCCTGAATGGAACTATTTTCCTCCTCAAATTCTTCTTGAGAACTGACAACTGATTCGCTTTTATTAGCTTGGAAGTTCGAGATGCCTTGGAGCTTTCCACAATTGAGCAATCTCTCAATACGTTCTCCCACCATCACGAGGTCAGAAAATTTTGTTGCCCCATTGACAATCATCTTTTCCAAGTACGGCCCTTGCAAGGTATCCATGAACAAATCAACAAATTCTCTATTCGAAAGTGGCGGTTGAACACGAGCAGCTAACTCTCTCCATCTCTGAGCATACTCTCGGAATGATTCGTTATCTGCTTGAGACAAGTCTTGCAAATGCATTCGACTGGGAGCCATGTCAAGATTATAATTGTACTGCTTCACAAAGGCGTTGGCTAGATCTGACCATGATCGGATGCTACCACTCTGCAACTGCATATAGCAATACAAAGATGCCCCACTCAGACTATCTTAGAAACAGTGGATCATGAGCTTGTCATTGTCGACATGTGAGGTCATTCTTCTGCAGAACATCACCAAGTGTAGCTTCGGACAGCTATCTCCTTTGTATTGCTCAAACTTTGGCATTTTAAACTTTGGAGGCATTACCAGGCCAGACACCAAACACATGCTCGAAGCATTCAAATCAAGAGTATCACGCCTCTCCAGGGCTTTAATTTTCTCGTCCAACACGCGGTATCTTTCGTCATCAACATATCGTGGATCCTTAGGGTTCATCTTCGGAACTACCCCTCGGACATCTGGCACAGAGAATGCAAAACTCTGATAATCAGCGGCATCAAGAGAAGATGAATGTCCATCTCGGAAAAAAGGAGGTTCTTGCTCAACTTGATTCTCGACAGGGATCCGCACCGGCTGAGTTTGGGCAACATTGCTCGCCGGAGGTGGAATGACATTCTCATTTATTTGAATATTGGCCTCTCCCCTTGTCATGACGGCCATAGTTTCCATAAGTTGGTCCAACTGATGCTTCATTAATTCAACATCGGCCCTAGTCACAAACTGATTCTGTTCCCCAGAGTTCATGATTCTTCCAGAAGCTGATTCAAGTCCAATACAAAAGTCGGGAAATCAAACTACAATTCAGATAAAGAAGGGATGAGCTCACTGGTCTGGCCTGGAGAAAGGATATTCAAAAATGATGCAAGATGCAAATGCAATGCGTAATATGAATGCAATAAGACATGTGATCAAGTATTCAGGTGTTTGTGTCTGTGTTGAACTGTGTCCACTGTGTCTCTATACTGAATCTGGCGATATATCTGAGATGAATACTCAAACCACTATCATAGGATACACTGTCTTTAACAAACATAGAATCACAAGTAAGGTATGTAGGAGGCTGGGTTACCTACAAACCTGTAAACATCCCACCCATACTCACGTGTGGTTCCTAGAAAACAAGGCTTGCCAGCTTCGGAGGTTTGAGAAGCGATAGCACATTCAGCTCGTAGGATACAATGTTATGCCAATCAAAAGGTCGTCCACTGACTCACCTTAGAAAATAAAGGTCATCCTATGCAAGTTACAAAGTGGGCCCTCGGGTGCGAGTGGGTTTGCCACAGAATGTGGTCTGCCACTGTCACCACTAAAGAGAGATATTTCCACTAAGGTCCTCATGATCGGTCACTAGAGTCGACAGCTCTCTAGATCGACATCTTGGAATACGCAAGATGCGTACGCCATGATGGGTCCCAAGATAGCCTCGTCTAGCTGTGAATTTCGTGATTACCCAACGTACACAGATGGTACGTAGGTCCCACTACTCTCCACTCTAAATCTAAGTGTGCACTCGAGCCTGGGTAATGGGCTCATCTCTCAGAAATCCCATCCCGCCAAACAGACAGAACAGTGCAACACAGTATAATATATGAAATGTAAATGCTAACATGCTGTAAATATGGTACAAGTAATAAAATACAGTAAACAGCAAATACAATACAATAGTAAACACCCAATGAAAGAAAAGCAAACAAGCGCTAGGATTGACTCGCTTAGGATGGACCAACAATAGGTCAACATCATCCCCAGCAGAGTCGCCAGCTGTCGCTCCCGGGATTTTCATCCTGGTACAAACGCGAAAGTGGCACCGAAACAGAGTCGCCAGCAATGTGTATTTATCCTAAGAGAGGGAAAGGAAACACTGCATAAACCTGAAGGGAAGGAAAAGCATGGTCTTGCGACCAAGAGAACTGGATTCGGGAGTCGGTTACGCGAGAGGAAGGTATTAGCACCCCCACTCGTCCATCGTACCCGATGGGATCCACGCTTGCTACTTCAATCAAAGGGTGTAAGGAAAGGATACTGGAAAAAGAACTGGAGGAAAGAAAAGAGAAAGAATGGAAAAGGAACGAGAAACAAATGTAGGGAAAATAAAAGAAGTGCTCGAATGGGCCCTACCCCACTGCCTACGTATCTCATCGGGAACATGAGAATCAGAGCGACGTAGTTCCCCTCAACGAGGGTCGCTTTGTTTGTGTTTTTTAAGGAACGACTAACGTTCTACAAGTATGAGTAGGAGCACGTTCGTACGCTAAGAATGAGTGGGATGAGAAAAGAATTCCCGAAGGAAATACGTTGTTGTTTGTTTGAAGTTTTTTAAGAAAGAAGTGTTTTGATTGTTTTTGGTGTTTTGTAACACACATTGTATTTAAGTCCTTCATATAGGATCGAATGCCTCGCATATCGACCCAAGACGGGACGCATGCTAAACATTCCAAGAAAGTGTGAGAAGATCCCCCACTTCCTTGTTCCCTCATGAAAGGCCTAAATACAATAGGTGTTATGCCTTTATTAAGTGTTTTTTATTATTGTTTTAAGATGAGAAGAAGTGACTCAAAAAAGAGGATCAAAGGTGAAAACTAAGGGGACTAAGACTCATCCTAGTGTTAGCATGCTTGGAAGTCCTAAGGTTTAGTGTGGTATGAGAACACTATCCTAAGAAAGAGGAGAAGAACATAAGAAGCAACTTACTTCCAAGGTGGAAGTTAAGTTGATCTTAAAGAGGGATGAAAAAAATTAAGTGAGCAAAGAAACAATTAATCAGGAATTAATCAGAATAAGCATCAAAAATCCAAGTTAGAATTAAAATGCTAAGTAACAAAATCAAGATTAAATTCTAACAAGAAAACATTAATCTAAGATTAAAAACTAATTCTAAAATTAAATCCTAAAATTAGTTCAAGTAAAATCTAAACTAATTCTAAAAACAATTAGTCCTAAAATTAATTCTAGTGTTAAAACTAATATTAATCCTAAAATTTGATTCCACTTAGTTTCTAGTTAAAACTAAACAAATTCCAAAGTTAAATCTAACTACTAATTCTAAAGCAAATTAGTTCTAAAGGAAAACTAATATTAAAATCTAAATGAAATTCTAATTTCTAGTTAAAAGAGTTAATCTAAAAATCAAAACTGATTAAAAAATTAAAATCAAGATTAAAAGGTTAATTAAAACTAAATCTAAAGTTATGTCATAAACCAAATAAAAGAAGAAGAAAAAAAAAATTAAGTGGTGCATCAATAGATAAAAGGTGGTGAGAAGAGCAGCCAAGCGAATGGGCTGTTGATGTTTGGCTTAATATCTTTGAAGCAACAGGCGGGGGTGCGAAGAGTGATGAAGGGTGTGATTAGAAGAAACAATACACGGGTCTTGCAAGCAACCCGGTCTAATTGTAAATGAAAACTGAATAAAAAATACTAAACCTAAAAGCCTCAGCAACAACCTCACTAGTCTATCATCTTCTTCATCTCATTCTCACCTGCCCTCTCTAAACGGCGCCGCCGCGAAACCCTAGGTCAGCCACCATCATCATGTTCATTTTCCGTTCCAAAACTCCTCCCTCACACTCACCGTTTGCACCATCAAGAACTCCGTCATGTCCCTCCCTCTGCTTCTCTCCTTTTCTCTGACTCATGATCACCACCGCAAAGAAACGCCAGACCTTTGACTTCTCCGTTCGCCTTCTCTTTCGCCCTCCTTGAAACCTTGCCGCCAGCGAATCCATTCGTTTCACACATCATCACTTTCCGTGTCTCTTTCTCCGTTTCCGTTAACTCTCCGGTGCAACACCCTTGCGAATCCATTCCGCCTTCTTCATTCTTCGCCGTGTAGAACTCTCTCCATCTTCAACGACCAAACTCTCCGTCACGCAGTGGCTTTGAGCCGGCGGTGGCGAAATCAACGAGTACGTACTAACAAGAAACTAGCTCTCAAGGTCCAAACATTCCTCACTCGAAACTCTGTTCCTCACACACTCACTAAAACGAATATCCGAATACGAAGCAAACAACGCTACTATCACATGAGCAACGCAACAAAGATGCGAGAATCAAGTCATTTACGAGATCAAAGCCAAGAGCGAGGTTGAGGTACCTACCGGAGATAGTCCGGCGCTTCTTCAATCGCGAGCGAGTTGGTACGAACCGAGGTATGCGTGTTTTCCAACTTCCGGCTTTGAATTCTGTTCCTCGTTCTTCTTCAATTCTGAACCTGAAGTTATTGCGCTGCTCAAATTGTTCTTGTTGTTGTGATTTGCAGAATGAAGCTTGGCTGAAGTTTGGTGCGGTTTCACGATTTGCAAGTTGTTGTAAGAGATTGAAAATCATAAGGTATGCAATTCAAAAATGATGAAACTCTCCTGTGATTTCTTAATCCTTTTCTGCAATTTGTTCTGTATGTATTTTGTGATGTGGTTGTTGCCGTTTCTGATTTTCAAATTGATTGATGAGGAGTTAGAATGTGATTTCTGCAGGTTTTGGTTTGAAGATTGATAATGTTACAGGTTGATGAAGGTGAAAGAATTGAAGAGTTTGTTACAGAGAAAAATGGTGGATGGAGATTGGAAGAGAATCAAGAAGAATGAAGAGTGAAAAAGTTGCAGAATGAATCCCAGCCTCAAGAATGAAGAGGATGAAGTTTTATAGAGAAGATTGAAAGGATCTAGAGGGAGAGTTTGTTATGAAATTCTGTTACAGTGAAGATTGAGAGTTTTTAAATTCTGTTCTAAGTTGGTTAGGGAATACTGTTATGAGCGTTGTTGGAAACTCGTGGAAGTGGTTAGGGATTTGTTATATTTCTACTGATGTGAATTCTTTGAAATTAGTTTCTGATGTCCCCTGGTTAATCTTTAGAATTATGTTATATAGTTTTTTGAACGAAATGCTGCTGTGTTTCTTCTATGTTAGTGAACCGTCGATGAACCGGCACGAGTTCATCACCGAACTTGCATTGTGACTCTCTTTCTGTCATGAATTGAATTTCTTTTGCTGAAGTTTATTTTCCATTTTTTTTAATTACTGTTGTGGTATAAGGCTGCATAATGATTGCTTGCGTTTTGATGTGAATTGAAAAGTGGTTTTGTGCAAGTTTTTTTTTTGCTCAGAGTTGTGCGTGAGGTTTTGGAAGGTGTGAGTACATTATCTTGTGGTGTCCTCCTTGCGTAATGACCTGGTTGGTACATATCTCATGTGGGGTTAGTTTCCATTGTCCTTTGAGACTTAGCATGGCTTGAATGGAATTAATTGGGTTCATTTAGAATTATCAAATGGATAAAATGGATATTTTGAACAAAATGTGAATGGCATATGGATGAATAGATTTGATATGGTTTTAACAAATGGATAAATGTGAATGTGGATTTTGAAAAGTGAAAATAGACAATGGGTTTAATGGTTAAAAATGGATTTACAAAATGGATATTGGATATTGACTTTGGAATTAATGAAAAATGGTATTAAAATGAAATGGATAAATTGGTTTAGAAAAAGGGATATTAAAATGAAATGGATATAGGGACATGGATATGGGTAAAAAATGGTTTAGGGCATTTAAGGTGGATATTGAAATGGATAAAATGTGTGAAGAAAAATGAAAATGACTAATGGGTTTATTGCAGAAATTTGAATTCCAAGTATCCCACACGACTGATCTTGACACGCCCAATTCTACACCAAACTCATATCTTCAGTGAATTCCAACAATTCAATCAGTAAGCTCAATCAACCATGACCCCGTGCTCCTCAAGTAAATCCACAAATGCTTTGTCTGATAACCATTGATTCAAATAACCTCTAATCTCACAATCTTCAATTGATGACTTCCTACAAACTCAACCAAGAAGGAGAAACCATGACCTTTGTTGATGTGTACCCTGAAACCTGGTGAACCTCTGAATATAACAACCCTGGATCTTGATGAACCTTTGAATAGGAAAAATACCAATAGCAGAAACCCTCTTCGATCTCATGTCTTAGGAGCCCAATGCAAAGCATGATTATGATTAATGACCTAATGAAGATGCAAATGGTTGCGAAACAAAAGCCAGAAAAAGTTAGAAAAATGTAGGGCAAATTTTGGGGTGCTACACTCCCTCCAATATTTGCATAAACAAAAGCTTGATCAAGAAAGTGAACAAGAGATATATTTTTATTTTGTGAAAAAGAAAGCATAAAGATGCACACATTGGATATAAATGAATTTGAATCAAAACATTGCAATGCTCATTTCATTGAAATTACCATGAAAGTACAAATAAAGTTCGAAAGCAAATAAACAATATAATCAAAGAAAAATGCAAACCAAAAGAAACAAGGCCTAGTGACTAATCAGCAACATGGATGAGTTGTCCTGTCTGAAACACTGGCTTTAGGAGATAACCCGTCTGAACTAACTGAAACTTCACTTGGCATGCTCTGGCAAAGGATTGTTGACAACATTGGGATTGTCATCAAGAAAAGTCAGAATATTTGAGTTCACCAATTCTTGTACTCTAGCTTTCAATGCATAACAACCTTCTAAGTTATGGCCTGCCCCACCTCGATGTAACTCACAGTGAAGATCAGTCCTATAGCCGGCTGGGAGAGGATTTGGAGGAGGAGGTAGATCCTTCGTTGTAATCAAACCTTTTTGAACAAGACATGGATACAACTCAGTGTAGGACATCAAGATAGGATCATAGTTAACCCTATTATGATTCTAATTTTGTCTAACAGTCTGACAAGGAGCTTGAACTGGTTGAGCATTGACAACAGGAACAACTGCAGCTACATATTATTGTTGCCTACGATGAGGTTTCCCTTCAACTGAAACAGCATGGGTATCACCATCCTTCTTCTTATGAAAATTCCCAGCACACTTTTTAGCACCACTAAAGGCTTCAGCATTAGCAATCTTTCCTTTCTTGATACCCTCTTCTAGTCTTTCTCCATTAGTGACTAGGTCAGCAAAACCAGATGATACACTGCCTATCATCTTTTCCCAAAAGAGTGGCTGAAGAGTGTCCATGAACAATCCAGTCAATTCTTTTTTAGCTAATGGTGGCTCCACCTGAGCAGCTAGCTCTCTCCAGCGCTGAGCGTACTCTTTAAAGGATTCTTTTTCTTTTTAAGACATATTTTGCAGTTGACGGCGGTCAGGTGCCATGTCTAGATTCTACTTATATTTCTTTAAAATATCATAAGCTAAATCCTTCTAGCTTGGGATACGGTTCTTCTCAAGTCCCATATACCATTTCATTGAAGCCCCTCTCAAGCTATCTTGGAAACAATGAATAAGCAATTTGTCATTTTTGGTATGGGCAGCAATCATGCGGCAGTACCTCACCAAGTGGCTCCTGGGACAGGTGTGTCCCTTGTATTTCTCAAAATCAGGAGTTTTAAATTTTGCTGGCATAACCAAGTCTGAAACCAAGCACATGTAGATTACAGCAGCACCAAAGACATCATTTCCTTCCATGACTCTTATCCTTTTGTCCAGAGTTTGCCATTGCTCTCTGACTTCTTCAATGTATCTAGGTTCTCCCTGACTTTCAGATTATGGACCAGCAGCATGGTACACAAAAGGAGGATTCTCAGGAATAGCTTAAGCAACAGAATGCACAACAGGTTGAGGTTCAGTGAACAATGGAGCTGAAGATACTGGCAGTACAGACGGGATAACCACTGGAGTAGTTGCAAAGGGTGGTGAGTAATTCAGAGGTAACCCAAATTCTGGCCAAGTAGAAGCTGGTTGCTGAGTTAGTGGAGGGTCAACAGCAGCAGTTGAGATTTCAGAGATCACAGTCCTCTGACGTGGTTCACCTCTAGCAATCAGAACTTGCATCATTTCTGTGAGTTTGGTCATGCTGGCCTTCAACTCATCAATTTCCATTCTAACTTCGGCATTGTGTTGTTCTTGATTTTCCATTCTCAATCTGACGACAGCTATAGTTCCATAGTTGTGTTGAGGAAACAGCTTGATGGTGCACAGATAACTGAAGAAAGAGACAGTTGAAATGAGTTTCTGGACAACTAGGAAGAATGCGGATGTATGCTCATGGATGCAAGAGTGCATGAATGCAACAACCACAAGCAAGATCACGCAAAACACACGAGTCAAGGGTCTGAGTCACGAGCATGAAGATAAGGGTAAGAACCAATCCCACAAAAGGTGTGTACTAAGGTTTATCTTCATTGTACCTGCTGAAAAGATCGGTTCTAACAGAGTGCCCAGGGTCCACAATCCACTATCAGACACACCAGCGCACCGATTTACTCAGAGGTTGGTAGTTATCCTCAAGAGAATCTAACCTAAGTGTGGCATCGCATAACAACTAAGTCGGATTTGCATCCTCATAGCTTCCGCGCCACGATCTAAAAAGGCTAAGATGGGTTAAGGGTTACTACAATCCTCAGTGTTATAGGCTTCTATGGAAAAAGTAATGCCTTCAATGATCGCTTGATCGACATTAGTAATTCCAAAGAGGCAACCACCGAGTGGATAAATTCTCAAGTTGTGCTTTTTTGGGATTCAAATCCCTCAAAGCTCCCTTGACTATACCATCCTCCTATCTCAAAGTACACTCTGGTCTGTGTGTAGGACCTATCTCACACACAGAGGAACTGTCAAACAGAACAAACACGTAACAAGAAAATCAATCGGAAAGCAGTAAATAAATCAAAGTAGGCTAAACCCCTCAAGGGAGTGATCCCCAACAGAGTCGCCCCTTTTCTGTAGCAGCAAAATCGTGAGTGTAAGCTATTATTGATTAACTTAACTCGAGAAGCAAGATTCGCCACCGCACTTTTATTTTATCCAAAAATGGAAAGGAAAAAGAGCGAACAAAACCTACACAAGCTCTAAAACAAGAACAAGTGCACAGAGTCTGGGTAAGGATGGTTGGTTACGTAATGGAAAAGTGTTAGCACCCAAAACGTCTATAGTACTCTATAGGAACCCTTTGAAATATTTACGCTTTTTGGTTTGAAAATGGTTCGTTTGAAAGAGATAGGGGAGGTGAGAAGAGAAATATGTTTTTTAATATTTTTGTGTTTGGAGAGACTTGTCGCCTCATGCCTACGTACACACGAAGTGCAATGTAGGATCAAAACCTCGTAGTTCGTGGTACAAAGAATGAAATTTGTTTGTTTTGGTTGTTTTTAAATGTAAAGACAAGTCGTCATTTCCAAGCGAATAATTCCGCTTAAAGAAATGAATCATGTCTAAACTTATGAAAAAGTTTTTAAGGAAAACTGCACGAGGGCATAAAAGGAGTTTGAATGAGTTTGATTTTTTTTTAAGTCTTTTGAAAATGGTGTCAATATGCTTATGTAGTTTAGCATTTGATAAGAAATGAAAAGGAAAGAGGTAAAATCACTTGACAAAGTCAAGGTTTAATTATGAAAGAGGTGAGAGTTTGAAATCAAGAAGATTTTTGAAAAAGGGGAAGAGTTTTGAAAATTGAAGAATAGGGAGGAGAAGAAGTGACTATCCTAAAGCATAAAGTAAAAGCTAAGGATGAGAATGGTCTAGCCACACAAGCAAGCTCCATAGTCTTCGAACCAGAATTCCAAAGAAAAGGGAGAAAGTCCTAATTCTAAGTCCAAGGTTCCAAGAATTGCATTGGATGTCCAAGGTCTAGGTGCAAAACTCCATGTCCATTGCAAAGGATAGTAACCATAGTCTAAGATTAGAAGCATAAGTTTTTTAGAGGTTTTGGTCTTTATTAATGTTTTTGGTCCAAGTGGACAAAGAGAAAAAGGCATAAGCATAATTATGTGTACAACGGACAAAGGAAAACTTGCAGAAGAATAAACATGTGTCCAACGGACAAAGGAAAAATTGCGGAAGCATAAACATGTGTCCAACGGACAAAGGAAAAAAATTGCGGAAGTATAAACATGATATGAAATGATAATAATGGAACGTAAAAGTAAAAGAGAGACAGGGAGCGAGAAGGAATTGTAAACAAAGTTAGTACAATAGTATTGTTAGTATGTTAGTTGTTAGAGTAAGTGATCAATAATGATTGAATAATGCACTAAGGTCAAGGTTAATGAAAACTCATTAGAGGATTCATAAGACCAAAGCCTCCTAACAACAAGTTTCTTAAGTTTTGAACCAAAAAGACAAATAATCAACCATCCTTGATTGTTTTCCGATACGGGACATATGTTGTGCACAATCGCCGAGTAATTTATGGAGTAATTACCCTACAATGAGGCCGGTCAATAGATCTTTGTGCTAATGCATGCTAGATGAACGATATGTAGATCGTCATCCGAAAGCAATACCGCACGAAAAGAAAAGAAGGTAACGATCTAGTCTTGATCAAAATTCAACAAAGAAATTCTATGATCCAATAGACTTTCATTGATATAAAAAAAGATGAAGAGAAAGATGGATCTAACAAGTTATGATCCATCAACAACCAATCAACAAAGTCAAAATAGAAAAAGAATTCAAATGAAAAGAAGAAAGAATTAAAATATTTTTTCAAATGATTTTCAAAAGACATTTTGAACTAAAATCATAAAATCTAGTTGTAAAAAAAGTTACTATAAAAAAATAATAAAAAAAATACTGAATTAAAAAAAACATAAAAGAGTATAAAAAATGAAAAAATATTTTTTTAAAAGAAAATGAAAGGGAGGTTCATAGAAAATAGGATGGTGGAGATACAGGCCCATACGACCCAAAAATGAAAAAGAAAACCAAAGAAAATATTAACAGAAAAAAGAAAAGTGATACAAGTTTTTTTATTTAAAAAACAACATTAAATATTAAAGAAAAAGAGAATCAGAACAATAAGTTCATCATCTTCTTCTCTCGAAAAACATGGTCAGAACTGTTCAACGGCGAAGGGAGAGAATTTGAGGTCGTCACGGCGGAGCGGCGGGGTTTGGAATTCACTCGAAACGGATCAAAATCAAATGCTCTTCTTCATTCTACTATCAATTTCATGTAATAATGTCTCTATTCAACCAAATCGAAATCGCGAAAGTTCGACGAAAAGCTCCGTTTACCTTCAAAATCAGGTTAGGAATGGTTCAATTCTTCTTCTCTCTTTCTTCTTTTCTGGACGTGAGCGGGTTGTTGCTGTTTATTGATGTTGAAAGTGATGCGGTTGTCGCGAAGGTGAGACTTGTTGCGGATTGTGAGTTGCGGAACCATTGTGATTTTTTTTTCAGGGTTTGATTTGTGTTAAAGATGAATAAATGTGAAGGTTGTATATGGTTTGAGAATGAATTGGTTGAAGTTGTATGAGTGTTGAAATTGTTTTAAAAAATTGGATTGAATATTTGTTGAATTTGTTTTGTAGGATAGAATTGATGAAGCTTGAGGTATGAATTGGAATTGAAGCTTTCGTTTGAATTTTTTCAGATTGATTTTGGCTCTTCAAAGCTTAGAGAAGTTGAATGAGGAGAGTGCTCAATTTATAGGAAAATGAAGGTGATGTGAGCAACATAATTGAATTGTCGTTTACGTGTTTCAGCTGTTGTTTTGTGTTTGATGATTCACTTGTAGTTTTTGTTGCATTTTGACGCTTTGTTTCGTTGCCTTTCACATGATGCATTGCGTTTTGAAAATTCTTGCTACCGAATGACGTGTTGTTGTTTGCGTGAGAGGCTTCAAGGCTGACTTTTGTAGCTATAAGCTTGTGGTGCGTATGGCTTTTGAAATTTCTTGCTGCAGTTGGCTTGCAAATGTGGTAGGCATGGCTGGTGTGTGTAATAGGCTTGGTTTGTTTTATTTGTGAAGTGGCTTGAAAATGGATTAACAAGAAGTAGCAGCGGCTGGTGAAGTAGTTTCATTTCCATTTTTTTTTTTTGTTTTATCAATCCGTAGGTTAGTGTGATGTGGGCTGTGTAGAAGAATCAATTTTTGTTCCATGGGGTCCTTTGTAGCATGTAGCTTCATAAGGAATTGTGTGGTACTGAATGAATTTTTTTTTGGATTATTTAAACGAATATTTGAGTTGTAATGGATATGTGGATATTAGAAATTAATATGGAAATTGGATTTGGATTTTTGGAAAGTAAAATGGATTATTGGATTAAATTGGATATTTGGAATTAAATGGATAAAAAAAATGGATATGGAAATGGTTTAGCAATTAGAAAAAGGAATTGGTTTTAGAAAAAGAAATGGTTTAAGGAATGGAAATGAACTGATTTTTTTTATGAAATGAAACGGCTATCACCAATCCGTACACGACCATGAAACCTCGATTTCAATCCAAAGCCAACTTGAAATTTTTCACAAAGCATCTGATTTAAATGCACACAACCACTATTGAATAATTTGCAACTGAAGCCACGACTGTCAACCTTGATTTTCTGAATTTCTGGTTAATAAGTTTTGGATCACTTCTAAAATTCGTCTTAATCAATCATCTGGGATGAACACAGTTAAACATTAAACTGATGAACTCTGGTCATGATTGTCATACCCCAAATTTTGACCACTAACATTCCCATCATTGTACAAATCATCATCACAATATGGAGGAACCAACATGCCTCATCAGTCTCCTCAAGGAATTGTTGAGCATTCACTGCAATCAAAATTAGGGTTTCAAGCTCTCTCAGAGTTCTTAGACAAAGGATCAATCAAGGAATGACATGATCTTCAACTTTTATAGCCTCTCAAACATCCACAATGGATCAAGAGAACTCCCACTCCAAGGATTAAGCACAAGGCTGCTCCCTTCTAGGTGGATCAAGCCTCAAGATCGCCAGTGTCACCAAATTAGGGTTTTGGTCGACCAGGGCCTCCAGATGAAGATTTTCCTCTGGGCATGAGCCAATGCTTAAAAACATAACCTAATTTTCTCCATGGAACCTCATGGACCCAATCACCAAGTCAATTATGCCTTAGCAGATGCATTAATCAAAAATCAGGAATTAGGGTTTCTTGACCTAATTCACCCCTAAGTTGACTTTTGGGACAAAACATGAGCCAAGACCTCAAGAGAGGATTTGAGGGTCTCTAATACTCCACATTGATCCATTTGAAACAATGGATTGATCCAAGAAGCTTGAGCAACAAGTCTCAATTTCATCTGAACCACAAATAGGGTTTCGCAAGAAAAGTCAACTGTAGCTTTGACTTTTGACCAGGACATGCTCCCAAACCCTAGGACATGATTCAATACACCCTATAACACCCATGTAACATGTCCATCAAGTTTAATTTAGGTCAAGGACATGATTTCCTAAAGGATTGCACAGTTTGGTATTCATCTGCTAAAAAGTCAACTGTGCACAAAAGTCAAACTTTGACTTTTTGAGATTTTTTCACAAAAATGGTTTTTTAACCCTAAAATGATGTTAATGTATGATTTGAATCATCATTCATCAAGAAAAATCAAAGAAAGTGGGATAACTTGTAAAAGGGGTAACCATAAAAACATAGAAAATTTTCTAAGTTATGAACAAAGTGGCAAGGGTACCAACTTTGGAGGATCATAACTCCTAAACCACAAAGCCATTTTTCCCCATCCAAATCTTGATTTGTAGCCCTCATGGCCCTCTACAAAAAATTTAACTAGACCTCATTCCAATTTGATCGTGAAGGCTAGATCAGATCCTGTAGAATCAGGCTGCCAAGTGCGTCAGGGATGCTGGTCGTATGGAGAGGAAGGGGTGTACCTGCAAGGCACTCCGACGCTCAAGTGAGTAAAGGTCAGAGAAAAGGGGCAAGTACAAAGTATGAATTCTTAGTGTGAATATTGGATACCTGACCCTCCCAAGCGAAAGGGTTTATATAGAGCCCCCAGCGCGTGGCCAACGGTCCTATTTTCGGGGCGAAATAACCGTTTTCCCCAAGAATAAGTAACTACCCAAACTAGCCGTTATGTCGGGCAGGGTGCCCGAAACTAGCCGTTATGTTTGGCATAGGCGTAATTCCGGGCACCTGCTCCTGGCTGTTCGGGGAGCAGTGATGCCGTGCGTGACGGGCAGCAGATCCGGGGAGGAACGTTGCATTCCTTGCCCGGTAGAAGGGGCAGAAAGGTAACTTTTTCCCCTCTGTGGACTGGACTTAGGCAATGTGGGCCGCTCTGGAGTGGAGGCGGATTGGGCCAATTCTAGCCATTGGTCCAGTCCAGAACAGGAGCCCCCCAAGTCGTTGCTCCCGAGCATGGGAGTGATGACTTAAGGATTGCTCGTCTCTCCAGGGAGCCGGCATAGAGTCGTCGTTTGAGGACGAAGAGGGTTATCTCAGAGTGCTCGTGACCCCAGGTGTTCGCGAGATTCTTGGTCGTGACCTTATTGCCCGGTGTTCGGGGAGACTAATGGTCAGACAGAATTGGAAACGTTGGGACGCCACGTGTGCCAAGAGCCCCGTGTAGCAGTTAATAGGCAATGATGGCTAGTGGGTAGTCATGATGGCCTACGGGCGTGTGTTCGCACGTGCCCCTCTGTATAAACGGAGGAAGATTGTCCCATTTTGAATTTTTTCCTTCTGATTTCTCTTCGTCTCTTCTAAGCTCTTGCCCGTCACCGTCTTCAGTGCTCCCGTTCACCGCGTCAAGCTTTGAGCAACCTCTTTCTTCTACTCAAATCAAGTAAGTTTTCTGATATGTGACTTGTTTTACTCCTTTTCGTTGTTAGTGGTAGATTTACATGCGGTTAGGGCTAGTTTAGAGGACGAAACGTGTGAATTTCCGGCGATTGTTGGTGGTTGTCGCTCCCGGGATTTTCATCCAAGTACAAACGCGAAAGTGGCACCGAAACAGAGTCGCCAGCAATGTGTATTTATCCCAAGAGAGGGAAAGGAAACACCGCATAAACCTGAGGGAAAGAAAGAGCATGGTCTTGCGATCAAGAGAACTGGGTTCGGGAGTCGGTTACGCGTGAGGAAGGTATTAGCACCCCCACGCGTCCATCGTACCCGATGGGATCCACGCTTGCTTGTCTCGAACAAAGGGTGTCATTGTCTGGAGCTCCATTGCTACTGGAAAGGGAAAAGAACAGGAAAAAGGAAAAGGAACAGAGAGAGAAAGAAGAAACAAATGTAGGGAAAATAAAAGAAGTGCTCGAATGGGCCCTACCCCACTGCCTACGTATCTCATTGGGAACATGAGAATCAGAGCGACGTAGTTCCCTTCACCGAGGGTCGCTTTGTTTGTGTTTTTAGGGAACGACTAACGTTCTAGCTCAAGTGTTGCAGGTTCGCTGGTCCGAGTACGTTACCATCTTGCAAGAGAACGAGTAGGAGCACGTTCGTACGCTAAGAGTGAGTGAGATGAGAAAAGAATTCCTGAAGGAAAGACGTAATTGTTGGTTTGAAGTTTTTTAAACAAGAAGTGTTTTTTACAGTTATTTGTAACTTGCATTGAACCAAAGTCTTAAATACAGGAACGAATACTTCGCGCATCGTCCCCAATAGGACGTACACTAAGTATCCTAGAAGAATGAGAGAAAGCTCCTCGTTCCCCATTTCCCACATAGAAGGCTCAAGCGCAATACACGTTAACCTTCATTAAGTGTTATTTTACTTTTATTTTGAGATGAGAAGAGAAACGACACAAGGGAAACTCTAAAGGGAAACTAAGAGTCCTAATGTTATCATGCATGGATGTCCTATGGTTAGTGAGGTTTAGGAGGAAGGACTAACTAAAACCTAATGCTAATCCTACTCCAAGCTTAATCAAAAATTAAGTTGGACTAGGTAGCTCTAAAGGGAAAGAATCCAAGACTTGAACAAGTCTTGAGATTCATGGGATGAGAAAAAGTGAAAGAGAAGAAAAGAGAAGGAGAAGAAGGAAGATGAGATACAATAAGTGGTAGCAAGCACATCATATCATAAATGTCCAACTCAAATCATCCAACATGTTTCAAAGATCAATGCAAAACAATTCAAGTAAGCATGTAAAGATAAACATGAAAGAATGCAAGCATACTTGTATGAAATGCACAAATAAGCATACATGAACTTCACATCAAAATGAAATGAGAAAGGCAAGATGAAAATGAAGATAAGTCAGAACCAATATCATATTATCATCAACAATACATGTGTTCCAAAGTGATTCAAAACATGAAGCATTATGATCCAAGGAAGTTCACAAAGGAAAGGTAATGATATTCACCATACAATTCAAACCAAATGCATTCAACTATGCTCAAGCAACATGAAAACCAAATATAGAACTCAAGAGGCAGTAGCACATGCATCAATATCATATCAAAACCAAACTCAAGTCATACAAGTTCAAACATCAATCAACAACTTCAAAACATGCACCAAAGCAAACCACAAAAAGAGGACAAAGTTCTAACACTTAGGCATACTCAAACATGATTCAAACATGATCCACAAAGTGCAAAAATTAGTATCAAAGGACCTCAACCAGGGGTAAGCATCATATCAAAAGCTCATTCAAAGAATCACAAAGGAAACCAATCAATTAAGCATGGCAAGTCAACTTGTGTAAAGAAATGTCAAGAGACGATCATGCATAAGTCACTTAAGCACAAATAAGCAAACATGCATCATATGACATTAAACAATTTTGAAATTTAAACTCAAATGATCTAGGCCAGAAGACAATCACATGCTAAAATATCTCACAAAAATTCATAAGTTAAGCAATTCAAACAATTAAACAAAGATCAAGTAAGCACAATGATTCAATATGCAAAAGAGAGGGACCAAGATGCAATATGAAAAAGTTTTAAAAATGAAACAAATTTTTTTTTATGTAATTCAGAATGTAATCTAACAAATTCAAAAAGAATGAATTGAAAATGTTTTATAGATGATGAGAAATAAATTCTACAAGTAGAAGTATGCACGTGTGAGACAATTCAAAAAGAAAAGCAATTAAACAATTAATTAAGACACCAAAAATAAAATAAAATAAGAAAATAAAATATGGAAAAATTTTATAAAACTAAAAAGAAGTTTCATGAATTTTTTTTATGATTTTTAAATGCATTAAAATGATTTAAAAAAAAATAAAATGCAAATGTAACAATTAAATGAAATAAAAAGAAAATAGAAGACCAAGGGGGTGCATACAGCAACACAAGCACGTTAGAAATGATAGAAGGCCCAAAGGAGGGGGTTCAAATATCAAAGCCCAATGCTAAAATTCCACTAGCGAAGTCAAATAATTCCATGGATTTCATCCAAACATTCAGATGTAATCCAGACCACACAATTAATCCAACGTGTGCCATCAGTCAATGAAATTAAAAGGTAAACATGATCAACAGCCCAGATTCACATGCACACCACAATCAATTAAACACGCACACACTACATTATCAGGAATTAAAATAAAGAAGCACGTGACAAGCACACGCATTTTTAATGCGTTGTCAAAATCCTAAACACATGATGCATCATACGCTTGAGATTAAATCAACAATTCAAAAAAATAATCAAAATCAGTGGCTGGGATATGAGTACATGATAACACGCATGGGGTGGCACACACATAAACCACAAAATAAAACATAAATTTAAAATAACATGGCAAATCGTGAACCATTAGATCAAACAAACGGACGGCTGAGATTGTGTCTTCTCGGTCTAAACCATTGGCCGGCCGGAAACCTTACCAGACGCTAGCTCCAGTCGTCATCTCCGGTGAGCAACATCATGAAAAACTCCAGAAATTGCATATAAGTATATCATTTTGATCAGAAAAACATGAGGATTACTAATACCAAACTCATTTCATCAAACAATCAACATATAAACCAAATCGAGCAACAATAAGTTTGGGTCCAAAACTGAAATCATCAAATACTCTCAATCCACACGTCCAAACTTAAAATAAAATAGGTCATCATGCTCAACACACATCACAGATCATTATGCACATCTAAAATTCAAGTTCTATTAGTATGAAATCAACACCAACCTGAACCTTGAAGAGCTTGAAATCCTCCAAGAAATCCCTCCAAAAACTGCAGATCTACTCCTTGGAACCTCTAGTTGCAAAATAAATGCAACTAGAGCTTGAAATTGAGCTAGATCTTGAAGTTTGAACTTGAATCCTCTTGAATGGAACTTGGTGAAATCCTCAGTATGAGCTCCAACCAGTGATTGATTCTTGCTCTATTCTCTTCACTGATCAAGAATGTGAAGAGAAATCTCAAAGAAACTCCAAGGAGAGTGAGATTCGAAGAGAGGAAGTGTGAGAGCAAAAAATCAAAACTGAGCAAATGAGAGTCTCTGACCTATCTGTGAGGGTATGAGTAAGCTTATATACTCTCCATTAGTTCACTGATTAGGATTAGCAGGTGATTAGAACCTTGGTTAATGAGATTTGGATGAAATTGGAAATTTGCATTTTGGGTTGCATCCACTAAACCACACGTGAAAAACCGTTGCAATAAGCATGATTCACCTCAGATTTACTTATTGATCACCTCTGAATTGAATTTGGGCCTTGCACTTTCTTGGTTTGTAAGTTTTGAATCAATTTGCATTATTGTACTTTGTGAAAATAATGAGAAATAAGTCATGGAATGAAATAATTCAAAGGCCAAAAATGATCCTCTTGGCTTGCATTTTGATGTTGTAATATAACATGAAGCAAAAAGATCAATTACAAGTCCATTTGTGCCAAAATGCAAAAGGTGGAAAATTTGACATATAAGAAATCCATGAAATGCGCCTTGCATTGTTTTGACCATAACTAGAGTTCCACAAATGATATGGAGATGTTCTAGTACTTTTTGGAAATGGGAGAGAAAGATCTTCAACTTTCATGTTGGAGGAAAATTCATTTGGAACTTCCTTGATGATGAAAAGTCAAGTTGAATGTGGTGGAAAAATTGCCAAAAATGGAAAGTTCTCATTATAGGTCATTTTCCAAATTTAGTAACTTTTGTACAAACTCTTGATTCTTAATGAATGACATGAATCTTGCCAATTGAAGACCATATGAGGATGTGAGACCTTGAAAACCATAAAAAGAACCTCAAAATTCCGCAGTTGACTTTCTCCTTTACAGTTGACTTTTGCTTATTTCACAAGCAACTGATCCATTGAACATCTTCCCCTGAGAACCAATGACCAAGATTCCATCCATGAACACTTAAGAACATAAGGAACACCATGAGATCAAGTCTTGCCCAAGAAATCAGAAATAAACTGATTTTAGGTCAAACCCTAATTTTGGCACCCTCTGGTTAGGAGGAAAAATCATATCCTCCAAATCCAAATTCCTCTGAATATGATGTGTATCCTCTCAAGAAATGATGAGATATGTCATTTGGAGATGATAAAAACTCAAAGAGCTTGCCCATTTGGGGGTCAGATTCCACTTTTGACTGCCTTGTATAGGAGATCATGCACTGTCCAATCTTTCTTGATGAATTCTCCTCTGCTCATAATTTGTGAGATCAAATGGATTTGATACATGATGTAAGAGATCCTTGAGGCTTGTGAGAAACACTTAGTCTTCTTCTTTGGATGATCAACACCTTAGAGGATCACCTGATCATATGCCCTTATGCAAGATGCAATGCTAAATGCTTGATGTTTTATTTTTCTATGCTTGAATGCAATGCAATGCAATGAAAGCTCATGCTAAAAGATATGAAGAAAAGATAGGGCAAATTTTGGGGTATTACAGCTGCCCCTATTCAATCACTGTAGACCTGAATGGCTGATAGCGATTGATGTCAGACTTTCAAGGTATGGAGGGATTGATTACCAAAAATAACCCAAAAATTTGCACTCTGCAGGGAAGAAGAAAAGGGATATAAACCCAACCAAATGAACTCTGCTTGAATAAAACTCTGGTGATAAATAATACCACTGGGAAGATGTCTTTTATATAACGCCAGACGACTACTGGCCTGCCACACTACGGGTGGACTTTAGCAATGTCTTTTGTACAATGCCAGACGACTACTGGCTTGCCACACTAAGGGTGGACCTTAACAACGTCTTTTGTACAACGCCAGACGACTACTAGCCTGCCACACTACGGGTGGACCTTAACAACATCTTTTGTACAACGCCAGACGACTATTGGCTTGCCACACTGCGGGTGAACTGTCTTTTTTTGAATGGAGCCAGAAGACTACTGACCTGCCACACTACGGGTGGACTTTTGCCAAGCTACGGTTGGACTTTAAGAATTTGCCACCCTTGGATGAACCTTTTGCCAATCTACGGTTGGACTTTAAGAATTTGCCACCCTTGGATGGACCTTTTGCCAATCTACGGTTAGACTTTAAGAATTTGCCACCCCTGGATGGACCTTTTGCCAATCTACGGTTGGACTTTAAGAATTTTCCACCCTTGGATGGACCTTTTGCCAATCTACGGTTGGACTTTAAGAATTTGCCACCCTTGGATGGACCTTTTGCCAATCTACGGTTGGACTTTAAGAATTTGCCACCCTTCGATGGACCTTTTGCCAATCTACGGTTGGACTTTAAGAATTTGCCACCCTTGGATGGACCTTTTGCCAATCTACGGTTGGACTTTAGGAATTCCAATACTGGACTACTCTTTGCATCCGTGTCAGACATCTCTGCTGACTCTGCTGAGGAACAATGATCAATGATTTGATCTCGGAGACTCCTGAAGGGATAATATCTCTGCTGAAGAATGAATGAACAATCCGTCTGCTTCGAACTGTTACGCCTGCCAAAAATAAATTGGACTTTGAAATATGAGGGGAGTGATGATTCTGCCAGGAATTACTTCATTTGCTTGGGGATGAATTTTGGTCACAGAAACTCCGCTAGGGATGAGAATTTCTTTGCATGACGTCTTGCTAGGGAAGAAAAGTCATTAAAACTCTGCTTGAGGATCTATCACTCCCGAGATCCTTTGCGGGGAGAATCAACCTTCTAACCCGGCTGGGGCAAGAATATACTATCACTCTGCTGAGGAATAGATTTTGTTGATCAATAAGCCTCTGTGGGGACAAAACAACAACTCATATGGGGAGTATAGTTGACAAGATTCAATGTCGAACTCTGTGGGGATAACATTACCAGAGATACGATCTTGCTGGGAATCAAGGCTACTTTGTCGGAGATAAGCGAATCCTGGTTAGAAGACGTTCTGCTGCAACATGCTGGGAGAGAGTCCTTAGATGTGCTATGGAACCCAAAGCAACTCCACAGTAATCTACTGAGGCATAAGACGGTTGAGCCTAAGATAAGTGCTAAAATTCCCCATGTTGGGCAAACTTTCCATTTGAAGATTCCATTGGGGATGATGAGTTTATAACCAACTCTGCTGGAGAAAACCGCCTTAAAGCGTCTCATGCTGAGGAATGCCTTTTGAGAGGATTTTACAGAAGACCAAATGTCCTCAAACTCTACTGGGGATAATAGATCTGGAACATCTCCTGCTAGAGAAAATCAAAATGCCCCATGCTTGGGAAGGTCAACAACTTGCTTCCTGCTCCATGATACAAGACTTACCTGAAGAAAACGTCACAAGAGGATTTTACAGGAGATTAAGCATCTTCAAACTCCTGACGACTTCACTGGGGATTAACCAATAACTTCGGTGTCTGCGAAGCAACTCTACTGGGGATTCGCAACCGTTATCGACACAGAAAAGCTTGTACCTATTGGAAGTACTGAATGAGAGAATCGACTTAATAAGATACAACGATACTCAGTTGAACTCAATTCACCGATATCGAGACATCGTGAACAACCGTCGACCGAATGATGGACTCAATCAGTAAACGTTGTGACAAAAGGGTGACAAGTGAACCCTTCCATGAACATGATTGCCCCAGCCTCCTGCGTGGGAATAAGTGATTACTCGTCTTGTGCTTGAAATCATCTGAATCTGTTGCCTGCAACAAAAGAATACACACACATGCCCCGGAATATTACTTCTGCAACTGAGAAAATCTAACTCTGAACCACCACTTGTTGGGGAGAAAGGTTTTGATATGTCTCTTGCTGGGAACATTATTAACGAAGTGTGCTGGAGACAAGGGACCACAAATGCCTTGGGTTGGAATGCCCCTTTTTTCAAACCTTTTGGCTGATTGACTGCATAGGCGTGAACAACAGTTTTTTTCTTTCATTTGCCCCAGACTAGCATGGTCCGCCAAAAGAAATTGTCTCAAGAGGATTTTACAGAAGACTTGACATCCAAAAGGCCTCAATGCCTTCAAACTCTTGGAGAGATTCGTCAAATCTTGACGTAACTGCCCCAGAATGTATGGTCTACAGAAGAATCTTTGAGTAATTGCCCCTGTTTGGCTGAACCCTGAAGAGATTTCTTGACGTGATTGGCTCAGATGAGGTACACCTTAAAGAGATGGTTCGACGTGACTGCCCTAGATCGACTACGTCTTAGCACAACTTGTTGGGAAAGACCCCACTCAACAAAGTTTCCTGAGGAAGTACCATTGGATGTGGCTGCCCATTGGGAGTTTCAGGATTCTCAACTCGGCAAGATTAAGCTTCTGGACTGAATTTCCATATGTAAACTTCTTTTGATATCAAACAAATGTATGCAAGCAGAAAATGTTTTGTCTGAGAATGAAAATTCTAATGCAACACACATGTTAATCTTGAGGTCTTTACTGAAAAGTTGTCGCAAAGCTGTGAACAAATCATTGCTTAGGATACGACACTGATTTTTGAATAAAAGAATGCAATGCACATGCAACACCAACAAAGATCTTTTAGCACAACTCATAGGAGTCAGGAACGCTATCTCTTGGTAGTGTGCTTTTGAAATAAACCTGTTTCAATTAGGACTTTTGAGGGTTGTATCGTGGCCTGGTTCACGGTTTTTTTTTGAAAAAAAAGTTTTAAGGCTCAAAGTTTATCAGCGCCCACCCATTCTTCGTGATGTTCTCCAGTCCTACGTTCAGTTAACTTGACACATACGCTCACCTTTCAAAAAGGTTATGAACAGTATGAGGATGGTTAAGGAACCCACACGGTTTTCGGAGTGGCAGTCACCCCTTTTGTCCTTTTGTTCGTAGTCACACGACTTTGTTCTTGCTCGAGGATTTTCTTTTGTAATCCTTTTGTTTTTCACTTTCTCATTCTTTTTCGCTCTCTCTCTTTTTTTTTATCCCTAACTTTTTCCTGGACTGGTTCCTTTGAATCTTTGATTTTGAAGTCCAGCGGGATGCCCCAACTCTTGCCTAAGTTGCTTGTTTTCAAGTTTCGACTTAGCGGGCTTTTCTTTCTTTTTTTTTAATTCTTTTTTGGAACAAATCGTGTGACACCGGCTTGTCTTGACTTTGTTGAAAGGGTTGTGACTGCCTCACTCTTTGATTGTTGATGGATGATCATTGTGATTTCACATCTCTTGTCCTCTTGACGGTGGAATATAAGGTAATGGATCCTCAGATGCACACTCCTTTTGAAATTTGAACGCTCGGTCAAATTAATTGACGCCTACCCTACCCCTGGGTTAAATGTGAGGGTTTTTCCGTACGAAAGAAACTCCTACTTCAAGGCTCAAAGGGGTTAACGAGGGTCTATCTCCCTTATCTCTCCAGTGTTTGGGGATTCGAAACAATGCCTGTATATCCTTAACAGGGTTCTGTTCAAAAGCACACAATTAGAGATTTTTGCATTTTTACCTCATCATCCTCCCTCATAGAGTTTAAGCAAGAAAATTGGTATTGCAGTGCACATTAGCATTAAATGAGTGAACACAAACGAAATTATTCAAGAAAAACATATCCATTGCATTAAAATCATCAAACCAAATACAAACAAGTTTTAACATGCAAACAATGTCTGAACAAACAAATAAAGACTACATATGAAAATGCAGCAAAGAAACTAAATGATTGTCCTTGTTGAGGAGGCTTGACTCCGTTTGGACTTATTGCTTCTGATGATGTCTTTCCCTTTTTACGTGCTTGCTTAGGAAGCTTTAGTTAACATACAGACCATCTGCAGTGAAAATAATGATCCCAGCGTCAATCAGATCTTGCACTTTATGCCTGAACACCTTACAATCTTCAATGGCATGCCCATGTGACCCTGAGTGGTACCCGCACCTAGCATTCTTGTCATAACCTGGCGGAAGAGGATATGGGACAGGAGCAACTTCCTCTAACTGAATCAAAGAGTCTTGAAGTAAACGGTCGAGTAGCTAACTGTGAGGAACAGTAATGGGATCAAATTTTCTCTCAGGCCTTCTAGGTCTTTGATATCTCCTCTAGGAGCTAGCCTGCTGCTGATACTGATTCGGGTACTCCTCTTTTCCCAGCACTTTTCTTTTCAAACTTGGCCTAAGATCGGGAACAACTTGCTGATATGGGGATTTTGAGACCAAAGACTGCAAGATATGCCCTCGACTTGATGCCGCTTTAAGAGGGAATGCCGGGGAATTCACATTTCCTGCAGCAGTAGGAGTAGAATTATCCTGTATGCTTACACCGCCCGGCGCGAAATTTATCGCCTTTGAATTAATCAGATCTTGGACCACATTATGAAAGGCTTTACACTTTTCCACATTGTGCCCCGGCGCACCAGAGTGAAAGTCGCAATGGGCACTTGCATCATAATTGAGTGGGAGCTTTTCACTAGGGCAATTTATCGTCCGCAATTTAACCAATTGGAGTTGAAGTAGATACTTCAACAGTTGAGCATAAGGCATGGGAAGCGGATCAATGATTCTGTCAGTTTTCTTCGACTTTGGTAGGTACTTCCTAGCCTTGGGACCATCTGGGGAAACAAAAGGTAACTACTGGTGAGTAAGTTTCAGAACTCCGGGTGGTGTAGAAAATCCGTGAGACACATCACTCTTGGGAATAGTTTCCACAGGCAAGGGTGGAACGACAACTTCTGTTATAGCCTCAGGTGTGGGATTACCATCCTTTCTGAGCACATTTCTCACAACTTCCATAACAAAAGTCATCTGGGTCTTCACTTGATTGACCTCCTCCTTCAGCATTTTCTGGCCCTGAATCAAAGCTTGCATGTCCACCATAAAGTGCCCCAGTTGGGCTTTCATCTCAGTCACCTCCGCTCGGAGTTGTTCTAAATCTGAACCCTGATTGTGGTGAATCGAGTGGTTGGAAGAAGTCATGTTCACTATCCTGCAGAGAATACCCCGTCAGAAAGAGAAATCCGCTCCAGAACACCTGTTATGCAAAATGCTTATGATTATGAGGATGCAAATGCAAAATGCAAACAATCATATTTAAACATTTCCAGGCCGAATCTGCTCTGATTCCAGCTTTGGGCAAGGGATCGGACACAACATCGGAAAATAAATCTGAATCCAGAAATACTGCAGAATCAATCAAAAGATAACCCCTTTCAAACAATTGATAGCCATTGAAACAAATGTTGCAATAACATAGCATAAGAAGTCATACAAATAGGTTCAATACAATCAAAAGTGATTCCATCAACAATCCTGATGGCAATCACAGCAAAAACAAGCAACAGAATTACTACAAGTCAATTCCAAATAAATCGGCTTCAATCTCCCCAAGAAAGTTCACAGTATTTGGATGAGTAGGTCTTTCTAGCAAACCCTTGATCAGCCTGTTTCTCTTCTCGACATCCTGATTCAGCCTAGCAATCTGCTCTTCAACATCGTTGCCTTCGTGCTTTGACTTCTTGATTCCTGCTTGCAGTTTGAGCTCTTCAATTTCTTTCTGTGCTTCTTTCCACTTGGCGAAGTAACGATCTTTCCTTGCTTTCACTACCTGAAGCTCTTCTTTCAGCTCTTCATTCTCAATCTTGGCCTCCTTCCACATATCCTGATACGTGGCAAGCTTGTCTTCTGCTTTAGTCAAAAGCTTCTTGTTTTTCCTCTTAGCTCTGACTGACGATTCAGCAGCCATACTGACCTTTTTGAAATGTTGAGCCCTGTCAGCAAAATCCTTATCTTTTTTCTCTAGATGTGTAGTCATGTCTTGAACTTTCCATTTCAACTCCAAATTGTCCTGTAGAGCACTCTGTAGTCTACTACTCATACTAGAGTTTTCCACCCTCAGATCATATACCAACTTACGCTGCTTATCGAATTCTTCGAATGGTACAGTGAGTCTCTCTTCCACAATCTCTGGATATAAGGGAGGCGCCCGATCAAAAGGAAAATAGAACTCTTCTACTCTCTTCTTCACCCATTCAACATATGGAGCGAAAGCTTGATTATTGGGCTTACCCAAAACAGTCTTACCTATCTTCTTTCTGCTGAGCCAAGCTTGAGAGGCTTCTTGTGCAATAGCCACACCATCAGTCATATGAAAATGCAAAGATTCTTCCAAATCTTTTCCAGCTGGAGGATCCTTTAGAGCGTATGTAAACTGCCTAATAGCCAGAGACGGGTTGTAGTTAATACCTCATTTTCTTCCGACCAAGGGTACATTAGGATACTTGCCACAACTATGCAAAATATCAGTCCCCACTAATCCCTTGTCCACCCAAAGAATATCTTTAGCAGCTAATCCCATCAGACGCTTACTCCATTCTAAAGAAGTCTTTGAATCAATAAAAGCACCAGATTGGGGCAAACGTTTGGCAAACCACTTGTAAAAGAGAGATGCGCAACAACAAACCACCCTACCTCGTCTTTTCTCATTCCTGTTGTATAGGGCATAATGGAGATCAACTAACAAAGTCGGCACCGGATTCTGAGCTGTAAATATCTAAATAGCATCTGTATCGACAAAATCAGACTCATTAGGGAATAACACAATGCCATATATATAAAGAGCCAATATTGCATTGAAAGCCATCCACCTCTTTTCCTTTGCTTCTTCTTGAGCCCTCTTCACTAAGTAATCCAAGTGATAGCCTCAGGATTTTCCTTTCTTAGAAAAGTCAGCCTCCACTGTAGATCTACTCAAATAAAGAGCCTCAGCCACTGCTTGGAAATCACAATCTCCTTGGGAACCACAGAAAGGAACACCTTCTTTGACAGGAATCCTCAAAATGCTGGAGTATTCCTCCAGGGTAGGAACCAACACATAATCTGGCATCACAAAGCACCTCAATGAAGGATCATAAAATTGCATCAAGGTGTGTAGCCCATTGTATTCATATTCACTGAGACTCTGAACCAGGGATAAAATCCAACCATACTTCTCTTCAAATGCTCCTAAGACTTCTGGACCAGCTATACTCTGTAAACTGTTCAACAGGCCAAGAGTGATCTTCGGGAACTTGTAGACGATGATGTGCTTCTTACCCCTCTTAGTGTCCATCCCTATAAATGCCCTCTGACTGGAATCAAAGACAAGATACTACCTGAAACTGAAAAAATATGAATGTTAGAGAAAAAGATGCAATGCAGGGCATGTGATCAAGGTATCCACACAAACTGGCTGCACTGCGCTGACTGAACAAATCAAGGCTATGTACCAAAACTCAGAATAACAACCACCATAGTGATAAAACCAGAAAACCAGGTAGGTTGAAGGTCACGGTTACCTGCAAACCTGTAAACACCCATCCCTCTCACATGTGGGTACTAAGATCCTCAATATCTCGGGCTCTCAGGTCGAGAAATGATGATACGTTCACCACTTCTGGTTTGGCATCATCACCAATCGAGGAGGCCTCAACTGATTCACAAAAATGACAGATCCTCAGCTTCAGAGGTTTGAGAAGCAATAGCATATTCAGCCCGAAGGATACAATGCTATCGCCAATCAAAGAGGTCGTCCGCTGATTCACTTCAAAAGGAAATCCTATAGCAAGTTCCCAGCATTGGGTCCTCGGATCGAGAATGTGCAATGGATTTGCCACAGAACGTGGTCTGCCACTGTCATAACTCGGGAGGAGTGCCATTACCGAGTCCTTGGGAATGGTCATCAGAGTCGACAATTCCTCTAGAGAATAACTACTGGCGTGTATCAACATACAGTAGCAGATAGCTCCAGATAGAACCTCGTCTGATTGTATGGATCGTGATCACCCGCACGTGGCCAACACCAAGGGAGCGTCACGCTAGCCCACGCTAAAACCTGGGTGTATGCTCGAGCCTGGGTATTGGGCTCATCTCTCAAAACATCCCAACCCTCCAAACAGAAAACTAGCCAGCACAGCGCAGTAATATCCAGTATGACAGTAATGCAGTAAAAATGCGATAAAAACAGTAAAGCGGTAAAGCAAAAATACAGTAAACAGCAATACAATAATATACAACAAAGCAAAGCTCCAAAAGAAAGCACCCAATGAAAAGAAACAGACAAGCGTTAGGATTGACTCGCTAAGGAAACCATAGATTCTGGGTTCGGTTCACAGCAGAGTCGCCAGCTGTCGCTCCCGGGATTTTCATCCAAGTACAAACGCGAAAGTGGCACCGAAACAGAGTTGCCATAAATGTGTATTTATCCCAAGAGAGGGAAAGGAAACACCACATAAACCTGAGGGAAAGAAAGAGCATGGTCTTGCGACCAAGAGAACTAGGTTCGAGAGTCGGTTACGCGTGAGGAAGGTATTAACACCCCTACGCGTCCATCGTACCCGATGGGATCCACGCTTGCTTCTCTCGAACAAAGGGTGCCGTTGTCTGGAGCTCCACTGCTACTGGAAAGGGAAAAGAACAGGAAAAAGGAAAAGTAACAGAGAGAGAAAGAAGAAACAAATGTAGGGAAAATAAAAGAAGTGCTCGAATGGGCCCTACCCCACTGCCTACATATCTCATCGGGAACATGAGAATCAGAGCGACGTAGTTCCCCTTACCGAGGGTCGCTTTGTTTGTGTTTTTAGGGAACGACTAACATTCTAGCTCAGGTGTTGTAGGCTCGCTGGTCCGAGTGCGTTACCATCTTGCAAGAGAACGAGTAGGAGCACGTTCGTATGCTGAGAGTGAGTGAGATGAGAAAAGAATTCCTGAAGGAAAGACGTTATTGTTGGTTTGAAGTTTTTTAAACAAGAAGTGTTTTTTACAGTTATTTGTAACTTGCATTGAACCAAAGTCTTAAATACAGGAACGAATACTTCGCGCATCGTCCCCAACAGGACGTACACTAAGTATCCTAGAAGAATGAGAGGAAGCCCCTCGTTCCCCATTTCCCACATAGAAGGCTCAAGCGCAATACACGTTAACCTTTATTAAGTGTTTTTTTTACTTTTATTTTGAGATGAGAAGAGAAACGACACAAGGGAAACTCTAAAGGGAAACTAAGAGTCCTAATGTTATCATGCATGGATGTCCTATGGTTAGTGAGGTTTAGGAGGAAGGACTAACTAAAACCTAACGCTAATCCTACTCCAAGCTTAATCAAAAATTAAGTTGGACTAGGTAGCTCTAAAGGGAAAGAATCCAAGACTTGAACAAGTCTTGAGATTCATGGGATGAGAAAAAGTGATAGAGAAGAAAAGAGAAGGAGAAGAAAGAATATGAGATACAATAAGTGGCAGCAAGCACATCATATCATAAATGTCCAACTCAAATCATCCAACATTTTTCAAAGATCAATGCAAAACAATTCAAGTAAACATGCAAAGATAAACATGAAAGAATGCAAGCATACTTGTATGAAATGCACAAATAAGCATACATGAACTTCACATCAAAATGAAATGAGAAAGGCAAGATGAAAATAAAGATAATTCAGAACCAATATCATATTATCATCAACAATTCATGTGTGCCAAAGTGATTCAAAACATGAAGCATTATGATCCAAGGAAGTTTACAAAGGAAAGGTAATTATATTCACCATACAATTCAAACTAAATGCATTCAACTATGCTCAAGCAACATGAAAACCAAGTATAGAACTCAAGAGGCAGTAGCACATGCATCAATATCATATCAAAACCAAACTCAAGTCATACAAGTTCAAACATCAATCAACAACTTCAAAACATGCACCAAAGCAAACCACAAAAAGAGGACAAATTCCAACACTTAGGCATTCTCAAACATGATCCACAAAGTGAAAAAATTAGTCTCAAAGGACCTCAACCAGGGGTAAGCATCATATCAAAATCTCATTCAAAGAATCACAAAGGAAACCAATCAATTAAGCATGGCAAGTCAACTTGTGTAAAGAAATGTCAAGAGACGATCATGCATAAGTCACTTAAGCACAAATAAGCAAACATGCATCATATGACATTAAACAATTTTGAAATTTAAACTCAAATGATCTAGGCCAGAAGACAATCACATGCTAAAATATCTCACAAAAATTCATAAGTTAAGCAATTCAAACAATTAAACAAAGATCAAGTAAGCACAATGATTCAATATGCAAAAGAGAGGGACCAAGATGCAATATGAAAAAGTTTTAAAAATGAAACAAATTTTTTTTTATGTAATTCAGAATGTAATCTAACAAATTCAAAAAGAATGAATTGAAAATGTTTTATAGATGATGAGAAATAAATTCTACAAGTAGAAGTATGCACGTGTGAGACAATTCAAAAAGAAAAGCAATTAAACAATTAATTAAGACATCAAAAATAAAATAAAATAAGAAAATAAAATATGGAAAAATTTTATAAAACTAAAAAGAAGTTTCATGAATTTTTTTTATGATTTTTAGATGCATTACAATTATTTTAAAAAAAATAAAATGCAAATGTAACAATTAAATGAAATAAAAAGAAAATAGAAGACCAAGGGGGTGCATACAGCAACACAAGCACGTTAGAAATGATAGAAGGCCCAAAGGAGGGGGTTCAAATATCAAAGCCCAATTCTAAAAGTCCACTAGCGAAGTCAAATAATTCCATGGAGTTCATCCAAACATTCAGATGTAATCCAGACCACACAATTAATCCAACGTGTGCCATCAGTCAATGAAATTAAAAGGTAAACATGATCAACAACCCAGATTCACATGCACACCACAATCAATTAAACACGCACACACTACATCATCAGGAATTAAAATAAAGAAGCACGTGACAAGCACACACATTTTTAATGCGTTGTCAAAATCCTAAACACATGATGCATCAGACGCTTGAGATTAAATCAACAATTCAAAAAAATAATCAAAATCAGTGGCTGGGATCTGAGTACATGATAACACGCATGGGGTGGCACACACATAAACCACAAAATAAAACAGAAATTTAAAATAACATGGCAAATCGTGAACCATTAGATCAAGCAAACGGACGACTGAGATTGTGTCTTCTCCGTCTAAACCATTGGTCGGCCGGAAGCCTTACCAGACACCGGAGCCCTAGCTCCGGTCGTCATCTCCGGTGAGCACCATCATGAAAAACTCCAAAAATTTCATATAAGTAAATAATTTTGATCAGAAAAACATGAGGACTACTAATACCAAACTCATTTCATCAAACAATCAACATATAAACCAAATCGAGCAAAAACAAGTTTGGGTCCAAAACTGAAATCATCAAATACTCTCAATCCACACGTCCAAACTTAAAATAAAATAGGTCATCATGCTCAACACACATCACAGATCATTATGCACATCTAAAATTCAAGTTCTATGAGTATGAAATCAACACCAACCTGAACCTTGAAGAGCTTGAAATCCTCCAAGAAATCCCTCCAAAAATTGCAGATCTACTCCTTGGAACCTCTAGTTGCAAAATAAATGCAACTAGAGCTTGAAATCGTGCTAGATATTGAAGTTTGAACTTGAATCCTCTTGAATGGAACTTGGTGAAATCCTCAGTATGAGCTCCAACCAGTGATTGATTCTTGCTCTATTCTCTTCACTGATCAAGAATGTGAAGAGAAATCTCAAAGAAACTCCAAGGAGAGTGAGATTCGAAGAGAGGAAGTGTGAGAGAAAAAAATCAAAACTGAGAAAATGAGAGTCTCTGACCTAGCTGTGAGGGTATGAGTAAGCTTATATACTCCCCATTAGTTCATTGATTAGGATTAGCAGGTGATTAGAACCTTGGTTAATGAGATTTGGATGAAATTGCAAATTTGCATTTTGGGTTGCATCCACTAAACCACACGTGCAAAAGCCTTGTAATCAGCATGATTCTCCTCCAATTTACTTATTGATCACCTCTGAATTGAATTTGGGCCTTGCACTTTCTTGGTTTGTAAGTTTTGAATCAATTTGCATTATTGTACTTTGTGAAAATAATGAGAAATAAGTCATGGAATGAAATAATTCAAAGGCCAAAAATGATCCTCTGGACTTGAATTTTGATGTTGTAATATAACATGAAGCAAAAAGATCAATTACAAGTCCATTTGTGCCAAAATGCAAAAGGTGGAAAATTTGACATATAAGAAATCCATGAAATGCGCCTTGCATTGTTTTGACCATAACTAGAGTTCCACAAATGATATGGAGATGTTCTAGTACTTTTTGGAAATGGGAGAGAAAGATATTCAACTTTCATGTTGGAGGAAAATTCATTTGGAGCTTCTTTGATGATGAAAAGTCAAGTTGAATGTGGTGGAAAATTTGCCAAAAATGGAAAGTTCTCATTATAGGTCATTTTCCAAATTTAGTAACTTTTGCACAAACTCTTGATTCTTGATGAATGACATGAATCTTGCTAATTAAAGAGCATATGAGGATGTGATACCTTGAAAACCATGAAAAGAACCTCAAAATTCCACAGTTGGCTTTCTCCTTTATAGTTGACTTTTGCTTATTTCACAAGCAACTGATCCATTGAACATCTTCCCCAGAGAACCAATGACCAAGATTCCATCCATGAACTCCTAAGAAAATAAGGAACACCATGAGATCAAGTCTTGCCCAAGAAATCAGAAATAAACTGATTTTAGGTCAAACCCTACTTTTGGCACCCTCTGGTTAGGAGGAAAAATCACATCCTCCAAATCCAAATTCCTCTGAATATGATGTGTATCCTCCCAAACAATGATGAGATATGTCCTTTGGAGATGATAAAAACTCAAAGAGCTTGCCCATTTGGGGGTCAGATTCCACTTTTGACTGCCTTGTATAGGAGATCATGCACTGTCCAATCTTTCTTGATGAATTCTCCTCTTCCCATAATTTGTGAGATCAAATGGAGATGATACATGATGTAAGAGATCCTTGAGGCTTGTGAGAAACACTTGGTCTTCTTCTTTGGATGATCTACACCTTAGAGGATCACCTGGTCACATGCCCTTATGCAAGATGCAATGCTAAATGCTTGATGTTTTATTTTTCTATGCTTGAATGCAATGCAATGCAATGAAAGCTCATGCTAAAAGATATGAAGAAAAGATAGGGCAAATTTTGGGGTATTATAGTGGTGCACGGTGGTTGTGCCATTTTCACGCTTCCAATATGTCACCAGATCTGTTAGTGCATTTGGTGAGGAGGGTGGTTCACGGCGAGGTTGCATGTGTAACCACCTCGTTTGTTCATCTTCTGGTAGAGCGATGAGTTTTCCGGTAGAACGTTTCCAGATTCCGGTGAAGCTTCAAACGGAAACTGGGTGTGAGCACGGGGAAGCTCCTCATTCTGGGATGATAGTTTCGAGCATCTCCTCACGGGGAGGTTCTAGTTTTTCCTTTGATGTTAGGGCTTAGGCCGGGGGCGTTGTCCTCAGCCCTTTGCGCGCCCTTTCATTTGACTTAGCAGTGGAAGGGTGGATTTGATTTGCTGTCAAGTTCACTTTCTTCTATGCTTTTCAGGTGATCGTAATGGCGACGGGGCCAGACAGAGAAGTTATTCTAGATACGTCCGAAGAGGAAAGTGGCTATGAGGAAAATAGCAGCTCGACGGCTTCGAGCTCGGCGACATCAAGTTCCTCGAGCAATGTCGGGGAGGGGGAAGAACTGGACGCCATGGAGGAAGATGTCAAAGGGTTCTGCGCGGAAGAGTGGGAGGTGGACGAACCTTCCGAACATGTGTCGACGTTTGTAAAGTCCATGGTGGACGTCTTTACGGAGGTAGGTCCGTAAGGGGAGTGGAGGGTGCACTTCTCTTCTGTGGATGATCGTGTCTGTACACACTTCGGGGATCATTTCACCATGTATGAATACGCCTTTAAGGAGCTGGGATTGAGGTTGTCGTTCACAAATTTCCAGCGGTCAGTGTTCGAGAATTTGAAGTTGGCCCCTACACAGCTGCACCCTAATTCGTTGGCTTTCATCCGGGCCTTCGGGTTGGTATGCATGCATCTTTCCTTGGGGGCTACTCTCCCCCTGTTCTTCATAGTTTTCCATCTCCAAAGGCAGTTGACGAGGAAGAAGTATGGCTGGGTTTCTTTGAAGCAGCCTCACAAGTTGTTCAAGCCGTTTTCGGAGTCTATTCGAACATTCAAAGAACGGTACTTCATTGTTGAGCCCGTGTCCGAGGTTGCCCAGGACAGTACGTATGTCTGGGAGATAGAGGTCGACGAGGACGGGAACGAGGTGCATAACGAGGAGGGGAAGTACATTGGGCGGAGACTCTACAGGTTCCCTATCCACTGGGCGCCCGACCATTTCGCCAGGAAGCCCAGCAAATACGTCTTCCAACCGAGCGAGCTGCGCGGGCAGGACACCGTGGCATACGAGGCGTTGGTGAAATGGGTCAATGCTTTCAGGCTTGCTGAGTGCTGTACGAGTAAGGGCAATCCGATTTTCGAGGAGGATGGGAGTCAGAGGGTTGAGCGTCGATTCATCAATGTTAAGGCACTACTGGAGTGCAAGACTCCTGCAGAAGCTGAGACGCTGCTCGGCAGTCTTAGTTACTTAGATTTTGTTCATGTTAGTTCTTTTCTTCATATCTAACATGTTCGTGTTTTGCTTGTGCATGTGAGATGCCTCAGGCTCATGATCGGGTTGTGAGGAACGCGTTGGCGAGGAACAAATTTGGGACGGCTCCTCCTAAGTCTCGTTTTGCTGGTGCCCGTGTTCCTCCTCCGGCGCAATCTGCTGTGGGGACCTCTACTTCTCCAACTCCTAGTCCCTAGGGATCTCCCTTACCTTTGGCCGGGCGACCTAACAGGTAAAGGATCACTGACGCCGTGGACCTTACTCGGGTAGCGGAGAAAGGGAAGTTCGAGCTTCCTCCCTGTATCTTCGATAGGAGGTTTTTTGAAGGCAACTCTCTGGTGGTTCCCCGGGCGGAATCTCTTCGCTTGGAAGGCATGGATCGCCCGAGCAAGAGGGTGCTGGTGGCCCAGGACGCTTCAGCCTTGGTCCGAATGCTAGAGATGGCGGCTGTTTATGCTGAAGGGGACTCTGCAACTGAGTCTAAACTCAACGCTGCCCGTGCCTCTCTGGCATCCCTTAAGGAGGAGCTCAAGGGTGCCGGCGAGGCTCGGAAGAAGGCTGAAGAGGAGGCGACCAGGCTAAAGGAGAAGAACTCTACGCTGGCGGCAAAGAAAAAGACCGCCGAGGAGCTGATCAGGGAGCTGAGGGCAGCCAATTCCCCAGGTGTCGATGAGCCGGACGATGTGAAAAAGTTGAAGACTAGATCTGAGCTTGTTACTCGTATGTTGCTGGCCGAAGATGATAGCATTGCCGTTGCGGAGGAGTCCTTCAGGAACGCTGTGGCTCAGCTACGCGTGGTGAACCCTGGGCTAGAAATTTCTGCTGAGGGAACTCACTACCTGGCACGCGTTGAGGATGGTCGTATCGTCATGCCCGACAGTCTCCTTGTCGATACCCCTGAGGATCAGCCCGCGGAGGACCAAGGACCAGAGTCTACCGAGCATGCCGACGAATGAGGACTTTGTTATTTTGATGTTGTTGTAATATGCCCGGCCTGCGTGCCGTGGAGTTATTGTAATTTATTTTTTGGGGGCATGTCCCCCGTTTTATGTAACAACGTATAATCGTGGCCCTCGTGGCCACCCATTATGTTAACTTATTCTGTTTCTGGCTTTGCATGATTTTACTTGCGTTTATTTTGGTAAGTGTTGTATGCATGCTCGCTGTGAATGTATGTCTGCCCGTGATCGGGAGTATTTGACTTGGGCGAATATTTTTGGGGGGATTGCTCGTAATAGGTGTGTTCGGCAGTGTGGGGAACTGGTCGAACGACCGGGGAATATCCTGGCCGGGGAGCGGAGCTCAGGTCGCATTTGAGGCCTGAGTTCGCGGCGTGAACATCCCATCGCGAGCTAGGGTTCTGCCAATCATGGTACTTTGACGACGGCGATGCTCGATCGAGGACCGCTGTCGAGCATTTCCCCGGCTCGCTCCTGAGCGGGGTTATGATTTAATCGTATGCGATGCTTGTACCTAGACGCGCATAGTGGTCGGTAGCTGACGTTCGTCCTTGCGACTAGTCGAACTGAGGATTTAGCTGTAGTATTATTTTAGCTTTTCAACATTCCATGGTGGAGCAAGTTCTTCCCCAGTGAGATGTTCTAGGTAGTAGGCCCCGTTTTCCGTTTTTGCCCGGACACGATAGGGCCCTTCCCAGTTGGCTGCTAGTTTGCCTTCGCGAGAGTCTTTGTGATTTCTTCTTAGGACAAGGCTTCGCACGTCAAACTCTCGCCGTATCACCTTGGCGTTGTGCCTAATGGTAATTTTTTGTTTTAGTGAGGCTTCACGGAGGGCTGCCCCGGTTCTGATTTCCTCGACGAGGTCGAGTTCTTCTCTTAAAGACTCGTTGTTCATCTCCTCGTCTTGGGGCGACTCTGTCCGCCTAGACGACACGTGAACTTCGACGAGAATTACAACCTTGGTCCCATATGCTAGGCGGAAAGGTGTTTCCCCGGTCGTTGAGTGTGGAGTTGTACGGTATGCCCAGAGTACGATGTGCAGTTCCTCGACCCATGCCTTCTTTGTTTCGTCTAGCCTTCGCTTGATGCCTCGAAGGATGACTCGGTTAGCTGCCTCAGCCTGCCCGTTTGTTTGGAAGGATGCGAAGTGTTGCTTCATGCCCAGCTAGGCGACGAAGTCCTGAAACTTCCTGTCCATGAATTGTGTCCCGTTGTCTGTTACTATCACTTGGGGAACACCGAAACGAGCAAGGATATTTCGTTTGTAGAAGCGTAGGATGTTGAGGGCAGTTATTTTGGCTAGGGCTTCTGCCTCTATCCATTTTGTGAAATAGTCCAAGCCCACTATGAGATATTTGTTCTAATTTGATCCTACCACGAAGGGTCCTAGGATGTCTAGGCTCCACCAGGCGAATGGCCACGGGGATGACATAGCCTTGAGTTCGTTAGGCGGAGCCAGGTGCATGTCCCCCTGCCGTTGGCATTTGTCGCATTTCTTCACGTGTTCTTTCGCGTTGTTTTGCATGGTCGGCCAGTAGTATCCTGCTCGGAGAGCCTTGCGAGCAAGGGACCTCCCTCCGAGATGTTGGGCGTTGATTCCCTCGTGGATTTCGCGCAGGATGTGTGTGACCATTTCTTCCTTGACACATTTGAGCAGTGGAATGGAGAATCCCCACCTGTAAAGTTTACCTTCGACCAAGACATAAGAGCAGGCTCTTCGCCTGATCGTGCTGGCCTCCTTTGGGTCGGACGGGAGTTCGTCTTTGGCGAGATAATTGTAGACTGGCGTCATCCAGTAGTTGTTGTCACCGATCACTTGCACGTCGAGTGTAGGGGAGGCCTTCTCAATGCTAGGTCGATGAAGTACTTCCTGTATGATGGATTTGTTTCCGCCTTTCTTCTTCGTGCTGGCTAATTTGGACAACACGTCTGCTCGTACATTATGTTCGCGGGGAACGTGTTTCACTTCTACTGTTGTGAATTTCGCCATTTTCTTCTTTACCAGGGCCAAGTATTCGGTTAGGTTGTCGTTTTTGGCTTGGTATTCTCCCCGGACCTGGAGGGCCACGAGTTGTGAGTCCGTGCAAATGACGGCCTCTTCTGCGCCCAGGTCCTCGGCAAGGCATAGCCCAGCGAGGAAGGCTTCGTATTCATCCTGGTTATTGGAGGTTGGGAAAGACAGTGCGAGTGATACCTCGATGATAATTCCTTCGTCGCTCTCCAGTATGATGCCCGCGCCGCTTCCTGCCGAGCTTGAGGTACCGTCGACGAAGATGGTCCATTTACGTGCTTCGTTCGCGGGGGAGTCTGCGAACGTCATCTCTGCGACGAAGTTGGCCAGAGCTTGAGCCTTGAGGGCTTTTCTTCCTTTGTACTGGATGTCAAATTCAGACAGTTCCAGCGACCATTTAAGCATTCGACCGGCCATATCTGGTCGTCTGAGCAGCTGCTTTATGGGCTGATCTGTCCGAACCACGATCGTGTGAGCCAAGAAGTAGTGTCTTAATCTTCTAGCTGCGTTGATGAGGGCCAGCGCCATCTTCTCTATCTGCTGGTATCTTAACTCCGGTCCCTGCAACACTTTGCCCGTGAAATAAATGGGCTTCTTCCCATCAGGTGTCTCGCGGATGAGAGCGGTACTCACGACTTCGGTTGCTACGGCTAGGTATAGGTATAACGTTTCGCCATTGTCTGGGCGAGAGAGGACCGGTGGCTTCGAGAGCGCTCGTTTCAAATGGAGAAGGGACTTATCGCACTCCTCGTCAGCCTCTTTGCAGAGGAGCTTGAAGAACGGTAGGGCGTGTTGGGCGGACTTGGCCACGAAACGAGATAGTGACGCGAGCATCCCTCTGAGGGGCTGGATGGATTTCTTGGACTTGGGCGTAGGAAACTCGGAGAATGCCCGGAACTTGTCAGGATTGGCTTCGATTCCTCGTTCTGTTAAGTAGAAGCCGAGGAATTTGCCTGCTCGGACACCGAACATGCATTTCTCCGGATTGAAACGCATTTTTTATTTTCTGGCCTGTTCGAAGACCTTTCGTAAATGGGCAGTATGGTCGATTTCCTCGCGGGATTTTACGATTATTTCGTCCATGTAGACTTCGAGCATGTCGCCTATTTCTCCCCAGAACACTTTGTTCATCATTCGTTGGTACGTTGCTCCGACGTTCTTCAGGCCGAAGGGCATTACGTTGTAGTAATAGTTGCCCGATTCGGTCATGAAGGCCGTGTATTTTTTGTCGGACATTGCCATTGGGATTTGATTGTAGCCCGACTAGGCGTCCATGAATGATAATAGTTTAAAACCAACAGAATTATCAACAAGTTTATCAATATTGGGGAGGGGGTAGGCATCCTTCGGGCATGCCTTGTTGAGATCGGTATAAATAATGCACATGCGCCATTTTCCATTAGATTTTTTAACCAATAAAACGTTGGATAGCCAAGTGGTGTACTTGGCTTCCGAAATAAATTTGGCCTCGAGGAGGTCCTTTACAGCTTTTTCAGTAGCCTTCGTTTTCTCCGGAGACAGCTGGTGACAGGCGGTGGACGGATCCAAACCGGGCATTTCTGCAGCGCTCCAAGTGAAGAGGTCAGCATTCTCTCTGAGGCATGCTTTGAGCTGCTTCCTCGCGATGTCAGGCAGGTCAGCTCCGATCTTTACTCCCCGTAGGGGGTCTTCACCGAACAGAACTATCTCGAAGTTGCCATCCGTGATTGGGCGCATCGGATGGGAGTTGTTGCTGGATGACGGGCTGGTTGAAGCTGCTCGTTCCTCCGGTTGGTCCTCGGGGAAGCGACTGTCGAGGTCGATAGAGTCGACCTGGGGCAGAGGCTTGGCCTCCTCGGAACTTCTTGGCGGTGCTGGCTTGCTCGACACCTTTGGCTTGGGCGCAATTGTGTTGAGTCCCTTTGTAGCTACTTCGAAACACCGTCGGGAAACTTCTATATCACCGTGGAGGGTGGCGACCATCCCTTTAGAAGTGTAATACTTTATCTTCAGGTCGACGGTTGAGGGCACTGCTACCAACTCGGCCATAGTTGGCCTTCCGAAAATGCATTGGTAAAGCGACGGGAAGTCGATTACCAGAAACTGCACCTTGATGGATCTGGCCTTCTCAGCTGCGCCGAAGGTCACGATCAGCTCGACGTATCCCCACGGCTTGGTGATGGACCCATTGAATTCCTGCAAATCGGACCCTACGTAGGGGGGAAGGTACGATTCGTGCAGCTGAAGTGTTTAAAACAGCTGAGAGTACATGATGTCGACCGAGCTGCCTTGGTCGACGAGTATTCTGCGAACGTCGAAGTTCGCCATCTGGGCTTGGACGAGCAGAGGCATGCTCGAGTTCGGAGAGCCACCGAGGAGTTCCTCCATGTAAAAGGAGATGGGGATGGAGCCTTTCTGTGCCCGATCAAGCGTGGTCACTTTGCTGGAGCTGGTGCTGATCAGGTGTTCGAACTTCCGTTTCACGAAACGCACAGTGACTTTGTTGAATCCCCCACCAAAAATGACCATGGAGGAGGGAAAAGTCTCCCATGGGCTGTGGACCGCGAAATAAGCAGAGGCGTTGAGCCCGTCTGGGACGTAGAAGTCCTCCGGTCGCGATATGGACATTGCGACCTGTACGTTGGCGTCATCCGAGGAGGGTGCCTCTTCCTCGACCTTCTTGGACTCCTGGGCGTCTTGCCGAGGAACGTCCTTCTTCTTCGCGAACTGTTTCAGGTGCCCGTCCCTGATCAGTATCTCTATGGCATCCTTCAAATGGATGCAGTCCTCCGTAGTATGGCCGTGACTCTTGTGGAAGCGGCAATATTTCGACTTGTCCACATTTGGTCTGTTCGGCACCTGTTTGGGGAAATGGACCCCGGCTTGTTTGAACTCCGAATTGGCACATTCGGACAGAATCTTTTCCCTGGAAACGGTCAAGGGAGTGTAGTCGTGGAAGCGTCCGGAGGGTCCCTTGCTGTCGCGGGAGTCCCTCGGACGGTCCTTGTGTCTTTGTTCACCCCGACGAGATGTCGAGGCTTCTTCTCCTTTGGCGGCCTGGGCGTTTTCCTGGCGGCGAGACGCTCGGACGTTGCAGGCCGCAATATTTTCCTCGTACTGGATATGAGATTGGGCTTTGAGGAGGAGAGCATCTAAATTCCTCGGTGGGGCGAGGCCGATGGCTTTAGCGAAATCGGAGTCCGGGAGGACCCCTTGTTCGAGCAAGAACTTCTTCATCTTATCTGTCGTCGAGACCTGCACAGCTTCCTTGTTGAACCTCTCGATGTATGCTCAGAGAAGTTCGTCTTTCCTCTGGATTATGGCTCCGAGGGAGGCCTCAGTTTTGGGGTGGCGGCGAGATGTTGTGAAGTGCCGCGAGAACATCTTGCCGAGCTGTTTCCACAAGGTAATGGACTCCTCAGGCAGTTGCTTATACTAGGTCATTGCTCCTTTTCGGAGCGTTGTCGGGAACATTCTACACTTGATGGCACCCCGTACGCCACGGTAGTCTAGTAGCGCATCGATATTCTCGATGTGCTTGTCTGGGTCAGTGGTCCCGTCGTACGTGCCAAGGGACGGGGGTTTCTCCAAGCCTTTCGGGAGGCGGGTAGCCAAGATCTCCTGGGCCAATGGGCCGCGAGGCTCGTCGTCGCTTCTAGAACTGGTGTATGATGGTGATCGGACGGGATGCTCGTGTCGGTGGTTCCTTCGCGGAGAAGGTGAGCGGTTCCTTCGAGGAGAAGGTGAATGCTTCCTTTGAGGAGAAGGCAAGTGGTTCCTTCGAGGAGAAGGTGAGCGTGCCCGTCCTTTGGACTTGATCGGAGAAGATTCCTCGTTCCTTCGAGTCCTTTTGTGGTAGTGAGCGTGCTGGTCATGCGGGGAGATCTGGTCGCGTTTTCAGGCTATGCGAGGATCAGATTCTGCGCGCAGTCTTTAGTCGATTTCTCTCCGTGGCTGCAGGCTTCTTGATCGTCGCGGGTTCCTCCGCGTAGGAGGGGATCTTGGACGGTGAGACTCTTCCAGTGCCCCAATCCTCTCGTTCTGTTGCAGGTTCAGGATGTTTGTTTTGTTGAGCGCCTCCAGGAGAGCTGCCACGGCCGGGTCGGCGTTGGGCGGAACAGGGACAGACTGGAGGTCAAGAGAAGGTTGATCGTTGTTGCGATCAGCAGGGGTAGGGGAAGGAGAAGCGGTGGCTCCATCCCTAAGGAAATGGGCATCTCGGAGGAGAGATCGTTAGCCGTCAACGTCAGATTTGTTGACGGGGAGGATGATGGTTTGGAGAGCATCCTGGGTACGATCTTGGGAGGCCATGATCATGATGATGTTCGAGAATTGTTTTGATATTCGGTTAAAGAAAGAAGGGGAGAACAAAGATTCCCACAGATAGTGCCACTGATCGTAAAGGCTAGATTAAATCCTGTAGAATCAGGCCGCCAAGTGCGTCAGGGATGCTGGTCATATGGAGAGGAGGGGGGTGTACCTGCAAGGCACTCCGACGCTCAAGTGAGAAAAGGTCAGAGAAAAGGGGAAAGTACAAAGTATGAATTTTTAGGGTGAATATTGGATACCTGACCCTATCAAGCGAGAGGGTTTATATAGAACCCCCAGCGCGTGGCCAACGGTCCTATTTTCGGGGCGAAATAACCGTTTTCCCCAAGAATAGGTAACTACCCAAAATAGCCGTTATGTCGGGCAGGGTGCCCGAAACTAGCCGTTATGTCGGGCATAGGCGTAATTCCGGGCACCTGCTCCTAGTTGTTCGGGGAGCAATGATGTCGTGCGTGACGGGCAACAGATCCGGGGAGGAACGTTGCATTCCTTGCCTGGTAGGAGGGGCAGAAAGGTAACTTTTGCCCCTCTGTGGACTGGACTTAGGCAATGTGAGCCGCTCTGGAGCGGAGGCGGATTGGGCCAATTCTAGCCATTGGTCCAGTCCAGAACACAATTCATTAGGGATTTTGAGTTATGGAATGATCAAAATCACAAAAGGTGAAAATGTCACTTTTTTCCAACACTTAGTGAAATTTTCACTAAGTCAGAATCTGCCTTCACTTTTTTCCAAATGTAGGGGGGTTTTTCACTTGGATCCAAAAGGTATCAAAACCAAATATGATAAAAAAGTTGTTGTATCATATGAGGGATTTCCAAAATGGCCAAGAACATCACCAAATTCAATTTGAGCTAAGAGTTATGGTAGTGGCAAAATGCCTTGCTGAAAACTGCCAAGGCAAGGCAGAATTTTGCATTTTTGGTCGATTTGCCAAAATCAGCCAATTTCAAGCCTTGTCATCATCTTGGACACATCTGAGGATCAAATCTAAAGGGGACATTCACTGAGCCAAGCCTCCAAAGTCCTTGGAACAAGAAGTAATATGCCAAACCTAGAATTGCCTAAATTAGGGACAAGACTCCAATTTTGGATTGGAGCATTCAATAGATGCTTAGAGGTGGCATGGACTGACACATTTGCAACTGAATTTAGTCAAGATTCCTCCAACAAGTAGGGAACCAAAGCTCTGTGCTCTAACCTCTAGTCAATGGCTAGAGGAGACTTGGATTTTCATTTTCCAACATTGGCCAAACCTTTGCTGCAGTTGCCATTCACTATTGATCCTAAAACAAACTTGCTCTACTATAAATAGAGCTCATTTTTGCTCAGTTTGAGTACACCAAAGCCATCAAACAGATGCTTTCCTCAAAATCCCTCTCTTTAGGCAAAAAATGCCTTCTCTAGCAAGGTAACTCTGAGTTTTTGAGTTTGAAAGCATTTTCAATCAAACTAATCACACACACACACACCTCATAAACATCATATGTAGGTGATCCAAACTCTCACAAGTGACCTGTAACACCAAAATCACAAAGTCACTTCTCAAAACCTCAAAATAGGCTTTTTGTGCATTTTTGAAGCCATGTCTTGATTCAGTCACTTTCCAAACCAGATAAAACCTCAAACACACTCTAAATAACATCCTTGAACTGTCCCAAATGGTTCCCCCATCTGGAACACCATTTGAGAGAGTTGCTATTTTGGTCACTTTTAACCCCTTTTGCAAGAAAGGGCCAGTTTGTGTTTTTGCAGGTACCAGCTGATTCTACTCATCCTAAATGCTTCTAAGGAATCATTTGAGCGTGTCTAAAGCATCAAATCATTTCTAGAACAAGAGGCTTGGCAGATTGCACAAAAAATCCAAAAAGCTCAAAAAGAGGTAAGCCTCATGACTTGAACTTTCCAAAATATGCATTTCTTTGAAGTCCACTGATCATGCACACCTCATACATGTTATATATGTTGTGTTTGAACCAATTGATCATGTAATTCATGCCTGTATCAAAGTGTAGCATAGAAAATGCAATTTTTCAAAACCCCTATCGGATTTTGAAGAGGGAGTATGATCTGAAAAAAATACCACCACCATTAGATTCCGTGTGAAATTCTGGCCCAGATGCATATAAATTTTGTCTCAAACCATTAAGAATTGAGAAAGTTATGACCTTCACGTTTCTGAGCCAAAACTTGTCTTGCCTTGCCTTAGGCCAAGCCTAAAACCAAGGCATGACTTGTATATTTGTTGTTTTGTTTCAAGCAATGGATGTATCACCACCCCAGTGGTAAGGCACGCGCCTTGTGACTTTGAGGTCGTGGGTTCAAACCCCACCCATGCCATTTTGTGTTTTTTCACAGTTTGCTATTTTTCCAATATTTTAATGTTTTGTTAATTAATTGGAAAATTAATAACTCTTTCAATTTTAATTCTTTTTTATTGGTTCTTTTTGCAAAAAATCACAAAAATGTTGAAATATTTTATTCCACAAAAAATCATGTTTATATTATTTATTTAATATAATTAGTATTTTTGTGAATAAATTCCCTTTTAATTATTTTAAACATTTAAAAATGAATATCTACTTTGAAAAATCAAAATAAAATGAGTTTTAATATCTCTTGTGATTAATCCCTCATTTTTCAAACCTTAAACAAAAATCACAAGTGGTTTATTCAAATTCATTTGGTATTTTTCATTGATTTTCTTTTAATATTTACTTTTAAAAGAAAACAAATTAGGGTTTCTTTGATTTTCACCCTCACAAATCATTTTCAAACACTCATGGGCCTCTAATAGAGTGTAAGACCCCCTTTTAACCAAAACCTTTTTGGGCCTCAGATATTGTATAAGTCCCTCCGCGTTAAAAGAAAATCTTGGGGCAATCGCCAGTTCAAAAATCAAACCCTTGGGCTTCTCCTCGAGCTATAAGTCCCATTCAAAACCTTTGGGCCTCTATTAGAGTGTAAGATCCAACCCCTTTTGAAAACCAAATTATTTTTGGGCCTCAGCCATTTTATCAGACCCACTGCGTTTTCAAAATCTCGGCGCGATTGCCATTTCAAAGCAAAAATCATTTGGGCCTACCCTCGAGTAGTAAGACCCATTTCTTTTCTTTAAAACTCTTTGGGCCTCTTGAGAGAGTGTAAGACCCATCCCTTTGTACAGAAAACCTTTCTTGGGCCTCAGTCACTTATATAAGTCCCTGTACAAAACGACAGTGCAATCACTGATAAAACCTTGGACCTCTCCTTGAGTTGTAAGCCCAACATCTTTTCAAAGCACTTTCTCCTTTGATTTTGACTATACTGTTGTTTTCAATCTTTCTGTGTTGAACAACTAACCAAACAGCATGGAAGCTCTACAACCGAGTAAGTGTTTATACGCTTTCATTTACCACTTTCATATTCATATAACTGTATTGTGGAACTGTTTCGCTGTAAGTCTTCTTTCATAAACTCATATCAACTGTGTAATAATAGTATAAATATTTAGAGTTTCCCCGGCAACTACGTCTAGCACTAAGCCCAGTTGGTCGCTCTTAGAAATAGATAAAGCTAGATCCCCCATAGGAGCACCAGATACAGTCTTCTCTTCGGTTGTCCTCCTTAGGAATTGTCAAGAAACTCTACTCCCCAGAGTTGATCTATTCTCCGTGAATGGCATCTCTTGAGTTTCTTCCAAATTCTCGAACTTTCCTGGCTTGATCTATTCTCTGTGAATAGCCTGTCTTGATTTTCTCGGGGTTAGGGGACCTATAGGCTTCCTAAAAGCATCCCCGCCTCCTCTTGGGCGTTGTACAAGGACTCGTCAGCTTCTTAGAAGTATTCACAGCCTCCTCTTAGGCTTCGTATAAATGATTTCTTCCTTCGGGAATAATAGCCTCCTCTTGGGCTTCGTGCAAATTGTCCCTCGGCTTCTTAAAAGTTTCCAGCCTCCTCTTGGGCTTCATACAAATTGTCCCGATGACCTCCTAGAGGTATAGGAATAGAAATTAGTCATCTTAATAGAACAGTCTTTTAAAGAGTCTAGATCCTACTACTGTTTCTCAAAGCAGAGTACAAAAGATAAAACTTCAGACTTGGACAGTCTAATTTCCTTGAGTCTTAAAGACATTCTCAAGCTCCTTTCAACAATAAAACTCGTAGACTCGGACAATCTCAATACCCTTTGGATTTCCCATTTCCTCAAAGAAAAGGAAATATCCCTGATCCTCGAATTAAAATCCCTGAGTGCAAACATTACTCATATAAGAACTGATTTTCTCTTTAAATCAGCATATTGGACCAGTCACTAAACTGAAACAGTAACCATAGCCTCCATCTCGGGCTTTGTACGAGATACAAAAAGACTCTCTTGTTGAGTCGAACATCTTTCAGCCTCCACCTCGGGCTTTGTATGAGATACAAAAAGGTTCTTATTGAGCTAAACATTTTTTAGCCTCCATCTCGGGCTTCGTACGAGATACAAAACACTCTCTTGCTGAGTATAAAAGACTCTCTTGTTGAGTCAAGCCTTTTCGCCTCCATCTCGGACTTCGTACGAGATACAAAAGACTCCCTCGTTGAGTTAAACCCTTTTAGCCTCTCTCTCTCTCGGGCTTCGTATGAGACACACACAAAAACACCCTCTTGTTGGGCCAATAGCCTCCGCTTAGGCTTTGTATAAGAAAACCCCGGTTGAGGCAATCAACCTTTTAGCATCAAAACTGTGCCTCGTTCACAGTATGAAAACATCAACAACTCCTTTCCCTTCATCTAAATGATGTAAGCAGCAAGCCTCTAGATCATCTACATCCATGCCACTGTCCCTCTTTTAGCATGAGAAATTCCTAAGGAAAGATGGCATTGCTCTACACTGAGTTAAAGTCTTCTCCTTCAGGTTGGAAATCCCCTATGAAGGAAATTATGACATTGCCGGATTCACACATCCCGGTTAAAGTAATTCTCCTTTGTAAATCAGTCACCCAACAGTTGTGACAGACAGACCCTTCTTTAGAGATGACAAATTCTCTCTAAAGTCGAGACTTTTAGCTTCACATCTTGGGCTTTAAACAAGATACAAATCACTTTTAGCTTCACATCTTGGGCTTTGAACAAGATACAAACAACCTTTAGCTTCACGTCTTGGGCTTTGAACAAGACACCAAAACACCATTTTCTCCCATAGAATAGGAGGAACTACGATCGCTCTGATTTCCCTGTTTCGATAAACGGGAATACGTAGGCATAAGATTGCAAGAAAAATCTTAGCGAGCACACTAAACAAAAACCCAAAATCCCCTACCCGCATACATCAGTCCTAACGTCCTACCCATGAACCGCCCAATGTTTTAACGTTAAAAAGATAGAAGAAAAATGCCCCATTACCATACAACATTCGTAACTTAACAGACCGCTGTTTAAACTCAGTATGCAAGCAGGGTTAATTGGAGACATCTATTCCCCTTCCTTCATCAACTCACAATAGGATAAAAAATGAATTGACCTGTAGTACCCCAAAAGGAGCGACAACGCCTAAGAACCGCGTCCCAAATCGCTCGCTACAGAAAAGTGGCGCCCACCGTGGGGCCCTATAATTACTTTCTTATAATTTAAGACTTCCCTGGGAATTTCACTGGAATAGGACTTTTTGCTGACTTCACTAGGATCTTAGGTGAAAACCTTTAAATGGGGAAGGAACCACAGAATGGAGACTCCGCCGGGGAGCCATTTTCTGTCAGGAACGTAGGATTCATAGCTCTTAAAAGTCTAGGACATTAGGACAAATATATATACTGCTTTTCCTAATTGATATATGTGTTTATTTTTATGCTAATAGGAATGCGTGTGATGCTGCATGTGGAAAGATTGAGTATACACCTACGAAAAACCCCTTTTAGTGGTGCGAGGCTATCAGAAATAGTTGTCACGCGATACCACCCTCTTCTGAGGACTCATCGAAAAACACCACCTAGCACGGTTCCCGGCCCGCTGGTGTTTTCTCGACAAGAGTTGATGATGATGAGAGACGGGTACAAAAATCACTAGTATAAACCTTTGGGATGGGTAGAGCCTTGACTCCATGACAACGACCCTTTGACCCCATGTTTTTTCTATGTTTTTGTGTGCTGCATTCATGCATTCATTTAAAAAACATTAAAACAAAGAAAAAATTTCTCTTATAGTCTCTCTTTTTCAAATTAAACTAAGACAATGATTGCAAATGTTAGAGAAAAAGATTGTGCTCATGGATTTCGGTAGAAGGAGAACTCATAAGTATACCTTCAAGGTTCAAAAAACTAGAGGATTTGAGAGGTTTGGCGAGAATGATCACAAACCAAGAGGCTTTCAGAGCCAAGTACGGAGGTCTACTACCTCTATTAAGGGTCTATGTGATTGAGGGAATCCTGGAAGCACTTATTCAGTTTTAAAATCCAGTTTACCACTGCTTTACATTCCCGGATTATCAACTAGCACCAACGCTGGAGGAATATTCTCATCTGATCGATTTACACATCACTGATCGAGCTCCATTTTCTGGATTGGAAGAAATTCCAAAGGATCAGGCGATTGCAAGAGCAATTCATTTGGACGAGTCAGAAGTCAGGGCTCACATGACCATTAAGGGTGGCATACAAGGTTTGCCAGCCCAGTTTCTAACAAAGAAGGCTCTGTACTTTGCTAGTATAGGGAACGTGACTGCTTTTGAGAGCATCTTTGTCTTACTCACCTACGGGTTATTTCTGTTGCCCAACATTAATAACTTCGTCGATATCAACGCCATTAAGGTTTTTCTCATTGGAAACCCTGTGCCGACCTTGCTCGCGGACGCGTATCATTCTGTACACTTAGGGAATTTATACAATGGAGGGGAGATCACATGCTGTGTGCCCCTGCTATATAAATGGTTTATCTCCCATTTTCCTAAGTCTGCCACTTTTTGGGATCACAGGAGTGCTTTACGCTGGTCGCAAAAAATCATGTCTCTCACCAACTCTGACATAGATTGGTGTAATAGGATTTAAGATGGAATCAGGATCATTGACCGTTGTGGAAACTTCCCCAATGTACCCATTATAGGAACTAAGGGAGGAATCAATTACCATCCAGTTCTTCTTCGTCGTCAATTTGGATACCCGATGAGGCATGTCCCGCGTAATGCTCACCTGGAAGGTCTTTTCTTCAAGGAAGGAGAAAATGATAGAGCACTAAAGACAGAAATAGTGCATGCTTGGAAACACGTTCATAAGAAAAGACGGGAGTCTCTAGGAAAATCGGACTGTGTCTCGGTGGATCCTTATCTCCACTGGGTACAAACTAGAGCTCTCAAGCTAAAGATGATTTATCCTCGTCACAGAGTTCTTCCGCCAAGGGAATTTGTCATGTACTTCATGACTGAAATGGAAAAACTCCAGGTTACTCTCAACAAAGTTCAACGGAAGAGGAGGTCTTGGAAGAACAAGTACCGCATTCTCAATGTGGAGTGTATCAAAATGCAACAATTACTGAAAGATAAGGATGCTCTGATTGAGATTTTAGAGCAGCATGCTATAGAGAATCAAGATGACCAAAGGAATTTGCTCACTCCTTTCACCTGGCAAAGGAATGACAACCCGACAACGGCCCAAGAGCCCCGGTCCAAGAAAAGGAAAGTATCAGAATCAGCACCCGAGTTCTCCTCAGAGAGGACTCGGGACCCATTAGCTTAGGTTTATGTTTCCACACCTTGTAATTTACTGTATTTCCATTTCCGTAATCTTTTGAATTCAATAAAAAGGGGTTTCTCCACTGTTTAATATTTGCAATCTAATTGTCGAAGTTTATTTTGATTAAACCAAAAAACAATTAATATAATCATTGCATTCATCATTCTCACGTAACGTATTCTTCTTACCTACGAATCTCACGTTTGTGTCTCGGTTCTAGAGTCAAACTGTCTCATTCGTACAATACTCGGGCCAATCTTCAGAAAAAGATGGATGATCTTGAGGAAGAGAATAGAGAGTTGAAAGAAGAGTTCGACGCTCTGAGGGAGGATATGAGAAAGCTTCGTAACAACATGCAAGCCATGGCAGAAGCTCGGCTACAAAGAACTGTGATCTCAGAGATCACCTCAGCGCCCATAGTGGAGAAGTATGATCCTAGGTATCAAATGCCAAAAGATCGTCCCTGGGGCATTCCTGTTAACTATATCCCCGAAGGATATGTTCTGCCGATCACTGAGGATCAGGGAATCATAGCAGAAGCCGCTGGGCCTGAAGGTTACAAACTTCAGGAACGCAAGGATGCCAGAGGCATATTGAGGACTCCTGAAGGTTACAAACTTCGGGAAACATCAAGATTCACCACCGTAGTCACGGTACCACCCCCTGCGGTGCACACTGTCCCGGAAGGACAGATTCCACAGATACCATCTGGTAGAAAGGAAACTATGTTCGATAGAATGGATGAATTCTAGGAACAATTCCTGGAAATGCAGAAGGAACTGCAAGCCATTCGCGGTCAGGATTTATTTGGAAAGGACGCCGCAGACCTTTGTCTGGTCCCTAATGTGAAAGTTCCTCACAAGTTCCAAGTGCCCGACTTTGAAAAATACAAGGGTAACTCTTGCCTTCAGAGTCACTTGGTGATGTACACTCGGCGAATGTCAGCTCAAACAGAGAATCAGGACCTACTGATTCACTACTTTCAGGATAGTTTAACCGGTGCCGCCTTAAAATGGTACATGGGTTAAAACCGTCCTACATTAGCACATTCAGAGATCTTGGCACTGCCTTCGTCCAATAATACAAATACAATTTGGACATGGAACCAGACAGAGATCAACTCAGATCAATGTCACAAAGGACAAGGAAACCTTTAAGGAGTACGCTCAAAGATGGCATGAAATCGCCGCCCAAATTTGTCCACCTCTTGAGGAAAAAGAGATGACAAAGATATTCTTAAAGACCTTGAGCTCATTTTACTACGATAGAATGGTTGCCAGTGCACCCAGTGATTTCACCGAGATGGTGGGCATGGGGGTTCGTCTTGAGGAAGCCGTCTGAGAAGGACGTTTATCAAAAGACGCTGCATCATCAAGTAGTACAAAATGATACGGTAGTGCTCTCCCTAAGAAAAAAGAGCAAGATATTGGGAATATCTCTCTCGGGAAGCAAAGGCGACATTATCAACCGGTAGCAGCTGTAACTCCTGCTATCAACCCCATGCCTATTCCTACGTATCAGCCTCAGGTTGCACAGAGCCAACCTAATCAGCAACAAAGGACACAACTGCCTCTTCAGCAGGTCGTCCTCAATATAACAACAACCGTACAACGCGGCCATAAGGATTTGATCCTATACCTGTATCGTACACAAAACTATTTCCATTACTACTGGCCAAAGGGCACATCCAGACTAAGTCCCCTCTTACAGTACCGGAAAATCCGCCTTTTTGGTTTAAGGTGGATCAGACATGCCCTTATCATCAAGGAGGACCAGGGCATAACATAGAGAATTGCCTTAATTTCAAATCCGACTTGCAAAAGCTTGTTAGGAGCGGGCTCTTATCTTTCAAAGATACGAATCCGAATGTTCTCACGAACCCACTGCTTCAACACGAGAAGGCTGCAGTCAACCTGATAGAGGGAGAGTCTGACAATGTCTATCAAATTCCCGATGTACTCTTGTTAAGGGCCAACTTGGTCAAGATGCATTGTACACAGAGTGGGTATGGCCATGTGCCACCTTATAATTATCATCAATGTGATATCTGCTCTAAAAGCAATCAAGGATGTTCGGTAGTGCAATCAGCTCTACAGGAACAGATGGATCTCAGATGGATTTTAAAGCACCGAGTTCGTGGATTTAACATGGTTTATACGAGTTCCAACATCATTCAAAACCACGACATCCGTGCAATGAATGTCAACTTGGTTGCGATGCACTCAAGGCAAAGCCAGTATCATAATCTGTCGCGGCACGATTATAGTTCTTGCCTAACTTGCTCGATAAACAAACAGGGATGCTCTTTCATAAAAGAGGCCCTCCAGCGTCAGATGGATCTTGGATGGGTCCAGGACTACCATGATAGGAATCACTATCAGATCAACATGGTTCAGATCTTTGACTTTCGCTTAATAAATACCAACCTAGTAGAGTTACATGCTGAACAAGTCCGCCTTGGGTTCCTGGTATCACATGACTATGAAAGCTGTAAAGCGGGTTGCGAAAACGATCAAGGTTATGCCCTTGTCCAGGAAGCACTCCAGTACTTGTTAAATCACTGGTGGATGCCAATTTATATGGATGAAGATACTCAGTAAATTAGTATCAATAATAGGAACCCTACTCGGCATCAGAGTCAGGATGTCCGATCTGTGGAAGCTAACCTAGTGAGGTTACATTGCATTCAAAGCGGGCGTGGCCAGGTGCCGCCACACAATTATGAATGTTGTAGAGTCTGTTCAAAGAGTAACCAATGATGCTACCTTGTGCGAGCAGATCTTCAGGGTCAGGTAGATCGTAGAGAGATTCGTCCATATCCGGGTTCCGGACCGATCAACTGGACGCCGAACTACCTTGCCAATCAAATCGAGGATGTTGTCGTAATCTATGATCATCAGAGGGCCAGGGATGTTTTTTCCATCATCCCTCTACTTGACGAATCAAGAGTTCCTAACCAGGAACGGATCGAGATTACTTACGATGGTCAGAAAAATCAGAAGGTTCCCATAGTCATCTACTTATCGGGACCACTACCGTATGAATCAACTAAGGATATCCCTTACAAATACGGTGTAACAACTGTTGAAAATGGAAAGGAAATTCCATTACCCTCCATCGTGAATATTGCAGACATCAGTCATGTAACACAGAGTGGTAGGATCTTCAACAGAGGAGTTGGAGAATCCTACAAAGAAAAGGAACTTCAGACGGAACTTCCCAATCCACCAGTCGGTCAATCCAGTAATCCCGACCTTTCGAAAAATGATGATGAGATGCTGAAGCTCATCCAAAGGAGTGAATATAACATTGTTGATCAGCTGTTACAGACTCCTTCGAAGATCTCGGTATTATCACTGTTACTCAATTTAGAAGCGCACAGGGAGGCTCTACAGAAAGTCTTGGAGCAAGCCTTTGTGGAACAGGATGTAACAATCAGACAGTTCAATAGCATTGTCTCTAACATCACTTCCTGCAACAATTTGGGATTTAGTGATGAGGAATTACCTGAAGAAGGTCGCCGTCATAACATGGCGCTCAATATTACAGTCAACTGCCAGGACGATGCTTTGGCCAACGTACTGGTAGACACAGGGTCAACCCTGAATGTTATGTCGAAGTCCACTTTGACGCAATTATCCTTCAAAGGCCCTACGATGAGAATCAGCGAGGTTGTCGTCAAGGCATTTGACGAATCCAGAAAAACGGTTATCGGCAAAGTCGACCTTCCCATAACTATCGGTCCTCACACTTTTCAAGTCACTTTCCAGGTCATGGACATCCGGGTAACATACTCGTCACAGTCTGTGGGGAACAGGCTTTGCTCGTAAGCAATTTATCGCCATCCACTTATGTAGAACCGGAAGGGTAATCGGAACCCAGTTCCAAACACTTTCGCTACACATTGGCGATCAATCCGAAGGGGGAACTTCGATTTCCTCATACAAAGATGTTATTAAAGCGGTCGAAGGTGCCAATACAACAGGATGGGGACAGCTTGTCATTCCTACTGACAATAAAACAAAGAAGGGTCTTGGTTTCTCTGCAACCTCTACCCAGAGAGCTGCCAACGATGAAAGTCTTCAACCCATTCGAAACTTCTTCCACAGTGGAGGCTTCCTTCAACCAGTAACTCAAGAGGTGCATACCATCAATGAAGATGATTCATCCGATATGGAGGAAGAATGGAAGTCCTATCTCAACGAGGACGGTTATATGTCTCAGGACGAAACACATACTCCCTTTTGCTTTCCTGCACAGAGCTCGAGATTTATACCCAGGACGGACGTCGAAAGGATATATGGAGATTGTGATCCGGAAGGATGTCGTGCTCCACCAAATTCATTAGAGGAAGACAATCCTATGAAGGACAATTTTGACTACACCTACTATGGCCCGATGGACGGTCTGCCAATGTGGCAGCCTTACCCTGGAAACTTGGGGCAAGAAAGTCAGTCGAATAATGAAAATCAGCTGAGTCTCATTGAACAGAATACCTGTGTCCCCACCATGTCATGGGATCAACACTCAGGGCATTCAGAAACTACTTAACATGACGATGAATTCACAACGTTTGCAAGACTAGAATTCATTAACTATGCTTTTCCCGAGGTCAACGTCATCGAGAGAGATGACTCCTCCAGTTCCAAAGAAGTGTGGGGCACCTTGGGACAACCGAGTGCAAAGTACGACTACATGGTCAAGTACACTGCTCCCGAAAGCTCTCGCATCAGGCTCAAAGATATCCAACCAACTGGATGGGGGGATACACCTGAGAGCATAAATACTATGAAAAATGCAACAGAGGAATCCTCCTACGACAACTCTTCCTGGGAGACAGATTCCAATGATCCTGCTCCACCAGAAATCAGCGTTATTTCTAAAGATAAAACAAGGAAGGTACCGGAATTTGTGATTCACCGAGGAGTTCGCCGCCAATGGGTTGCTGTCGATGTTCTGAAGATTGTTCATAAGTCAAAGTAATTGTCGTCTTTAACCTTTCACCCTGCCCAGGTGAAAAGGATGTCTTGATAGGGCTCGCTTTCTATAAATTTTCCCTTTTCGCTTTGCCCAAAGCGACAGAGTTTGTTTTATAGGGCTGTAGTTTCAAGAATCGACTTGTTCATTAATAAATAACGCCATTCTGTAATTTCCGCATTAATTACTGTTTTCTCTTTTCGTTTCTCAGAAAATGGTAATCCTAAAAAACAATTCAAATAATAAAAGCAAGCAGTAAAAAAATATACACTGCACACACTTGCATTTTCCCTATCTCTTCTAAAACACGAATCATCATGTCATGCAGATTGCTTGTTTTAAACCCCGTTGAAACATACGATCCGATGCCTTCTCCCGACTTTGAATTTCCGGTATTGGGGGCTGAAGAAGAAGATGACGACAAAATTCCAGAAAAGATCTCCCGACTACTCAGGCAAGAGGAAAGGTCCATTGAACCTCACAAAGAGCCGTTGGAAACGGTAAACTTAGGTTTGTAAAAAGAGAGAAAAGAAATCAGGATTGGGGCACTGCTTAGTCCAATTGCTAAAGAGAGTTTGACAAAGCTTCTCAAAGATTTCCCCTAGGTATTCGCTTGGTCCTACCAGGACATGCCAGGGTTGGATACCAACATCGTGGAACATCACTTACCGTTAAGATCGGAATGTCCGCGAGTAAAACAAAGGTTGAGACAGACTCACCCGGACATGGCCATCAAAATCAAAGAGGAGGTACAGAAACAGATTGACGCGGGTTTTCTCGCCACGTCAGAATATCCTCAATGGTTATCCAACATCGTACCCGTTCCGAAAAAGGACGGAAAGGTCAGAATGTGTGTCGATTACAGAGATTTGAATAAGGCTAGTCCAAAGGACGACTTTCCTTTACCACACATTGACATGTTGGTAGACAGTACAGCAAAGTTCAAAATTTTCTCCTTCATGGATGGATTCTCGGGCTATAACCAAATCAAAATGGCACCAAAAGACATGGAGAAAACTTCGTTCATTACCCCATGGGGTACCTTTTTTTACAAGGTAATGCCATTCGGTTTGAAGAATGTCGGGGCAACCTATCAAAGGGCCATGACTACTCTCTTTCATGACATGATACACAAGGAAGTTGAGGTATATGTTGATGACATGATTGCCAAATCTAAAACAGAAGAGGAGCATGTGGCGCACCTGTCAAAACTATTTGAGCATTTGAGAAAGTACAAACTCCTCTTGAATCCCAACAAGTGCACTTTCGGTGTCCGATCAGGGAAACTCTTAGGGTTCATCGTCAGCCAGAAAGGAATTGAGGTTGATCCTGACAAGGTCAAGGCCATTCAAGAGATGCCTTCTCCGAAAACTGAAAAACAAGTCAGAGGATTCCTGGGACGTTTGAACTACATCTCCAGCTTCATATTCCTCATGACCGCGACATGTGCGCCGATATTCAAATTACTCAAAAAGAACCAGGACTGCGTTTGGTCAGAAGACTACCAAACCGCTTTTGACAGTATTAAGGAATACCTGTTGAATCCGCCGATTCTATCACCTCCAGTGGAAGGAAGACCACTAATCATTTACCTCATGGTCCTAGAGGACTCAATGGGATGTGTACTTGGTCAACAAGACGAAACCAAACGGAAGGAGTCTGCCATTTACTATCTAAGCAAGAAGTTCACCGACTGCGAGACTCGGTACACGATGCTCGAGAAAACTTGTTGTGCTTTGGCTTGGGCAGCCAAGCGTCTTCGCCAGTATATGATTCGTCACACTACTTGGATGGTCTCCGAGATGGATCCAATAAAGTATGTCTTTGAAAAGCCTGCTCTCACGGGAAGGATTGCCCGTTGGCAGATGTTGTTATCAGAATATGACATAGAGTACCACACTCAAAAAGCTGTTAAGGGAAGTATTTTAGCCGATCATTTGGCTCATCAACCGATTGACGATCAAGAATCAATCGGGTTTGACTTCCCAGACGAAGATGTCATGTATTTAAAAATGAAAGATTGCGATGAACCGCTACCCAGTGAAGGGTTAGAGCCAGGTTCCCAATGGGGGCTAATCTTTGACGGAGCAGTTAATCATTACGGAAACAGAATTGGGCAATCATTGTTACTCCTCAGGGTACCCACATTCCTTTCACCGCCAGACTTACATTCAAATGTACAAACAATGAGGCCGAATACGAAGCTTGTATTATGGGTCTCAAAGAAGCGATTGATTTAAGGATCAAGAACTTGGACGTATACGGCGACTCAGCTTTGGTCATCAATCAGATCAAAGGAGATTGGAACACATACCAATCAGGATTGATTCCTTACAAGGATTATGCAAGAAGGTTGTTACCCTTCTTCAACAGAATCGAATTTCATCATATCCCTCGTGAGGAGAATCACATGGCTGATGCATTAGCCACCCTCTCTTCCATGATTAGTGTAGGTCGATGGAATGACCTACCTAAAATCGACATCATGCGCCTTGAATGACCCGCTTACGTCTTCACGATTGAATCAGTCATAGATGACAAACCTTTGTATCAAAATATCAAATGCTTCCTTCGGAAACAAGAGTATCCACTTGGGGCATCCAGGAAAGACAGAAAAACCCTCAGAAGACTAGCTGGAAACTTCTTCTTGAGCGGTGATATACTCTATAAGAGGAACTTTGACATGGTCTTGCTCCGATGTATGGACAGACCAGAAGCAGCCATGCTAATAAAAGAAATTCACGAAGGATCCTTTGGCACTCATGCCAATGGACACACAATGGCGAGAAAAATTCTGAGATCAGGGTACTATTGGTTGACCATGGAATCCGACTGCTACAAGTACATGAGAAGGTGTCACAAGTGTCAGATATTCTCCGACAAAATCCATGTACCACCATCGCATCTCAAAGTTCTCTCTTCCCCATGACCTTTTTCCATATGGGGAATCGACATGATTGGTGTGATTGAGCCTAAGGCTTCAAACAGACATCGGTTCATCCTGGTAGCCATTGACTATTTCACCAAGTGGGTCGAAGCAGCATCGTACGCTAATGTAACCCGACAAGTGGTAGTCCGCTTTATCAAAAACAATATCATCTGCCGTTATGGTGTTTTGAGCCAGATAATTACGGATAATGGATCTAACTTGAACAATAAGATGATGAAAGAGTTGTGCGTTGAGTTCAAGATCGAACACCATAACTCATCTCCCTACCGACCCAAGATGAATGGAGCGGTAGAAGTGGCTAACAAGAACATCAAGAAGATCATTCAAAAGATGGTTGTAACCTACAAAGATTGGCACGAGATGCTACCCTTTGCTCTTCATGGTTATCGCACATCTGTCTGCACTTCGACAGGGGCAACCCCTTTCTCTCTAGTATATGGCATGGAGGCAGTGCTCCCCATAGAAGTAGAGATCCCATCAATCAGAGTATTGATGGAAGCTAAGCTTACAGAAGCTGAATGGTGTCAAAGTCGACATGACAAAAAATCTGATAGAAGAGAAATGAATAGCGGCACTATGCCATGGTCAGTTGTATTAGCAGAGAATGAAGAGGGCGTTTGACAAAAAAGTCTGACCTCACGTCTTCAGAAAAGGAGACCTTGTGCTCAAGAAGATACAATCATTTCTCACTGACTCTCGGGGGAAGTGAACCCCGAATTATGACGGCCCCTATGTGGTCAAGAAAGCTTTCTCAGGCGGCGCCTTGAGACTTGCAACCATGGATGGAGAGGAATTTTCCTACCCCACAAATGTTGATGTAGTCAAGAAATACTTCGCCTAAACTAAAAGAAAAAAAACGTCTCGGTGGATTGAAAACCCGAAAGGGTGGTCCAGGCAAAAATTAGAGACATATTCAAAAATCATCCCGTTGGATTGGAAATCTCAAAGTACAATCCAGGAAAAAATTAGGGATTAATGGCAAGTAACTATGTTCAGCAAGGGCAAGTCCCTCAGCAGCAGTTGCACCATCCATCGGAGGAAAACTCCAGTCAAGGTCATCTTCGACAAAAGCTCAGGATGTCCCGAATTCAAAGTTGGTAGAAGGATAGTGGTTGTTATGTTTCAACGTAGCCCTTTTCCCCTAAATTACCATTTTCTAAATTTGTAAATACTCTTTGGAATCACGTGCTTGGATGATTTCCATCCTATCAATAAAATTTGAGCCCTTGTGCTTTTGTTTGTAATTCTCATTTCTTTTAGCTTTACAGAATGACGTTATTAACATGGTTAACTATTCTTGAAATAAAACAAAAATGAATTTACTTGTTAAAACTTTTTCTGCTTTTAAAAAATAAAGATGGCATTTCTTTTTACTGTTGGACATCGAAAGAACACCGATCGCCTCTCCAGAAGTAAGCGAGCGTCAAAGTGCAGAATCAAAGTACTCCTTCTAAACCAGTACGCCTGAACGAAGGATCAGTTGTATCAGATGCGGCTTTTCCATCTGATACCCTTGGCCGAGTTCTTATCTCTCCTAAGCAAGGTAGAATTGCTATTTTGAACCAACGGTATTTCTTTGCCCCGCGATGGTCGAGTATCCAGCCGTGTTCATCCATCAGTCTGTATGTCGCGTCAGTTTTGCCAGCATATACATATATACATCATGCATTGTTGATTTACATTCATATTCATTTTTGCATCACTATCACTCTAGTCGCCTCCAGTTTATTTCTGGATTAAATTTTGGCTCTTGACCACTTTGATAACTTGAACCTCTGAAAGACCAGAAAACGTTCAACAAATGTCACTCTTCGCCATTGAAGATGATATCCTTGCTTTCCCGGATTAAGGAAAAATCCCTAGAGGAAGCCTCTTAAAGCAGAGATTTGGCATTACAGTAGTTTTCTCCAAAAGATCCGCTGATGAAAAGGTCATCGGCACCTCAAAATTGGATCCCATCATATGGCATTTCTCCAGGAAGATCCCGAGAAAAGTATGATGTAAGACCCCAAGCAAAAGCAGTCTCTCAAGATACTCGTTTTCCCCAGTAGAAACAAATGGCGTCTCCAAAAGAGAAGTTGGTGCACCTCTACAAATCAGACAAATGGGTTCCCCAGCAAGTCTGACATCAAAACTTTTTCCATCAAATGGCATCTCCCCAGGAAAATTCGGCGAGAAGTTTGAGGAAAATCGCTACACATAGCGTCCCTTGTAAAGAAGTTTATTGATAAAAGAAACTAAGACCAGTTCCTTGGTAGGAAACCATGATCAACGGGGAGTTTATTTCAGAAACTAAGACCAGTTTCTTGGTATGAAACCAAGATCGAGGGGAAGTTCATTTCAGAAACTGAGACCAGTTCCTTGGTAGGAAACCAGGATCGAGGGGAAGTTTATTTCAAAAACTAAGACCAGTTCCTTGGTAGGAAACCAGGATCGAGGGGAAGTTTATTTCAGAAACTTAGACCAGTTCCTTGGTAGGAAACCAGGATCGAGGGGAAGTTTAAATCGGAAACTAAGACCAGTTCCTTGGTAGGAAACCAGGATCGAGGGGAAGTTCACAAAAGAAACTAAGACCAGTTCCTTGGTAGGAAATCAGGATCAAGGGGAAGTTTTACCTTTTCTAAGCATCATTTCTTAGCAAAAGAAGATGAATACGTGAGCTGCCATTCTTAATCACCATCAAAATTTCGAGCATTCCGATATTTAATCCTCTTGCACCCTGAATGCCCGAATACCTTCGTCATTCATACCTTCGGGTCCAAGAAGATTAAATAGGGGCATCTGTCATACCCTAAATTTTGACCACTAAGATTCCTATCATTGTGCAAATCATCATCACAATATGGAGGAACCATCATGCCTCATTAGTCTCCTCAAGGAACTGTTGAGCATTCACTGCAATCAGAATTAGGGTTTCAAGCCCTCTCAGAGTTCTTAGACAAAGGATCAATCAAGGAATGACATTATCTTCAACTTGTCTAGCCTCTCAAACATCCACAATGGATCAAGAGAACTCCCACTCCAAGGATTAAGCACAAGGCTGCTCCCTTCTAGGTGGATCAAGCCTCAAGATCGCCAGTGTCACCAAATTAGGGTTTTGGTCGACCAGGGCCTCCAGATGGAGATTTTCCTCTGGGCATGAGCCAATGCTTCAAAACATAACCTAATTTGCTCCATGGAACCTCATGGACCCAATCACCAAGTCAATTTTGCCTCAGGGGATGCATTCATAAAAAAATCAGGAATTAGGGTTTCTTTACCTAATTCACCCCTAAGTTGACTTTTGGGACAAAACATGAGCCAAGACCTCAAGAGAGGATTTGAGGGTCTCTAATACTCCACATTGATCCATTTGAAACAATGGATTGATCAAAGAAGCTTGAGCAACAAGTCTCAATTTCATCTGAACCACAATTAGGGTTTCGCGAGAAAAGTCAACTGTAGCTTTGACTTTTGACCAGGACATGCTCCCAAACCCTAGGACATGATTCAATACACCCTATAATACCCATGGAACATGTCCATCAAGTTTGATTTAGGTCAAGGACATGATTTCCTAAAGGATTGCACAGTTTGGAATTCATCTGCTAAAAAGTCAACTGTGCACAAAAGTCAAACTTTGACTTTTTGAGATTTTTTCACAAAAATGGTTTTTTAACCCTAAAATGATGTTAATGTATGATTTGAATCATCATTCATCAAGAAAAATCAAAGAAAGTGGGATAACTTGTAAAAGGGGTAACCATAAAAACTTAGAAAATTTTCTAAGTTATGAACAAAGTGGCAAGGGTACCAACTTTGGAGTATCATAACTCCTAAACCACAAAGACATTTTTCCCCATCCAAAGCTTGATTTGTAGCCCTCATGTCCCTCTACAAAAACTTCAACTAGACCTCATTCCAATTCATTAGGGATTTTGAGTTATGGAATGATCAAAATCACAAAAAGTGAAAATGTCTCTTTTTTCCAACACTTAGTGAAATTTTCACTAAGTCAGAATCTGCCTTCACTTTTTTCCAAATGTAGGGGGATTTTTCACTTGGATCCAAAAGGTATCAAAACCAAATATGATCAAACAGTAGTTATATCATATGAGGGCTTTCCAAAATGGCCAAGAACATCACCAAATTCAATTTGAGCTAAGAGTCATGGTAGTGGCAAAATGCCTTGCTAAAAACTGCCAAGGCAAGGTAGAATTTTGCATTTTTGGCCGATTTTCCAAAATCAACCAATTTCAAGCCTTGTCATCATCTTGGACACATCTGAGGATCAAATCTAAAGGGGACAATCACTGAGCCAAGCCTCCGTAGTCCTTGGAATAAGAACTAGCATGCCAAACCTAGAATTGCCTAAAATAGGGACAAGACTCCAATTTTGGATTGGAGAATTCAATAGATGCTTAGAGGTGGCATGGACCTACACATTTGCAACTGAATTCAATCAAGATTCCTCCAACAAGTAGGGAACCAAAGCTCTGTGCTCTAACCTCTAGTCAATGGCTAGAGGAGACTTGGATTTTCATTTGCCAACATTGGCCAAACCTCTGCTGCAGTTGTCATTCACTATTGATCCCAAAACAAACTTGCTCTACTATAAATAGAGCTCATTTGTGCTCAGTTTGAGTACACCAAAGCCATCAAAAATATGCTTTCCTCAAAATCCCTCTCTTTAGGCCAAAAATGCCTTCCCTAGCAAGGTAACTCTGAGTTTTTGAGTTTGAAAGCATTTTCAATCAAACCAATCACACACACACACACACCTCATAAACATCATATGTAGGTGATCCAAACTCTCACAAGTGACCTGTAACACCAAAATCACAAAGTCACCTCTCAAAACCTCAAAATAGGCTTTTTGTGCATTTTTCAAGCCATGTCTTGATTCAGTCACTTTCCAAACCAGATAAAACCTCAAACACACTCCAAATAACATCCTTGAACTGTCCCAAATGGTTCCCCCCATCTGGAACACCATTTGAGAGAGTTGCTATTTTGGTCACTTTTAACCCCTTTTGCAAGAAAGGGCCAGTTTGTGTTTTTGGAGGTACTAGCTGATTCCACTCATCCTAAAAGCTTCTAAGGGATCATTTGTGTGTGTCTAAAGCATCAAATCATTTCTGGAACAAGAGGCTTGGCAGATTGCACAAAAAAATCCAAAAAGCTCAAAAAGAGGTATGCCTCATGACTTGAACTTTCCAAAATATGCATTGCTTTGAAGTCCACTGATCATGCACACCTCATACATGTTATATATGTTGTGTTTGAACCAATTGATCATGTAATTCATGCTTGTATCAAAGTGTATCATAGAAAATGCAATTATAGGTCTTTTTCAAAACCCCTATCGGATTTTGAGAAGGGAGTATGATCTGAAAAAAAATACCACCACCATTGGATTCCTTGTGAAATTCTGGCCCAGATGCATATAAATTTTGTCTCAAACCATTAAGAATTGAGAAAGTTATGACCTACACGTTTCTGAGCCAAAACTTGCCTTGCCATGTGTAATACCCCAAATTTTTACCACTTAGATTTCCCATCATTGTGAAAATCATCATCACAATATGGATGAACCATCATGCTTCATCAGTCTCCCCAAAGATGGGTGAGCATCCACTACAAGCAAAATTAGGGTTTCAAGCCCTCTCTGAGCTTAGACAAAGGATCAATCAAGAAATGACATGATCTTCAACTTGTATAATCTCTTAAACATCCACAATGGATAAAAAAGGACACCCACTTCAAGGATTAAGCACAAGGCTGCTCCCTTCTAGGTGGATCAAGTCTCAAGATCGACAGTGTCATCAAATTAGGGTTTTGGTCGACCAGGGCCTCCAGATGGAAATTTTCATCTGGACAAAAGGCAATGATCCAAAACATAACCTAATATACTTCATGGAACCTCATGAACCCATGCATCAAGTCAATTTTGCCTCAGGGGATGCATTCATCAAAAATCAGGAATTAGGGTTTCTTGACCTAATTCACCCCTAAGTTGACTTTTGGGACAAACCATGAGCTAAGACCTCAAGATATGATTTGAGGGTCTCTAATATACCATATTGATCCATTTGGAACAATGTATTGATCCAAGAAGCTTGAGCAACAAGTTTCATTTTCATCTGCACCACAATTAGGGTTTTAAGGGAAAAGTCAACTGTAACTTTGACTTTTGACCAAGACATGCTCCCAAACCCTAATACATGATTGAATACACCCTATTACACCCATGGAACATGTCCATCAAGTTTTATTTAGGTCAAGGACATGATTTCCTGAAGAATTGCACAGTTTGGAATTCATCTGATAAAAAGCCAACTGTGCACAAAAGTCAACTTTGACTTTTTGAGATTTTTCACCAAAATGGATTTTTAACCCTAAAATGATGTTAATGTATGATTTGAATCATCATTCATCAAGAAAAATCAAGAAAAGTGAGATAACTTGTAAAAGGGGTAACCATAAAACTTAGAAATTTTTCTAAGTTAAAAATAAAGTGGCAAAGGTACCAACTTTGGAGGACCATAACTCCTAAACCACAAGGCCATTTTTTCTCATCCAAAGATGGATTTGTAGCCCTCATTATCACCTACAAAAACTTCAACTACAAGTCATTCCAATTCATTAAGGATTTTGAGTTATGGAGTGATCAAAGTGGCTGAAAAGTGAAAAAGTCACTTTTTCCAACACTTAGTGAAATTTTCAGTAAGTCAGAATTCTGCTTCACTTTTTGCCAAATGTAGGGGGATTTTTCACTTGGAATCAAAAGAGATCAAAACCAAACTTGTTCAAACAGTTGTTGTATCATGTTAGGGCTTTCCAAAATGGCCAAGAACATTGACAAATTCAACCTACATCATGAGATACAACATTGGCAAGTTGCCTTGCTGAAATCTGTCAAGGCAAGGCAGAATTTGCATTTTGGCTCGATTTGCCAAAATCAGCCAATTGCAATTGCTCCAATCCACTTGGACACCTCAGAGGATTGAATCCAAAGGGGACAATCACTGAGCCAAGCCTCCAAGGTCCAAGGAACAAGGAATAGCATGTTGAACCTAGAGTTGCCAAAGTAGGGACAAGACTTCAAATTTGGAATGAGGCATTCAATGGAACCATCAAGGTGGCATGGACTGAGCCATTCTCATCTGAAATCAGTCAAGACTTATCCAAGACCAAGGGGACCAAAGCTCTGTGCCCTAACCTCTAGTCAATGGCTAGAGAAGACTTTCATTTCCATTGGCCAACATTGAGGAAACCTACTTACCAGCTGCCATGCACTATTCCTTGCAAAACAAACTTGCTCTACTATAAATAGAGCTCAATTGTGGTCAGTTTGAGTACACCAAAGCCATCTAACAGATGCTTTCCTCAAAATCTCTTTCTCTTGGCAAAAATGCCTTTCTTAGCAAGGTAGCTATCGGGTTTTGAGTTTGAGAGCAATTCTGCACAAACCAATCACTCACACACCTCACATACATCACATATGAGCTGATCAAACACTCACATAACATCTGAAACATCAATTTCACAAAATCACTTGCCATCCACACAAGTTTGAAGTGAAGTTGCAGCTGAGATGCCATAAACTGATCCAGTCCATTTCAATTCAATCCAAGTGTTCAAACACACTCCATATGGTGTAGGGAAGCTGTCCAGATCATCACAACTTGTCTGTAACACCTCCAACTCAAAATCACATCTGAACTTGCTGTCACGACTTGGAGGTAAGCCTAAACTTGGTCATCTCTCAATCTATGCATATTTCCTCGCACAATAATTTGGCCATATGTTCATAATCATGCATGGAATGTTTTCCCTCAATTAATTGCATTGTTTGAATCGTGTATCAAAAATCCTAGCCTTCATGCAGAAATTAGGGTTCTTGAGGTTTCTTCGTGATTTCTTGTTGTATGTTTAATTTAAATGAAATTAAAGTACATAGGCATGATTGTGAGGTTGAGGCGAGCATAATGATATGTGGATTGCATGTTATAATTACGTATTCAGTGAGATTGGATGGAAAATGCAAATCTGGGCAAACTGAAAAACGCGCGTGTTCTTGGTGTTGTTCTTGGCGCCATTTTCATATATTTGAATATTTGAATTTTGTGATTTTGTTTAATTGATTCAAAAATTAATTTCTCTCGGAGTTTTAATGATTTTGAGTTTATTCTTTTTTTAATAATTTACAAAAATGTTAAAATATTTTATTTTATCAAAAAATCCCAAAAATATTATTTATTTCATATAATTGATATTTTTGCAAAGAATTAATATTTTAATTGTTTTTGGCATTTTAAATATTTTTTCTACATTGAGTTTGCAACTTTTAATGCTTTCTAATTATTTTGTAGGTCAATACTTAATTTTTGAAGCATTAATCCAAGATCACAATTTTTTTTCCATGTGTTAAACAATTTTTTATCATTTTAATTGAATTTTTATTCAATTAAATTCATTTTTGAAAACAAATTAGGGTTTTGGATTAATTCAACCCTCATAAATCATTTTCAAAACACTTTGGGCCTCTATTAGAGTGTAAGACCCAATCCTTTTTTTTGACCAAATCATCTTTGGGCCTCACTTATTGTATAAGTCCCGATACCGTCAAAAAACAAACGACGCGTTCGTCGCCTTTTCAAAAATCATCTGGGCCTACCCTCGAGTAGTAAGACCCATTTATTTTTCTTTAAACCTTTTTGGGCCTCTTGAGAGAGTGTAAGACCCATCCCCCCCTTGTACAAAAAACTTTTTGGGCCTCACTCATTGTATAAGTCCCTCTGTACAAGTAAACGGCGCGATCGTCGCCCGTTTAAAATTAAAAATCATCTGGGCCTACCCTCGAGTAGTAAGACCCATTTCTTTTTCTTTAAAACACTTTGGGCCTCTTGAGAGAGTGTAAGACCCATCCCTTTGTACAGAAAAACATTTTGGGCCCCAGTCACTTGTATAAATCCCTCTGTACAAATTCAAACAGTGCGCTCACTGATAAAACCCTGGGCCTCTCCTTGAGCTGTAAGCCCCAAATCTTTCTTTTTCAAAGCACTTTCTCCTTTGATTTTGAATATACTATTGTTTTTAATCTTTCTTTGTTGAACAACTAACCAAACAGCATGGAAGCTCTACAACCGAGTAAGTGGTTATCGCTTTCATTTACTGCTTTCATATTATAAACTGTATTGTGGGGCTGCTCACTGTAAGTCTCCTTTCATAAACTCATATCTACTGTGTAATAATAGTATAGATATTTCGAGTTTCCCCGGCAACTACGTCTAGAACTAAGTGACGCCGTCTCATTTATTCGTAGAAATAGACGCCTAGATCCCCAATAGGAGCACCAGATACAGTCTTCTCTTCGGCTGTCCTCCTTAGGAATCGTCAAGAAATTCTATCCCCCAGAGATGAATTATTCTCGGTGAAACTTCTCTTGAATTTCTTCAAATCGCCGAACGGTTCAGACTCTCTCTAAAAGTTAAAGTCACTGGATAGTAAACCTCGCACGTTTACCAGTGGTTTTAACTCTAAAAGAGTTTTCCTGAACTTTTCTTTGGTTTGGGACCCACGGGCTTCTTAAAAGCATCGGCCTCCTCTTGGGCATCATACAAGGACCCACAGGCTTTCTAAAAGCAACCCCGCCTCCTCTTGGGCATTATTCAAGGACCCTACGGCTTCTTAGAAGTATTCACAGCCTCCTCTTAGGCTTCGTATAATGATCTCTTCCTCCGGGAATGATAGCCTCCTCTTGGGCTTCGTACAAGGACCCGTCGGCTTCTTAAAAGATTCCAGCCTCCTCTTGGGCTTCGTACAAATTGTCCCGACGACCTCCTAGAGGTATAGGAACAGAACCTAGTCATCCTCATAGAATAGTCCTTTCATAGAGTCTACTACTGTTTCTCGAAGCATAGTACAAAAAATAAAACTCTAGACTTGGACAGTCTAACATCCTTGAGTCTCAAAGACATTCTCAAGCACCCTTCGTTAAATAGGAAGGAAACCCGCAGACTCGGATAGTCTCAATACCCTTTGGATTTCCCGTTTCCTCAAAGAAAAGGAAATATCCCTGATCCTCAAATTAAATCCCTGAGTGCAGTGTTACTCATATAAGAACTGATTTTCTCTTTTAAATCAGTATATTGGATCTGTCACTCAACTGAAATAGTTACAATAGCCTCCATCTCAGGCTTCGTACGAGATACCAAAATTCTCCCCAGTGGAGTCAAAACAACCTTTTAGCCTCTCTCTCAGGCTTTGTATGAGACACAAAAGATTCCTTCGTTGAGTCAATCACCCTTTTTTTTGCCTCCATCTCAGGCCTCGTACGAGATATAAATCCCTTAAGCAAGAGTCGAACTCTTTGCTAGCCTCCTCTTAGGCTTCGTATAATGATCTCTTCCTCCGGGAATGATAGCCCCCTCTTAGGCTTTGTATAACGATATGCCCCACTGGGTCAAAAACTTTTAGCCTCTCTCTCGGGCTTTGTACGAGACACAAAATAGCCTCCTCTTAGGCTTTGTATAATGATTTTCCTAGCGGAAATTAGCCTCCTCTTAGGCTTTGTATAAGAAAACCACTGGTTGATCCAATCGACCTTTTAGCATCAAAGCTGTGCCTCATTCGCAGTACACAAACATCAAAAACTCCTTTCCCTTCATCTAATCGCTGTAAGCGGCAAGCCTCTGGATCATCTACATCCATGCCACTGTCCCTCTTTTAGCATGAGAAATTCCTAAGGAAAGATGGCATTGCTCTACACTGAGTTAAAGTCTTCTCCTTCAGGTTAAAACCCTTTCTTCGGAAATTATGGCATTGCTCGGATCCGCGTATCCCAGTTAAAGTAATTCTCCTTCTCCCCTCTTTAGAGAGGAAAAATTCTCTCTAAAGTCGAGGTCTTTCACCTTCACGTCTTGGGCTTTGAACAAGACACAAATAGACCTTTCAGCTTCACATCTTGGGCTTTGAACAAGATACAAACCACCTTTCGCTTCACGTCTTGGGCTTTGAACAAGACACCAAAAACCAATTTCCTCCCATAGAATAGGAGGAACTCCGAACGCTCTGATTTCCCTGTTTCGGTAAACGGGAATAAGTAGGCATAAGATCGAAAGAAAAGATCTTAGCGAGCGCAATCAACAAAAAACCCAAATCCCATATCTCCATCAATTAAAAGCATCAGTCCTAACATCCTAATCCTTATTCCCCACCAGAAACCTTTTGCCCAAGCCCTAGAAAGAAAGAACCTGTATTGGCGAAATACGAATAACCAGTACAAAGGCCCCCCACATTGATAGCATCCGTAACCTAACAGACCGCTGTTTAAACTCAGTATGCAAGCAGGGTTAATTGGAGACATCTATTTCCCTTCCTTATTCAGCTCACAATAGGATAAAAAATGAATCGACCTGTAGTTTTAAGCTCAACCACAGAGAGCGACCAGCGCTTAAGAACCGCGTCCAAAATTGCTCGCTACAGAAAAGTGGCGCCCACCGTGGGGCCCTTGTTTTTCTTTCTGTCTGTTTTCCTTGTAAAATGGCGACTCTGCTGGGGGGCCTCCTTTTCTGCCTTAGGGCATCATCCTCGTTTTCTACAGAAAATGGGAACTCTACCGAAGAGAAAGATTGACCTATGCTGGTCCATCTCTTAGGCAGGGAACCACAGATTGGGGCTTCCGCCGGGGAACGCATTTCTGTCAGGAACTTAAGAATCATAGCTTTATAAGTCTAGGATGATTAGGACAAATATATATATACTGCTTTTCCTAATTGCTATACGTGTTTATTTTTCTGCTACTGGGAATGCGTGTGATGCCGCATGTGGTGAGATTGAGTATACACTTAAGAAAAGCCAACCTTTTTCGTAGTGCGGAAGCTATCGGAAATAGCTGTTACGCGATACTACCCTCATTTGAGGTTGGTGATCTATTCTCGGTGAATAGCACTTACTCTAAGATTGCACACAACTCGCTGGCAATCCGCTTGTTGTTTTGCTTTCCTGGGAGGAGCTGATGATAATGAGTACAGGTACAAAAATCACCCTAGTATAAACCTTTGGGGATGGGTAGAGCCTTGACTTCATGACAACGACCCTCTGACCCCATGTTTTTTCTATGTTTTTGTGTGCTGCATTCATGCATCCATTTAATAAAACATTAAAACATTCAAAAAACCTTCTCTTCTAGTCTCTCTGTTTTTCAAATTAAACTAAGACTGTGATTGCAAATATCAGAGAAAAAGATTACGCTAATGGATTTCGGTAGAAGGAGAACTCACCAATATACCTTCAAGGTTCCAAAGCTAGAGGATTTGAGAAAGTTAGCGAGGATGATCGTTAACCCAGAGGCTTTCAGAGCCAAGCACGGTGGTTTGCTACCACTGTTAAGAGTCCATGTGATTAAGGGGATCATGGACGCGCTCATTCAGTTCTACGATCCGGTTTATCACTGTTTCACATTCCCGGATTACCAGCTAGCACCAACGCTGGAGGAGTATTCTCATCTGACTGATTTACACATTACAGATCGAGCTCCATTTTCTGGATTGGAAGAAATTCCAAAGAATCAGATCATTGCAAGAGCAATTCATTTGGACGAGTCTGAGGTCAGGACTCACATGACTACTAAGGGTGACATCCAAGGTTTGCCAGCCCAGTTCTTGACCAAAAAGGCTCTGTACTTTGCTAGTATAGGGAACGGGATTGCTTTTGAAAGCATCTTTGTCTTGCTCACCTACGGGTTATTTTTGTTTCCCAACATCAATAACTTCGTCGATATCAACGCTATTAAGGTTTTTCTCATTGGAAACCCTGTGCCGACTTTGCTCGCAGATGCGTATCATTCTGTACACTTAAGAAATTTGTACAGCAGAGGGGAGATCACATGTTGTGTACCTTTGCTTTACAAGTGGTTTATCTCTCACTTGCCCAAGTCTGCCGCTTTTTGGGATTGCAAGAGTGTCTTACGTTGGTTGCAGAAGATCATGTCCCTCACCAACTCTGATATAGATTGGTGTAATAGGATTTATGAGGGAATAAGAATAATTGACCGTTGTGGAAACTTCCCCAGCGTACCCCTCATAGGAACTAAAGGAGGAATCAACTATCATCCGATATTGGTTCTTCGTCAATTTGGATACCCGATGAGGCACATCCCACTGGGTGTTCATCTGGAAGGTCTTTTCTTCAAAGAAGGAGAAAACGACAGAGCACTAAAGATGGAAATAATGCAAGCTTGGAAACATGTTCATAAGAAAGGAGGAGAGTCTCTGGGAAAACCGGACTGTGTCTCGGTGGAGCCTTATCTCCATTGGGTACAAACTAGAGCTCTCAAGCTAAAGATGCCTTATCCTCATTACAGAATTCTTCCGCCGAGGGAAATTGTCATGTACTTCATGACGGAAACTGAAAGGCTTCAGGTTACTCTCAATAAAGTTCAGAAGGAAAGAAGGTCTTGGAAGAACAAGTACCGCACCCTCGACGTAGAGTGTATCCAAATACAACAATTACTGAAAGAGAAAGATGCTCTGATTGAAATTTTGGAGCAGCATGCTGTAGAGAATCAAGATGACCAAAGGAATTTGCTCACTCCTTTCACTTGGCAAAGGAATGACAACCCGACAACGACCCAAGCGCCCCGGTCAAAGAAAAGGAAAGTACCAGAGTCAGCACCCGATTTCTCTTCAGAGAGGACTCGGGACCCATTAGTTTAGGTTTCTGTTTCTGCACTTTGTAATCTACTGTATTTCCATTTCTGTAATCCTTTGAATTTCAATAAAAAGGGGTTTCCCCACTGTTTGATATTTGCAATCTAATTGTCGAAGTTTATTTTAATTAAACCTAAAAACAATTAATATAATCATTGCATTCATCATTCTCACATCGCGTATTCTTCTTACCTACGAATCTCACGTCTGTGTCTCGATTCTAGAGTCAAACTGTCTCATTCGTATAATACTCGGGCCAATCGTCAGAAAAAGATGGATGATCTTGAGGAAGAAAACAGAGAGTTGAAAGAAGAGATCGACACTCTGAGAGAGGATATGAGAAAGCTTCATAACGACATGCAAGCCATGACAGAAGCTCAGCTACAAAGAACTGTGATCTCAGAGATCACCTCAACGCCCATAGTGGAAAGGTATGATCCTAGGTATCAGATACCGAAAGATCGTCCTTGGGGCATGCCTGTTAACTATATCCCGGAAGGATATGTTCCGCCGATCACTGAAGATCAGGGAATCGCAACAGAAGCCGCTGCGCCTGAAGGTTACAAACTTCGGGAAAGCGAAGATGCCAGGGGCATACTGAAGACTCCTGAAGGTTACAAACTTCGGGAGACGCCAAGACTTACTTCCGTAGTCACGGTACCACCCCCTGTGGTGCACACTGTCCCAGAAGGACAGATTCCACCAACACCTTCTGGTAAAAAGGAAACTATGTTTGACAGAATGGAGGAATTCCAGGAACAGTTCCTGGAAATGCAGAAAGAGCTGCAAGCCATTCGCGGTCAGGATCTATTTGGAAAGGACGCCGCAGACCTCTGCTTGGTCCCAAATGTGAAAGTCCCGCACAAGTTCCAAGTGCCCGACTTTGAAAAATACAAGGGTAACTCTTGCCCTCAGAGCCATCTGGTGATGTACGCTCAGCGGATGTCAGCTCAGACGGAGAATCAGGACCTGCTGATTCACTACTTCCAGGATAGTTTAACCGGTGCCGCACTCAAATGGCACATGGGTTTAAACCGTGCCACGATCAGTACATTCAGAGATCTTGGTACTGCCTTCGTCCACCAATACAAGTACAATTTGGACATGGCACCCGACAGAGATCAACTCAGATCAATGTCACAAAAGGACAAGGAAACCTTTAAGGAGTATGCTCAAAGGTGGCGTGAAATTGCCGCTCAAATTTGTCCACCTCTTGAGGAAAAAGAGATGACAAAGATCTTCTTAAAGACCTTAAGCTCATTTTACTATGACCGAATGGTTGCTAGTGCGCCCAGTGATTTCACCGAAATGGTCGGCATGGGTGTACGTCTTGAGGAAGCCGTCCGAGAAGGACGTTTGGTAAAAGACACTGGATCAACGAGCGGTACTAAAAAATACGGTAGTGCTCTCCCTAAGAAAAAAGAGCAAGATATTGGGAATATCTCTCTCGGAAAGCAAAGGCGTCGTTATCAGCCAGTAGCAGCTGTTACTCCTGCTATCGGCCCCGCGCCCATTCCTATGTATCAACCTCAGGTTGCGCAGAGCCAACCTGACTAACAAAGGACACAACAGCCTCTTCAGCAGGCTCGTCCTCCATATAATAACAACCGTACAACACGACCATCAGGGTTTGATCCTATACCCATGTTGTACGCAGAACTGTTTCCGTTACTGCTGGCTAAGGGGCACATTCAGACTAAGTCTCCCCTTTCAGTTCTGGAAAATCCGCCTTTTTGGTTTAAAGCGGATCAAACATGTCCTTATCATCAAGGAGGTTCAGGGCATAACATTGAGACTTGTCTCAATTTCAAATCCGACGTGCAAAAGCTTGTTAGGAGCGGGTTCTTATCTTTCAAAGATACGAATCCTAATGTTCTTACGAACCCGCTTCCTCAACATGAGAAGGCTGCAGTCAATCTGATTGAGAAAGAGACTAACAATGTCTATCAAATTCACGATGTACTCTTATTGGGGACCAATCTGGTCAAGATGCATTGTATACAGAGTGGATATGGCCATGTGCCACCTCATAATTATCACTAGTATGATATCTGCTCTAAAGATAACCAAGGATGTTCGGTAGTGCAAGCAGCTCTACAGGAACAAATGGATCTTGGATGGATCCAAGAGCACCGAGTTCGTGGAGTTAACATGGTTTACACGAATTCCAACGTCATTCAAAACCACGACATCCGTGCGATGAATGTCAACTTGGTGGCAATGCACTCAAGGCAAAGCCAGTATCATAATCTGCCGCGGCACGATTACAGTTCCTGTCTGATTTGCTCGGTAAACAAACAGGGATGCTCTTTCATACAAGAGGCCCTCCAGCGTCAGATGGATCTTGGATGGATCCAAGACTACCATGATAGGAACTCCTATCAAATCAACATGGTTCAGATCTTCGATATCCGCGTAATGAATACCAACCTGGTAGAGTTACATGCTGAACAGGTCCGACTCGGATTCTTAATATCACATGACTATCAAAGCTGTAAAGCGGGTTGCGAAAACGATCGAGGTTGTACCCTTGTCCAGGAGGCACTTCAGCACTTGTTAAATCACTGGTGGATGCCAATCTATATGGACGAAGATACTCAGCAGATTAGTATCAATAACAGGAATCCTACTCGTCGTCAAAGTCAGGATGTCCGATCAATGGAAGGTAACCTAGTGAGGTTACATTGTATTCAAAGTGGGCGTGGCCAGGTGCCACCACACAACTATGACAGTTGTAGCGTCTGTTCGGAAAGTAACCAAGGGTGTTACCTTGTGAGAGCAGCTCTTCCGGGTCAGGTCGATCATGGAGAAATTCATCCATATCCAGGTTCAGGACCCATCATTTGGTCGCCGAACTACCTTGCCGATCAAGTTGAGGATGTTGTCACGATCTCTGGTCATCACCAGATCAGGGATGTTTTTGCCATCGTTCCTCTACTTGACGAATCTAGAGTTCCCAACCAGGAACGGATCGAGATTACTTATGATGGTCAGAAAAATCAGAAGGTTCCCATAGTCATCTATCTACCAGGGCCATTACCGTATGAATCAGCTAAGGCGATCCCTTACAAATACGGTGCAACAATAATCGAGAATGGAAAGGAAATTCCATTACCCTCCGTCGTGAATATTGCAGACATCAGTCGTGTAACACGGAGCGGTCGAATCTTCAACCGAGGGGTTGGAGAATCCAACAAAGAAAAGGAACTTCAGGCAGAAATTCCTGATCCACCAGTCGGTCAATCTGGTAATCCCGACTTTTCAAAAGACAAAGATGAGATGCTAAAGCTCATCCAAAGGAGAGAATATAACATCGTTGATCAACTGTTACAGACTCCTTCAAAGATCTCAGTATTATCGCTGTTACTCAGTTCAGAAGCCCACAGGGAAGCTCTACAGAAAGTCTTGGAGCAAGCCTTTGTGGAACAGGATGTAACAATCAGACAATTCGATAGCATTGTCTCTAACATCACTTCCTGCAATAATTTGGGATTTAGTGATGAGGAATTACCTGAAGAGGGTCGCCGTCATAACATGGCGCTCAACATTACAGTTAACTGCCAGGGCGATGCTTTAGCCAACGTACTGGTAGACACAGGGTCAGCCCTGAATGTTATGCCGAAGTCCACTTTGACGCAATTATCATTCAAGGGCCCTCCGATGAGAGTCAGCGAGGTCGTCGTCAAAGCAACAGTTATCGGCGAAGTTGATCTTCCCATAACTATTGCTCCTCACACTTTCCAAATCACTTTCCAGGTCATGGACATCCGGGCAACATACAGTTGTTTATTAGGAAGACCTTGGATACATCAGGCTGGAGCGGTCACTTCGACCCTCCACCAAAAGCTAAAGTTCGTCAAGAACGATCAACTTGTCACGGTATGTGGGGAACAAGCCTTGCTTGTGAGCAACTTATCATCATCCACTTGTGTGGAACCCGAGGAGGTTATTGGAACTCAGTTCCAAGCACTATCGATGAGCAAGAACGATCAATTCAAAGAAGGAACTTCAATTTCTTCATACAAAGATGCTATCAAAGCGGTCGAGAGTACCGATACAACCGGATGGGGACGGCTTGTCATTCCTATTGACAATAAAACAAAGAAGGGTCCTGGTTTTTCTGCGACCTGTACCCAGACAGCCGCCAACGATGAAAGTCTTCATCCCCTTCAAAACTTCTTCCACAATGGAGGTTTTCTTCACCCAGTGTCTCAGACAGTTCATGCTATCAATGAGGAAGATCCCTCTGACACAAATGAAGAATGGAAGTCCTACCTTAACAAGGACGGCTATATGTCTCAGGAAGAGGTGCCTATGCCTTTTTGCTTTCCTACAGAAAGTCCGAGATTTATACCAAGATCAGATGTCGAAATGATATACGGGGATTGTGATCCGAAAGGATGCCGTGCTCCGCCAAATTCATTAGAGGAAGACACTCTGATGAAAGACAACGTTGACCGCAATTACTATGGCCCGATGGATGGTCTGCCAATGTGGCAGCCTTACCCAGGAAACTTGGGGCAAGAAAGTCAGCCGAGTAATGAAACTCAGCTGACCATCATTGAACAGAATACCTGTGTGCCCGCCATGTCATGGGATCAACACTCAGGTCATTCAGAGACTGCTCAACATGAAGATGAATTCGCAACGTTTGCAGGACTAGAATTCATCAACTATGATTTTCCTGAGGTCAACGTCATCGAGAGGGATGACTTCTCCAGTTCCAAAGAAGTTTGGGACACTTTGGGACAACCAAGTGGAAAATACGACTTTATGGTCAAGTACACTACTCCCGAAAGCTCTCGTATCAGGCTCGAAGATATCCAGTCAACTGGATGGGGAGATACAGCTGAGAGCACAAATGCTATGCAAAATACAACTGAGGAATTCTCCTACGACAATTCTGCCTGGGAAACAGATTCCAATGATCCTACTCCACCAGAAATCAGCGTTATTTCTGAAGACAAATCAAGGAAGGTGCCAGACTTTGTGATTCACCGAGGAGTTCGCCGCCAATGGGTTGCCGTCGAGGTTCCGAAGGTCGTTCGTCAGTCAAAGTAATTTCCATCTTTAACCTTTCACCCTGCCTAGGTGAAACGGATGTTTTGATAAGGCTCGTTTTCTGTAAATTTCCCTCTTCGCTTTGCCCAAAGCGACAGAGTTTTGTTTTATAGGGCTGTAGTTTCAAGATTCGACTTGTTCATTAATAAAATAACGTCCTTCTGTAATTTTCGCATTAATTGTTGTTTTCTCTTTTTGCTTTTTCAGAAAATGGTAATCCTAAAAAACAATTCAAAAATAAAAACAAGCAGTAAAAACAAATACACTGCACACACTTACATTTTCTCTATCTCTTCTAAACACGAATCATCACGTCATGCAAATTGCTTGTTTTATACCCCGTTGAAACATACGATCCGATGCCTTCTTCCAACTTTGAGTTCCCAGTATTCGAGGCTGAAGAAGAAAATGACAACGAAATTCCAGAAGAGATCTCCCGATTACTCAGACAAGAGGGAAGGTCCATTGAACCTCACAAAGAGCCGTTGGAAACGGTAAGCTTGGGTTCAGAAAAAGAGAGAAAAGAAATCAGGATCGGAGCATTGCTCAGTCCAACTGCCAGAGAGGGTTTGATAAAGCTTCTCAAAGAATTCCCCGATGTATTCGCTTGGTCCTATCAGGATATGCCAGGGTTGGATACCAGCATCGTGGAACATCATTTACCGTTAAGATCGGAATGTCCGCCAGTAAAGCAAAGGTTGAGACGCACTCACCCGGACATGGCCATCAAAATCAAAGAGGAGGTACAGAAATAGATCGACGCGGGTTTCCTCGCTACATCTGAATATCCTCAATGGTTAGCCAACATCGTACCCGTTCCCAAAAAGGATGGAAAGGTCAGAATGTGTGTTGATTACAGAGATCTAAACAAGGCAAGTCCAAAGGACGACTTTCCTTTACCACACATCGATATGCTGGTTGACAGCACATCAAAGTTCAAAGTATTCTCCTTCATGGATGGATTCTCGGGCTATAATCAGATCAAAATGGCACCGAAAGACATGGAGAAAACTTCGTTCATTACCCCATGGGGTACCTTTTGTTACAAGGTAATGCCGTTCGGTTTGAAGAACGCCGGGGCAACCTATCAAAGGGCCATGACTACTCTGTTTCATGACATGATACACAAGGAAATCGAAGTGTATGTCGATGATTTGATTGCAAAATCAAGAACAGAGGATGAGCATGTTGAACATCTGTCAAAATTGTTCGAACGTCTAAGAAAATTCAAGCTCTGCTTGAATCCCAACAAGTGCACCTTCGGTGTCCGTTCAGGGAAACTACTAGGGTTCATCGTCAGCCAGAAAGGAATTGAAGTTGATCCTGACAAGGTCAAGGCCATTCAAGAAATGCCTTCTCCGAAAACTGAAAAACAAGTCAGAGGATTCCTGGGACGTTTGAACTACATCTCCAGATTCATATTCCTTATGACCGCGACTTGTGCGCCGATTTTCAAATTATTGAAAAAGAACCAGGATTGCGTTTGGTCAGAAGACTGCCAAACTGCCTTCGACAATATTAAGGAATATCTTTTGAATCCTCCGATTCTATCACCTCCAGTGGAAGGAAGACCACTAATCATTTACCTCACAGTCCTAGAGGACTCAATGGGATATGTACTTGGCCAACAAGGCGAAACTAAAAGGAAAGAGTCTGCCATTTACTATCTGAGCAAGAAGTTCACCGACTGCGAGACTCGGTACACAATGCTTGAGAAAACTTGTTGCGCTTTGGCTTGGGCAGCCAAACGTCTTCGCCAGTACATGATTCGTCATACTACTTGGTTGGTCTCCGAAATGGATCCAATCAAGTACATTTTCGAAAAACCTTCTCTCACGGGAAGGATTGCCCGTTGGCAGATGTTACTATCAGAATATGACATAGAGTACCACACTCAGAAAGCCGTTAAAGGAAGTATTTTAGCCGATCATTTGGCTCATCAACCGATTGACGATCAAGAATCAATCGGGTTTGACTTCCCAGACGAAGATGTCATGTATCTAAAAATGAAAGATTGCGATGAACCGCTACCCATTGAAGGGCCAGAACCAGGTTCCCAGTGGGGACTCATCTTTGACGGAGCAGTTAATCATTATGGAAACGGAATTGGGGCAATCATTGTTACCCCTCAGGGTATCCACATTCCTTTCAATGCCAGACTTACGTTCAAATGTACGAACAACGAGGCCGAATACGAAGCTTGTATTATGGGTCTCGAAGAAGCGATTGATTTAAGGATCAAAAACTTGGACGTATACGGAGATTCAGCTCTGGTTATTAACCAGATAAAAGGAGATTGGAACACATACCAATCGGGATTGATTCCTTACAAAGACTATGCAAGAAGGTTGTTACCCTTCTTCAACACAGTTGACTTTCATCACATGGCTGATGCATTAGCCACTCTCTCTTCCATGATTAGTGTAGGTCGATGGAATGACATACCTAAGAATGACATCATACGCCTTGAACGGCCCGCTTACATCTTCACGATTGAAGCAGTCATAGACGACAGACCTTGGTATCACGATATCAAATGCTTCCTTCAGAAACAAGAGTACCCATCTGGGGCACTCAGAAAAGACAGGAAAACCCTCAGAAGATTGGCTGGAAACTTCTTCCTGAGCGGTGACACTCTTTATAAGAGAAATTTTGACATGGTCTTGCTCCGATGTGTCGACAGACCAGAAGCAGACATGCTCATGAAAGAAATTCATGAAGGATCCTTTGGCACTCATGCCAACGGACATACAATGGCGAGAAAAATTCTCAGGGCCGGGTATTATTGGTTGACTATGGAATCCGACTGCTACAAGTACATGAGGAGATGTCACAAGTGTCAGATATACTCCGACAAAATTCATGTACCGCCATTACATCTCAAAGTTCTTTCTTCCCCGTGGCCTTTTTCCAAATGGGGAATCGACATGATTGGCATGATTGAGCCCAAGGCTTCAAACGGACATCGGTTCATCCTGGTAGCCATTGACTATTTCACCAAGTGGGTCGAAGCAGCGTCATTCGCCAATGTAACCCGACAAGTGGTGGTCCAATTTATCAAAAACAATATTATCTGCCGTTATGGTGTTCCAAGCGAGATCATTACTGATAATGCATCTAACTTGAACAATAAGATGATGAAAGAGTTGTGTGCAGAGTTCAAGATCGAACACCATAACTCATCTCCCTACCGACCCAAGATGAACGGAGCGGTAGAAGCGGCTAACAAGAACATCAAGAAAATTGTTCAAAAGATGGTTGTAACCTATAAAGACTGGCATGAGATGTTACCTTTTGCTCTTCATGGTTATCGCACATCTGTCCGTACTTCAACAGGGGCTACCCCTTTCTCTCTAGTATATGGCATGGAGGCAGTGCTTCCCATAGAAGTAGAGATCCCATCAATTCGGGTATTGATGGAAGCTAAGCTCACCGAGGCTGAATGGTGTCAAAATCGACACGACGAATTGAATCTGATCGAGGAAAAACGAATCACGGCACTATGCTACGGTCAGTTGTATCAGCAAAGAATAAAGAGGGCGTTTGACAAAAAGGTCCGACCTCGTGTCTTCAGGAAAGGAGACCTCGTGCTCAAGAAGATACAATCGTTTCTCACTGATTCCCGGGGCAAATGGACCCCGAATTATGATGGCCCCTATGTGGTCACGAAAGCTTTCTCAGGCGGCGCCTTGAGACTTGCAACCATGGACGGAGAGGAATTTGCCTACCCCACGAATGTTGATGTAGTCAAGAAATACTTCGCCTAAACTAAAAAAAAAAACGTCTCGGTGGATTGAAAACCCGAAAGGGCGGTCCAGGAAAAAGTTAGAGACATGGAAAAAAAGAATCATCCCGATGGATTGGAAATCTCATAGTACAATCCAGGCAAAAATTAGGGATAATGGCAAGTAACTATGTTCAACAGAGGCAAGTCCCTCAGCAGCAGCAGTTACAGCATTATCTACCGGAGGAAATCTCCAGTCAAAGGTCATCTTCGACAGAAGCTCAGGATGCCCCGAATTCAAAGTTGGTAGAAGGATAGTGGTCGTTATGTTTCAACGTAGCCCTTTTCCCTGTAAATTACCATTTTCTAACTTTGTATATACTCTTTGGAATCACGCGTTTGGCTGATCTCCATCTTATCAATAAAATTTGAGCCTTTGTGCTTTTGTTTGTAATTCTTAACTTGCTTTAGCTTTACAGAACGACGTTGTTTAAACTTAATCAGCGATTCTTGAAATAAAACAAAAATGAATTTACTTGTTAAAATTTTTTCTGCTTTTAAATTAAAGATGGCATTTCTTTTGACTGTTGAACATCAGAAGAATATCGATTGCTTCTCCCGAAGTAAGCGAATTTCAAAGTGCAGAATCAAAGTACTCCTTCTAAGCCAGTATGCCTGAATGAAGGGATCAACTGTGTCAGAGACCTTGTTTCGTCTGACACGCCTCAGCCGAGTTCTCATCTCCTAAGCCCGATCAACATAGCTCCCCGCGTGGACTATCTCTCCTAAGCAAGGTGGAATTGCTATTTTGAATCAACGGTACTTCTTCGCCCCGCGATGGCCGAGTATCCAATTGTGTTCATCCATTAGTCTGTATGTCGCGTCTGTTTTGTCAGCATAAACATACATACTTCATGCATTTTATTTGCATTTACATTTCATATTGCATCACTATCACTTGAGTCGGTCTTGTCCCCTAGTGATAAACAGGTTTCTCAATCGAGTTTGTCAGTTCTTTCCTCGTCAGGAAGTGTTGCGTCTGCACAATCTCGCCACCAGTGTATCTTTAGATCAGAGTCGGCACTTGGCCACTTTGATAACTTGAACCTCTGAAAGATCAGAGAAACTTCAACAAATGTCACTCTTCGCCATTGAAGATGATATCCTCGCTTTCCCGGATTAAGGAAAATCCACAGAGAAAGCCTCGTGATCAGAGATTCGGCAGCATGCTAGTTTTGCTCTGAAAGGACCGCTGATGAAAAGGTCATCGGCCCCTCAAAATTGGACCCCATCATATGGCGTTTCTCCGGGAAGATCCCGAGAAAAGTATGATGAAAGATCCCAAACGAAAACAGTCTCTCAAGAGACTCGCTTTCCCTAGTAGAATCGACAAATGGCGTCTCCAAAATAGAGAAGTTTGTGTACCTCTACAATTCAGACGACTGGGTTTCCCAGCAAATCTGACATCAAAACTTTTTCCACTCAAATGGCATCTCCCCAGGAAAATTCGGCGAGAAGTTTGAGGAAAGCCGCTATGAATAGCGTCCCTTGTCAGTAAAGTTTATTGACAAAAGAAACTTAGACCAGTTCCTTGGTAGGAAACCAAGAACGAGGGGAAGTTTATATCAGAAACTAAGACCAGTTCCTTGGTAGGAAACCAGGATCGAGGGGAAGTTTACAAAAGAAACTAAGACCAGTTCTTGGTAGGAAACCAGGATCGAGGGGAAGTTTAAATCAGAAACTAAGACCAGTTCCTTGGTGGGAAACCAAGAACGAGGGGAGGTTTATTTCAAAAGAAAACTGAGACCAGTTCCTTGGCTGAAGACCAGGATCGAGGGGAAGTTTACCTTTTCTAAGCATCATTGCTTAGTTAAAGAAGATGAATGTGTAAGCTACCATTCATAACCACCATCAAAATTTCAGATATTCCGATATTTAATCCTCTTGCACCCCGAATGCTCGAATCCCTTCGTCATTCACACCTTCGGGTCCAAGAAGATTAAATAGGGGCATCTGTAATACCCCAAATTTTGACCACTTAGATTTCCCATCATTGTGAAAATCATCATCACAATATGGATGAACCATCATGCTTCATCAGTCTCCCCAAAGATGGGTGAGCATCCACTACAAGCAAAATTAGGGTTTCAAGCCCTCTCTGAGCTTAGACAAAGGATCAATCAAGAAATGACATGATCTTCAACTTGTCTAATCTCTTAAACATCCACAATGGATAAAAAAGGACTCCCACTTCAAGGATTAAGCACAAGGCTGCTCCCTTCTAGGTGGATCAAGTCTCAAGATCGACAGTGTCACCAAATTAGGGTTTTGGTCGACCAGGGCCTCCAGATGGAAATTTTCATCTGGGCACAAGGCAATGATCCAAAACATAACCTAATATACTTCATGGAACCTCATGAACCCATGCATCAAGTCAATTTTGCCTCAGGGGATGCATTCATCAAAAATCAGGAATAAGAGTTTCTTGACCTAATTCACCCCTAAGTTGACTTTTGGGACAAACCATGAGCCAAGACCTCAAGAGATGATTTGAGGGTCTCTAATATACCATATTGATCCATTTGGAACAATGGATTGATCCAAGAAGCTTGAGCAACAAGTTTCATTTTCATCTGCACCACAATTAGGGTTTTAAGGGAAAAGTCAACTGTAACTTTGACTTTTGACCAAGACATGCTCCCAAACCCTAATACATGATTGAATACACCCTATGACACCCATGGAACATGTCCATCAAGTTTGATTTAGGTCAAGGACATGATTTCCTGAAGAATTGCACAGTTTGGAATTCATCTGATAAAAAGTCAACTGTGCACAAAAGTCAACTTTGACTTTTTGAGATTTTTCAACAAAATGGATTTTTAACCCTAAAATGATGTTAATGTATGATTTGAATCATCATTCATCAAGAAAAATCAAGAAAAGTGAGATAACTTGTAAAAGGGGTAACCATAAAACTTAGAAATTTTTCAAAGTTAAAAATAAAGTGGCAAAGGTACCAACTTTGGAGGACCATAACTCCTAAACCACAAGGCCATTTTTTCTCATCCAAATATGGATTTGTAGCCCCCATTATCACCTACAAAAACTTCAACTACAAGTCATTCCAATTCATTAAGGATTTTGAGTTATGGAGTGATCAAAGTGGCTGAAAAGTGAAAAAGTCACTTTTTCCAACACTTAGTGAAATTTTCACTAAGTCAGAATTCTGCTTCACTTTTTGCCAAATGTAGGGGGATTTTTCACTTGGAATCAAAAGAGATCAAAACCAAACTTGTTCAAACAGTTGTTGTATCATGTTAGGGCTTTCCAAAATGGCCAAGAACATTGCCAAATTCAACCTACATCATGAGATACAACATTGGCAAGTTGCCTTGCTGAAATCTGTCAAGGCAAGGCAGAATTTGCATTTTGGCTCGATTTGCCAAAATCAGCCAATTGCAATTGCTCCAATCCACTTGGACACCTCAGAGGATTGAATCCAAAGGGGACAATCACTGAGCCAAGCCTCCAAGGTCCAAGGAACAAGGAATAGCATGTTGAACCTAGAGTTGCCAAAGTAGGGACAAGACTTCAAATTTGGAATGAGGCATTCAATGGAACCATCAAGGTGGCATGGACTGAGCCATTCTCATCTGAAATCAGTCAAGACTTATCCGAGACCAAGGGGACCAAAGCTCTGTGCCTAACCTCTAGTCAATGGCTAGAGAAGACTTTCATTTCCATTGGCCAACATTGAGGAAACCTACTTACCAGCTGCCATGCACTATTCCTTGCAAAACAAACTTGCTCTACTATAAATAGAGCTCAATTGTGGTCAGTTTGAGTACACCAAAGCCATCTAACAGATGCTTTCCTCAAAATCTCTTTCTCTTGGCAAAAATGCCTTTCTTAGCAAGGTAGCTATCGGGTTTTGAGTTTGAGAGCAATTCTGCACAAACCAATCACTCACACACCTCACATACATCACATATGAGCTGATCAAACACTCACATAACATATGAAACATCAATTTCACAAAATCACTTGCCATCCACACAAGTTTGAAGTGAAGTTGCAGCTGAGATGCCATAAACTGATCCAGTCCATTTCAATTCAATCCAAGTGTTCAAACACACTCCATATGGTGTAGGGAAGCTGTCCAGATCATCACAACTTGTCTGTAACACCTCCAACTCAAAATCACATCTAAACTTGCTGTCACGACTTGGAGGTAAGCCTAAACTTGGTCATCTCTCAATCTATGCATATTTCCTCGCACAATAATTTGGCCATATGTTCATAATCATGCATGGAATATTTTCCCTCAATTAATTGCATTGTTTGAATCGTGTATCAAAAATCCTAGCCTTCATGCAGAAATTAGGGTTCTTGAGGTTTCTTCGTGATTTCTTGTTGTATGTTTAATTTAAATGAAATTAAAGTACATAGGCATGATCGTGAGGTTGAGGCGAGCATAATGATATGTGGATTGCATGTTATAATTACGTATTAGTGAGATTGGATGGAAAATGCAAATCTGGGCAAACTGAAAAACGTGCGTGTTCTTGGTGTTGTTCTTGGCGCCATTTTCATATATTTGAATATTTGAATTTTGTGATTTTGTTTAATTGATTCAAAAATTAATTTCTCTCTGAGTTTTAATGATTTTGAGTTGATTCTTTTTTTAATAATTCACAAAAATGTTAAAATATTTTATTTTATCAAAAAATCCCAAAAATATTATTTATTTCATATAATTGATATTTTTGCAAAGAATTAATATTTTAATTGTTTTTGGCATTTTAAATATTTTTTCTACATTGATTTTGCAAGTTTTAATGCTTTCTAATTATTTTGTAGGTCTATACTTAATTTTTGAAGCATTAATCCAAGATCACAATTTGTTTTCCATGTGTTAAACAATTTTTGATCATTTTAATTAAATTTTTATTCAATTAAATACATTTTTGAAAACAAATTAGGGTTTTGGATTAATTCAACCCTCATAAATCATTTTCAAAACACTTTGGGCCTCTATTAAAGTGTAAGACCCAATCCTTTTTTTTGACCAAATCATCTTTGGGCCTCACCTATTGTATAAGTCCCGATACCGTCAAAAAACAAACGGCGCGATCGTCGCCTTTTCAAAAATCATCTGGGCCTACCCTCGAGTAGTAAGACCCATTTATTTTTCTTTAAACCTTTTTGAGCCTCTTGAGAGAGTGTAAGACCCATCCCCCCTTGTACAAAAAACTTTTTGGGCCTCACTCATTGTATAAGTCCCTCTGTACAAGTAAACGGCGCGATCGTCGCCCGTTTAAAATTAAAAATCATCTGGGCCTACCCTCGAGTAGTAAGACCCATTTCTTTTTCTTTAAAACACTTTGGGCCTCTTGAGAGAGTGTAAAACCCATCCCTTTGTACAGAAAAACATTTTGGGCCCCAGTCACTTGTATAAGTCCCTCTGTACAAATTCAAACAGTGCGCTCACTGATAAAACCCTAGGCCTCTCCTTGAGCTGTAAGCCCCAAATCTTTCTTTTTCAAAGCACTTTCTCCTTTGATTTTGAATATACTGTTGTTTTTAATCTTTCTTTGTTGAATAACTAACCAAACAGCATGGAAGCTCTACAACCGAGTAAGTGGTTATCGCTTTCATTTACTGCTTTCATATTATAAACTGTATTGTGGGGCTGCTCACTGTAAGTCTCCTTTCATAAACTCATATCTACTGTGTAATAATAGTATAGATATTTCGAGTTTCCCTGGCAACTACGTCTAGAACTAAGTGATGCCGTCTCATTTATTCGTAGAAATAGACGCCTAGATCCCCAATAGGAGCACCAGATACAGTCTTCTCTTCGGCTGTCCTCCTTAGGAATCGTCAAGAAATTCTATCCCCCAGAGATGAATTATTCTCGGTGAAACTTCTCTTGAATTTCTTCAAACCGCCGAACGGTTCGGACTCTCTCTAAAAGTTAAAGTCACTGGATAGTAAACCTCGCACGTTTACCAGTGGTTTTAACTCTAAAAGAGTTTTCCTGAACTTTTCTTTGGTTTGGGACCCACGGGCTTCTTAAAAGCATCGGCCTCCTCTTGGGCATCATACAAGGACCCACAGGCTTTCTAAAAGCAACCCCGCCTCCTCTTGGGCATTATTCAAGGACCCTACGGCTTCTTAGAAGTATTCACAGCCTCCTCTTAGGCTTCGTATAATGATCTCTTCCTCCGGGAATGATAGCCTCCTCTTGGGCTTCGTACAAGGACCCGTCGACTTCTTAAAAGATTCCAGCCTCCTCTTGGGCTTCGTACAAATTGTCCCGACGACCTCCTAGAGGTATAGGAACAGAACCTAGTCATCCTCATAGAACAGTCCTTTCATAGAGTCTACTACTGTTTCTCGAAGCATAGTACAAAAGATAAAACTCTAGACTTGGACAGTCTAACTTCCTTGAGTCTCAAAGACATTCTCAAGCACCCTTCGGTAAATAGGAAGGAAACCCGCAGACTCGGATAGTCTCAATACCCTTTGGATTTCCCGTTTCCTCAAAGAAAAGGAAATATCCCTCATCCTCAAATTAAATCCCTGAGTGCAGTGTTACTCATATAAGAACTGATTTTCTCTTTTAAATCAGTATATTGGATCTGTCACTCAACTGAAACAGTTACAATAGCCTCCATCTCGGGCTTCGTACGAGATACCAAAATTCTCCCCAGTGGAGTCAAAACAACCTTTTAGCCTCTCTCTCAGGCTTTGTATGAGACACAAAAGATTCCCTCGTTGAGTCAATCACCCTTTTTTTTGCTTCCATCTTGGGCCTCGTACGAGATATAAATCCCTTAAGCAAGAGTCGAACTCTTTGCTAGCCTCCTCTTAGGCTTCGTATAATGATCTCTTCCTCCTGGAATGATAGCCTCCTCTTAGGCTTTGTATAACGATATGCCCCACTGGGTCAAAAACTTTTAGCCTCTCTCTCGGGCTTTGTACGAGACACAAAATAGCCTCCTCTTAGGCTTTGTATAATGATTTTCCTAGCGGAAATTAGCCTCCTCTTAGGCTTTGTATAAGAAAACCACTGGTTGATCCAATCGACCTTTTAGCATCAAAGTTGTGCCTCGTTCGCAGTACACAAACATCAACATCTCCTTTCCCTTCATCTAATCGCTGTAAGCGGCAAGCCTCTGGATCATCTACATCCATGCCACTGTCCCTCTTTTAGCATGAGAAATTCCTAAGGAAAGATGGCATTGCTATACACTGAGTTAAAGTCTTCTCCTTCAGGTTAAAACCCTTTCTTTGGAAATTATGGCATTGCTCGGATCCGCATATCCCAGTTAAAATAATTCTCCTTCTCCCCTCTTTAGAGATGAAAAATTCTCTCTAAAGTCGAGGTCTTTCAGCTTCACGTCTTGGGCTTTGAACAAGACACAAATAGACCTTTCAGCTTCACTTCTTGGGCTTTGAACAAGATACAAACCACCTTTCGCTTCACGTCTTGGGCTTTGTACAAGACACCAAAAACCAATTTCCTCCCATAGAATAGGAGGAACTACGAACGCTCTGATTTCCCTATTTTGGTAAACGGGAATACGTAGGCATAAGATCGAAAGAAAAGATCTTAGCGAGCACAATCAACAAAAAACCCAAATCCCATATCTCCATCAATTAAAAGCATTAGTCCTAACATCCTAATCCTTATTCCCCACCAGAAACCTTTTGCCCAAGCCCTAGAAAGAAAGAACCTGTATTGGCGAAATACGAATAACCAGTACAAAGGCCCCCCACATTGATAGCATCCGTAACCTAACAGACCGCTGTTTAAACTCAGTATGCAAGCAGGGTTAATTGGAGACATCTATTTCCCTTCCTTATTCAGCTCACAATAGGATAAAAAATGAATCGACGTGTAGTTTTAAGCTCAACCGCAGAGAGCGACCAGCGCTTAAGAACCGCGTCCAAAATCGCTCGCTACACCATGCCTTGGGCCAGGCCTAAAACCAAGGCATGACTTGTATATTTGTTGTTTTGTTTTAAGAAATGGATGTATCGCCACCCCAGTGGTAAGGCGAATACCTTGTGACTTTGAGGTCGTGGGTTCAAACCCCACCCATGCCATTTTGTGTTTTTTCACATTTTGCTATTTTTCCAATATTTTAATGTTTTGTTAATTAATTGGAAAATTAATAACTCTTTCAATTTTAATTATTTTTTATTGGTTCTTTTAGAAAACAATCACAAAAATGTTGAAATATTTTATTCCACAAAAAAATATGTTTATATTATTTATTTAATATAATTAGTATTTTTGTGAATAAATTCCCTTTTAATTGTTTTAAACATTTAAAAATGAATATCTACTTTGAAAAATCAAAATCAAATGAGTTTTAATATCTCTTGTGATTAATCCCTCATTTTTCAAACCTTAAACAAAAATCACAAGTGGTTTATTCAAATTCATTTGGTATTTTTCATTGATTTTCTTTTAATATTTACTTTTAAAAGAAAACAAATTAGGGTTTCTTTGATTTTCACCCTCACAAATCATTTTCAAACACTCATGGGCCTCTAATAGAGTGTAAGACCCAATCCCCTTTTAACCAAAACCTTTTTGGGCCTCAGATATTGTATAAGTCCCTCCGCGTTAAAAGAAAATCTCGGCGCGATCGCCAGATTAAAAATCAAACCCTTGGGCCTCTCCTCGAGCTATAAGACCCATTCAAAACCTTTGGGCCTCTATTAGAGTGTAAGACCCAACCCCTTTTGAAAACCAAATTATTTCTGGGCCTCAGCCATTGTATAAGACCCACTGCGTTTTCAAAATCTCGGCGCGATTGCCATTTCAAAACAAAAATCATCTGGGCCTACCCTCGAGTAGTAAGACCCATTTCTTTTCTTTAAAACTCTTTGGGCCTCTTGAGATAGTGTAAGACCCATCCCTTTGTATAGAAAACCTTTCTTGGGCCTCAGTCACTAGTATAAGTCCCTGTACAAAACGACAGTACGATCACTGATAAAACCTTGGGCCTCTCCTTGAGCTGTAAGCCCTAACATCTTTTCAAAGCCCTTTCTCCTTTGATTTTGACTATACTGTTGTTTTCAATCTTTCTGTGTTGAACAACTAACCAAACAGCATGGAAGCTCTACAACCGAGTAAGTGTTTATACGCTTTTATTTACTGCTTTCATATACATATAACTGTATTGTGGGGTTATTTTGCTTTAAGTCTTCTTTCATAAACTCATATCAACTGTGTAATAATAGTATAGATATTTAGAGTTTCCCCGGCAACTACGTCTAGTACTAAGCTTAGTTGGTCGCTCTTAGAAATAGACAAAGCTAGATCCCCCATAGGAGCACCAGATACAGTCTTCTCTTCGGTTGTCCTCCTTAGGAATGATCAAGAAACTCTACTCCCCAGAGTTGATCTATTCTCTGTGAATGGCACCTCTTGAGTTTCTTCCAAATTCTCGAACTTTCCTGGCTTGATCTATTCTCTGTGAATAGCCTGTCTTGAATTTATCGGGGTTTGGGGACCCACAGGCTTCCTAAAAGCATCCCCGCCCCCTCTTGGGCGTTGTACAAGGACCCGTCGGCTTCTTAGAAGTATTCACAACCTCCTCTTAGGCTTCGTATAAATGATTTCTTCCTCCGAGAATGATAGCCTCCTCTTGGGCTTTGTACAAATTGTCCCTCGGCTTCTTAAAAGTTTCCAGCCTCCTCTTGGGCTTAATACAAATTGTCCCGACGACCTCCTAAAGGTATAGGAACAGAAATTAGTCATCTTAATAGAACAGTCTTTCAAAGAGTCTAGATCCTACTACTGTTTCTCAAAGCCTAGTACAAAAGATAAAACTTCAGACTTGGACAGTCTAATTTCCTTGAGTCTCAAAGACATTCTCAAGCTCCTTTCAACAATAAAACCCTTAGACTCGGACAGTCTCAATACCCTTTGGATTTCCCATTTCCTCAAAGAAAAGGAAATATCCCTGATCCTTGAATCAAAATCCCTGAGTGCAAACATTACTCATATAAGAACTGATTTTCTCTTTAAATCAGCATATTGGACCTGTCACTCAACTGAAACAGTATCCATAGCCTCCATCTCGGGCTTTGTACGAGATACAAAAAGACTCTCTTGTTGAGTCAAGCGCCTTTTAGCCTCCATCTCAGGCTTTGTACGAGATACAAAAAGACTCTCTTGTTGAGTCAATAATCTTTCAGCCTCCACCTCGGGCTTTATACGAGATACAAAAAGGTTCTTATTGAGCTAAACATTTTTTAGCCACCATCTCGGGCTTCGTACGAGATACAAAACACACTCTTGCTGAGTATAAAAGACTCTCTTGTTGAGTCAAGCCTTTTCGCCTCCATCTCGGGCTTCGTACGAGATACGAATTACTCCCTCGTTGAGTCAAACCCTTTTAGCCTCTCTCTTGGGCTTCGTACGAGACACACACAAAAACACCCTCTTGTTGGGCAAATATCCTCCTCTTAGGCTTTGTATAAGAAAACCCCAGTTGAGGCAATCAACCTTTTAGCATCAAAACTGTGCCTCATTCACAGTACACAAACATCAACAACTCCTTTCTCTTCATCTAATTGTTGTAAGCGGCAAGCCTCTGGATCATCTACATCCATGCCACTGTCCCTCTTTTAGCATGAGAAATTCCTAAGGAAAGATGGCATTGCTCTACACTGAGTTAAAGTCTTCTCCTTCAGGTTGGAAATCCCCTATGAAGGAAAGTATGGCATTGTCGGATTCACACATCCCGGTTAAAGTAATTCTCCTTTGTAAATCAGTCACCCAACAGCTGTTACAGACAAACCCCTCTTTAGAGATGACAAATTCTCTCTAAAGTCGAGACTTTTAGCTTCACATCTTGGGCTTTGAACAAGATACAAATAACTTTTAGCTTCACATCTTGGGCTTTGAACAAGATACAAAAAACCTTCAACTTCACGTCTTGGGCTTTGAACAAGACACCAAAACACCATTTCCTCCCATAGAATAGGAGGAACTACGATCGCTCTGATTTCCCTGTTTCGGTAAACGGGAATAGGTAGGCATAAGATTGCAAGAAAAATCTTAGCAAGCGCACTAAACAAAAACCCAAAATCCCCTACCCGCATACATCAGTCCTAACGTCCTACCCATGAACCGCCCAATGTTTTAACGTTAAAAAGAAAGAAGAAAAAGGCCCCATTACCATATAACATCCGCAACTTAACAGAACGCTGTTTAAACTCAGTATGCAAGCAGGGTTAATTGAAGACATCTATTCCCCTTCCTTCATCAGCTCACAATAGGATAAAAAATGAATCGACCTGTAGTACCCCAAAAGGAGCGACAGCGCCTAAGAACCGCGTCCCCAATCGCTCGCTACAATGATGAACCTGACTTTCTGAACCCAAACCTCACATGAACTACTGCTTGATAAATTGAAAAATATAATCAAATAATAAAGCAAGTGAGAAATACACAGATATTTTAGTTTGAGGTTTGTAAACATAATCAAATAATAAAGCAAGTGAGAAATACACAGATACCCGGGAAAAATAAAGATTGTGATCTTGTTTGTGGTATAAGATGCAAATGAGATGAGCAAAATCTTAGGGGTAAAAATTAGGGTTCAACAGTACCTTCCCAAAAACAACAGAAAACCCGAAGACAACAAAAACATTCTCTCAATTCTCCCAAAGGAGAAACTTTCCCAATCTACAACAGATAAACACAAGAAAGCATTTTAAGTTAACAGAAATACATGCAAAAAGAAGGTTCCTATGGATTACAATAGATACATTGGGTGTTAATAGCTTCTCGTTGTATAACCAGACCCCGATCCCCGTTCTCTTAGCATTTGTTAAAGAAAACATTTGCATACAGGGTTAGTTTAGTTTAAGATATCTTCCCCTTCCTTAACCAGCTTCATAGGATAAATACAGAAATCAGAAAGTAGCACCCAATTTAATCATTTGCGGTAAGGTGGTCGCGTCACCAAAAAAACCGCACGCTACAGGAATGAATTATCATGCACGTACCAGATGAACCCTAGATATGAAAAAACTATCTATGAACTACCAGAAGCATGTTGGTAACTTGAAATAACATTTATGATGCATGAATCATAGAGTTTGAAAAATTCAGGCTTACCTTGCAAGAGGATATCGAATCCTCAGTTGTAGGTGTTGCATAAGTGAAATAATGATCTGGACAGCTTCCCTATACCTCAAGGAATATGTTGATATGCTTGGAATGGATGGAAACCTTCTGGATAGATGAGCTAGAATCCAACTGCAGCTTGGTTGGGATGAGCTATAATATTGATGCAATTGATGTTACAGATGGTGTTTAAGTGTTTGTATCACTTATACATTATGTATATGATGTGTTTGAACTAAAAGTTTGAGCCAAGAAGCTCTGGTTTTGAAAACACGATTCTCACTTTTGAAAATTTTGAAACTTGAAGTGAAAGAAAGAAATGAGAGAAATCAAGTGTTGTGTTGTTTTAAGGTGGTTTGAATGATAAAAAATGAGCTCTATTTATCGGAGAACAAATTTGTTTTGGAGGAATAGTGCTGGCTTGAAAGATAAGTGTTTGGTTCAATGGTTTTTGGAATGGCATCATTGCTTCTTACAAGTGCATTATCTCTTCCACATGCCTAGTTCTAAGTTTTGACAAAATCCACATTCCTCAGATGTTTTTATTATTGTTTAAGCATATGTAGCAGTCAGTTTTTTGGTGACGCGACCACCTACCGCGTGATTTGGTGCTACTTTCGGATTTCTGTATTTATCCTATGAAGCTTGAAAGAAAGGGTAATATATCTTAAACTAACCCTGCACATAAGTGTTTTCTTTAACAGATGCTAAGAGATCGGGGATCGGGGTCTGGTTATACAAAGGGAAGCTATTAACACCCAGAGTATCTATAGTAATTTATATGAACCTTCTCTTTGCATGTATTTTTACTATTTTGAAGTGCTTTCTGGTGTTTATCTGCTGTGGATTGGGAAAGTTTCTCCTTTGGGAGGGTTGAGAGAATGTTTTTGTTATTTTCAGGTTTTCTATTGTTTTTGGGAAGGTACTTGGACCTAGAATTTTTTATTTGTGTTCTCGCTAAGATTTCGCAATCTTATGCCTACGTATACCCATAAAGAGAATTGGGAAATCAGAGCAATCATAGTTCCTCCTATTCTATGGGAGGAAAGATATTTGGTGCTTGTTTAAAGCCCAAGATTGAAACTTTCAGAGTATTTGTGTCTTGTTCAAAGCCCAAGATTGAAGCTAAAGGTTGACTGAGAGAAAATTTGTTATCTCTAAAAGGAGATATCTCACCTATTTATCACAAAATGTCAGGGAATTGGTTATAAGGGAAATTACTTTAACTAGGATATGTGGAATCCAACAATGCCGTAATTTCCTTTATAAGAGAGATGTCATGAAGGAATAAGCTTTAACTCAGTATAGAGCAATGCCACTTTTTCCTTTATGAATCTTTCATGCTAAGAGAGGGACATTGACTTGGATGTATAGAATCTAGAGGCTTGCCACTTATAGCTGTTAGATGAAAGAGAAATTTTAACCATGATAAAGGAGGGACTCCAGCTTGGATTTTGAATCAACAAACGTGCCACTTACATTAATTTATCTGGGAAAAAGGTTTTGATTGTTTCGACATGTGAGGAATACAAGGGATATCCTCCTACAGAGAGGACTCATGGTCTTATCTGTGGGGATGATGGATTTTGTGCCTTGATCCAAGCCCAAGGTTGAAGCTAAAAGAGTTGAAAGCTGACTCCCTTGGGGAGAATTTTATTTGAGTATCTTGTTTGAAGCCCAAGATGATGAAGCTAAAAAGTTTGAGTGTAGTTTCAAAGAAGACTTACTCAACTGGGGAGTATGATATTTGTCTTGTACAAAGCCCAAGATTGAGGCTGATTGGGAAAATCATTATATGAAGCCAAAAAGTAGGCTGACTCTTGTTGAGGATTATTGAATTCCAGGAGGAGGTTTAAATTGTATTAGGGAATACAAAGGGAAACTACTCTTGCTGGGAATAAGGGAAGAGTTAAAGTACCAAATTCCATGAGGTTCTGATTCTGTTGAAGGTTTATTGATGGTAAATTGACCCTGGCTGGGGTGTTTAAGGTGAAAGTTAAACCTTGTTGGGGGTTAGGGGAGTTTAAGGGTGATTTAAAAAAACCTTAGAAGTTTTTAACTCTGCTGGAGATTGGTTTATTAGTAAAATGATCAGGGTTTATCCTGTGCTTTTTAGGAAACCTGTGGGTCTTTGTGTTTAGTAAAAAAGGAGACTATGAGACTTTCCAAGTCTACTTGAATGAAGCCTAAGAGGAGGCTTAGACTGTCCAAGTATCATTAAGTAGAGATAGACTCTGGTTGGAAAGAGATCTTTGTATGATGACCAAGAGGAGGCTGTTGGTTGAAGGTCAACTTTCGAATGGTAGGGTTTTGGGCTTTTGACTCTCCTGGGGATTGAACTAGTAGAGATAACAAATTTCTATCCTATGCTTTTAGGAAGCCTTTGAGTCTTTGTACTAAGCCCAAGAGGAGGCTGGGGAACTTTTAAGAAGCCTGGTGGTCCTTGTACTAAGCGCAAGAGGAGGCTAGGGATGCTTTTAGGAAGCATGTGGGTCCAAGCCTAAGAAAAGTTCAAGAAAGGTTTCACCGGGAATAATCCTTTCTTTGTTGAACAGTTCCAAGGTTTGAAGAAATTCAAAAGAGGTTTCACCGGGAATTAATCCTCTCTGGGGAAATAAATTTCTTTTATATATATGTTTCTAAGTTTTGACAGTCTTGAGAAAAGTTTCACCGGGAATAATGCATTTCTCTGTTCCATATTGAATAAAGCCCAAGAGGAGGTAGACTGTATTGAGGGACGTTTCCTATGAGGGAACTAGTTATTGACTATGTTCAAGAGTAACCTCTGGTTTGACATAAGTGTAAACCTAACTGTTGGGGAAACTCTAAACATGTATGCACAAATATATACAGATGAATGAATTAACAAGAATATAAACAAGTATACGGTGAATTGAAAAGATGATGTGTCTTATACTCTGAAAAGAGGCTCAAGTGTATTGTGATTGATTGTATGATTGATTAGGGTTTTAAGAAATTGAAGAAAGTTTTGAGAAACCTTTGAATTTGAATTTGAATTAAAAGAAAGTTGTTTTAAAAGGAAAGAAATGTATGGGGCTTATAACTCAAAGAGAGGCCCAAGTGGTCTAAGAGCAGTTTCACCGAGAATAATGCTCCTCTTAGTACAAGTTTAAAAATAAACAAATGATCTTGAAAACAGAGGTATAGGGCTTACAAATTAAAGAGAGGCCCATGGAAGTTGTTTGTTGTTTAAAACAAAGTTTATGTACAAAATTTTGGGGCTTATACTCAAGGAGATGCCCAGATGACTTATTTGAAAATAGTGATCGCACTACGATACCAAAAGACGTTGTGGGACTTATACTACCATAGAGGCCCAAAATTTATTTATGTACAAAGGGGTTTGGGTCTTAAGCTCTATTAGAGGCCCAAAAATGTTTGTAAAGAAGAAAAAAATGGGGCTTACAACTCAGAGAGAGGCCCAAGAAATGTTTATTTGAAAAACGACGATCGCGCCGCGGGTTTTGAAAACCACAGGGGGACTTATACAATGAATGATGCCCAAATTATTTATGTACAAAAAGGAAGGGGTCTAACACTCTACAAAGAGGCCCAAAAGTGTTTCAAAATGAATTTTGAAAATTTAAAATCAAAGGGGAAACCCTAATTTTAATTTAAAATTTATTTTTCAAAGATAAATCAAATAAAAATTATGAAAATTATCAAATATATTCAATAAACATTTTATGAACTTTGATAAATATTTGAAAATTGATGTTTTATTCACATGAATGCTTGAAATTCATTTGGTTTTAAAAAATCAAGAGAATGAACTCTTTTAAAATGTTTAAAAACAATTAAAAAGAAATTCTTTACAAAAAGTCAAAATGTATTAAATAAATAATATTTTTTTTTTATTTTTTGGTGGAATAAAATATTTTAACATATTTGTGAATTTTGAAAAAAAAGAATCAATCCAAAATGATTAAAAATCAGAGAGAAATTAATTTTTGAAGTCAATTAAAAAATAAAAGAAAAATTCAAAAATTCAAAAATTTGAAAAAGGCGCCAAGAACAAATCATCTTCTTTGTGCGAGTTCTAGTTTTCCAAATTTGCAAAACACTCTATAACTCTCTCAATATGTAATAAATGGAACGATTCAAGCATCAATCTTGCTCGTTTTTAATCAAGGATTAAGATGGTTCCATTTAATTTCATTTATTTTGAGTGTGGATAGAGTTATCATGTATGAACACAAAAACCCTAGAATTTGCAAAAACTATCATGAAATCCTAAACACGAATGAAACATAGCAGTTGATTGAGGGTTATCACTCTATGAACTACCAGAAGCATGTTGGTAACTTGAAAACAAATTTATGATGCATGTAGTATAGAGTTTGAGAGTGCCAGGCTTACTTGTGCAAGAGGAATTTGAATTCTGATGTAGAGGTGTTACAGATGTTGGGTGATGATCTGGACAGCTTCAATGGACCCTATGTAAGGTGTGTTGAAGCTTAGAATTGATTAGAATCACCTGGAGCTTGTTGTGGTATCCTAAATGCAACTTGGCTCAAGTGTGATTTGGAGGTTTGTGATCCTGATGTTACAGATGATGGAGAAGTGTTTGGATAGCTTCTATATGATATATATGATGTGTCTACACTCTTAGTTTTAATGGAATTGCTTCCTATTGAAAAATTCGAAAGTTACTTGAAAAGGAAGAAAATTCTGGTTTTGGAGAGTGACGTGAAGGAAAACATGATTGGAGATATTTTGGTGTGTGTTAATCAGTCACAAATTACCTCTATTTATAGTAGAGGAAGTTTGTTTTGCAAGGAATAGCGAATGGAGGCTGGATCACCCTATTATCCAATGGATTTTGTCATGTAGCCAAAGTCTCCTCTAGCCATTAACTTGGGCCAAACTTTGCAGGTTTAGGTACTCTGATCTTTGGGGAAATCTTGACTCATTAGGACTGGCTTGTAACTGATCCATGCCACCTCTATGTAACACATAAATGCTTGATGCCAAATTTGAATTTCAAGGTTCATGTCATGATGGTGTTGCACATGCATAGTTGAATTCTTGACTCCTTGATAAAGTAACAAGTGAGTCATCAGAAGTTTTGTGTTTTTGGAAGATGACAAATTTGGAAAAGTGGAAAAACTTGAAGGAGGAAATCGTGTGGTACAAGTCATGTAACCATGCGGTTGTGTAGGCAGGGTGAATAATTCCATTTTGGGAAGCTCATAACTTCTTGCTCAAGTTGAATCATGGGAGGCTCTTGTAATTTTTAAAAAGCCCATATATCATATTTCAACTTTGATGTTTAACTTTGGTATTGAATCATATTGGATCATGGTGAAAAATGCCTCCAAAGTTGGACAAAACATGAGACAGATTCTGTCATTTTTCTAAGTGTTTGAAAAATGTTCATTTCTCATTTTTTTGTGATTTTGATCAACCCATAACTCAAAATCCATGAAGATTTGGGATATGGTGTAGTTGACAATCTTGTAGTTTGTAATGAGAGCTTTCATTTGAGCTTTGGATGGGAGAAAAAGGTTACTTGGATCACAAGTTATGGCCTTGCAAATTGGGTAAAAATCACGTTTTTTCATGACTTAGTCAAATTTGAAGTTTCTTAAGATTTCCCCTGAAGATGGCTAGATTATAACTGAGTGAATCGCACACTCAAAGATACAACAGAGTCGCCACCGAACTTTATATAGTCCCAAAGGACAGGGAAAATATCGTTAAAATCCAAGGGGAAGAGAAACGGGAAAGGGGTCGGTTATGCGAAAGGAAGGTACTAGCACCTTACGCATCAGGCGTGCTCGACGGGAACCATTCTGCTTGCTTCTAGGCTTGGATGGTTTATCTATCTAAAGGCTTCTAGCTATGAGAAAGAGGAGAAAGGAAAAGAAAGAAATAAAGAAATAAATAAAGAAACAGAAAAAATGCTCGCGGAGGACTAGGGTCCTCGTGCCTACGTACCCTTATACTGCAATGAGGAAATCAGAGCGGCGTAGTTCAAAGGAACCAGGGAAAAGAAAGGGGAATGGAAGAAGGAGGAAGGGTGCTCGCCAAGATCATCATGATCTCGTGCCTACGTATCTTACATTCGAAAGAATGCAGAATCAGAGCTTCCGTAGTTCGGGGAACTAAGACGGAAAAGGAAAAAAGAGAGGGGTGTCAAAACCAAGAACAAAAGAAAGAAGGAACCTGTCATACCCCAAATTTTGACCACTAAGATTTCCCATCATTGTGCAAATCATCATCACAATATGGGTGAACCATCATGCCCCATCAAATGCCTCAAGGGTTGTTGAGCATTCACTACAATCAGAATTAGGGTTTCAAGCCCTCTCAGAGTTCTTAGACAAAGGATCAATCAAGAAATGACATGATCTTCAACTTGTCTAACCTCTCAAACATCCACAAAGGATAAAAAAGGACTCCCACTTCAAGGATTAAGCACAAGGATGCTCCCTTCTAGGTGGATCAAGCCTCAAGATCGCCAGTGTCACCAAATTAGGGTTTTGGTCGACCAGGGCCTCCAGATGGAAAATTTCATCTGGGCACAAGCCAAAGATCCAAAACATAACCTAATATACTCCATGGAACCTCATGAACCCAATCATCAAGTCAATTTTGCCTCAGGGGATGCATTCACTAAAAATCAGGAATTAGGGTTTCTTGACCTAATTCACCCCTAAGTTGACTTTTGGGACAAATCATGAACCAAGACCTCAAGGCATGATTTGAGGGTCTCTAATATACTATATTGATCCATTTGGAACAATGGATTAATCCAAGAAGCTTGAGCAACAAGTCTCAATTTCATCTGCACCACAATTTGGGTTTCGCGAGGAAAGTCAACTGTAGCTTTGACTTTTGACCAGGACATGCTCCCAAACCCTAAGACATGATTCAATATACCCTATGACACCCATGGAACATGTCCATCAAGTTTGATTTAGGTCAAGGACATGATTTCCTGAAGAATTGCACAGTTTGGAATTCATCTGATAAAAAGTCAACTGTGCACAAAAGTCAACTTTGACTTTTTGAGATTTTTCACCAAAATGGATTTTTAACCCTAAAATGATGTTAATGTATGATTTGAAACATCGTTGATCAAGAAAAATCAAAGAAAGTGGGATAACTTGTAAAAGGGGTAACCATAAAAACTTAGAAAAATTTCTAAGTTATGGAAAAAGTGCCACTAATGTGCCAACTTTGGGGGACCATAACTCCTAAACCACAAGGCCATTGTTCCCTATTCAAAGCTTGATTTGTAGATCACATTGCCCTCTACAAAAGCTTCATACTAACTTATGTCCAAATTCCTCATGGATTTTGAGTTATGGAGTGATCAAAATCAAGAAAAGTCACTTTGTTCCAACACTTAGTGAAAATTTCACTAAGTCAGAATCTGCCTTTACTTTTTTCCAAATGTAGGGGGATTTTTCACTTGGATTCAAAAGAGATCAAAACCAAACATGTTCAAACAGTTGTTGTATCATGTAAGGGCTTTCCAAAATGGCCAAGAACATTACCAAATTCAATTTGAGCCATGAGATATGACATTGGCAAGTTGCCTTGCTGAAATCTGCCAAGGCAAGGCAGATTTTTGCACTTTTGGTCGATTTGCCAAAATCAACCAAATCCAAATGCTCCTATCCACTTGGACACCTCTGAGGATTAAATCTAAAGGGGACAATCACTGAGCCAAGCCTCCAAAGTCTTTGGAACAAGAAATAACATGTTGAACCTAGAATTACCAAAATAGGGACAAGACTCCAATTTTGGATTGGAGCATTCAATGGGAGCATCAAGGTGGCATGAACTAAGCTCTTAGCAAATGAATTCAGTCAAGACTTATCCAAGACCAAGGGGACCAGCAGCCTGTGCCCTAACCTCTAGTCAATGGCTAGAGGAGACTTAGATTTTCATTTGGCAACATTGGCCAAACCTACTCAGCAGTTGCCATTCACTATTCCTTGCAAAACAAACTTACTCTACTATAAATAGAGCTCAATTGTGATCAGTTTGAGTACACCAAAGACATCTAACAGATGCTTTCCTCAAAATCTCTTCTTTCACTCCAATTTTGCCTTCTAAGGCAAGTCACTATCGGGTTTTGAGTTTGAGAGCTTTTCCAATCAAACCAATAACACACACACACACCTCACATACATCATATAGAAGTGATCCAAACACTCACATAACATCTGGAACACAGATTTCACAAAATCACCAGCCAATTGCTCAAGTTCTTGACAGATTTGCAGTTGGGGTACCGTCTCAAGTTCCAGATCATTTCAATCCATTCCAAGCATTCATACACACTCCATGGCACCTAGGGAAGCTATCCAGATCATTGGAACCTAGCTGTAACACCTCCAACACAAATCACGATCACCAGCTACAAGTGGTAAGCATGACCTCTTCTAACTCTATGATCCATGCAATTTTTGCTGCACAATAATTTGGCCATATGTTCATAATCATGCATGTAATGTTTCCCCTCAATTAAATGAATTGTTTGAATCGTGTATAAAAAATCCTAGCCTTCATTCAGAAATTAGGGTTCTTGAGGATTTTTCGTGATTTCTTGTTTTATGCTTAATTTAAATGAAATTAATTGTCATAGACATGATCGTGAGGTTGAAACGAGTTGATTGGTATGTGGATTGCATGATATAATCAAGTATTCAGTGAAATTGGAGAGAAAATGCAAATCTGGGCAAACCCAGAACACGCGCGTGTTCTTGGCGCCATTTTTTGAAAATTCAAATATTTGAATTTTGTGATTTTATTTAATTGATTCAAAAATTAATTTCTCTCTGAGTTTTAATGATTTTGAGTTGATTCTTTTTTTAATAATTCACAAAAATGTTAAAATATTTTATTTTCCCAAAAAATCCCAAAAATATTAGTTATTTTATATAATTATTATTTTTGCAAAGAATTAATGTTTTAATTGTTTTTAACATTTAATATATTTTTTCCAGCATGATTTTGCAACTTTTAATGCCTTCTAATTATTTTGTAGGTCAATACTTAATTTTTGAAGCATTAATCCAAGATCACAATTTTTTTTTCATATGTTAAAAAATTTTGATCATTTTAATTGAATTTTTATTCAATTAAAACACATTTTGAAAATAAATTAGGGTTTTTGGATTAATTCAACCCTCGTAAATCATTTTCAAAACACTTTTGGGCCTCTAATAGAGTGTAAGACCCAATCCTTTTTTTTTTACCAAATCATTTTTGGGCCTCAGTGTATTGTATAAGTCCCGATACCGTAAAAAACAAACGGCGCGATCGTCGCCTTTTGAAAAATAAACCTTGGGCCTCTCCTCGAGCTATAAGACTCATTCAAAACTTTTGGGCCTCTAATAGAGTGTAAGACCCAACCCTCTTTTAACCAAAACAATTGTGGGCCTCACTTATTATATAAGTCCGTTTGCGTTAAAAGAAAACCTCGGCGCGATCGCCATTTTAAACGGAAAAATCATCTGGGCCTACCCTCGTGTTATAAGCCTCACTCTTTTTCTTTAAAACCTTTTGGGCCTCTTGAGAGAGTGTAAGACCCAATCCCTTTATACAGAAAACCATTTTTGGGCCTCAGTCACTTGTATAAGTCCCTCTGTACAAATTCCACAGTGCGCTCACTGATAAAACCCTAGGCCTCTCCTTGAGTTGTAAGCCCCAAATCTTTCATTTCAAAGCACTTTCTCCTTTGATTTTGAATATATTGTTGTTTTCAATCTGTCTTTGTTGAACAACTAACCAAACAGCATGGAAGCTCTACAACCGAGTAAGTGTTTATACGCTTTCATTTACCGCTTTCATATACATATAACTGTATTGTGGGGCTGTCTCGCTGTAAGTCTTCTTTCATAAACTCATATCAATTGTGTAATAATAGTATAGATATTTAGAGTTTCCCCGACAACTACGTCTAGCACTAGGTAAAGCCGTTTCGATCACTCTTAAATAGTCAAAACTAGATCCCCATAGGATTACCAGACACAGTCTTCCCTCCTCTTGGGGTTAAACAATATGGAGATATGAAAGGCAGCATTCTCGGTGAACCCTTTCATAGACTGTCACTCGTAGAAGTTGTCAAAGAAACTCTATTCCCCATAGATGATCTCTTCTCCGTGAATTACATCTCTTGAGCTTCTTCCAAATTCTCGAACTTTCCTGGCTTGATCTATTCTCGGTGAATGGCATGTCTTGAATTTCTCGGGGTTTGGGGACCCACAGGCTTCTTAAAAGCACTTGTCAAGAAACTCTACTCCCCAGAGATGATCTTTTCTCCGTGAATGGCATCTCTTGAGTTTCTTCCAAATTCTCGAACTTTCCTGGCATGATCTATTCCTTGTGAATAGCCTGTCTTGAATTTCTCGGGGTTTGGGGACCCATCGGCTTCTTAAAAGCATCGACCTCCTCTTGGGCATCGTACAAGGACCCACAGGCTTCCTAAAAGCAACCCCGCCTCCTCTTGGGCTTAGTACAAGGACCCGTCGGCTTCTTAGAAGTATTCACAGCCTCCTCTTAGGCTTCGTATAATGATCTCTTCCTCCGGGAATGATAGCCTCCTCTTGGGCTTCGTACAAGGACCTCTCGGATTCTTAAAAGTCTCTAGCCTCCTCTTGGGTTTCGTACAAATTGTCCCGACGACCTCCTAGAGGTATAGGAACAGAACTTAGTCATCTTCATAGAACAGTCCTTTCAAAGAGTCTACTACTGTTTCTCAAAGCATAGTACAAAAGATGAAACTCTAGACACGGACAGTCTAATATCCTTGAGTCTCAAAGACATTCTCAAGTGACCCCTTCGTTAAATAGGAAGGAAACATGTAGACTCAGACAGACTCAATACTCTTTGGATTTCCCGTTTCCTCAAAGAAAAGGAAATATCCCTGGTCCTCGAATCATATCCTTGAGTACAGTGTTACTCATATAAGAACTGATTTTCTCTTTAAATCAGCATACTGGACCTGTCACTCAACTGAAACAGCGCAATAGCCTCCTCTTGGGCTTTATACAATGATTCTCCCCAGTGGAGTCAAACAAAGTTTAGCCTCTCTCTCGGGCTTTGTACGAGACATATAAGAGACTCCCTCTTTGAGTCAATCACCTTTTCGCCTCCATCTCGGGCTTTATACGAGATACAAAAAGGTTCTTATTGAGCCAACAAAATTTTAGCCTCCATCTCGGGCTTTGTACGAGATACAAAAGCACTCTCTTATTAAGTATAAAAGATCCTCTTGTAGGATCAACCCCTTCTAGCCTCTCTCTCGGGCTTTGTACGAGACACATATTAGCCTCCTCTTAGGCTTTGTATAAGAAAACTACTGGTTGCTCCAATCAACCTTTTAGCATCAAAGCTATGCCTCGTTCACAGTACACAAACATCAACAACTCCTTCCCCTTCATCTAATTGCTGTAAGCGGCAAGCCTCTGGATCATCTACATCCATGCCACTGTCCCTCTTTTAGCATGAGAAATTCCTAAGGAAAGATAGCATTGCTCTACACTGAGTTAAAGTCTTCTCCTTCAGGTTAAAAATCTCCTATAAAGGAAATTATGGCACTGCCGGATTCACACATCCCGGTTAAAGTAATTCTCCTTTATAAACAGTTGTGACATACAACCCCCTCTTTAGAGATGACAAATTCTCTCTAAAGTCAACACCCTTTTAGCTTCACATCTTGGGCTTTGAACAAGATACAAATCACCTTTCGCTTCACGTCTTGGGCTTTGAGCAAGACACCAAAGCACTTCCTCCCATAGAATAGGAGGAACTACGAACGATCTGATTTCCCTATTTCGGTAAACGGGAATACGTAGGCATAAGATCGAAAGAAAAGATCTTAGCGAGCACACTAAACAAAAACCCAAAATCCCATACTTTCATATATCAGTCCTAATATCTAAACCTCCCACCAATCGACCAAACACCACTTTTAAACAAAATACACCCAATAGAGACCCCGAATCTTTGTAGCATCTGTAAACAAACAGTTTTGACTGTTTAACCTCAGTTTACAAGCAGGGTTAATTTGAGACATCTATTTCCCTTCCTTCATCAGCTTTAACAGGATAAAAATGAATTGAGCTGTAGTACTAGAGCGATTGTGCTTCGCAACCACGTCTAAAAATCGCTCGCTACAGAACCTCCGCTGGGGATTCCAAAGAAATGGTGTCAAAACCAAGAAGGGAGTGCAAAGGAACATATAGTAACCATGATGAGGATAAAGTGCAAGAATGCTTTAGAAACCAGGAAGATAAAGGAGTAAAATAATAACAGAGACTCCACTAGGGAGTAAGAGAACAAATTGATCGTGCTGGGGATCCAAAGAAAAAGGGTTCGGTATGTTAACTGACTGGCAGTGGTTAACTAAAGAAAAAGATATTAAGACTCTGTGGGGAACACAAGGGTTTGGTGTAAACAGACAGGCTGTGATAAACCAAAAGGAAAGAGTACTGAACCAAGAGAAGGTGTTTGACTCTGAAGGGATTTTGGTATATTAACTAATAGTGGTTAACCAAAGAAAGAAAAGATTGCAACCGTGCGGGGAGAAAGGTTTTAACAGATAGACTGTGATCAACCAAAAGAATGGGTTAGAACCAAGTGAAGGTTGTCACCCAAAAGGACGGGTGTGGGACCAAGCAAAAGTTGTGACCCAACAGGGGTTGTCAGTACAGACTGAAAAAACAGTACTCGACCAACGAAAGAGGGTAATGAACCAAAAGAGGTTGCTAACCACCGAGGATTTGGTGTTAACAAAGTAACTACGATTAACCGAAAAAGAAATGAGTGATTAACTTAAAAGGGGCTCAGTGTTAACAAATAGACTGTGGTTAACTGAAAAATGGGTGATTAACCATGAAAAGGTGATTAACCCAAGAGGAAACTCAGTATGTTAACATATAGACAGTGATTAAATAAGAAGAAGTGTAAATTGGTGTTTTAACTAACAGGCAGTGGTTAACCAATCAAAGGGAGAGGAACCAAAAGAAGGTTGCGAACTCTGCAAGAGTTTCGGTATTTAACAGGAAAACTGTGTTTAACCGAAGAAAAGGAATTGAGACACTTCTGGGGAATCAAAAGACGGTGATTGACCACAAGAAAAGGACATTGAGACAAGAGGCGGGTGTTAACCCAAGACAATGATGATCTTTAACCAAAAGGATGGTGATTGATCAGAAGAGAAGTTGAAAGAGATAAGAGTGACCAGGGACCGACTCAGCTGGGAAAGGAAATGCGCTACCACCTGGGGATAGAGGTGACTAAGCCAGGCACAGGGTCATTCGTCCCCTACCTGAAGTGGTTAGAATGAGAGTAGGAATCGTCCATTCTCATTTCTTCTCAAACACACCGGGTGTAGTGCAGAAGTTGAACAAGACAACGTAACATACTTGGAGTTGTAAATCCCAATGTAAATCCACATCAATGGCCCACATGCTTGGAAATTAAGGAACATGGTACACTTAATTTAGAGTGATGTATTGGAATAAATGTAAGTGAGGTGTCTTGAACTATCTAGAATGTTCCACACAATGCTAGAACCATGTAGAATCCAAGAACAAAGAGAGTGCAAAGTTGTTGTCCCAAAAATGCAGCAGAATTTGAAAATCTGTACAGAGTAATCGATTACCCTGTTTGAGTAATCGGTTACTCTTAGCAAAATTAGCCCAGATTGCTTAGGAACAAGTGTTGAAGTCCCCGGTTTTGATTTTCCACCTCTTGTTTTGATGAATAATCATAGAAACCAAATTTTGCGCTTGTTTTGATGATGTGATGACCTTGTGAAGATGCAATTAATCGGGCTTGGAAAACCTGGATATTCCTGCAACCAAAAATCACAGAGAAAAAGTGCGAGTACGTATGCTAGCGATGCGAATGCTCATGCTTATGCAAAAGAGGCAAAAAGGGAGGTCAAATTTCGGGTTACAACAGCTGCCCCTATTTAATCCTCTTGGACCTGAATGTATGAATTGCGCTAGCTTTTCGATGATTCAAGCTAAAAGGGGATTAAATAAAAGAGTAGCTCGAGAATTTGGCCGACAGTGACTAAAGAAAAGGGGGAAAGGTGTTTGGCTGACTATCTGCTGGAGAGATGAATCAGGCCAAAAGAAAGGTAGTATGCTTGATTAGTATGCTTGATGCATATGCCATGTATGTGTTCTACATGATGCTTGATATCATGTCATACAAAGGTACAGGTTGAGGTATTGTGCGATGGATAGGTAGAGATTGTAGCAAAATGAACTCGACATCCTCGGCTAGGGAGAGGACCCACAGATGAAGACGGCTCCTGCTGGAGAAGAAAACCTACAAAGGGTGACAACTCCGCTGGGGAAGAAACCGAGAAAATTAGATTTCTAGATTATCACCGTTGACACTGCTAGGGAAGAAATAATCAGGTCAATCTTCACGCCATGGTTGACCCTGGCTGGGGAACGTACCTAGAAATCTCCAATTTCCAAGTTGTCACCAACATTGCTACTTGGACGTCCTTTCACCCTGACTGGCTCTGCTGCGGGAATTACTAAGGTCCAAATAATCCTCTCTGCTTGGGGAGAACGAAGTAAGTTGTCTCTAGGGAGTGACGATTTTGATATGATGGGGATGACACACGACCCTTTCGGGGGAAAAGAACAATTGTGTCTCTTCTCGGGGCACATCATGACAGGTTTAGTAGGGACATTATGAATCTGCCGGAGAAATGGGAGGTAAACAACCTTTTCGAAGAAACATAATGGCGTTTTCTGGGGAAATGAGGGCTCTATTGGGGAGATGGCCACATCTTCAAAGAACCATCATAGTTTTGGTCGGGCATTAGGCTTGTCGATGGATATGACCGATTATCCTGTAGGAATTACTAGTGAAACATGCAATGCATAATGCTTTCTCTATTGCTTTAGCTTTATATTGTTCTCAACGCTTTATAGTATTTTGTGATGACAAATAATCATTTATTCTGCAAACAAAATACTGAAAAGAAAACAATTGAGAAATCGAAAGATGAACTTTTATTGAAATTTGAAAACATGTACATAAGATGTGTACAAGGATGCACAAAATCCTTGATGAGGAAATTTGCAATAAAACTGAAAACAAATGTAAATGGCAAAGGGAAATCATGTTTTGCATTGATTACGACATTGGCTACCATCCACTGTAAATCTAGGTTCTAACGCCTTGCACCGGTTGATGATGATTTAACTGCTCTGTTACCGTCTGAAATTCAGCTATGACGAAGAGAGGCTCGAGTGTTCACAGTCAATGCCTTTTTCCCTAATTTTTTTTGGACATTTTTCTATTTTTTTCGTCCATCGGGATACCAATTTTTTCCTAAGTCGCCCTTTCGGGTTTTCAACTTAGTGGGCTGTTATTGTTTTTTTTTTCATTTTCCCTAACTTTTGCATGGACATTTCTTTTTTTGGTCCATCAGGACGCCCATTTTTTCCTAAATTTTCTTTGCGGATGTCATTCTAGCGGGCTCTATATCTATTTTTTTTCAGGCATAATATTTTTTGACTGCATCGGAGTTCACGGGCGATGGCAACTCTTCCCCATCTATGGTGGTGAGGATCAAGGCTCCGCATGAGAAGGCCTTCTTGACAACAAAAGGTCCTTCATAATTGGGAGCCCACTAGCCACGTGGATCCGAGTGAAGAGGTGAATATCTCTTGAGCACGAGTTTGCCTTCTTGGAACGCTTGAGGCGTCTCTGATACAATTGACCATGACAAACGGTTGTAAGACGTTTCTCTTCGATGAGATTCAACTGGTCGTATCTTGATTAGACCTATTCAGCTTCATCAAGACCTACTTCCATGATGACTCTAAGCGAAGGAATCTCGACTTCAATGGGAAGAACAACCTCTATACCATACACAAGTGAATACGGATTTGCCCTAGTAGAAGTGCGGACTGAAGTTTTGTAGTCATGTAGTGCAAAGGGAAGCATTTCATGCCAATCCTTGTAAGTCTTGACCATTTTCTGGACAATCCTCTTGATGTTTTTGTTTGCTACTTCGACGACACCGTTCATCTTGGGCCGATATGGAGAAGAGTTGTGGTGCTCGATCTTGAATTCTTGACACAACTCCTTCATCATCTTGTTGTTTAGGTTGCTTGAATTTTCAATGATAATGCTGCTAGGAATGCCATAATGACAGATTATCTCTTTCTTGATAAATCTGGAAACCACTTGTCGTATAACGTTTGTGTAAGAAGTAGCTTCAACCCACTTGATGAAGTAGTCGATAGCAACTAGAATGAATCGATGACCGTTGGAAGCTTTCAGTTTGATCATTCTATTCATATCAATACCCCACATAGAGAATGGCCAAGGCGAAGTCAAAACATTCAATGGAGTAGGAGGCACATGGATCTTGTCTCTGTAGATTTGGCACTTGTGACATATTTTGGCTAAGTTGTAACAATCTACCTCTATTGTTGTCCAATAATACCCAGCTCGAAGGATCTTTTTAACCATAGCAGGACCTTTAGCATGTACACCCTCGCAGCCCTCATGTATCGACCTTATAATCATGTTTGCTTCGTGTCTATCCACACATCTGAGCAACACGGAATTATAATTCCTCTTGTACAGTACACCACCACTTAAGAAGAATCTGGCGCAGAGCCATCTAAGAGTTTTCTTGTTAGTGATAGTAATACCTTTGGGATATTCTTCTTTTTCCAGATATCTCTTGATGTCGTAGAACCAAGGCTTGTCATCAGACTCATCCTAGATTGCTAAACAGTATGCTGGTTCGTTCAAATGATTAATGCGGATAGAAGGAGCTTCATTCTTCCACTTGACCTTGAACATGGATGCCAGGTTGGCAAGTGCATCAGCTAGTTCATATGCATTATAGGATCATTTACAAATGGTATGTGGTACTGACTTTGATATTTTGTGAAGCATTATTGCATGGTCACTTTGCATTTCCACTCATTCTTCATCTATTCCTTTCATAAGTGCATTTCTTGGATGTTTAAGATTTTACTTGTACATAGTCGGTGTGTGTTTGATATCTTAGGATCAAGGAACATCCTTTAGACATAGGTTCTGACCTTGAGTGAGTTTCAACCTTTAGGGTCATTATCCATGGATTCTTGTTTTGTTTGATCATTACTTGTTATCATTTCACTACTTGTAATTAGTTTTGAACTAACCCTTTCATGTAGGTGCTAAAGGTAAGTAAGTGTGTGGATATGCTTCCACACACACCTCCTTCTTTCATCTTCTCTTATTTCCTTTAATCATTCAAATTGTGTTTGGTAAGCATTTATATGCTTTCCTTGAATAACTTCTTTCTTCACCCCTCTTTAAGATGAACTTAACTTCCATCTTGGAAGTAAGTTGCTTCTTATATTCTTCTTCTCCTTTCTCTTAGGATTAGGTTTCTTAAACCACATTAACCATTGGATCTCCAAGCATGCTAACACTAGGGTGAGTCCTAGTCCCCTTTATTTTTCACCTTTGCACCTCTTTTGAGTCTCTCTTTCTCATCTTAAAACAAAAGGCAAAAAAACATTTAATAAAGGATTAACGCATATTGCATGTGAGCCTAGAACATGGGAAATGGAAGGAGGGGAGTTTCTCTCCACCTTTCTAGAGTGTTTAGCATACGTCCTGTTAGGACGACCATGCGATGCATTCGATCTTATGCGATAGACTTGAATGCAATACGTGTTACTAACACAAAAATAATCAAAACACTTCTTTCGTAAAATACAAATACAAACAAACAATGCTTTTCTCATCTCCTTCATTCTCTTTCCTTAAGGACTCGTCACGTCCGTTCTACCGCAAACAGGTAAACGCGTAAGTCTCCCTACAGCGAGCTGCAACACCTAAATTGCTGGGACGCGCACTCTGACGCTTCCATTAAGAAACATAAACAAAGCGACCCTCGTTGAGGGGAACTACGTCGCTCTGATTCTCATGTTCCCGATGAGATACGTAGGCAGTGGGGTAGGGCCCATTCGAGCACTTCTTTTATTTTCCCTACGTTGGTTTTTCGTTCTCTTTCCATTCCTTTTCCAGTTCTCTAGTTAGCAGCTCTTTTTTCCAATATCTTTCCTTACAGCCTTTGGTCGAAGCAACGAGTGTGGATCCCATCGGGTACGATGGACGTGTTGGGTGCTAACACCTTCCCTTCGTGTAACTGACTCCCGAACCCAGATCTCTTGGTCGCAAGACCATGCTTTTCCTTTCCCCCAGGTTTATACAGTGTTTCCTTTCCCTCTCTTGGGATAAATACACATTGCTGGCGACTCTGTTTCGGTGCCAACTTCAAAGATGCACTTCGCAGGATTCAACCGCAGTCTAAATTCCTGAGTCTATCAAGTAGTTTATTCAAATGAACCAGGTGATTGTCTTCTGTTTTGGTCCTTGGCAATCATATCGTCCACGTAAACCTCAATCTCTTTAAGGATCATTTCGTGAAAGAGGGTTGTCATGACACGTTGGTATGTTGCCCCTGCATTCTTCAAACTGAATGCATGACTTTGTAACAATATGTACCCCGTGGTGTGATTAAACTAGTCTTTTCCATATCAGCTGGGGACATTTTGATCTGATTATATCCTGAGAAACCGTTCATGAAGGAAAAGACAGAGAACTGCACCATGTTGTCTACCAAGATATCAATATGAGGCAAAGGAAAATCATCTTTCAGGATTGCCTTATTGAGATCTCGATAATCCACACACATTCTGAAGTTCCCGTCTTTCTTTGGGACCGGGACTATGTTGGTAATCCATTCAGGATATTCAGAAGTGGCTAGGAATCCAGCGTCAAGCTGCTTCTTTACCTCTTCTCTGATTTTAACTGCCATGTCGGGTCTAGTCTTCCTTAGTTTCTGCTTGACAGGAGGACATCCAAGCTTGAGTGGCAAGTGATGTTCAATGATGTTGGTATCCAACCCAGGCATATCTTGATAGGACCAGGCGAAGATATCAACCTACTCTTTCAATAACTTGACCAACTCGGAGTGTACATGCTTTGCGAGGGACGTGCCAACCTTGACTTCTCTTCTGACCTCATCGGTACCAAGATTGACAACTTCCACTAGCTCTTTGTGCGGCTGAATATCTTTATGGTCGTGCTCAAGGAGCCTTGCTAGTTCAGCCGGTAATTCACTATCTTCCTCACCATCTTCTTCGGCTTGGTTGATTAGAATCCCAGAATTACAATGGATGTTTGCCATGTTGTTATCAATGCATTTATTTGTTCTGCGTATTTATGAATATGTTTAGAATGAACTATATTTTGAAAAGTGAAACTAAAAGTAACTTTTGCCATTTGTTTGTGAAAAAAGTAAAATAAAGAAAGAAAATAGATCATGATTTTGAATGAAAAAGCCTTTATTTATTGATCACATAATATTGCAAAAGCGGGAGGCCCTTTACAACCTATCCACTCGTCTCGGGCGAGGACGAGGGAATTGTTGCTCTCGGGATTTTCATCCAAGTACAAACGCAAAAGTGGCACCGAAACAGAGTTGCCAGCAATGTGTATTTATCCCAAGAGAGGGAAAGGAAACACTGCATAAACCTGAGGGAAAGGAAAAGCATGGTCTTACGACCAAGAGAACTGGGTTCGGGAGTCGGTTACGCGAAGGGAAGGTATTAGCACCCCCACGCGTCCATCGTACCCGATGGGATCCACGCTTACTGTTTCGATCAAAGGGTGTAGGAAAAGATACTGGAAAAGAATGGAAAGAGAATGAGAAACAAATGTAGGGAAAATAAAAGAAGTGCTCGAATGGGCCCTACCCCACTGCCTACGTATCTCATCGGGAACATGAGAATCAGAGCGACGTAGTTCCCCTCAACGAGGGTCACTTTGTTTGTGTTTTTTAGCGGAAAAGTCAGAGTGCGCGTCCCAGCAGTTAGGTGTTGCAACTCGCTGTAGGGAGACTTACGTGTTAACTGTTTGCGGTAGAATGGACATGACGAGTCCTTAAGAATGGAATGAAAGAGATGAGAAGAGAATTTGTTTGTTTTTATATTTTAGAAAGAAGTATTCTGATTATTTGGTGTTTTGTAACACATATTGTATTTAAGTCCTTCATGTAGGATCGAATGCCTCGCATATCGACCCAAGACGGGACGTACGCTAAACATTCTAAGAAAGTGAGAGAAGACCCCTCACTATCTTATTCTCACATGAAAGGCTCAAATACAATATATGTTATTCCTTTATTAAGTATTTTTGCTTTTGTTTTGAGATGAGAAAGAAAAGAGACTCAAAGGGAGCAAAAGGTGAAAACTAAGGAGGGAGACTAAGACCCAAACCCTAAAGTTATCATACATGGATATTCCTATGGTTAATGTGGTTTAAGAAACCTAATCCTAAGAGAAAGGAGAAGAAGAGTGAATTAAACAACTCACTTCTAAAGTAGAAGATGAGTTGTAACTCAAAAGGGAGAAGAAAGAAGTTATTCAAGGAAAGCATATAAATGCTTATCAAACACAAGTTGAATGATTAAAAGAGATAAGAGAAGATGAAAGAAATAAGTGTATGTGGAAGCATATCCACACACTTACTTACCATTATCACCTACATGAAAAAGTTAGTTCAAAAACTATTTACAAGTAGTGAAATAAGGAAAGAATAACAAGTAATGATCAACCAAATTAAGAATCAATGGATAAAGATCCTAAGAGATGAAAATCACTCAAGGTCAGAACCTATATCTAAAGGAGGTTCCCTAAGTTTAAGATATCTAACACACACAAACTATGCACAAGCAAATTCTTAAACATCAAAGAAATACACTTATGAAAGTAAAAGATGAAGAATGAGTGAAAATGCAAAGTGAACATACAATAATGCTTCACAAAAGTTCAAAGTCAGAACCACATACCATTTATAAATGTCTCATAATGCATATGAACAACATTCAAGCATAAATGGAATGATTCAAGTAGAAGAGATAAGATGAAATAGAATGAAAAAGATAGAAACAAGTTCAATTACATGCACAAAGTGACATACCAAAAGTGCATAACATGTGAAATGATTAATGAATGCATACGGGAAGTGGCATACCATTGATGAAATGAAACTGGAATGTGTTAAATGGCATACAAAAATGCACACATGAAACATATAGAGCTTAAGAAGAGAAGATGCAAGAATTAGGACAAAAATATTCATGTAAGGATGACATTTAGAACCATTATGTACAAATGACAAAGAATGAAAACAAATTACCTATAATCATGGTTCAAGATGAATTATAATATCATACAAATGACCTATAATATCATACAAATTAAACACAAAAAGTGGCACAAGTGCCTCAACAAAAGCATATGAGAATGAAGTAGAAGAATGTGCATACATGTAACTTCAAATGCAAGGCATCAAACAAATATAAAAGCACATGATAAAATTGTAAAAATAGGTACTAAACAATCCAAGTCAGAAGCAAAAACATGGACCAAAACTCATAGCAAAATTCAAGAGAAAACATGGCCAAAGAAATTCGCAAAATCACATTGAACCAACCAAAAGGAAGTGCAAAGATCAACATGTAAACATGTGATAAAATGACTTTAAAAATCAAAAGAAAATTGAATTAGATGATTTAATGTGTTATCTAACCAATGAAAAAATAATGAGGTAAAAATGTTATATGAGATGGGAGAAATAAAATGCACAAGTTCAAGTGTCAAAGAAAGGTTCAAATGAAGAAGAAATTGAAAAGAAATTGTGCAAATATGCTCCAAAACTAATAAAATCAGAATAAAAAATTGTATAAAATTAATTAAATGTGTAAAGAACACACATGAATTATTTTGGGATTTTTAGAGTTTATTTGGCATTTTTACTAAAAAGAAATGGAAATAATATGTGAAAGAAAAATAAAAAAACAAAAGAAATGGAGTAGGGGTGCAGTGAAAGCAATTTGTCAGTTAAAATATATTTGGGCTCAAGCAAGGGGTGTGCAAATAGTAATTAAAAACCCAGTCCAATACAGCGCGTGTTTGTGTGTGATAGGGTGTACATGCAGTTAACGCGTGGATGCAATTAAAGCCATTAGATCAAACAGTCAACAATCAATCAAGACAATTAAAGGAATCTAACCCATCACAATGCACGAACACAAAAGCTACCATGTACGCACACGCACGTGCACATCTGAGGTCATAAAATGAAGCACGTGAGAAGCAATTGCCTCATTAATGTGTTGTCGCATTTCTATTGGCCCACTGAAAAAATGAGAGGCTGCACCAATCGCGTAGGCACACGCGGCTCTCCACTCTCATCATCATTAATTCATAATTGCTTAATCATTGGAAAGGCAAGAACACGCCCAATATTTTTTGGACACCTCATCATATTCATCATTAGCTCATGCAAAATGCAGAATTTTACATATAAACCAGAAAATAATGCAGAATTTTTATCCAACTTCTACATCAAATATCTCCATCAATTCTTAACGAAAATCAACAAAATAAAATACCAAACTGAAGCCCAAATTTCATAGATAATGAATATACTAATTAAATCTCAAAAAGATCATTCTAACATCAAGAAAAATTTCACTAAAGTGACATGTTCAACATAAATTTCACAAATATCACAAAATCACATAAAATCCCAATTGAACAATTAATGGTGTGCCATCATTTCAGGACTTTCCAGATGCAATGCATGATTACTAATTTCACATTATAAATCCCTAAAATCATGATGAAATAAAGTAAAAGTTTCAAGATCCCTAACCTTGTGAGATGCAATTGGTGTTTTAGAAACCCAAGAACTTCTTGCAAGACCTTCAAATCAAGACTTTAAGCCAAATAAAGGCTAAAACCAGATCCTATACTTGATTGGAGTAGAAATTTGGAGTAATGAGTGAAACTTGAGATTTATTCAATGGTGGATTCAAAAAAATATAATGCATAAAGTGGAAATGGGAGGTTATGGAGGTGACGCTGCTCAAAGAATCTTCGAAAATGATGAAGAAATGAGAGAAAAATCCTGATCTGAACTCTCGAGAGTGAGAGAGAAACTTGAGATTTTTTTAGAGTGATTATGATGAAAAGGTGAAGAATCGTGTGAGATCAGAAAGAGAGAGTGGAGAGAAAGCTTGAGAATGGTTTGTGAAATTGTGAAAAATGAGAGAGTCCCCTTGTGTTTCTGTTGTAGTGAGCTTATATACTTGAGGTTAGAAGTTAACTACAATGGTTAAGTGAGTTGGTGAGTGAGGTTAACTGAGTTCAACCTAACTAACTGAGTTAAGTTAGTTAGGGGCGAGTTGGGGAAGGTTGGCTAAGGTGTGGAGAGGTTCGTGATCATTTATGGTGAGGATGATGGAGAAAGAATGGTGGTGATGGTATCCTTGCTGCAGAAAGCTTGCAAAACAAGTTTCTATTTTCCTTTTGTATGCATGATGGATAGTGTGTCATGGTGTGTGTAGGAGAATGTTTGGCTTAAAGAGTAAAAAGGTGACTGGTGTGGGAATGTATGCGTGTGAAATGATGAACAACAACAACAATGTTGCAGCATGATTTTAATGCAACCAAGGGATTTTGAGGGTGAATATCTTTGTGTATAGTGGATGGAATGATGAGATATTAGTGGCATTAGAAAGAGTAGACATAGGAGAATAAGTTTGATGTTGAAATGAAAATGAATTGAAGCCTTTAAGATGGTGGAAAATGGCTTAAAACATCAAGTGATCAAAACTGGTGCATGGGCGTGGCAAGTGGTGCGTGCATGGCAACATGACTTGTAGAAAATTCAGCATGAACACCTCAACTTTTGCCCACTATAACTCACTCATAACTTGCTCAAATGGAAACATGTCCAACATCAAAGTTGAAGAGGACATTGAGATGAACAACTTTGATGTTCAACATTTTTTCATTTGAAGCTTCCTTTAATGAGAAAAATGGCTTGGAATTTAGCACACCAAGTGTTTGATGAAATTATGGCCCATGGGCCTGAACTTGCCTTGCCATGACTTGGTTTTTGCCTTGATTTTACCAAACTTTGATTGATCATAACTCTCTCAATTTTGATCCAATGGAAGAGTTCTTTATATGGATTTGAAGCTTAGAATGTGAACTTTAATTGGCTCAACTTGGGACTGAGGCTTGGAGCTTTTATCATGGAGAAAGGAAGCCTCAAAGTATGGTGCAAAATGGTCCAAACTTGCCATTTTTGGAAACCCTAAGTTTCTAAAAATGGAAACTTTGTACATTTCTTGATTTTTCATGATTCCTCCATCATTTCTTGATAAAATATTGTCCAATGAACATATGTATCTTGAATTTCATGAATTTGACCTTAAAAAGTCAGGAGTTGACTTTTTCCACTGCACAGTTGACGTTTTCCCCAATTTCTTGATTCTCAAGCAACTGATCAATTGAACCTCTTCTGAAATGATCTAATGGCCAATATTCCATCCTTAAATACTTGACATCATGTAGAAAACATTGAGATCAAGTTTGAATCAGAATTTCATCAGGAGACTGCTTGAACCCAAAACCCTAATTTGGACTGTTTTTGATAGGAGGTGATGCACTATTCAATCTTCTTGATGAATTCCCCCCTTCCAATGACTTGTGAGATCAATTGGGATGATGTATGATGTAAGGTACCTTTGAGGCTTGTTTGAAAACTCTTGGCTCCTACTCTCTTGCTTTGGATGATCAACACCTTTGAGAACACTGATCACATGCCCTTATGCAAGATGCAATGCAATGCTTAATGTTTTATTTTTCTATGCTTGAATGCAATGCAATGGAATTAAAGCACATTCTAAATGATATGAAAAATGAGAGGGTAAATTTTGGGGTATTACAGCTGCCCCTATTCAATCACTGTAGACCTGAATGGATGATAGCGATTATTGTCAGACTTTCAAGGTATGGAGGGATTGAATACCGAAAATAACCAAAAATTTTGCACTCTGTAGAGAAGAAGAAAAGAGATATAAACCCAACCAAATGACCTCTGCTTGGATAAACTCTGATGTGAAGAATAGAAATGGAGAGATGTCTTTTAAACAACTCCAGACGACTACTGGCCTGCCACGCTGCGGGTGGACTTTAATAATGTCTTTTATACAACGCCAGACGACTATTGGCTTACCACGCTGCGGGTGGACTTTAATAATGTCTTTTATATAATGCCAAATGACTACTGGCTTGCCACGCTGCGGGTGGACTTTAATAATGTCTTTTATACAACGCCAGACGACTACTGGCTTGCCACGCTGCGGGTGGACTTTAATAACGTCTTTTAGCACGACGCCAGATGACTACTGGCTTGCCACACTGCGGGTGGACTTTAACAATGTATTTTGTACAAAGCCAGATGACTACTGGCCTGCCACGCTATGGGTGGACTTTAACAATGTCTTTTGTACAACGCCAGACGACTACTAGCCTGCCACGCTGCGGGTGGCATTTAATAATGTCTTTTATACAACGCCAGACGACTACTGGCCTGCCACACTGCGGGTGGACTTTCGCCAATCTGCGGTTGGTCTTGAAACTGTCTTTTTAAATAGAGTCAGACGACTACTGACTTGCCACGCTGCGGGTGAACTTTGCTTTCTTGCCACCCTAAGATGTACTTTTTCCAATCTGCGGTTGGACTTTGCTGCTCTTTGCCACCCTAAGATGGACTTTTGCCAATCTGCGGTTGGACTTTGCTGCTTTGCCACCCTTAGATGGAGTTTTGCCAATCTGCGGTTGGACTTTTGATGTCGTGCATGCTTGTCAGACATCCTTGTTGACTTTGCTGAGGAATGATGATCAATGATTTGACCTTAGAGACTCCTGAAAGGATGGTATCTCTGCTGGAGAATGAATGAACGATCTGTCTGCTTTGAACTGTCGTGCTTGCCAAAAATAAATTGTAGTGATGACTCTGTCAAGAATTATTCCATCTGCTTGGGGATGAATTCTGATCATAGCAACTCCACTGGAGGAATGACAACTTGCCGGCTTGGCTGGTGAAAGAATGTACTAACACTTTGCTGAGGAAGAGACTTTGTTGACCTGCTAAACTTCTGCGGGGAGAAAATACCACTCAGCTGGGGAGCATTACTTGATAAGATTCAATGCTGGACTCTGTGGGGAGTACAACTACCAGAGATACGATCCTGCTTGGGATCAGAACTACTCCGTCGGGGATACGCAGGTCCCGGTTAGAATATGTTCCGTCGCTACTTGCTGGGAAAGAGAAAATCCATTGTGATCTGTTGAGGAACAAAGCTGTCGAGCTTATAAATAAGAGCCATAATGTCCCACGCTAGGCAAACCTTCCGCTTGAAGACTCTATTATGGATAATGAGTTGACAACAAGATATGCTGGGGAGAATCGCTTCAAAGCGTCTCGTACTGGGAATGCCCCTTGAGAGGATTTTACATAAGACCAAGCATCTTCAAACTCTTATGCAAATGCCGAGACTTGAGCTAGATTCAATACTTGAGAGGTTACTCTACTGGAGAAAATAGATCCGGAACATCTCTTGCCGGGGAGTTTTCAAGATGCCTCATGCTTGGGAGGGTCAACAACTTGCTTTTGCTCCATGATACAAGGTTGATCTGAATAAATCGTCCCAAGAGGATTTTACAGAAGATTTGGCATCTCCAAACTCCTGAACACTCACTGAGCCTTGAGCCTTAACTGCGAGGCAACTCTATTGGGAAATTTACAACCGTTATCGACACAGAAAAGATTGTAGCTGTTGGAAGTACTGAATGGGAGAATCGACTTAATAAGATACAATGATACCCAGTGGAGTTGTGACAAAAGGGTGACATGTGAACCCTTTCCTGAACATGTTTGCCCCGGTATCCTGCCTTAGGGATAAGTGATCACTTGTCTGGAAGAAACCATCCATGCTCTCGAAAAGACTTCATTCTTGCTTTTGAGCCTAGTACGAGGCTGCCACCTACAAGCAAAAGATATGTACCCCGTGCTGGATATAACTTCTGCAACTGAGGAAATCCAACTACGAACCCTCACTTGTTAGGGAGAGAGGTTCTGATGCATCTCTTGCTGTGAACATGTTTAATGAAGCCTGCTGAAGACAGGGGACCACAAGTTCCTTGGTTGGAATGCCCCTTTGTTTCAAACCTTTTGGCTGATTAACTGCATATGCGTGAACAACAGTTTTTCTTTCACTTGCCCCATACCAACACGGTCCACCAAAAGAAATTGTCTCAAGAGGATGTTACACAAGACTTGTCATCCAAAATGCCTCAATGTCTTCAACTCTTGGAGAGATTCGTCGGATCTCGAAGTAACTGCCTCACACTGTATGGTCTACAGAGAAATTCGCCTCGAGAAGATTCATGAACAATCTCATATCACCGTGAGATATTCTTCCCCAATATTCTGAACTCTGGATAGGCTGATCAGTTGCCTGGATGGACTAACTTTTCATGCTCTTGGGATGGCCTGCCCAGTATGAACCTTGAAGTAGTTTTTCCCCTGACTACTGATTTTTGATGGAAGACCAAGAATGCCTGCCTTTGGAGGGATTTGAGTCTCGAAGTAATTACCCTAGTTTGGCTGAACTCTGAAGAGATTTCTCGACATGATTGGCCCAAATTGGCTACCCATTAAATAGATGATTCGACGTGATTGCCCTATATCGACTACGTCTTAACACAACTTGTTGGGAAAGCTCCTGCTCAACAAAGTTTCCTGAGCAAGTACCACTGGATGTGACCGCCCTTCGGGAGTTTCAGGATTCTCAACTCGGCAAGATTAAGCTTCTGGACTGAATTTCCATATGTAACCTTCTTTTGATGTCAAACAAATGTATGCAAGCAGAAAATGTTTTAGTCTGAGAATGAAAATTCTAATGCAACACACATGTTAATCTTGAAGTCTTACTGAAAAGATGTCGCAAATCTGTGAATGAATCACTGCTTAGGATACGACATTGATTTTTGAATAAACTAAAGCATGCACATGCAATATCAACAAGATCTTTTAGCATTACTCATAGGAATCAGGAACGCTATCTCATCGGAGTACACTCTTGAAATAAACCCTATTTCAATTAGGACTTTTGAGGGTTGTATCGTGGCCTGGTTCACGGTTTTGAGAAAAAAAGATTTAAGGGCCAAAGTTTATCGGTGCCCACCCACTCCTCGTGATGTTCTCCAGTCCTATGTTCAGCTAATTTGACACAAGCGTTCGCCTCTCAGCAAGATTTTGTGATCTTTAAGGAATCCATGCACTGATGTTTTGAGGCAATGAGGTTTTGGAGCAACAATCCCTCCTTTTGTCTTTTGTTCGTAGTCACACGACTTTGTTCTTTGTTTTGAGGATCTTTCTTGGGTAATCATGTTCGCATTTCGCTTTCACATTCATTTTTTTGCTTATCCCTAACTTTTGCCTGGACATATTCTTTTGAACCTTTGATTTTGGAGTCCAGCGAGATGCCCTAACTTTTGCCTAAGTTTCTTGTTTTCAAGTTTCAACTTAGCGGGCTTTTTTATTTCTTCTTTTTCTTTTTTTTCTTGAAAACGTCGTGTGACACTGGCTTGTCTTGACTTTGTTGAAAGGGGTTGTGATTGCCTCACTCCTTGATTGTTGATGGATAACCATTGTGGTTTCACATCTTTTGACCTCTTGATGGGTGTGGAATAGAAGGTAATGGATCCTAAGATGCACACTCCTTTTAAAATTTGAACGCTCGGTCAAATTAACTGACGCCTACCCTGCCCCTGGGTTAAATGTGAGGGTTTTTTCGTACGAAAAGAACTTCCTACTTCAAAGCTTAAAGGGGTTAACGAGGTTCTATCTCCCTTATATCTCCAGTGTTTATGGATTTGAAACAATGCTTGTACATCCTCAACAGGGTTCTATTCAAAAGCACACAATTAGAGATTTTTGCATTTTCAAATCATCATCCTCCCTCAGAGAGTTTAAGTAAGAAAATTGCTATTGCAGTACACATTAACATTAAATGAGTGAACACAAATGAAATTCTTCAAGAAAAACATAGTCATTGCATTAAAATCATCATACCAAATACAAACAAGTTTTAACATGCAAACAATGTCTGAACAAACAAATAAAATCCCCATATGAAAATGCAGCAAAGAAGCTAAATGATTGTCCTTGTTGAGGAGGCTTGACTCCGTCTAGACTTATTGCTTCTGATGATGTCTTTCCTCTTTTACGTGCTCGCTTGGGAAGCTTTAGTTAAAGTACAGACCATCTGCAGTGAAAATAATGATCCCAACGTCAATCAGATCTTGCACTTTATGCCTGAACACCTTACAATCTTCAATGGCACGCCCCTGTGTCCCTGAGTGGTACTCGCACCTAGCATTCTTGTCATAACCTGGTGGGAGGGGATACGGGACAAGAGCAACTTCCCTTAACTGAATCAAAGAGTCTTGAAGTAAACGGTCGAGCAGCTGACTGTGAGAAACAGTAATGGGATCAAATTTCCTCTCGGGCTTTCTGGGTCTTTGATATCTCCTCTAGGAGCTAGTCTGCTGCTGATACCGATTCGGGTACTCCTCTGTTCCCACCATTTTCCTTTTCAAACTTGTCCTAAGATAGGGAACAAGTTGCTGATATGGGGATTTTGTGACCAAAGACTGTAAGATATGCCCTTGACTTGATGCTGCTTCAAGCGGGAACGCCGGGAAATTCATATTTTTTGCAGTATTAGGAGTAGAATTACTCTATATGCTTACGCCGCCTGGCGCGAAATCTATTGCCTTCGAATCAATCAGATCTTGGACCACATGATGAAAGGCTTTACATTTTTCCACATTATGCCCCGGCGCACCAGAGTGAAAATTGCAATGGTCACTTGCATCATAATTGAATGGGAGCTTTCCACTAGGGGGATTTATCGTCCAAAGTTTAACCAATTGGAGTTGAAGTAGGAACCTCAATAGCTGAGCATAAGGAATGGGAAGCGGATCAAAGATTCTGTCGGTTTTCTTCGACTTTGGTAGGTACTTCCTAGCCTTGGGGTCGTCTTGGGTTACCAGAGGTGGCTGCTGATGAGTAAGTTCCAGAACTCCAGGTTGTGCAGAAAATTCGTGAGGCATATCACTCTTTGGGATAGATTCCACAGGCAATGGTGTAACGGCAACTTCTGTTATAGCCTCAGGCGTGGGATTATCATCCATTCTGAGCACATTTCTCATGACTTCCATAACCAGACTCATCTGAGTCTTCACTTGATTGACCTCTTCCTTTAGGATTTTCTGGTCTTGAATTAAAGTTTGCATGTCCCTCATAAACTGCCCCATTTGGCTTCGCATCTCCCTTAATTCTGCTTGTACTTGATCCATGGTTCTGGCTTGGTTTCTGCGAGTTACGTATCAGTGGACGTGGTATTCAGCTATAATGCCTGAAACCAGATAAAGCTTTGAGACCCTGCAACAGGTACCTGAAAAGCAAGCAACAAACTGCAAAATGCTATATGCCATGCAATGCAATGCCATGTTTATCCTTTCCGAGGTGCCTTACACCCTGATTCCAATCTTAATCACAGAAACCTGAAGATCAGAAATCGTGATATAAAGAGACGTGCCGTGATTAGGTGCTTGTGTACGGATAACAGCCAGAGGAACATTTCTGAATAAAGTGCTCATTTCAATTAAAAGAAGACAGGCATACGCACGACGTTCAACAATGAGTTCAAACATCATACATCAAAAAAAGTGGATTCATCAACAAGCCTGATGATATCCATTAACAAAATTACATCAAGAGAAAGAAAAAAACTATCAATCTGACAACTCTAAATCCTTTAACTTTCCACTTGACTACTTGACCTCCTCGAAGAGTATGCGAGTGCGCTGGTGATGTGGTCTTTCGATTAAATCCTTAATCAGAACATCTCTTTTTGCCAGAGCTTCGGTCAGTGAACCCATATGCATCAGGAAAGCTTCATAATCATAGACCCTTTTATGCCTTTTCACGCCAGCTTGAATTTTGAGTTTCTCCATGTCTGCCATAGCCTCTTCTAGCTCCTTCTTGGAAATCTTCAGCTCCTCTCTGGCGCTTCCCAATTGCTCATGACTTTTGCTAAGGTTCTCCCTATGCTTCCTCCGCTGTTCATGTGCCTTTTGAAGCTCATCATCCTTAAGCTTTAGCTGTTCCTGCAACTCTGCGTTTTCGAGCCTAACCTCATCCCATGCTTGCTGAAGCTTGGCTAGTGTGTCCTTAGTTTGAGCCAAAGTCTGTTTGGTCTTCTTGTGAGCTTGAGTAGCAGCATCGGCACCCTTACTAATCTTCTGGAAATGTTGAGCTCTTTCAGAAAAATCTTTCTCTTTTGCAGCTATAATCTTTCTGGCATCTTGGGCTTTATGATCTAACTCTTTGTTGGCATGTAGAGCATTTTGAAGAAGGCTGCTCAGATCGGAATTCTCCACCCGAAGCTCCTTTACCAACTTCTGCAGCTTGTCAAATTCGTCGATGGCTACCATAGTATGTTGCTCTGGCATTACGGGATATAGAGGTGGTTCCCTTGAAAAAGGCAAGAGTAATTCGTTCACCTTCATTTCAATCCATCTCTCATAATCAGGGTAAGATCTGCAATCCATCTTTCCAAAAACTGTTTTTCCTGCTTTGCGCCAGTGCCCCCAAGCATTCACAACTTCTCTCAGCATTTCCTCATCTTCGGTTCCTATAAAGAACAAATATTTCTCAACATCCCGCTCGGTGGGAGGATTTTGGGAAGCATATCCAAACTGCCTAATGGCCAGGATTGAGTTATAATTGATTCCTCCTTTCCTGCCAATTAGAGGCACATTGGGAAAGCGCCCACAACTGGTGATAATATCTATTCCCATCAATTTACGATCAAACCATATAATGTTATTAGCAGTTAATCCCATTATCTGCCTGGACCACTTAAGGGAATCTTTTGTATCTACAAAAGCACTTGTTTGAGGTAAATGCTTCAAAAACCAATGCGATAAAAGTGGAGTGCAACAGTTGACGAATCCTCCCCTTCTCTTTTCGTTCTTGAAGTGCACCGAGTAGTAAAAATCTCCTAACAAAGTGGGAACCGGGTTTTTGAGAACAAAAACTCTTATAGCCTGCATATCCACGAAATCCAGTTGATTAGGGAAAAGAATAATGCCATATATGCACACCGCCAGGATGGAATTGTAAACTGCCCAATCCTTAGCGCCAGCAGCCTCTTGAGCTTGATCGGCAAGAAATCCTAGGTGAAAACCTTTAACCCCATTTTTGACAGCCATATTTCCCTTCAGTACTGAGTCTTTCACCTGTACCGCAGCCGCAATCTCCTCTATGCTAGGATGACTAACAGAAAAGAATGGTACCGCTGAGTCGACCGAAATTCCCAAAATAAATGAGAACTTTTCCAGAGTAGGCATCAAAATGTAGTCAGGAAAGAGAAAGCATCTCAACAACGGCTCATAAAACTGTAGCAAAGTGTGAAGAGCATCATGTTCATACTGTGTGATTCTGCGAACCATCTCCACCAATTTCCCATATTTCTTCTGGAAGTTGACAAGAACACCCGGGCCAGCCATAGCTATCACCTTATGCAATAAATCCAAAGTAGGTTCTGGGAACTTGTAAGCAACATTATTCTTTCTCTTGGCAACCGTCTCTGTCGAGCCCATTGATTGGAATCAGAAGTGTAATAAGCACCTGTAAATGACAAACATGAATGTTATGACATGATAATGTAATGCAAAAGGGCATGGTATCAGCGTGCTATGTGTCTGTGCTGGACTGTGTGCACGGTGTTTGTATAAATCCGGGAATAATACTGTAGATATAGTCCAGTATAATAATGAAATGAAAATGCAATAAGTGCGGTAAAACAGTAATACAGTAATATAGTAAATAAAAATACAGTAAAACAGTAAATACAGCACAACAGTAAACACCCAATGAAAGAAGAACAGACAAGCGCTAGGATTGACTCGCTAAGGGAACCAGAGATTCTGGGTTCGATCCCCAGCAGAGTCGCCAGCTGTCGCTCCCGGGATTTTCATCCAAGTACAAATGTGAAAGTGGCACCGAAACAGAGTCTCCAGCAATGTGTATTTATCCCAAGAGAGGGAAAGGAAACACTGCATAAACCTGAGGGAAAGGAAAAGCATGGTCTTGCGACCAAGAGAACTAGGTTCGGGAGTCGGTTACGCGAAGGGAAGGTATTAGCACCCCCACCCGTCCATCGTACCCGATGGGATCCACGTTTACTATTTCGATCAAAGGGTGTAGGAAAATATACTGGAAAAGAATGGAAAGAGAATGAGAAACAAATGTAGGGAAAATAAAAGAAGTGCTCGAATGGGCTCTACCCCACTGCCTACGTATCTCATCAGGAACATGAGAATCAGAGCGACGTAGTTCCCCTCAACGAGGGTCGCTTTGTTTGTGTTTTTTAGCGGAAACGTTAGAGTGCGCGTCCCAGCAGTTAGGTGTTGCAGCTCGCTGTAGGGAGACTTACACGTTACCTGTTTGCGGTAGAATGGACCTGACGAGTCCTTAAGAATGGAATGAAAGAGATGAGAAGAGAATTTGTTTGTTTTTGTATTTTAGAAAGAAGTATTTTGATTATTTGGTGTTTTGTAACACATATTGTATTTAAGTCCTTCATGTAGGATCGAATGCCTCGCATATCGACCCAAGACGGGACGTACGCTAAACATTCTAAGAAAGTGAGAGAAGACCCCTCACTATCTTATTCTCACATGAAAGGCTCAAATACAATATATGTTATGCCTTTATTAAGTATTTTTGCTTTTGTTTTGAGATGAGAAAGAAAAGAGACTCAAAGGGAGCAAAAGGTGAAAACTAAGGAGGGAGCCTAAGACTCAAACCCTAAAGTTGTCATACATGGATATTCCTATGATTAATGTGGTTTAAGAAACCTAATCCTAAGAGAAATGAGAAGAAGAGTGAATTAAACAACTCACTTCTAAAGTAGAAGATGAGTTGTAACTCAAAAGGGAGAAGAAAGAAGTTATTCAAGGAAAGCATATAAATGATTATCAAACACAAGTTGAATGATTAAAAGAGATAAGAGAAGATGAAAGAAAGAAGTGTATGTGGAAGCATATCCACACACTTACTTACCATTAGCACCTACATGAAAAAGTTAGTTCAAAAACTATTTACAAGTAGTGAAATAAGGAAAGAATAACAAGTAATGATCAACCAAATTAAGAATCAATGGATAAAGATCCTAAGAGATGAAAATCACTCAAGGTCAGAACCTATATCTAAAGCAGGTTCCCTAAGGTTAAGAGATCTAACACACACAAACTATGCACAAGCAAATTCTTAAACATCAAAGAAATGCACTTATGAAAGTAAAAGATGAAGAATGAGTGAAAATGCAAAGTGAACATGCAATAATGCTTCACAAAAGTTCAAAGTCAGAACCACATACCATTTATAAATGTCTCATAATGCATATGAACAACATTCAAGCATAAATGAAATTATTCAAGTAGAAGAGATAAGATGAAATAGAATGAAAAAGATAGAAACAAGTTCAATTACATGCACAAAGTGACATACCAAAAGTACATAACATGTGAAATGATTAATGAATGCGTATGGGCAGTGGCATACCATTCATGAAATGCAACTGGAATGTGTGAAATGGCATACAAAAATGGACACATGAAACATGTAGAGCTTAAGAAGAGAAGATGCAAGAATTAGGACAAAAATATTCATGTAAGGATGACATTTAGAACCATTATGTACAAATGACAAAGAATGAAAACAAATGACCTATAATCATGGTTCAAGATGACTTATAATATCATACAAATGACCTATAATATCATACAAAGTAAACACAAAAAGTTGCACAAGTGCCTCAACAAAAGCATATGAGAATGAAGTAGAAGAATGTGCATACATGTAACTTCAAATGCAAGGCATCAAACAAATATAAAAGCACATGAGAAAATTGTAAAAATAGGTCCTAAACAATCCAAGTCAGAAGAAAAAACATGGACCAAAACTCATAGCAAAATTCAAGAGAAAACATGGCCAAAGAAATTCGCAAAATCACATTGAACCAACCAAAAGGAAGTGCAAAGATGAACATGAAAACACGTGATAAAATGACTTCAAAAATCAAAAGAAAATTGAACTAGATGATTTAATGTGTTATCTAACTAATACAAAATTAATGATTTAAAAATGTTATATGAGATGGGAGAAATAAAATGCACAAGTTCAAGTGTCAAAGAAAGGTTCAAATGAAGAAGAAATTGAAATGAAATTGTGGAATTATGCTCTAAAATTAATAAAACCAGAATTAAAAATTGTATAAAATTAATTAAATGTGTAAAGAACACACATGAATTATTTTGGGATTTTTAGAGTTAATTTGACATTTTTACTAAAAAGAAATGGAAATAATATGTGAAAGAAAAATAAAAAAAAAACAAAAGAAATGGAGTAGGGGTGCAGCGATAGCAATTTGTCAGTTAAAATATATTTGGGCTCAAGCAAGGGGTGTGCAAATAGTAATTAAAAACCCAGTCCAATACAGCGCGTGTTTGTGTGTGATAGGGTGTACATGCAGTTAACGCGTGGATGCAATTAAAGCCATTAGATCAAACAGTCAACAATCAATCAAGACAATTAAAGGAATCTAACGCATCACAATTCACGAACACAAAAGCTACCATGTACGCACACGCACGTGAACATCTGAGGTCATAAAATGAAGCACGTGAGAAGCAAGTGCCTCATTAATGTGTTGTCGCATTTCTATTGGCTCGCCGAAAAAATGAGAGGTTGCACCAATCGCGTGGCCACACGCGGCTCTCCTCTCTCATCATCAATAATTCATAATTGCTTAATCATTGGAAAGGCAAGAACACACCCAATAGTTTTCGGACACCTCATCATCTTCATCATTAGCTCATGCAAAATGCAGAATTTTACATATAAACCAGAAAATAATGCAGAATTTTTATCCAACTTCTACGTCAAATATCTCCATCAATTCTTAACGAAAATCAACAAAATAAAATACCAACCTGAAGCCCAAACTTCATAGATCATGAATATACTAATTAAATCTCAAAAAGATCATTCTAACATCAAGAAAAATGTCAAGAAAGTGACATGTTCAACATAAATTTCCTAAATATCACAAAATCACATAAAATCCCAATTGAACAATCAATGGTGTGCCATCATTTCAGGACTTTCCAGTTGCAATGCATGATTACTAATTTCACATTATAAATCCCTAAAATCATGATGAAATAAAGTAAAAGTTTCAAGATCCCTAACCTTGTGAGATGCAATTGGTGTTTTAGAAACCCAAGAACTTTTTGCAAGTCCTTCAAATCAACACTTTAAGCCAAATAAAGGCTAAAACCAGATCCTATACTTGATTGGAGCATAAATTTGGAGTAATGAGTGAAACTTGAGATTTCTTCAATGGTGGATTCAAGCAAATCTAATGCATACAGTAGAAATAGGAGGTTATGGAGGTGATGTTGCTCAAAGAATCTTCCAAAATGATGAAGAAATGAGAGAAAAATCCTGATCTGAACTCTCGAGAGTGAGAGAGAAACTTGAGATTTTTTGAGAGTGATTATGATGAAAAGGTGAAGAATTGTGTGAGATCAGAGAGAGTGTGTAACACCCCAATTCCCATCGCGAATAAAAAATACATAAATAAATCAGAGTAGATAAAAATTTATTTTTCCGATAGAAACAAGGATGCGACATTTAAAGAAAGAAAATACAATCTCTGCTCATAAATTTGATACATAGCATAAAATAGAATACCCTCAAAGGGGAAACTTTTTCCATATAAAATTAAAGTTCAATTATGGAATAAAGCGGAAAGATCCATAACTGACTTGTTTTACAAATAAATGGTTTTATAACGTCAAAATATACATACAAAAGTAATACCAAATATATTCAACAATTGTATACATATATATCACAAAAAGGTTCCCCGACTCCCGTGCTACGTATCAGAGCAGACACCAAGACCGACAAAAGAACAGAGGGCTAATCTTCACAAAAGCCTCCAAGACTACTAATCTGCAATTGTCTCATAGAGCAACAAACCACAACAGAAGGGTGAGAAATAAGAACTAAATCAAGATTGCATAATAATATGCAAACACACATTTAAACACATGTATAAATCATCTCACCCATACCATCACATACTAACCCATATAGCATGCCACAAATAAAACACATATTTCTAACAATCCTACCACATAGCATATATCAGCTATACCCACATAAACACATATTCACACATAAGACATACCAAGTCATAACATATAGAAACACCCCACACATCACATAGCGTATGTTTATGCATAAAACATATTATTCACAACCAATGCATTTATCACGTATACACATTAATTCACAATTCTCACACATAATCAATACATTCATGATTTATGCAAATGCATAGAGACCGACACAATGACTATATGCAATGCATATGCGGTACCATTCATCCATCATTTCTCATCACCAGTTCACTCAGGAACTATTGGAACCATCGCTCTTTACTTAGTGTAACTCCCCGTCGGGCATACGATGTTCCCCGTCGCTTTCGGTCCTCTTATTTTTTTAAGGCTCACGACATTTATGGATTACTTTCGGTCCTCTTTGCATAAGGTTCACAATCCGATCGCTTTCGGTCCTCTTTGTATAAGGCTCACGATCGTCTATAACCATCGCTTTCGGTCCTCTTATTTTTAAGGCTCACGATCCGATCCGATCGCTTTCAGTCCTCTTATTTTTAAGGCTCACGATGTTATAGCAGATTCCCTCTGGAATCGATTCGTCGCTCACACCCACTAGGGCACACGACATCACAAGATGCATATCATGATGCTTGACACACAAGAACTCATGACAATCAAATGCATCTTCACATATATATGCAACCATAATTATACATATATTTCAACGCATTAATTCCATACATTCACAATTCAACAATATGAATTATCTCATCATCAATATTCATGCATTGGAGACACTTCAAACAATGCATTTCATCACAAACCACAAACCACAACAATCATGCAATCACAATTACTTCCACAAGGAATTCACACCACAAAGGCTACCGACAACACATCGTACAACATACATTGATATTCAATCCAACAATGTATTTTCCCACACAACAACATCATTATCATACATTGAAATCAAACCCAAAACAACACATTTAGTTCTCCATCAGACCACAAACCATCATCACCAACACTCATCATATATATTCACCCCATATAACTGCACACAAGCTATACGATACATATTAAAAGCACATTGCATGATAACACATCAATTACATGCAATTACAATGGTAAAAGTCGACAAAACGACATATTTCCAAATCCCCCACATAATTAAATCAGCCAACAACCTCAAAACCATTTTAATGAGAAAGAACATTTTATTAGCTTTCCAACGGTACCAAGAACGCCTCGATCCGAGTTACGGATCAAAGGTTATGAATTTTCAAAGAAAGAAATTTATTGAGAAACAGCCAGATTCGCCTGGCGACTTAGGATTTCGCCTGGAGGATCCCCATTCGCCAGCACTTCGCCTGGAGAACTAGTGGAGAACCACAATTTAGAAAAATCCTAAGAGTTACAGAAGCTAACACATTTCTGTCTTTCCGATTTCGCCTGGCGACTTACGATTTCGCCTGGCGAATTACCCTTCGCTAGCACTTCGCCTGGCGAACTAGTGGCGAGACCTAATTCGCCTGGCGAATTCCCAATTCGCCTGGCGAATCGCACCAGACCCAGAATTCTCAACCTGCGGGTTACACGGTTCCAAAACCCCAAAATCCCCATTTTTCATCCCAAATCAATTCCAACAGCAAAAACGAGTATCAACGATTATTCATAAACACAGTGTGATCATACAACGCAATTTATATCGAATTCTGACCGTGAAAACATCGATTTCTATCAATTGTTCGTCAATTTATCAAATGAGAAAAAGTTGTAAAACAACCAAAACAATTACCACAAACAACACATATACATACACAAGCAAGATATAATTGAAACTTCTCACCCTTACCCGATTATTCGCGATTGAAACGGAGTTATGTCGATTTTTGCCCTTTCTCCCTTTTCTCTCCTCTTCCTTTCCTTCCCTTCTCTATCTTTCCTTTTTCTTTCCTTCCTCTCTATTTCTCTCTAATCTCTATTTATATAAAATATCTAAACCCCTAAAAGACTATTTTACCTCTCAGCTCAAATATCTCGCAAACGCTCTCTAAATGCGATAAAACATAAACAGCGATAAAATATATTTCGGGAAATGAAAGTTGAAAAGAAATTATAATTTATTGCAAATATTTTACCTATCAGGGAACTTAACCAGTTAACTCAATTAGCAGGTAAAATACAATAAATTCTTACATTTCACAAAATTCACATAAATGAAATAAATAAATGCAATTAAACAAATCGGGGCGTTACAACTCTCCCTCACTTAGACATTTTCGTCCTCGAAAATATACTGAGACGAACAAATCCAGACCCGAATCTCGCCACCGACCAACAAACTAACATGCCAACAAGAGGCACCCCACGAATAACACAGACTGACAAACCACCCCGCTAATAGCCACTACTACAACGACACGACTCGACGACAACTACAACGACAAGATGCAAAGCCCATACAATGCACTTGACGACCAAATCACGACTCAAGAATACCCAAGTTATGAACACACACCGGAATTAGCTACTCGCACTCGAACCAACACGATGGAAACAAGGCAACAACAAATACAAGGACATAATGGTCCACGACACAACAACGTCTCAACAACCTCGACCAAACTAGTATACCAAACATCCTTGTCACACAACCATATTACAACAATGCTACGACTCCTTAATCGAACATACAACCAAAACCTCCATCTACATAGCAACCCATGAATAATATTTAAACCTTTCACCAACACTTCCATTCTGAAACATCCAATAGTCTCATCATTCCTACATGTTCCCAATGTTCAATTTATGAATTCTTACAAGTCACACACGCAAATACAAAATGTGCCACAACACACTTCTGCTGCGCACTCTGATTACTCGCAACAATCAAATCCACCAATTTCACGTCCAAAGTCTAACTCTTTCTCATATTCTCCAAAAATCACTGTTCACTTTAATATACCCAACCTCACACTCTACTGTGTTATCTCATACCCCAGACATAAGTCTCTGAACTGCTCAAATAATTCTAATTCTCTGACCATCAAAACAGACATGCATAACAACATCGACTTAACTTTTCAGGCACAACCTTAGCTTTTTCCCGAAGGATAATCTCAGCCAAATCCATAGCTCTCCGCAAATTTTAACTGTCCTCATTGTCTCATACTCTGTTCCTTCAGACCAAACAAGTACTCTAAACTCTTGCGGTTACCAAACCCTTCGAACCGAGAACCATAAAGATAATACTTCCAAATTTTCCAACACAATACAACCGCAACCAATTCCAAATTCTGAATAGTATAGATTCCTTTTATGAATCCTCAATTGTCGTAAAGCGTAAGCCACGACTTTAATCTCTTGCATTACCACCTGACTACACTCTTCAAAGACACATCACAATACCTCCCAAACGGTTTATTAGGATCACATAGAATCAAAACTGAAGTCGTAGACAACTTCTACATCAGCTCCCCAAAACTTACTCACAACGAACATCCAAAACAAACGACTCACCCTTTGCAAGTCAACTGAGATAACAGAAGTACGAACTTAGCAAAGTCTTCCATAGCCTGCAGTAACAACCAACTGAGCCCAAAAGTTTCTAATCTCCTTAACCAACTTCGGAACCTCTCATTGTAGAACTGCATCTACTTCCGATAGATCCCTAACCATACTCTCATATGAAATAACATCTCCAAGAAAACTAACCCTTTTTAACCAAAATTCTCACTTGAGTAAATTAGCATCAAACTTCGTCTCTTTTCAACACTTGTAATTCAAATCTCAAACACTCGACTTGTTCCTCCTCTGAGTTTATAACAAATCCGAATATCCTCAATCAAAGCCACTACGGACTTATCCAAATAAATATGAGAGATACGATTCCTCTACTCCACAAACATTACCGACGCATTACAAATACCAAATAACATCACTGTTGTAGCGAGCGATTTTGGACGCGGTTCTTAAGCGCTGGTCGCTCTCTGCGGTTTGAGCTTACTACAGGTCGATTCATTTTTTATCCTATTAAAGCTGATGAAGGAAGGGAAATAGACGTCTCCAATTAACCCTGCTTTGCATATTGAGTTTAAACAGCGGTCTGTTAGGTTACGAATGCTATCAATGTGGGGGGGCCTTTGTACTGGTTATTTGTATTTTCGCCAATACGGTTTTCTCTCTTTTTATTCTGACAGAATGTTTCTGGCGGGGAACAAGGATTAGGATGTTAGGACTTATGCTTTTTGGTAGATATGTGAGAGTATGGGATTTTGGTTTTTTTGTTGATTGTGCTCGCTAAGATCTTTCTTTTGATCTTATGCCTACGTATTCCCGTTTACCGAAACAGGGAAATTAGAGCGTTCGTAGTTCCTCCTATTCTATGGGAGGAAATGGGTGTTTTGGTGTCTTGTTCAAAGTCCAAGACGTGAAGCGAAAGGTGATTTGTATCTTGTTTAAAGCCCAAGATGTGAAGCTGAAAGGTCTCAACTTTAGAGAGAATTTGTCATCTCTAAAGAGGGGGTTGTATGTCACAACTGTTTATAAAGGAGAATTACTTTAACCGGGATGTATGAATCCGGCAATTCCATAATTTCCTTTATAGGGGTTTTTGACCTGAAGGAGAAGACTTTAACTCAGTGTAGAGCAATGCTATCTTTCCTTAGGAATTTCTCATGCTAAAAGAGGGACAGTGGCATGGATGTAGATGATCCAGAGGCTTGCCGCTTACAGTGATTAGATGAAAGGGGAAGGAGTCGTTGATGTTTGTGTACTGTGAATGAGGCACAACTTTGATGCTAAAAGGTTAATTGGATTAACCAGTGGTTTTCTTATACAAAGCCTAAGAGAAGGCTATTGTGTGTCTCGTACAAAGCCCGAGAGAGAGGCTAAAAGGTTTTGACTCCACGAGGGAATCTTTTGGTATCTCGTATAAAGCCCGAGATGGAGGCTATTTGACTCACCAAGAGAGTTTTTGTATCTCGTACAAAGCCCGAGATGGAGGCTAAAATTGGTTTGGCTCAATAAGAACCTTTTTGTATCTCGTATAAAGCCCGAGATGAAGGCTAAAAGGGGTGATTGACTCAACAAGGGAGTCTCTTATGTGTCTCGTACAAAGCCCGAGAGAGAGGCTAAACGTTGTATGACTCCACTGGAGAGAATTTTGGTATCTCGTACGAAGCCCGAGAGAGAGGCTAAACGTTTTCTTCGCTGGGAAGAATCATTGTATAAAGCCCAAGAGGAGGCCAGCGTAACTGTTTCAGTTAAGTGACAGGTCCAGTATACTGATTTTGAAGAGAAAATCAGTTCTTATATGAGCAACACTGTACTCAAGGATTTGATTCGAGGATATTTCCTTTTCTTTGAGGAAGCGGGAAATCCAAAGGGTATTGAGACTGTCCGAGTCTGCGGGTTTCCTTCCTATTTAACGAAGGGGTCACTTGAGAATGTCTTTGAGACTCAAGGAAATTAGACTGTCCGTGTCTAGAGTTTCGTCTTTTGTACTATGCTTTGAGAAGCAGTAGTAGACTCTATGAAAGGATTGTTATATGTAGATGACTAAGTTCTGTTCCTATACCTCTAGGAGGTCGTCGGGACAATTTGTACGAAGCCCAAGAGGAGGCTGGAAACTTTTAAGAAGCCGAGAGGTCCTTGTACTAACCCCAAGAGGAGGCTATCATTCCCGGAGGAAGAGATCATTATACGAAACCTAAGAGGAGGCTGTGAACACTTCTAAGAAGCCGTAGGGTCCTTGTACTAAGCCCAAGAGGAGGCGGGGTTGCTTTTAGGAAGCCTGTGGGTCCTTGTACGATGCCCAAGAGGAGGCCGATGCTTTTAAGAAGCCCGTGGGTCCCCAAACCCAGAGAAATTCAAGGCAATGCTATTCACCGAGAAAAGATCAAAGTCAAGAAAGTCCGAGAATTTGGAAGAAACTCAAAGATGCCATTCACGGAGAATACATTCATCTTTGGGAGTAGAGTTTCTTGACAATTCCTAATGAGGACAGCCTGAGAGAAGACTGTATCTGGTGATCCTATTGGGGATCTAGTTGTCTATTTCTACGAATAAACGAAACGGCGTCACCTAGTTCTAGACGTAGTTGCTGGGGAAACTCTAAATATCTATACTATTATTACACAGTTGATATGAGTTTACGAAAGAAGACTTATAGCGAAACAGCCCCACAATACAGTTATATGTATATGAAAGCGGTAAATGAAAGCATATAAACACTTACTCGGTTGTAGAGCTTCCATGTTGTTTGGTTAGTTGTTCAACAAAGACAGATTGAAAACAACAGTATATTCAAAATCAAAGGAGAAAGTGCTTTGAAAAAGAAAGATTTGGGGCTTACAGCTCAAGGAGAGGCCCAGGGTTTTATCAGTGAGCGCACTGTTGAATTTGCACAGAAGGACTTATACAAGTGACTGAGGACCAAAAAGGTTTTCTGTACAAAGGGATGGGTCTTACACTCTATTAGAGGTCCAAAAAGGTTTAAAGAAAAAGAGTGGGGCTTATAACACGAGGGTAGGCCCAATTGATTTTTCGTTTAAAATGGCGATCGCGCCGAGGTTTTCTTTTAATGCAGAGGGACTTATACAATAAGTGAGGCCCAAAATTGTTTTGGTTAAAAGGGGGTTGGGTCTTACACTCTATTAGAGGCCCAAAAGTTTGAATGGGTCTTATAGCTCAAGGAGAGGCCCAAAAGGTTATTTTTCAAAAGGCGACGATCGCGCCGTTTGTTTTTTACGGTATCGGGACTTATACAATACATTGAGGCCCAAAAATGATTTGGTCAAAAAAGGATTGGGTCTTACACTCTATTAGAGGCCCAAAGAGTTTTTAAAGAAAAGAAATGGGTCTTACTACTCGAGGGTAGGCCCAAGATTTGTTTTTCAACGGATGATGATCGCGTCGAACTTTTTGAAATACAACGGGACTTATACAATAAGTGAGGCCCAAAATAGGTTGTATTTACAAAGGGTTGGATCTTACACTCTATTAGAGGCCCAAAAGTGTTTTGAAAATGATTTATGAGGGTTGAATTAATCCAAAAACCCTAATTTGTTTTCAAAATGTATTTACTTGAATAAAAATTCAATTAAAATGATCAAAATTGTTTAACATATGAGAAACAAATTGTGATCTTGGATTAATGCTTCAAAAATTAAGTATTGACCTACAAAATAATTAGAAAGCATTAAAAGTTGCAAAATCAAGGTGGAAAAATATTTTAAATATTAAAAACAATTAAAACATTAATTCTTTGTAAAAATATCAATTATATGAAATAAATAATATTTTTGGGATTTTTTGATAAAATAAAGTATTTTAACATTTTTGTGAATTATTAAAAAAAGAATCAACTCAAAATCATTAAAACTCAGAGAGAAATTAATTTTTGAATCAATTAAATAAAATCACAAAATTCAAATATTTGAATTTATGAAAATGGCGCCAAGAACAACCAAGAACACGCGCGTGTTCTTGGCTTGCCCAGATTTGCATTTTCTCTCCAATCTCACCGAATACTTGATTATATCATGCAATCCACATACCAATCAACTCGTTTCAACCTCACGATCATGTCCATGGCATTTAATTTCATTTAAATTAAGCATATAACAAGAAATCATGAAAAATCCTCAAGAACCCTAATTTCTGCATGAAGGCTAGGATTTTTGATACACGATTCAAACAAAGCAATTAATTAAGGGGAAACATTCCATGCATGGTTATGAACATATGGCCAAAGTATTGTGCGAGAAAATATGCATAGATTAAGAGATGACCAAGTTTAGGCTTACCTCTAGGTCGTGACAGCAAGTACAATGTGATTTTGGAGTTGGAGGTGTTGCAGATGAGTTGTGATGATCTGAACACCTTCCCTACACCCTATGGAGTGTGTTTGAATGCTTGGACTTGATGGAAACTGGCTGGATCACTTCATGGCATCTCAACTGCAACTTGGTTAAAACCTTGAGCAATTGACTGGTTATTCTGAGAAATCAGTGTTCCAGATGTTGTTTAAGTGTTTGATCAGCTCACATATGATGTATATGAGGTGTGTGTGTGATTGGTTTGAGTGGAATTGCTCTCTAGCTCAAAAACTCAAAGTTGCGTTGCTAAAGAAGGCATTTTTGCCAAGAGAAAGAGATTTTGAGGAAAGCATCTATTTGATGGCTTTGGTGTACTCAAACTTATCATAATTGAGCTCTATTTATAGTAGAACAAGTTTGTTTTGGGATCCACAATGAATGGCAACTACAGCAGAGGTTTGGCCAATGTTGTCTAATGGAAATCCAAGTCTCCTCTAGCCATTGACTCGAGGTTAGGGCACAGGGCTGTGGTTCCCTTGGTCTTGGATAAGTCTTGACTGAATTCAGTTGAGAATGGCTCATTCCATGCCACCTTGATGATTCCATTGAATGCCTCATTCCAAAATTGAAGTCTTGTCCCTATTTTGGCCATTCTAGGTTCAACATGCTATTTCTTGTTCCAAAGACTTTGGAGGCTTGGCTCAGTGATTGTCCCCTTTAGATTCAATCCCCTGAGGTGTCCAAGTGGATAGGAGCATTTGGATTTGGCTGATTTTGGCAAATCGACCAAAAATGCAAAATTTGCCTTGCCTTGGTAGATTTCAGTAAGGCAACTTGCCAATGTCATATCTCATGGCTCAAATTGAATTTGGTAATGTTCTTGGCCATTTTGGAAAGCCCTTACATGATACAATAACTGTTTGAACATGTTTGGTTTTGATCTCTTTTGAATCCAAGTGAAAAATCCCCCTACATCTGGCAAAAAGTACGGCAAAATCTGACTTAGTGAAATTTTCACTAAGTGTTGAAACAAAGTGACTTTTCTTGATTTTGATCACTCCATAACTCAAAATCCATGAGGAATTTGGACATAGGTCAGTATGAAGCTTTTGTAGAGGGCAATGAGATCTACAAATCAAGCCTTGGATGGAAAAAAATGGCTTTGTGGTTTAGGAGTGATGGTCCTCCAAAGTTGGCACATTAGTGGTACTTTTTCCATAACTTAGAAATTTTTCTAAGTTTTATGGTTATCCCTTTTACAAGTTAACCCACTTTCTTTGATTTTTCTTGATGAATGATGATTCAAATCATACATTAACATCATTTTAGGGTTAAAAATCCATTTTGGTGAAAAATCTCAAAAAGTCAAAGTTGACTTTTGTGCACAGTTGACTTTTTATCAGATGAATTTCAAACTGTGCAATTCTTCAGGAAATCATGTCCTTGACCTAAATCAAACTTGATGGACATGTTCCATGGGTGTCATAGGGTATATTGAATCATGTCCTAGGGCTTGGGAGCATGTCCTGGTCAAAAGTCAAAGTTACAGTTGACTTTTTTCCTTAAAACCCTAATTGTGATGCAGATGAAATTGAGACTTGTTACTCAAGCTTCTTGGATTAATCCATTGTTCCAAATGGATCAATATGTTATATTAAAGACCCTCCAATCATGTCTTGAGGTCTTGGTTCATGATTTACCCTAAAAGTCAACTTAGGGGTGAATTAGGTCAAGAAACCCTAATTCCTGATTTTTAGTGAATGCATCCCCAGAGGCAAAATTGACTTGATGATTGGGTCCATGAGGCTCCATGGAGTATATTAGGTCATGTTTTGGATCCTTGGCTTGTGCCCAGAGGAAAATTTCCATCTGGAGGCCCTGGTCGACCAAAACCCTAATTTGGTGACACTGTCGATCTTGAGACCTGATCCACCTAGAAGGGAGCAGCATTATGCTTAACCCTTGAAGTGAGAGTCCTTTTTTATCCTTTGTGGATGTTTGAGGGGTTAGACAAGTTGAAGATCATGTCATTCCTTGATTGATCCCTTGTCTAAGGCTCTGAGAGGGCTTAAAACCCTAATTTTGATTGTAGTGAATGCTCAACAACCCTTGAGGCATTTGATGAGGCATGATGGTTCATCCATATTGTGATGATGATTGACACAATGATGGGAATCTTAGTGGTCAAAATTTGGGGTATGACAACTGCCCATTATAATGCTCAACCAAATTCCAAAAGATATCATTATTAAAGCTTTTGCAAAACTTCTCACTGGGTAACTGGTTACTCACATACAAGCTTAACCGAGTAAATAACCGCCTATTCCGATGATAACAAACATAACCAGTCACATCAAATCGATCAAAACCTTAACTCACACAAATTCACCACTCTTATCAAATGTTCCAAACAATATCAATTTCACTCAAACTCAACCAAACCATTCCAGTCATCTGTTCCTGAAAGTGGACACTTCTTCTCAATCGTTACCTTATTCCATTGTTAATAATCCATACACAAGCTCTTCTCTTAACAATCTAAATTCCATAAATCCCAACATGTCACAACAACCAGCCGAAAAGAATGCTTAAATATTACATTCACACCTAAGGGTTCTCTCAAAATTTCCATTAATGCCCTACAATTCCAAAGACTCCAAACCTCACCAGAACTCTAAGTTTTGCTTTCCATAGTCTCAATATCAATACCATCATACACATCCTACTTGTTATTCCATTCAATCATCATTCCCTTTTTGCTACTAACAATACTGGAGCTTTTCAAGACGACACACTTAGTCTCACAAATCCCTTTCCCAGTAAATCTGCTCACTGCTTTTTCAGTCCCAGTACTTCTAATGCTAACATCCAATAGTCCATCTGGAAATACATCTGAAAAATCACGCCTCACTGACAGCCCCACACTGTGGCCCTTCTACCAATTTCCAGAACACTATCATCACAACCATAACAAACACCTTAGTCTCAACTCCAAAGAGTGTCCTACTCACTTGGCAGATATAACCTCGACTATTCACCTTCGTCCAATTTATGTTCACACTCTACTCTCTGAGAACAACCCTTAGTAATACCCAATCATTATCCCTCAGAGGCGTTCCAACTTAACCAATATACAAAAATCTCTAATCTGTCTCATCTTCCGATATAAGAATCTTCATCGACTCGCCAAAACAATCCGTAATCATTTTTCTTAATTCCAAACAAATCATTGCACACACTATCACAGCCAGAAAGACACGTCTATCCCATCCAACATAATTCCCGTCTACTATCAACAAAAGATTAAGGGTGATTAGTTCCTCAATTTGTCAATAGACAGCCGACAATCATGATGGGGCATAAACCGTCTTTACCAAACTATAATAACATTCCTTACATCCTACGCACAAAACTACCTAAGGCACAAATCCTTAGTTGACATAAACCTTACCTCCGCATTCCCTCCAGAACCGGGAACAACACTGTCCAAACAACACTTACACTCTTGCAACCAACGGCACACTGAGCCAACACTCCACAACTGAAGCAACTTGGAGAAGTTCCAGCTTCTCCCCCATTTATCTCATTCTAAATCCTACAGACAAAGGATTAGAACACCAGAGAGTACTGACAGTGTTTCACACACCTATCACGTACTAAGGGACAAACAACAAAGACAGTATTCAACTGTCTCACCAACTGACTCAACAACTTGGCCGGAAGGACCGACCTACTCTGATACCACTAATGTAACACCCCAATTCCCATCGCGAAGAAATAATACATAAATAAATCAGAGTAGATAAAAATTTATTTTTCCGACAGAAACAAGGATGCCACATTTAAAGAAAGAAAATACAATCCCTGCTCATAAATTTGATACATAGCATAAAATAGAATACCCTCAAAGGGGAAACGTTTTCCATATAAAATTAAAGTTCAATTATGGAATAAAGCGGAAAGATCCATAATTGACTTGTTTTACAAATACATGGTTTTATAACGTCAAAATATACATACAAAAGTAATACCAAATATATTCAACAATTGTATACATATATATCACAAAAGTGTTCCCCGACTCCCGTGCTACGTATCAGAGCAGACACCAAGACCGACAAAAGAACGGAGGGTTAATCTTCACGAAAGCCTCCAAGACTACTAATCTGCAATTGCCTCATAGAGCAACAAACCACAACAGAAGGGTGAGAAATAACAACTAAATCAAGATTGCATAATAATATGCAAAGACACATTTAAACACATGTATAAATCATCTCACCCATACCATCACATACTAACCCATATAGCATGCCACAAATAAAACACATATTTCTAACAATCCTACCACATAGCATATATCAGCTATACCCACATAAACACATATTCACACATAAGACATACCAAGTCCTAACATATAGAAACACCCCACACATCACATAGCGTATGTTTATGCATAAAACATATTATTCACAACCAATGCATTTATCACGTATACACATCAATTCACAATTCTCACACATAATCAATACGTTCATGATTTATGCAAATGCACAGAGACCGACACAACGACTCTATGCAATGCATATGCGGTACCATCCATCCATCATTTCTCATCACCATTTCACTCAGGAACTATTGGAACCATCGCTCGTTACTTAGTGTAACTCCCCGTCGGACATACGATGTTCCCCGTCGCTTTCGGTCCTTTTATTTTTTAAGGCTCACGAAATTTATGGATTGCTTTCGGTCCTCTTTGTATAAGGCTCACAATCCGATCGCTTTCGGTCCTCTTTGTATAAGGCTCACGATCGTCTATAACCATCGCTTTCGGTCCTCTTATTTTTAAGGCTCACGGTCCGATCCGATCGCTTTCAGTCCTCTTATTTTTAAGGCTCACGATGTTATAGCAGATTCCCTCTGGAATCGATTCGTCGCTCACACCCACTAGGGCACACGACATCACAAGATGCATATCATGATGCTTGACACACAAGAACTCATGACAATCAAATTCATCTTCACACATATATGCAACCATAATTATACATATATTTCAATGCATCAATTCCATACATTCACAATTCAACAATATGAATTGTCTCATCATCAATATTCATGCATTGGAGACACTTTAAACAATGCATTTCATCATAAACCACAAACCACAACAATCATGCAATCACAATTACTTCCACAAGGAATTAACACCACAAAGGCTACCCACAACACATCGTACAACATACATTGATATTCAATCCAACAATGTATTTCACCACACAACAACATCATTATCATACATTGAAATCAAACCCAAAACAACACATTTAGTTTTCCATCAGACCACAAACCATCATCACCAACACTCATCATATATATTCACCCCATATAACAGCATACAAGCTATACGATACATATTAAAAGCACATTGCATGTTAACACATCAATTACACGCAATTACAACGGTAAAAGTCGACAAAACGACATATTTCCAAATCCCCGACATAATTAAATCGGCCAACAACCTCAAAACCATTTTAATGAGAAAGAACATTTTATTATCTTTCCAACGGTACCAAGAACGCCTCGATTCGAGTTACGGATCAAAGGTTATGAATTTTCAAAGAAAGTAATTTATTGAGAAAAAGCCAGATTCGCCTGGCGACTTAGGATTTCGCCTGGCGATCCGCATTCGCCAGCACTTCGCTTGGCGAACTAGTGGCGAACCACAATTTAGAAAAATGCCAAGAGTTACAGAAGCTAACACATATCTTTCTTTCCGATTTCGCCTGGCGATTTACGATTTCGCCTGGCGAATTACCCTTCGCCAGCACTTCGCCTGGCGAACTAGTGGCGAGACCTAATTCGCCTGGCGAATTTCCAATTCGCCTGGTGAATCGCACCAGACCCAGAATTCTCAACCTGCGGGTTACACGGTTCCAAAACCCCAAAATCCCAATTTTTCATCCCAAATCAATTCCAACAGCAAAAACGAGTATCAACGATTGTTCATAAACACAGTGTGATCATACAACGCAATTTATATCGAATTCCGACCGTGAAAATATCGATTTCTATCAATTGTTCGTCAATTTATCAAATGAGAAAAAGTTGTAAAATAACCAAAACAATTACCACAAATAACACATATACATACACAAGCAAGATATAATTGAAACTTCTCACCCTTACCCGATTATTCGCGATTGAAACGGAGTTATGTCAATTTTTTCTCTTTCTCCCTTTTCTCTCCTCTTCCTTTCCTTCCCTTCTCTATCTTTCCTTTTTCTTTCCTTCCTCTCTATTTCTCTCTAATCTTTATTTATATAAAATATCTAAACCCCTAAAAGGCTATTTTACCTCTCAGCTCAAATATCTCGCAAACTCTCTCTAAATGCGATAAAACATAAACAGCGATAAAATATATTTCGGGAAATGAAAGTTGAAAAGAAATTATAATTTATTTCAGATATTTTACCTATCAGGGAACTTAACCAGTTAACTCAATTAGCAAGTAAAATACAATAAATTCACACATTTCACAAAATTCACATAAATGAAATAAATAAATGCAATTAAACAAATCGGGGCGTTACAGAGAGAGTGGAGAGAAAGCTTGAGAATGGTTTGTGAAATTGTGAAAAATGAGAGAGTCCCCTTGTCTTTCTGTTGTAGTGAGCTTATATACTTGAGGTTAGAAGTTAACTACAATGGTTAAGTGAGTTGGTGAGTGAGGTTAACTGAGTTCAACCTAACTAACTGAGTTAAGTTATTAGGGGCGAGTTGGGGAAGGTTGGCTAAGGTGTGGAGAGGTTCATGATCATTTATGGTGAGGATGATGGAGAATGAATGGTGGTGTTGGTATCCTTGCTGCAGAAAGCTTGCAAAACAAGTTTCTATTTTCCTTTTGTATGCATGATGGATAGTGTGTCATGGTGTGTGTAGGAGAATGTTTGGCTTAAAGAGGAAAAAGGTGACTGGTATGGGAATGTATGCGTGTGAAATGATGAACAACAACAACAATGTTGCAGCATGATTTTAATGCAACCAAGGGATTTTGAGGGTGAATATCTTTGTGTATAGTGGATGGAATGATGAGATATTAGTGGCATTAGAAAGAGTAGACATAGGAGAATAAGTTTGATGTTTAAATGAAAATGAATTGAAGCCTTTAAGATGGTGGAAAATGGCTTAATACATCAAGTGATCAAAACTGATGCATGGGCGTGGCAAGTGGTAGGTGCATGGCAACATGACTTGTAGAAAATTAAGCATGAACACCTCAAGTTTGGAATACTATAACTCACTCATAACTTGCTCAAATGGAAAAATGTCCAAAATTAAAGTTGAAGAGGACATTGAGATGAACAACTTTGATGTTCAACATTTTTTCATTTGAAGCTTCCTTCAATGAGGAAAATGGCTTGACATTTGGCACACTAAGTGATAGTTTCTGGATTGGCTGGAATTTTGGTAAAACAAAGGTTATTCAATGTTGATGTTGTAACATTGAAGTCTTAACACTGGGCTGTGTTAAGTAGTTAAAGGCTGAAGTTGGATGTCTGATGTCACACAAGTGATGTTGTAACATCAGACCTGCAGAGTTAATAACAGCAGGAGTTGTTATTAGGATACGCGTGTTAGCTGGAATTATGGAGAGTGGTTGACTCATTGGATGAGAATATCTTGGGATAGATATTTTCTGTTACATGGGAGATTTGATTGCAAATCTGTTGGAGAATTAAAAGGTTGAAGATTTAAAAAGATTTTGGGGATAAAATCTGTTTTGAAGATTCAGTTTTAATTAACAAATCTGATCAAATATTGTGACAAGTCCAAACCCAATTCAGGAGCTATATAAAACGCACAAGACCAAAGGAAAAAGTACAAAAAACATTCAGAAGATCAAGAGCAGAAGGCTTAGTGTCTAGAGTTTGTTTAAAGTGCTTGTATTTACACTATTCTAGGGTTTGAATAGGTGTTAAGTTTCTGTCCTCTCTAAAGTTGTGAAGCAAAGAGAGTTGTTTGAATTGATCGAAACTGTGAAGTAAGATCAAGGGTGCTCAAAGTGGGTTCTTTGAGTGTTTGTAAGGGATTGAGTGGTGTTCTCATACCTAAGTGGTTTCTTAGGTAGGAAGTCATTAGTAGAGTATAAGTTTAGGAGATTGTCAACGGGTCGTTGAGTCTGTAAATTATATCTACAAGTAGTGAATTCCATCCCTGGCTTGGTATCCCCCAGAGTAGGTTGGTTGTAACCGAACTGGGTCAACAATTCTTGGTGTTATTTTACTATTATTGCTGTCCATTGTGCATAGTGTATTGTTGTGACATCACACCTTAACATCACACGTCTGATACCAAAATTTCAATTGGTATCAGAGCAGGCATCCTGTCTGTCTCTGGGTGAGATCTAGGGAAGTTACTTTCTGGTAAAAAGATGGACAAAGAAGTTGGAGGATTCGTCAACAGACCCCCTATTTTGGACGGATCAAATTATGACTATTGGAAGCCAAGGATGACCACCTTCTTAAAATCCTTGGACAGTAGGGCTTGGAAGGCTGTTATTAAAGAGTGGAAAGTACCTGTCATGTGTGAGAAGGATGATGCTGGTAAAGATAAAGAAGGCACCTCTAAGCTAAAGCCTGAAGAAGAGTGGACCAAGGAGGAAGATGAGCTTGCCCTTGGAAATTCAAAAGCTCTGAATGCTATCTTCAATGCAGTGGATAAGAACATCTTCAGGTTAATTAATACCTGTGAAGTTGCCAAGCAAGCTTGGGATATCTTGAAGGCTACTCATGAAGGAACATCTAGAGTTAAGATGCCAAGACTTCAGCTATTAACATCAAAATTTGAAGGACTGAAGATGAAGGAAGATGAGACTATCCATGACTTCCACATGAGTGTTCTTGAGCTGGCCAATGCATCTAGTGCTCTTGGAGAGAAAATGTCTGAAGAAAAGCTTGTAAGAAAGATTCTGAGGTCCCTTCCTAAGAGGTACAAGATGAAGGTGACTACGATTGAAGAAGCTCAAGACATCAGCAAGATGAGGGTTGACGAGCTCATTGGATCTCTACAAACTTTTGAGCTTGGTTTGAATGAGGAAGAACCAGAAAAGAAGCCCAAGGGTATTGCCTTGGTCTCCACTCCTGCAGAAGATAAGGAAGTCAAAGATTCTCAGGAAGATTTGTCTCAAGCCATTGCAATGTTGGGAAGGAAGTTCAACAAAGTGTTAAAAAGATGGAACAACAATTACAAGCCTAGTGCCAAGAATAGTTCTTCTGACATCAGCAAGCCAAAAGAGAAAGATGAAGAAAAGACCGACCAGGACAGGGGTGCTCAGTGCTTTGAATGTGGAGGGTTTGGACATGTCAAGAAAGAATGTTCCACATTCTTAAAGAAGCAAAAGAAGGGAATGTCAGTTTCCTGGTCTGAATCTGAAAGTGAAAGTGATGGTGAGTCAGCAAGGCATGCTAGAGCTTTAACAGGTACTGTCGTGTCTGATGATGACAGTGATGAAGAAATAACTTATGAGGAGTTAGCTTCTACTTATCGAAAGCTGTGTCTGAAAAGTGCCGAGATTTGTCAAGAAAACAAGCATCACAAGCAACAGATTGCTCAGCTTGAAACTGAAAAAGCTGATCAGGAAAACGAAGTTGTACTAGTTAAGTCTCAACTGGATCAGATGACGAAATTCATTAGGATGATGAACAGTGGTACTGCTAGTCTTGATAAGATTCTTTAGTCAGAGAAAGCTGCTGGAGATAAATCAGGCATAGGATATGTGGGCAGCACTTCAGGGGCAAAAAGGGAGATGTCTCAACCCTTGTCTCAACATCAACCAAAGGGACAGGTTCCTAACCCAAAGAAGGTTGTTCAGCCCCAGAATGCTAAGAAGAAGAATGGTTCTCATCAGAGGAAGATGCAGCCTCAAGGAGCTAGGCAGTATATGCCTCCTCAATATCATCAGAGCATGTCTCATCAGAGGTTTCAACATCAGGAAAACAGGTTTGGGTGTGGATACAACAATGCTGTGCCTTATTACTATGGAAGAAGGAAGCCTCATCATCATGGAAGACAACATCATCAGTACAGGAAAAGACAATTCACCTATGGAATAAGGAGTCAACATCATGGGTGGCAGCCACAACATTATCAAAGTAAGAGAAGATTTAACCACTTTAGAAACGACAGAGTAAGATGCTTCTATTGCGGCAGGATTGGACATATGCAGTCCTCGTGCTTCAAGCTTCACGGCTATCCTAACTCTACTCCTCAACCCAAACAGCAAGAGGTAGGGCCTAAGGTGATGAAGCAATGGATCCCTAAAGTTACCAGCTTGATAGCTCACACTTCCTTAAGGGTTTCTACCAAAGATGACTGGTATTTTGACAGTGGGTGTTCAAAACACATGACTGGAGTAAGGAATCTGCTTGTTGATGTGAAACCTCAGACCTCTGGCTATGTTACATTTGGTGATGGGGTCAAAGGAGAGATAAAGGGGGTTGGCAAACTAAACTGTGCTAGTGCTCCCAGACTGGAGAATGTTCTTCTTGTTAAAGGACTAGCAGTAAATTTGATTAGTATTAGTCAACTTTGTGATCAAGGATTCAAAGTAGACTTCACAAAGTCCGAATGTATGGTCAAAGATGACAAAGGAGAAGTCATTATGAAGGGAGCCAGGTCTAAGGACAATTGTTATCTTTGGGTACCACAAAACTCAGATTCCTCCACATGTATGCTAGCTAAAGAAGATGATGTCAAAATCTGGCATCAGAAGTTGGGACATCTTCACCTAAAGGGGATGAAGAGAATTATCTCCACAGAAGCGGTCAGAGGAATTCCCAAACTTAGTATTGAGGAGGGAAAGGTGTGTGGAGACTGTCAAAAGGGAAAGCAGACAAAGATGTCTCATCCAAAGCTTCAACATGACACCACCTCCAAAGTATTAGAACTCCTTCATATGGATTTGATGGGACCTATGCAGGTTGAAAGTCTGGGTGGAAAGAAATATGCATATGTAGTTGTGGATGACTATTCAAGATACACCTGGATAAATTTCATCAAAGACAAATCTGAGGTGTTTGATGTTTTTAAAGAGCTCTGTCAAAAACTACAAAGAGAAAAGGAGTGCAGGGTCATCAGAATAAGAAGTGATCATGGAAGAGAGTTTGAGAATAACAAGTTTGAAGAATTTTGTTCGACTGAAGGTATAAGTCATGAGTTTTCATCGCCAATTACTCCTCAGCAAAATGGAGTTGTTGAGAGGAAGAATAGAACTATACAAGAGTCATCTAGAGCAATGATTCATGCCAAGAAACTTCCTTATCACTTCTGGGCTGAAGCCATGAACACTGCCTGCTACATTCACAATCGGGTTACCCTAAGAAGAGGCACTTCATCCACTCTATATGAACTATGGAAGGGAAGAAAACCTAATGTTAAATACTTCCATGTTTTTGGTAGTAGATGTTACATCCTGGCAGATAGAGAGCAGAGAAGGAAATTGGATTCCAAAAGTGATGAAGGGATATTCTTGGGGTACTCCATCAATAGCAGAGCGTATAGAGTCTACAACTCCAGGACCAAAGTGATGATGGAGTCAATCAATGTCGTGATTGATGATGAAGATAAGCAGGAAGTTGAGGATGTCATAAAAGATGTTGGAACATCAGCTGATGAAGTTTCTGTAGAAGTTGAAGAAAGAAATCCATCTCCGGGTGCTGCTGAGCCTGAGCAACCTCAGAAAGATCCTTCTATCAGAATTCAGAAGGATCATCCAAAGGAGCTAATTATAGGTGATCCAAATTCTGGAGTAAGGACGAGGTCAAGAGAAATCATAGCTAGATCATGCTTTGTATCCAAAATTGAGCCAAAGAATGTCAAGGAAGCTTTGACAGATGAGTTTTGGATCAATGCTATGCAAGAAGAACTGGAGCAGTTCAGAAGAAATGATGTCTGGGATCTTGTGCCAAGACCAGAAGGGGTGAATATTATTGGAACAAAGTGGATCTACAAAAACAAGTCGGACGAGCTTGGAGTGGTTACAAGAAACAAAGCGAGACTGGTTGCACAAGGTTATACTCAAGTTGAGGGAGTTGACATTCATGAAACGTTTGTACCAGTGGCTAGATTGGAGTCCATCAGACTACTCTTGGGTATGGCTTATAACCTAAGATTCAAATTGTTCCAAATGGACGTGAAGAGTGCGTTTCTGAATGGCTATCTGAGTGAAGAAGTCTATGTAGATCAACCGAAAGGATTCACTGATCCAAACTTTCCCAACCATGTGTTCAAACTGAGGAAAGCACTGTATGGCCTGAAGCAAGCTCCAAGGGCCTGGTATGAGCGGTTGACAGAATTCTTAGTAGCAAATGGGTATAGGAAAGGAGGCATTGACAAAACCTTGTTTGTCAAGGAAGAAGGAGGAAAATTAATGGTAGCTCAAATTTATGTGGATGACATTGTATTTGGGGGGATGTCAGATGCTATGGTAAAACAGTTTGTCCAACAGATGCAATCAGAATTTGAAATGAGTTTGGTTGGAGAACTTAGCTACTTCCTTGGGTTGCAAGTCAGACAAATGGAGGATTCTATCTTTATTTCTCAAACCAAATATGCCAAGAGCATAGTAAAGAAGTTTGGCCTAGATAAAGCCAATCACAAAAGGACACCTGCGCCCACCCATTTGAAGCTATCCAAGGATGAGAATGGACTGAGTGTGGATCACAGCTTGTACAAAAGTATGATTGGGAGTTTACTATATCTCACAGCAAGCAGACCTAATATATCCTTTGCTGTTGGAGTGTGTGCTAGATATCAGTCTGATCCTAAGGTAAGTCACTTGAATCAGGTGAAGAGGATTCTGAAATATGTTAATGGCACAAGTGACTATGGAATGTTATATAGCCGTGATTCTGGGACAGTCTTAAAAGGATACTGTGATGCTGATTGGGCTGGAAGTGCAGATGATAGAAAAAGCACTTCAGGAGGATGTTTCTTTCTAGGGAACAATCTGATTTCCTGGTTCAGCAAGAAGCAGAATTGTGTATCTCTCTCAACTGCTGAAGCAGAGTATATAGCAGCAGGAAGTAGTTGCTCTCAGCTGGTATGGATGAAGCAGATGTTGAGTGAATACAATGTTAAACAAGATGTTATGACTTTGTACTGCGATAATCTGAGTGCAATTAATATATCTAAAAATCCTATACAGCACAGTAGGACAAAACACATAGACATAAGGCATCATTTCATAAGGGATCTGGTAGAAGAAAAAGTTGTTACCTTGGAACATGTTGCCACAGAGAACCAGCTGGCTGACATATTCACTAAAGCCTTGGATGCAAACCAATTTGAAAGGTTAAGAAGCAAATTGGGAATCTGCATTTATGAAGACTGAATCTGCTGGAGGGGTTGTGGGCAGTTGGGGTGAGTCTGAAAATGTGTAGTCAACTGCTAGGTGATGTTTGCCTAATTGTGGCTAAAAAGGGGGAGAAAATAGCCAAGATAGCCAAGAGGATTTTTGCCATATGCTGCTAATGTGATGCAGAGATTAAGGGGGAGATAGTGTGTAGCTGCTAAAAGGTGTTTAAAAGGTGTTTAGTTGAAAAAGAGTTGATGCAGCTGTTGAGGGGGAGTATACAGCATAGTTGTGGAGCTGCTAGTGAAGTGTTCATAACAAGTGAAGAGTGCAGGATGCAGCAAAGCAGATATCTAGGGGGAGAAGCTGCACATGATGAGCTACTGAACAGCTGTGATGCTGGTTCATGTTTTCAAGGGGGAGCACCAATTGGCTGTTGTCAATAATGAAGATGGTGCTGCAGCAGATCAAGTGATGAAGACTTTGATAGATTATCAAATTGCTGCTAATAAGTTTCAAATTTCTGAAGATTATTCCGCTGCTGAAATCTCTGAAGGTGCAGAGTGCAGAAGTTGTTTGCAGAGTGCAGAGAGTGTTTTAGCCAAAATTAGCCAAAGGGGGAGATTGATAGTTCCTGGATTGGCTGGAATTTTGGTAAAACAAAGGTTATTCAATGTTGATGTTGTAACATTGAAGTCTTAACACTGGGCTGTGTTAAGTAGTTAAAGGCTGAAGTTGGATGTCTGATGTCACACAAGTGATGTTGTAACATCAGACCTGTAGAGTTAATAATAGCAGGAGTTGTTATTAGGATACGCGTGTTAGCTGGAATTGTGGAGAGTGGTTGACTCATTGGATGAGAATATCTTGGGATAGATATTTTCTGTTACATGGGAGATTTGATTGCAGATCTGTTGGAGAATTAAAAGGTTGAAGATTTAAAAAGATTTTGGGGATAAAATCTGTTTTGAAGATTCAGTTTTAATTAACAAATCTGATCAAATATTGTGACAAGTCCAAGCCCAATTCAGGAGCTATATAAAGCGCACAAGACCAAAGGAAAAAGTACAGAAAACATTCAGAAGATCAAGAGCAGAAGGCTTAGTGTCTAGAGTTTGTTTAAAGTGCTTGTATTTACACTATTATAGGGTTTGAATAGGTGTTAAGTTTCTGTCCTCTCTAAAGCTGTGAAGCAAAGAGAGTTGTTTGAATTGATCGAAACTGTGAAGTAAGATCAAGGGTGCTCAAAGTGGGTTCTTTGAGTGTTTGTAAGGGATTGAGTGGTGTTCTCATACCTAAGTGGTTTCTTAGGTAGGAAGTCATTAGTAGAGTATAAGTTTAGGAGATTGTCAACGGGTCGTTGAGTCTGTAAATTATATCTACAAGTAGTGAATTCCATCCCTGGCTTGGTAGCCCCTAGAGTAGGTTGGTTGTAACCGAACTGGGTCAACAATTCTTGGTGTTATTTTACTGTTATTGCTGTCCATTGTGCAGAGTGTGTTGTTGTGACATCACACCTTAACATCACACGTCTGATACCAGAATTTCACTAAGTGTTTGATGAAATTATGGCCTATGGGCCTGAACTTGCCTTGCCATGACTTGGTTTTTGCCTTGATTTTACCAAACTTTGATTGATCATAACTCTCTCAATTTTGATCCAATGGAAGAGTTCTTTATATGGATTTGAAGCTTATAATGTGAACTTTAATTAGCTCAACTTGGGACTGCGGTTTGGAGCTTTTATCATGGAGAAAGGAAGCCTCAAAGTATGGTGCAAAATGGTCCAAACTTGCCATTTTTGGAAACCCTAAGTTTCTAAAAATGGAAACTTTGTACATTTCTTGATTTTTCATGATTCCTCCATCATTTCTTGATCAAATCTTGTCCAATGAACATATGTATCTTGAATTTCATGAATTTGACCTTAAAAAGTCAGGAGTTGACTTTTTCCACTACACAGTTGACTTTTTCCTCAATTTCTTAATTCTCAAGCAACTGATCAATTGGACCTCTTCTGAAATGATCCAATGGCCAATATTCCATCCTTAAATACTTGACATCATGTAGAAAACATTGAGATCAAGTTTGAATCAAAATTTCATTAGGAGACTGCTTGAACCCAAAACCCTAATTTGAACTGTTTTTGATAGGAGGTGATGCACTATTCAATCTTCTTGATGAATTCCCCTCTTCCAATGACTTGTGAGATCAATTGGGATGATGTATGATGTAAGGTACCTTTAAGGCTTGTTTGAAAACTCTTGGCTCCTACTCTCTTGCTTTGGATGATCAACACCTTTGAGAACACTGATCACATGCCCTTATGCAAGATGCAATGCAATGCTTAATGTTTTATTTTTCTATGCTTGAATGCAATGCAATGGAATGAAAGCACATGCTAAATGATATGAAAAATGAGAGGGAAAATTTTGGGGTATTACAGGAATGAGAAAGCAAAATGCATTACATGTTTGTTGGAACCCGGCGGCCACTTGCACACAAAGCTTGAAATTTGGTTGCAAGGACCAGCATCATCAATGGTAGCCACGATGTTACCCATTTGAAAACCCGCACTACATATCTTGATCAGGTTGCACTGCTTCTGACCATGTGAGCTAGATCGTCGACCAGGACGATAACCCAATCTAAAATGATTATGCTTTTCAACCACATCAATCACATGCCCCCAGCCAGGAAAGGCACCTCTCTCGATGGTCTCCTTAGCACTTTTGGCGGATGATAAGGTCATTTATGGTGATCTACTTTGACTAGTTGAAGCAGAACTGACATCTTCGAACTTAAGACTCTGTAATGGCACCTCAGCTATGCCTTCCTCGGTCTCGACGTATCGGAAAGATGATAACTGGCTCACAATCAGATCTTCTTCACCACAGACGATGACCGGTTGATCGTCAAACATGAATTTCAATTTTTGATGTAAAGTGGAGGTAACTGCCCCTGCGGCGTGAATCCACGGGCGACCCAATAGGCAACTGTATGCAAGATTAATATCCATCACTTGGAAAGTAATGGTGAACAAATGCGGTCCAACCATGATGGGTAAATCCACTTCTCCAATAACTTGCCTTCGAGAACCATCAAAGGCTCTAACAACTAAGGCACTCGGCCTCGTCTCGCTTTCTTCCATCAGTAGTTGGGTCAATGTGCCCTTATGCATCACATTGAGTGAAGAACTGGTATCTAAAAGAACACGAGATAATAAGGCATCCATGCAGGTTACAGATATGTGCAACACTCTATTGTGGGCAGCTCCTTCTGGAGGAAATTCTGATTCATTAAAGCCAAAGTATTTGCTTGTTGTTATGTTAGCCACTACATCATCGAACTCGACAACGGATATATCATGCATCGCGTGGACAGTTTTCAAGACTTTCAACAAAGTTGATTTATGCACGGGCGAGCTCATGAGTAAGGACAAAATTGAGATCCTTGAGGGAGTCTGCCCCAGCTGATCCACAATTTTAAAGTCCCTTTTCTTTATCAACCTTAGGAACTCTTGATCATCAATTGTTTCCTTGTTCTTTGAAACATCCTCAAACGGAATAGTTGGAACTTGTATTCTAGTAGATTCCTCTTGTTGAACAACAGGGGTTATAGATGCAGACTTTTCCTTGGGAGGAACAATAGTTGGAACATGTACCGGTCTTGTAGTGACCTTTGGAGCAAACACCCGTCCACTACGAGTCATACCTCCAGCGCTGGTAACATTCACGATCTCAGATTCAGCAAACCTTATCTCTTGACCTCCAGAAAACACAGTAGACCCATACCTCCAAGGTACCTCCTTAGAATTCTGATATGGAAACGATTTTGGCAGGAAAACAACGATAGGTTGTACTTTCTTTTTAGGGGATTCAATAGGAACGTTCCTATACACGATGGTGAACTGCTCAGTAGTAGTGACTTCTTCAACATGCTTAGATCTGGCAAACTGAACTTCGCCTCGATTCATCAAAATTTGGACACAACCCTTTAGCCTTCGAAAATGGTTGGGATTATCATCACAAATCTGACACTTATCATGCAACCCTTTCAACAACCCATGTTCATTCAATCTCTTGATAACCACAGTCATCGGAGTGTTTACCTCGTCAATATCCATGATCAACTCATCCCTTGAGTTATCCTCAATCATGTTCACCGCAGGTACACCGTGATTGGGAAATGGATGGTGCTGAATGTTAGGACCTTCCTCAGAAAAAGTGAAAATCTTTCGGTCAATGAGCTCTTGAACCTTGGTTTTGAAAACAATACAGTTTTCTGTCGCATGTTCTATGTATCCAGAGTGATAAGCACAAGACGCATTTGGATTATGCTTTGTGTTGAACAGCGGAATTACAAATGCGATCTCATTGGGAAAAATTTCCCTTTATGAACCAAGTAAGGAAACAATTCAGTGTATGGCACCGGAGTTCTGTCGAAATTCAGACATTTGCGATTTCCTTGATTGTTCTTTTGCCGGTTTTGATTCTGCTGATTTATGTTGTTTTTTTAGTCTGCTATTGATGTTGCGGTTGTTGCTGATTCTGAGCATTTTGAACTGGTTGTTGTAGATGATACTAGTATGGAGGTTTTTGATATTGTGCAGCAGCAATGTACGAATATGGATAGTATGGCATTGGAACCATGGGTGCTTGATACTGAGGAGAGACTTTATCTCTCACAGCGTTGGCTTCACATTCCTTTTTCTTTGACTAACTGTTCTGAGATTTTCTATTGGCCGGTTGCTGGGAAGCAGCTCCAGGAATCTTTCCAGTCTTCAAACCATTCTCAATCCGTTCACTGATGGTTACAATGTTAGCAAAGTTCGATGAAGAACTACCCATCAATTTCTCATAGTAGGATCCTTGCAATGTACCCATAAAGATATCAACCAACTCATTGTCAAAGAGAGCAGGTCGCACACGAGATTCCATCTCACCCCATCTTTGCACGTACTCCATAAATGTTTCAGCTGAGTGTTGAGACTGGTTTTGCAACTGTAATCTGGTAGGCTCCAGATCAAGGTTATATTTGTATTGTTTCAAGAACGCTTTAGACAAATCCCTCCTAGTACTGATTTTGCTGCTGTTGTACCCCAAATTTTACCCCTTAGATGTCATAACTTCTTGCATCGACATTTAGGTTCAATCACCTATGTATTGTTAACTAACCATTTCATTTTGCAAGTTTGTTTCTTCTGTGAAAAACCAGGGTTAATACAAAGAGGGAGGACAAAGTTTCCCTGGCAAACCTCCCATCTGATTCAAAGAGAGAAATGCAATTAATGCTCCAAATGCAACCATGTGAGCTCACCTACATCCTAGAGGTCTCACTCAACAAGAATTCAAGTCATCTTTTCATCAGCAAGTAACTTGGGTCACAAGTTCACTCTGCGTCCAATTAGGGTTTTGTCAAAACAAGTTAATCATAGCCTTTGATTTTGATCAAAATTTGTTCTCAAACCCTAGGACTTGACTCCATGAGATAATAGACATCCCTAAGGACCATCTATGAGCTTTAGATGTGATGGAAGAAGCAGAATCATCAGAGATTATCCCAGTGCATTCACAGTTGAAATTAGGGTTTTAACTGAGGCCCTAATCCTTAAGATTTTGATCCAAAATGAAGCATCCAAGTTCTCAATTCCTCATGACATGTCTCATTGATTATTTAAAGTATTTGAGATCAAGTTTCATGAAGTTTCTTGCAAAGGAAGCAAAGTTTGGTTCATGAAACTTTTCAAATGTGGAAATTTCACTACTTGGGCAAAAATTGAAACAGTCATAACTTTAAAACCACACATCCAAATTGAGTGACTCAAACCTCAAATGGAAGCTCTTTTCATGATCTTCAAAACATATTAGAGGACCCTCTTTCAAAAAATGCATGGTTTTTAAGTTACAAGACTTGGAAGATAAATCACCCTTTTACCCCATCCAGGGGAACTACGGTTGCTCTGATTCCATTCCTGTCAGGATATGTAGGCACGAGATGCGATGTCTTGGCGAGTAAACTTAGTGTACGTACCCATAGGTCTTTGCCTTTACCCTATAGCAGATTCTTAGCAAGCAAACATAACATAACGCAAACTAAACAAGAAGTTCCTGTAGAGTACTACAGATACTTAGGGTGCTAATACCTTCCCTTAGTATAACCAACCCCCGAATCTAGATTCTCTTCTTAGGGTTTTTGTTCTTTACCCTTTCCTTTGGATAAATCAAAGCTCAGTGGTGAATTCAAAGTTTTGTGATGCAAGTTAATTAATAGCTTGTTATCCGATTTTCACTGCAACAGAAATGGCGACTTCACTGGGGACATTCCCTTGAGAGGGTTAAGCCTATCTTGTTTGTATTTGTGTTATTTATATGTTTGCTTGCTTGTATACTTGTATATTTTGTATATCTGTATATACCCGTTGTGCTTGGTTTTTCCGTATGCAGGGTTGCTACTTTGAGTGGTGAGGATATGTCCTATACCCAGACTTGAGCGTACATTTATGATAGAACGATGGTATATTCAAGGAGACTTTGAGGGATTCGATTCCTGAAAAAGTTGACCTGAGACACCATCACTCAGTGAGGCCCTCTTGAGAGTCTAGTCATGTTGAACGAGTTTATTCGTGAAAACGTGCTACTCTCGATATAGGTGCCATTGATTCTGAGAACCGTAGTTACCTTTAACCCCACTTGGCCTTTGAGGACGTAGTGCAGTGACCATGAGGGAGTCTATTTTTGAAATGGTTGTCACGCGATACTACACTCAGACGAGACGCTCTTGAGAATATTATTGACTACCGAGTCATTCAGGAAATTGATAATATCCGAAAGATGGTTTGTTGACTCTGGGAACTTCTTAAAACCTTGTTTTACAGATACAAGAACCCTAGTACACACCTTGTGGTTGGTTCTTTACCTAGACTCGATGTTGTGATCTTGAACCCTTAATCCTGTTGTGTGTGTTTCGCATCTTGTTGTAGCGCGATTTTTATGGTTTCGAATCACTATCGCTTTGGTATTATAGTTCGATTCATTTTTTATCCCGTTGAGCTGATTAAAGGAGGGAAATAGATGTCTCCAATTAACCCTGCTCGTAAACTGAGGTTAAACAGTCAAAACTGTTGGTTTACAGATGCTATAGGGGGGATTCGCCTTTTAAGGTTATTTGCTTAAAAACAAGGTTTAGACTTGGGATTAAGTTTCTGTGTTAGGTCTGATGCTTTTGATGGATGTATGGAGGTACTGGATTTTGGGTTTTTTGTTTCGTATGCTCGCTAAGATTTCTCTTTTGCAATCTTATGCCTACGTATTCCCGAAATAGGGAAATCAGAGCGATCGTAGTTCCTCCTATTCTAGGGGAGGAAAAAGGTTGTTTTGGTGTCTTGTTCAAAGCCCAAGACATGAAGTTAAAGGTGGTTTGTATCTTGTTCGAAGCTCAAGATGTGAAGCTAAAGGGGATTTTGACTTCGTCGGGGAGAATGTATCTTGTATAAAGCCCAAGATGGAGGCTGAAAGGGTTTGACTCAACAAGAGAGTACTTTTATATGTCCTGTATAAAGCCCAAGACGGAGGCTAAAAAGGTTTGACTCAATAAGAGGGTCGGGAACAGGTGACTGGCTCAACAAGAGTGTCTGTTTGACTCAACAAGAGAGTCTTTTATACTCAACAAGAGAGTGTTTTGCTATCTCGTACGAAGCCCGAGATAGAGGCCAAAAGGAGATCTACTCAACAAGAGAGTCTTTTATACTCAACAAGAGAGTGTTTTACTATCTCGTACAAAGCCCGAGATAGAGGCTAAAAAAAGAGATTGACTCAACAAGATTGTCTTTTGTACTCAACAAGAGAGTGATTTACTGTCTCGTACGAAGCCCGAGATAGAGGCTAAGAAGGAAGGGACTCACCAAAAGATTCTTTTATACTCAACAAGAGAGTGTTTTATATGTGTCTTGTATGAATCCCAAGACGAAGGCTACAAAGAGATCAACTCAACAAGAGATCCTTTTATACTCAACAAGAGAGTGGGTTTTTATATGTCTTGTACCAAGCCCAAGACGGAGGCTAAAAGGAAGACTGACTCAACAAGAGAATCTGAAAAGGTTAGCTCCGCTAGGGAGAGTCATTGTACAAAGCCCAAGAGGAAGCTATCTTACTGCTGAGGATTAAATCCATAGGAAGGCCCAAGGGTGGGGAACTCTCATGAGAGAGAACGGGTTTTAGAGTGATCAGTACTTTTTCCCATGTTTGAAAGGAACTTGAGAATGTCTTTGAGACTCAAGCGGGCTTAGACTGTCCAAGTCTAGAGTTTTATCTATTGTACAATGCCCAAGAGGAGGCACGGGCATTAAGGGATGAGTATCAACCCTAAAATGGCCGGAGTTTTGACGCTGGAAAGACTGCTCTATCAAAGGATGACTAAGTTCTGTCTTATACATTTAAGAGGTCGTCAGGATCCTTGTATTAAGCCCAAGAGAAGGCATGAGAACTTCTAAGAAGCCGAAGGGTCCTTGTACAACGCCCAAGAGGAGGCGGGGATGCTTTTAGGAAGCCTATGGGTCCCCAAACTAAGAAAATTTCAAGAAATGCAATTCACAGAGAAGAGATCATTCGAGGAAAGTTCGAGAATTTGGAAGAAACTCAAGAGATGCTATTCACGGAGAATTGTTCAACTCTGGGGAGTAAAGTTTCTTTGACAATTTATAAGAGTGATAGTCTAAGAAAAGGTTCACCGAGAATACTGCCTTTCTCTTTGTTCCATATTGTTTAACCCCAAGAGAAGGGAAGACTGTATCTGGAATCCTATAGGGGATCTAGTTTTGATTGTATTTAAGAGTAGCCAACAGGGCTTTACCTAGTGCTAGACGTAGTTGCCAGGGAAAACTCTAAATAGCTATACTAGTATTACATAATTGATATTTGACAAGTATATAAAAGGATGTGGAAGAAGACTTACAGTGAAACAGCCCCACAATACAGTTATATACATATGAAAGCGATAAATGAAAGCGGATAAACACTTACCCGTTGTAGAGTTTCCATGTTGTTTTGTTAGTTGTTCAACAAAGAAAATTTTGATAACAAAAGATATTTGAATTCAAAATCAAAGGAGAAAGTGCTTTGAAAAGATTGTTGGGGCTTACAGCTCAAGGAGAGGCCCAAGTTTTAACGATGATTGCACCGTTGTTTTGAAAACTGTACAGAGGGATTTATACAGTATGTGATGCCCAAAAAGTTTCATGTACAAGGGGATTGGGTCTTACACTATATTAGAGGCCCAAAAGTGTTTTTGTACGAAAGATGGGGCTTACAACTCAAGGAGAGGCTCAGGGTTAACGGCGATCGCACCGAGGTTTTGAAAATACAGTGGGTCTTATACAATATCTGAGGCCCAAATTATTTTGGTTTCAAAAAGGGGTGGGGTCTTACACTCTATTAGAGGCCCAAAGAAATTTAAAGAAGAGAAATGGGGCTTATAACACAAGGGTAGGCCGAATTGTTTTTGTTTTAAACTGGCGATTGCGCCGTGATTTTTCTTTTAACGCAGAGGGACTTATACCATATCTGAGGCCCAAAAAGGTTTTGGTTAAAAGGGGATTAGGTCTTACACTCTATTAGAGACCCAAAAGTGTATTTTTGAAAAGGAATGCGACTTATAGCTCGAAGAGAAGCCCAATTGGTTTTGTTAAAAAAGGCGACGATCGCGCCGTTGTTTTTGAAAATACAGTGGGACTTATACAATGACTGAAGCCCAGAAAGTGGTGTATTTACAAATGGGATGGGTCTTACACTCTAATAGAGGCCCATGAGTGTTTGAAAATGATTGATGAGGGTGAAAATCAAATAAACCCTAATTTTGTTATTTTTAAAAGTAAATTCTCAAAGAAAATCAATTAAAAATGACAAAACACCAAATAAGCTTGAATAAACAACTTGTGATTTTTGGTTAAGGTTTGAAAAAATGAGGTTTTAATCACAAGATGAATTAAAACTCATTTGGTTTTGATTTTCAAAATAAATATTCACTTTTAAATGTTTAAAAACAATTAAAAATGAATTTATTCATAAAAATACCAACTATATTAAATAAATTATATAAATTTGAATTTTTTTATGGAATAAAATATTTCAACATTTTTGTGATTTTTTGCAAAAAGAACCAATAAAAAATAATTAAAATTGAAGAAGTTATTAATTTTTCAAATCATTAAAAATAATAAGAAAAATAATAAAATATGAAAAAGTGGTAAAAAAGAGGATCTAGGGCGAGGGGGATTCGAACCCCAGACCTCTTGTGTGCATTGCGCGCGCCTTACCACTGGGGTGGTGATACATGCGTGTATCAAACCCCAGCCATAAATATACAAGGTTTGCCTTGTTCTTGGCCTGGTTAAGGCAAGGCAAGACAATGCTTTTGGTCAGAAACGTGAAGGCCATAACTTCCTCATTTCTCCATGGATGGAGACAAAATTTATATGCATCTGGCCTAGGATTTCCCAAGGAATCCAATGGTGGTGATGGTTTTTCCAAAAAATCAATCCTCCTCAAAACCCGATAGTGGTTTTAAAATAGGCCATAATGTGCATTTTCTGACCTACCTCTTGGTACATGCATGAATTACATGATACATTGGTGCAAACACAACACATATAACATGTATAAGAGATGCATGAGCAGTGGACTTCAAAGCAAGGCATATTTCAGAGAGTTCAAGTTGAGATGCTTACCTCTTTAGGATCTTTTTGGGCAATCTATCAAGTGCCTTGTTCCAGAAATGTTTTGATGCTTTGAACACTCTCAAATGATCCCTTAGAAGCTTTTAGGATGATTGGACTCAGCTGGAAACCTCAGGAATGGAAATTAGCCCTTTCTTGCAAATGGGGCAAAAGTGGCCAATATGACAACTCTCTCAAATGGTGTTCCAGATGTGTGGAACCATTTGGGACAGTTCAAGGATGATATTTGGAGTGTGTTTGAGGTTTTATCTGGTTTTAAAAGTGACTGAATCAAGATATGGCTTGGAAAATGCAAAAAAGCCCTATTTTGAGGTTTTGAGAGGGGACTTTGTGATTTTGGTGTTACAGGTCACTTGTGAGAGTTTGGACAGCTTAGACATGACATATTTGATGTGTTTGGATCATGAGCTGTGATGAAATTGCTCTCTAACTCAAAAAATCAGATTTACCTTGCTAGAGAAGGCATTTTTTCCTAGAGAAAGAGATTTTGAGGAAAACAAGTGTTGTAGTGCTTTGGTGTACTTAAACTAAGCACAAATGAGCTCTATTTATAGTAGAGAAAGTTTGTTTTGGCTGCAATAGTGAATGGCAACTGCAGCAGAGGTTTGGTAAATGTTGATCAATAAGAATCCAAGTCTCCTCTAGTCAATACTAGAGGTTAGAGCACAGGCGGCTGGTTCCCTTGGTTCACATCTTATCCTTGACTTATTCAGTTGGAAATGGCTCAGTTCATGCCACCTTGGTGCATCCATTGAATGCTCCAAAACAAAATTGGAGTCTTGTCCCCTCTTTAGGGTTTTTTAGGTTTGGCATGCTATATTTAGTTCCAAGGACTTGGGAGGCTTATAGATCAGTGTTTGTCCCTCCTTGGTTCCTCCCTGAGGTGTTCAGATGGATAAGCATGCTTGTCATTTGCACAAATTGCTCAAATCGAGCAAAATGCACAAATCTGCCTTGTTATGACAGTTGTAACAAGACATATTGCCACTGCCATAACTCTTAGCTCAAATGGAATTTCATGGAGTTCATGGTAATTTTGGAAAGCTCTCATATGATACAACATATGTGTGATCATAGTTTGTCTTGAAACTTTTTGGATCCAAGTGAAAAATGCCCTTGTCACTAAGTGTTGGAAAAAATGACATTTCATGTTTTAAGCCATTTTGATAATTCCATAACTTAAAATCCATGAGGAATTGGAGTGAGGTGTAGTTGACACTTTTAAAGTATGCCATGAGAGCTACAAATCCATCATTGGATCAGCCTAAATGGTTGCTTGGATCTCAAGTTATGATCCTTGGAAGTTGGCACCCTAGCCACTTTGTTCCATAACTTAGAAATTTTCTAAGTTTATATGGTTACCCCTTTTACAAGTTATCCCACTTCCTTTGGTTTTTCTTGATGAATGTTGATTCAAATCACACATTAAAATCATTTTAGGGTTAGGGAACCATACTTGATCAAAAAATCAAAAAGGCAAACTTTGACTTTTGGGCAAAGTTGACTTTTTATCAGATGAACTCCAGACTGTGCGATCCTCTATGAAATCAAGTCCTTGACCTAAATAAAACTTGATGGATTGATTTCATAGATGTTATATGGTGTATTGAATCATATCCCAAGGTTTGGGAGCATGTCTTGGTCAAAAGTCAAGGGCACAATTGACTTTTTTCTCCAAAAGCCTAATTGTGGTTCGGATGAAATTGAAACTTATTGATCAAGCTTCTTGGATCAATCCATTGTTACAAATGGATCAATGTAGTATGTTAGAGACCCTCAAATCATGTCTTGAGGTCTTGGCTCATGATTTGTCCCAAAAGTCAACTTAGGGGTGAATTAGGTCTAGAAACCTTAATTCCTAATTTTTGGTAAATGCATCCCATGAGGCTAAATTGACTTGATGATTGGGTCCATGAGGTTTCATGGAGTATTTTGGGTTATTCTTTGAAGCATTGGCTCATGCCCAGAGGAAGATTTTCGTCTGGAGGCCCTGGTCGACAAAAACTCTAATTTGGTGACACTGGCGATCTTAAGGCTTAATCCACCTGGAATGCTGCAACATTGTGCTTGATTCTTGATGTGGGAGTCCTCTTGATCCATTGTGGATGTTTGAGAGGTTTAGACAAGTTGAAGATCATGTCATTCCTTGATTGATCCTTTGTCTAAGAGCTCTGAGAGGGCTTGAAACCCTAATTATTATTGTAGTGGATGCTCACCCATCTTTGGGGAGACTAATGAGGTATGGTGGCCCATCCTTATTGTGATGATGACTTGCACAATGATGGGAAATCTTAGTGGTTAAAATTTGGGGTATGACAGATGCCCCTATTTAATTTTCTTGGACCTGAAGGTGTGAATGGCGAAGGTATTCGGGCATTGGGGGTGCAAGAGGATTAAATATCGAAATACCCAAAATTTTGACGGTGGTTATGAATGGCAGTTTGCGCATCCTTCTTCTTTTGCTAAGCAATGATGCTTAGAAAAGGTAAACTTCACCTCGATCCTGGTTTCCTACCAAGGAACTGGTTTTAGTTTATGAAGTAAACTTCCCCTCGATCCTGGTTTCCTACCAAGGATCTGGTCTCAGTTTCTGATATAAACTTCCCCTCGATCCTGGTTTCCTACTAAGGATTTGGTCTCAGTTTCTGAAATAAACTTCCCCTCAATCCTATTTTCCTACCAAGGAACTGGTCTCAGTTTCTTTTTTCAATAAACTTTCTTGACAAGGGACGCTATTCGTAGCAGTTTTCCTGAAACTTCTCACCGAATTTTCCTAGGGAGATGCCATTTGATAGAAAAAAATTTATGTTAGAGTTGCTGGGGAACCCACTCGTCTGAGTTGTAGAGGTGTACAAACTTCTCTTTTGGAGACGCCATTTGTCAACTCTATCGGGGAAAACGAGTTTCTTGAGAGACTATTTCTGCTTGGGGTATTACATCATACTTTTATCTGGATCTTCTCGGAGAAATGCCATATGATGTGATCCAATTTTGAGGTGCTGATGACCTTTTCGTCAGCGGATTTTTCGGAGGAGAACTGCTGTATTGCCGAATCTCTGATTAAGAGGCTTTCTCTGGGGATTTTCCTTAATCCGAGAAAGCGAAGATATCATCTTCAATGGCGAAGAGTGATGTTTGTTGACAGTTTTCTTTTCTTTCAGAGGTTCATGTTATCAAAGTGGTCAAGGGACCAACTTCAATCCATAAATAAACTGGAGGAGAGATCGTTTAGATGGTTCACTTCCTGACGAGGAAAGAACTGACAACTCGATTGAGAGGACTTTGATCACTTGGGGATAAGACAGACTAGAGTGATAGTGATGCAATATGAATGTGAATGTAAATCAATAATGCATGATGTATGTATGTTTATGCTGACAAAACTGACGCGACAAACAGACTAGTAGATGAACATGACTGGATACTCGGCCATAGCGGGAGATGAAAAGTATCAGTGGTTCACGATAGCAATTCTGCCTTGCTTAGGAGAAATAGTCCCTCAGGGAACAACCGTTGGTCGGGCTTAGGAGATAAGAACTCTGTCGGGGATGTCAGATGGAGTATTCGCATCTGACATAACTGATCCTTCATTCAGGCGCACTGGTTTAGAAGGTGTACTTTGATTCTGCACTTTGAAGCTCGATTACTTCGGGAGAAGCGATCGATGTTCTTTCGATGTTCAACAGTCAAAAGAAATTGCCATCTTTATTTTAAAGGAGAAAAAATTTTAACAAGTAAATTCATTTTTGTTTTATTTCAAGAATCGTTAATCATGTTAAAACGTCATTCTGCAAAGCTAAAACAAATAAGAATTACAAACAAAAGCAAAAGGGCTCAAATTTTATTGATAGAATGGAAATCAGCCAAACGCGTGATTCCATGGAGTATTTACAAAGTTAGAAAATGGAAATTTAAGGGAAAAGGGTAACATTGAAACATAACGACCATTATCCTTCTACCAACTTTGAATTCTAGGCATCCTGAGCTTCTGTCGAAGATGACCCTGACTGGAGTTTTCCTGATGGATGGCATGACTACTACAGGGGGATTTGCCCCTATTGGACGTAGGCACTTGCCATTATCCCTAACTTTTGCCTAGACTGTACTTTAAGATTTCCAATCCATCGGGATGATTTTTGATTATGTCTCTAATTTTTTCTTGGACATCCCTTTCGGGTTTTCAATCCACCGAGACATTTTTTTTCTCTTTTTTTATTTATTTAGGCGAAGTATTTCTTAACTACCTCAACATTCGTGGGGTAGGCAAATTCTTCTCCATCCATGGTTGCAAGTATCAAGGCGCCGCCTGAGAAAGCTTTCTTGACCAGATAGGGGTCGTCATAATTTGGAGTCCATTTTCCCCGAGAATCAGTCGGAAATGATTGTATCTTTTTGAGCACGAGGTCTCCTTTTCTGAAGACGCGAGGTCGGACCTTTTTGTCAAACGCCTTCTTCATCCTTTGCCGATACAACTGACTGTGTCATCAGTTCACCGTGTCGACTTTGACACCATTTAGCCTCTGTTAGCGTAGCTTTCATCAATACCCGGATTGATGGGATCTCTACCTCTATGGGGAGCACTGCTTCCATGCTATATACTAGAGAGAAAGGGGTTGCCTCTGTTGAAGTGCGGACAGATGTGTGATAACCATGAAGAGCAAAGGGTAGCATCTCATTCCAATCTTTGTAGGTTAAAACCATCTTTTGAACAATCATCTTGATGTTCTTGTTAGCCGCTTCTACAGCTCCATTCATCTTGGGTCGGTAGGGAGATGAGTTATGGTGTTCGATCTTGAACTCAGTGCACAACTCCTTCATCATTTTATTGTTCAAGTTAGATCTATTATCCGTAATAATCTGGCTCGAAATACCATAACGGCAGATCAGATTGTTTTTGATAAATCGGACCACCACATGTCGGGTTACATTGGTGTATGACGCTGCCTCGACCCATTTGGTGAAGTAGTCAATGGCTACCAGCATGAACCGATGTCCGTTTGAAGCCTTGGGTTCGATCATCCCAATCATGTCAAATCCCCATATGGAAGAAGGCCATGGGGAAGAGAGAACTTTGAGATTCATTGGCGGTACATGGATTTTGTCAGAGTATATCCGACACTTGTGACACTTCCTCATGTACTTGTAGCAGTAGGATTACATTGTCAACCAATAGTACCCTTCTCGTAAAAATTTTCTCCCCATTGTGTGTCCGTTGTCATGAGTGCCAAAGGATCATTCGTGAATTTCTTTTATCAGCATGTTTGCTTCTAGTCTATCTACGCATTGAAGCAAAACCATGTCGAAGTTTCTCTTATAGAGTGCATCGCCGCTCAGGAAGAAGCTGTCTACTAGCCTTCTGAGAGTTTTCATGTCCTTTCTGGATGCCCCAAGTGGGTACTCTTGTTTCTGAAGGAAGCATTTGATATCATGATACCAAAGTTTGTCGTCTATGACTGCTTCGATCGTGAAGATGTAAGCGGGCCTTTCAAGGTGCATTATGTCGATCTTAGGTAGGTTGTTCCATTGACCTACACTAATCATGGAAGAGAGAGTGGCTAACGCATCAGCCATGTGATTCTCTTCATGGGGGATATGATGAAACTCGATTCAGTTGAAGAAGGGTAGCAACCTTCTTGCATAATCTTTGTAAGGAATCAGTCCTGATTGGTATGTGTTCCAATCTCCTTTGATCTGATTGATAACCATGGCTAAGTCGCCATAAACATCCAAATTTTTTATCCTTAAGTCGATCGCTTCTTCGAGACCTATGATACAAGCTTCAGATTCGGCCTCGTTGTTTATGCACTTGAATTTCTATCTGGCGGTGAAAGGAATATGGGTACCCTGTGGGGTTATGATGATTGCCCCAATTCTGTTTCCATAATGATAGACAGCTCCGTCAAAGATTAGTCCCCATTAGGAACCTAGTTCTGGCCCTTCACTAGGTAGCGGTTCATCGCAATCTTTCATTTTCAAGTACATGACATCTTCGTCTGGGAAATCAAACTCGTCTGATTCCTGATCGTCAATCGGTTGATGAGCCAAATGATCGGCTAAAATACTTCCCTTAATGGCTTTCTGAGCGTGTTATTCAATGTCGTATTCGAATAACAACATCTGCCAACGGGCAATCCTTCCCGTGAGGGCAGGTTTTTCAAAGAAATACTTGATTGGATCCATTTCTGAGATCAACCAAATAGTGTGACAAATCATATACTGGCGAAGACGTTTGGCTGCCCAAGCCAGAGCACAGCAAGTTTTCTCAAGCATAGTGTACCGAGTTTCACACTCAGTGAATTTCTTGCTCAGATAGTAAATGACAAACTCTTTCCTTTTTGTTTCATCTTGTTGGCCAAGTCCATAACCCATTGAGTCTTCCAAGACTGTTAAGTAGATGATCAGTGGTCTTCCTTCCACTGGAGGTGATAGAATCGGTGGGTTCAACAGGTATTTCTTAATACTATCGAAGGCGGTTTGGAAATCTTCTATCCATACACAGTGCTAATTCCTTTTGAGTAATTTGAAGATTGGCGTGCATGTCGCGGTCATGAGGAATATGAATCTGGAGATGTAGTTCAAACGTCCCAGGAATCCTCTGACTTGTTTTTCAGTTTTCGGAGAAGGCATTTCTTGAATGGCCTTGACCTTGTCAGGATCAACCTCGGTTCCTTTCTGGCTGATGATGAACCCTAAAAGTTTCCCTGAACGGACACCGAAGGTGCACTTGTTGAGATTCAAGCGGAGTTTGTACTTTCTCAACTGCTCGAATAGCTTTGGTAGGTGGGTTACATGCTCCTTTTCTGTCTTAGATTTGGCAATCAAGTCATCGACATATACCTCGATTTCTTGGTGTATCATGTCATAAAACAGAGTAGTCATGGCGCTTTGATAGGTTTCCCTGGCATTCTTCAAACCGAACGACGTTACCTTGTAACAAAAAGTACCCCATGGGATAATGAATGAAGTTTTCTCCATGTCCTTCGGCGCCATTTTGATTTGATTATAGCCTGAGAATCCATCCATGAAGGAGAAGACTTTGAATTTTGTTGTACTGTCTACCAGCATGTCAATGTGTAGTAAAGGAAAGTCATCCTTTGGACTTGCCTTATTTAGATCTCTGTAATCCATACACATTCTGACTTTTCCGTCCTTTTTCGGAACGGGTACTATGTTGGCTAACCATTGAGGATATTCTGATGTAGCGAGGAAACCCGCGTCAATCTGCTTCTGTACTTCCTCTTTGATTTTCATGGCCATGTCCGGGTGAGTTCTTCTCAACCTTTGTTTTACTGGCGGACATTCTGATCTTAATGGTAGATGATGTTCCACGATGCTGGTATCCAACCCTGGTATGTCCTGATAGGACCAAGCAAACACATCGGGGAATTCTTTGAGAAGCTTTATCAAACTTTCTTTGATAGGTGAACTAAGCAGTGCCCCAATCTTGACTTTTTTTCTCTCTTTTTCTTAACCCAAGTTGACCGTTTCCAACGGCTCCTTGTGAGGTTCAATGGACCTTTCCTCTTGCCTGAGTAATCGGGAGATCACTTATGGAATTTCGCCTTCAACTTCTTCTTCGGCCCCAAATACCGGGAATTCAAAGTTGGGATAAGGCATCGGATCATATGTTTCAACGAGGTTAAAAACAAGCAATCTGCATGACGTGATGATTATTTTTTAGAAGATATAGAGAGAATGCAAGAGTGTGTTCAGTGTATTTTCTGATAACTACTTGTTTTTATTATTTGAATTGTTTTTTAGGATTACCATTTTTTGAACAAGCAAAAAGAGAAAACAACAATAAATGCGGAAATTACAGAACGACGTTATTTTATTCATGAACTGGTCGATTCTTGAAACTACAGCCCTATAAAACAAAACTCTATCGCTTTGGGCGAAGCGAAGAGGGATATTTATAGAAAGTGAGCCCATATCAAAACACATGTTTCACCAGGGAAGGGTGAAGGTTAAAGACGACAATTACTTTGACTTATGAACAATCTTCGGAACATCGACTGCAACCCATTGGCGGCGAACTCCTCGGTGAATCACAAAGTTTGGTACCTTCCTTGATTTGTCTTCAGAAATAACGCTGATTTCTGGTGGAGCAGGATCGTTGGAATCTGTCTCCCAGGAAGAGTTGTCGTAGGAGGATTCCTCTGTTGTGTTTTGCATAGTATTTGTGCTCTAAGGTGAATCTCCCCATCCAGTTGACTGGATGTCCTCGAGCCTAATACGAGAGCTCTCAGGAGCTGTGTACTTGACCAAGTAGTCCAACTTGCCACTCGGTTGTCCCAAGGTGTCCCGCACTTCTTTGAAACTGGAGGAGTCATTTCTTTTGATGACGTTGACATCGGGAAAAGCATAGTTGATGAATTCTAGTCCTGCAAACTTTACAAATTCATCGTCGTGCTGGATGTTTTTTGAATGACCTGAGTGTTGATCCCACGACATGGTGGGGATGCAGGTATTCAGTTCAATGATGCTCAGTTGATTTTCATTGTTTAGGTGATTTTCTTGCCACAAGTCTCCTGGGTATGGCTGCCAGATAGGCAGGTCATCCATCGGGCCATAATAGTCATGGTCAAAGTTGTCTTTCATCAGAGTTTCTTCCTCTAATGATTTTGGTGGAGCACGACATCCTTCCAAATCACAATCTCCGTATATTGTTCTGACATCTGACCTGGGTATAAATCTCGGACTCTGTGCAGGATAGCAAAATGGCGCAGACACCTCTTCCTGAGAGATATAACCGTCCTCATTAAGATAGGACTTCCACTCTTCATCTGTATCAGAGGGATCTCCCTCGTTGATGGTATGAACTTCTTGAGATATTGGGTGAAGGAAACCTCCACTATGGAAGAAATCCTGAATGGGATGAAGACTTTCATTGTTAGTAGCTGTTTGGGTACAGGTTGAGGAAAAACCAAGACCCTTCTTTGTTTTGTTATCAGTAGGAATGACAAGTTGTCCCCATCCTTTGGTATTGTTACTTTTGATCACTTCGAGAGCATCTCTGTATGAGGAAATCGACGTTCCTTTCCCTGACTAGTTTTCATTGCTCACCAAAAGTTCTTGGAACTGAGTTCCGAAAACCTCCTAGGGTTCTACACAAGTAGATAATGAAAGGTTACTCACGATCAAGGCTTGTTCTCCACAACCCGTGACGAGTTGGTCGTTCTTGACGAACTTCAGTTTCTGGTGCAGTGTCGAAGTGACCGCCCCAGCCTGGTGTATCCAAGGTCTTCCCAACAAACAGCTGTATGTTGCTCGGATGTCTATGACCTGGAAAGTGATTAGGAAAGTGTGAGGACCAATAGTTATGGGAAGGTCGACTTCGCCGATAACTGCTTTCCGAGATCCATCAAATGCTTTGACGACGACCTCATTTCCCCTCATCGGCCATCCTTTGAATGATAGTCGCATTAAAGTGGACTTCGACATAACGTTCAGAGCCGATCTGGTGTCTACCAGTATGCTGGCTAAAGCATCGTCTTGGTAGTTACCTATGATATTGAGCGCCATGTTGTGGCTTTGGCCTTCTTCTGGCAATTCCTCATCACTGAACCTTAAGTTGTTGCAGGAAGTTATGTTAGAGACAATGCTATCGAACTGTCGTATTGACACATCTTGTTCCACAAAGGCCTGCTCTAAGACTTTCTGTAGAGCTTCCCTATGAGCCTCAGAACTGAGTAAAAGATATAACACGGAGATTTTTGAAGGAGTTTGTAACAGCTGATCTACTATGTTGTACTCACTCTTTTGGATGAGCTTCAACATCTCATCGTTGTTCTTTGAAAAGTCGGGATCACTGGATTGACCGACTGGTTGATCAGGAACTTCTGATTAAGGTTCCTTTTCTCTGTTAGGTTCTCCAACTCCTCGGTTGAAGATTCGACCACTCCGTGTTACTCGACTGATGTCTGCAATATTCACGATGGAGGGTAATGAAATTTCCTTTCTATTCTCAATTATTATTGCACCGTATTTGTAAGGGGTCGCCTTATCGGATTTGTACGACACTGGTCCTGGCAAGTTGATAACTACAAGAGCCTTCTGATTTTTCTGACTGTCGTAAGTAACTTCAATCAATTCCTGGTTAAGAACCTTCGATTTGTCAAGTAGAGGGATGATGGTACAAACATCCTTGGTCCTCTCAGGATCAGAGATTACAACAACATCTTTGATCTGGTCAGCGAAATAGTCTGGCATCCAGTTGATGGACCTCGAAACTGAATATTGTTGAATCTCTTTATGATCCAACTGACTTTGAAGGGCTGCTCGCACGAGGTAGCATCCTTGATTATTTTCCGAGCAAACTCTACAGCGCTCGTAGTTATGTGGTGGCACCTAGCCACGTCCGCTTTGAATGCAGTGTAACCTCACTAGATCTGTTTCCATTGATCGAACATCCTGACCTTGATGCCTAGTAGGGTTCACATTAACCACACTGATTTGTTGCGTGTCTTCGTCCATATAGATCGGAAGCCACCAGTGGTTCAACAAGTGTTGTAAAGTCCTTTGAACGAGAGCACATCCCTAGCTACTCTCACAACATCCTTTACAGTTTTGATAATTATCCAAAGTCAGAAATCCGAGCTGGACTTGTGTAGCGTGTAACTCTAGCAAGATGGTTTTCATCAAGCGAATATCGAAGATTTTAATCATATTCACTTGATACTGATTTCTATCATGGTAGTCCTGGATCCATCCAAGATCCATCTGACGCTGGAGGGCCTCTTGTACAAAAGAGCATCCCTATTTGTTTACCGAGCAAATCAAACAGGAATTGTATTTGTGTCGCGGCAGATTAGGATACTGGCTTTGCCTTGAGTGCATTGCCACCAGGTTGGCATTCATCGCACGAATGTCGTGGCTTTGAATGATGTTGGAATTCATATAAGTCATGTTGACCCCACGAACTCGATGCTCTTGGATCCATTCGAGATCCAACTGTTCATGTAGAGCTGATTGCACCACAGAATATCCTTGATTGTTTTTAGAGCGGATATCACACTGATGATAATTGTGAGGTGGTATATGACCATACCCGCTCTGGCTGCAATGCAACTTGACCAGATTGGTCCTCAATAAGAGTACATCATGAATTTGTTAGCTGTTGTTAGACTCTCCCTCTATCAAATTTACTGCACCTTTCTCGTGTTGAGGTAACGGGTTCGTGAGAACATTCATATTTGTATCTTTGAAAGATATGACCCCCTTCCTAACAAGCTTTTGTACGTCAGATTTGAAACTGAGACAATTCTCTATGTTATTCCCTGATCCTCCTTGATGGTAAGGACAAGTCTGATCTGCCTTAAACCTAAAAGGTGGATTTTTCAGTACTGTAAGAGGAGACCTGGTTTGGACATGCCCCTTGACCAGTAATAACGGAAACAGTTCTGCGTACAACATTGGTATAGGGTCGAACCCTGGTGGCCGTGTTGTACGGTTGTTGTTGTACGGAGGACGAGCCTGCTGAAGAGGTTGTTGTGTCCTTTGCTGATATTGCTGTTGATTCGGTTGGCTTTGCGCAACCTGAGGTTGATATGTAGGAACAGGCACAGGGTTAATAGCAGGAGTTACAACTACTAGTGGTTGGTATCGTTGCCTTTTCTTTCCAAGAGAGATATTCCCAATATCCTGCTCTTTTTTCTTAGAGAGAGCACTACCGTATCTTTTTGTACTACTTGATGATCCAGCTTCTTTAATTAAACGTCCTTCTCGGACCGATTCCTCAAGACGAACTCCCATGCCCACCATCTCGGTGAAGTCACTGGGAGCACTAGCAACCATTATGTCTTAGTAAAATGAGCTTAAGGTTTTGAAGAAGATCTTTGTCATCTCTTTTTCCTCGAGAGGTGGACAAATCTGGGCGGTAATTTCACGCCATCTCTGAGCGTACTCCTTAAAGGTTTCCTTGTCCTTTTGTGACATCGATCTGAGTTGTCTCTATACGGTGCCATGTCCAAGTTATACTTATACTGCTGAACAAAAGCAGCGCCAAGATCTCTGAAAGTGACAATCTTAGTGCGGTTTAAACCCATGTACCACTTGAGTGTGGCACTGGTTAAACTATCCTGGAAATAATGAATCAGTAGCTCAAGGTTCTTCGTCTGAGTTGACATCCGCCGAGCGTACATCACCAAATGGCTTTGAGGGTAATAGTTACCCTTGTACTTTTCAAATTCAAGTACTTTGAACTTGTGCATAACTTTCACATTGGGGACCAAACAAAGGTCGGCGGTGTCTCTTCCAAATAGATCCTGACCGCAAATGGCTTGCAGTTCTCTCTGCATCTCCAAGAACTGTTCTTGGAACTCATTCATTCTGTCAAACATACTTTCGTTTCCACCAGAAGGTATCTGTGGAATCTATCCTTGCGGGACAGTTTGTATCACATGTGGTGATACAATTATTATGGCAGTGACTCTAGGTGCCTCCCAAAGTTTGTAAACTTCAGGAGTTGTTGTCATGCCCCTGGCATCTCCGCTTTCACGAAGTTTCTAACCTTCAGGCCTAGTGGCTCCTGCTGCAGGTTTCGGATCTTCCATGATCGGCAAAATATATCCTTTCGGGATATAGTTGATAGGCATGCCCCAGGGACGATCTTTCTCCACTATGGGCGTAGATGTGATCTCTGAGATCACAGTCCATTGTTGTTGAATCTGAGCTTCTGCTAGAGCTTGCATGTTGTTATGAAGCTTTCTCAGATCTTCTTTCAGAGTGTCGATCTCTTCCCTCAACTCTATGTTCTCTTCCTCGAGATCATCCATATTTTTCTGTTGATTGGCCCGAGTATTGTACGAATGAGACACTTTAACTCTAGAATCGAGACACAAACGTGAGATTCGCAGGGAAGAAGAATGCGTTTATGCAAGAATGATGAATGATTTGCAACCATTATATTAATTAAATTTGTTATTTAAACAAAAGAAACTTTGACAATAGGATTGCAAATATCACACATTGGGGAAGACCCCGTTTTATTGAATTCAAGGATTACGAAAATGGAAATATAGTAGATTACAAAGTGCTGAAAAGGAAATGTCTAAGCTAATGGATCCTGAGTCCTCTCCGAAGAGAGCTCAGGTGCTGGTTCTGGTGCTTTCCTTTTCTTTGACCGGGGCTCTAGAGCAGTTGTGGGGTTGTCATTCCTTTGCCAAGTGAAAGGAGCGATCAAACTTCTTTGGTCATCCTGATTCTCTACAGCATATTGCTCTAAAATCTCAATCAGAGCATCTTTATGTTTCAATAGCTACTGTATTTTCTTACACTCCACATTGAAAATGCGGTACTTATTCCTCCAAGACCTCTTCTCCTGCTGAACTTTGTTGAGAGTAACTTTAAGTTTTTCCGTATCAGACATAAAGTAAAGGACAGGGTCCCTTAACGGAAGAACTTCCTAACGAGGGTAAGGCATCCTCAGCTTGAGAGCTCTAGTTTGTACCCAGTGGAGATAAGGCTCCACCGAGACACATCCCGGTTTTCCTAGAGACTCTATTCCTTTCCTATGAACGTGTTTCCAAGCATGCACTATTTCTGTCTTTAGTACCCTGTCGTTTTCTCCTTCCTTGAAGAAAAGACCTTCTAGATCAGCATTACGCGGGACATGCCTCATTGGGTATCCAAATTGACGACGAACGAACACCGGATGATAATTGATTCCCCCCTTAGTTCCTATAAGGTTTACATTTGAGAAGTTTCCACAACGGTCAATGATCCTGATCCCGTCATAGATTCGATTGTACCAATTGATGTCAGAGTTGGTAAGAGACATGATTCTCTGCGACCAACATAAAGTATTCTTTTGATCCCAAAATGCGGCAGACTTGGGCAAGTGGGAAATAAACCATTTGTAGAACAGGGGTACACAGCATGTGATCATTCCTCTGCTGTACAAATTCCTTAAGTGTACAGAATGATACGCATCGACGAGTAAGGTTGGTACGGGATTTCCAATCAGACATATCTTAATGGCATTGATATCTACAAAGTTATCGATGTTGGGAAACAAAAATAACCCGTAGGTGAGAAAAACAAATATGCTTTCGAAAGCGGCCACATTCCCTATACTTGCAAAGTACATAGCTTTCTTTATCAAGAACTGGGTTGGCAAACCTTGGATACCACCATTAATGGTCATGTGAGCCCTGGCCTCTGACTCGTCCAAATAAATTGCTCTTGCAATGGTTTGATCTTTTGAAATTTCTTCCAGTACAGAAAAAGGAGCTTGAACATTGATATGTAAATCAGTCAGGTGAGAATACTCCTCCAGTGTTGGTGCTAGCTGATAATCCGGAAATGTGAAGCAGTGATAAACTGGATCGTAGAACTGAATGAGTGTAGACAGGATTCCTTCAATTACATGAACCCTTAATAGGGACAGCAGTCCTCCATACTTGGCTCTGAAAACCTCAGGGTTGGTGATCATCCCAGCCAACCCTCTTAAATCCTCTAACTTTGGAACCTTGAAGGTGTATTTGTGAGTTTTTCTTCTACCGAAATCCATAACGCAACCCCTATCTCTGACATTTGCAAACATTGTCTTAGTTTAATTTGAAAAAAAGAGAGACTAGAAGAGAAAATTTTCTATGTTGAAATGTTTTTTAAATGAATGTATGAATGCAGCACATAAAAACATAGAAAAAACATGGGGTCAAAGGGTCGGTGTCATGAAGTCAAGGCTCTACCCATCCCCAAAGGTTTATACTGGTATTTTTTGTACTTGTCTGCAAAATCATTGACCCCTATTGGGATAACAACAGCAAGTGGATCGCCAGCGAGCTGATGTATCTTAAAGTGATCTCAAATAAGGGTAGTATCGTGTGCCAACTATTCCCGATAGCTTCCTCACTACAAAATGGTTTCAGTCTACTAAAAACCTCAGCTTCTCAGATAACCCAGTCGACCACACTACTTTCAACAACCGAAGTCGTATAGGCAATGTATATGGAAAAAGAGTCTCCACTGAGTTTGACGGTAGACCGGGGACTCTTAACTGGGATTTACTCCCCGTAAGATTACCTGTATAATGCCATCATCTATCTTAGGTGTGTACTCAATCTTTCTACATGCGGCATCACACGCATTCCCATTAGCAGAAAAATAAACACAGATATTAAATAGGAAAAGCAGTATATATATTTGTCTTAATATCCTAGACCTCTAGTCTTATTATCCTATACAGACAATGACTCCCCATCAGAGTCGTCATTTCTGTAGTGTTTGGTGAATTTAAGGCCTTCATCTTAACAGAGGCTAGAAAGAATTCCTCCCACTGTGGTCGCCACTATTCTGTAGCGCGATTTTTGTGGTTTCGAATCACTATTGCTTTGGTACTACAGTTTGATTCATTTTTTATCCTGTTGAGCTGATTAAGGAAGGGAAATAGATGTCTCCAATTAACCCTGCTCGCAAACTGAGGTTAAACAGTCAGAACTGTTGGTTTACAGATGCAATATGAGGGTTTTGTCTTTTAAGGTTATTTGCTTAAAAACAAGGTCTAGACTAGGGAGTAAGTTTCTGTGTTAGGTTTGATGCTTTTGATGGATGTATGGAGGTACTGGATTTTGGGTTTTTTGTTTAGTATGCTCGCTAAGATTTTTTTTTTGCAATCTTATGCCTACGTATTCCCGAAATAGGGAAATCAGAGCGATCGTAGTTCCTCCTATTCTAGGGGAGGAAAAAGGTTGTTTTGGTGTCTTGTTCAAAGCCCAAGACATGAAGCTAAAGATGGTTTGTATCTTGTTCGAAGCCCAAGATGTGAAGCTAAAGGGGATTTTGGCTCCTTTGGGGAGAATGTATCTTGTATAAAGCCCAAGATGGAGGCTGAAAGGGTTTGACTCAACAAGAGAGTACTTTTATCTGTCCTGTATAAAGCCCAAGACGGAGGCTAAAAAGGTTAGACTCAATAAGAGAGTCGGGAACATATGATTGACTCTACAAGAGAGTCTGTTTGACTCAACAAGAGAGTATTTTATACTCAACAAGAGAGTGTTTTGTTGTCTCGTGCGAAGCCCGAGATAGAGGCTAAAAGGAGATCGACTCAACAAGAGAGTCTTTTTTACTCAAAAAGAAAGTGTTTTACTGTCTCGTACGAAGCCCGAGATAGAGGCTAAAAAAATAGATTGAATCAACAAGAGAGTCTTTTGTACTCAACAAGAGAGTGATTTAAAGTCTCGTACGAAGCCCGAGATAGAGGCTAAGAAGGATGGGACTCACCAAAAGAGTCTTTTATACTCAACAAGAGAGTTTTTTATATGCGTCTTGTATGAAGCCCAAGACTGAGGCTAAAAAGAGATCGACTCAACAAGAGAGCCTTTTATACTCAACAAGGGAGTGGGTTTTTATATGACTTGTACCAAGCCCAAGACGGAGGCTAAAAGGAAGACTGGCTAAAAAAGCGAGACTGAAAAGGTTAGCTCCGCTGGGGAGAGTCATTGTACAAAGCCCAAGAGGAAGCTATCTTACTGCTGAGGATTAGATCCATAGGCAGACCCAAGGGTCGGGAACTCTCATGAGAGAGACCGGGTTTCAGAGTGATCAGTGTTTTCCTATGTTTGAAAGGAACTTGAGAATGTCTTTGAGACTCAAGGTGGCTTAGACTGTCCAAGTCTAGAGTTTTATCTATTGAACAATGCCCAAGAGAAGGTACGGGCATTAAGGGATGAGTATCAACCCAAAAATGGCCGGAGTTTTGACGCTGGAAAGACTGCACTATCAAAGGATGACTAAGTTATGTCTTATACCTTTAAGAGGTCGTCTGGGTCCTTGTATTAAGCCCAAGAGAAGGCATGAGAACTTCTAAGAAGCCGAAGGGTCCTTGTACAACGCCCAAGAGGATACGGGGATGCTTTTAGGAAGCCTGTGGGTCCCCAAACCAAGAAAAGTTCAAGAAATGTAATTCACAGAGAAGAGATCATTCCAGGAGAGTTCGCGAATTTGGAAGAAACTCAAGAGATGTTATTCACGGAGAATAGATCAACTCTGGGGAGTAGAGTTTCTTTGACAATTTCTAAGAGTGACAGCCTGAGAAAAGGTTCACCGAGAATACTGTCTTTCTCTTTGTTCCATATTGTTTAACCCTAAGAGAAGGGAAGACTGTATCTGGAATCCTATGGGGCATCTAGTTTTGACTGTATTTAAGAGTGGCCAACAGGGCTTTACCTAGTGCTAGACGTAGTTGCCAGGGAAAACTCTAAATTGCTATACTAGTATTACACAGTTGATATTTGACAAGTATATAAAAGTATGTGGAAGAATACTTACAGTGAAACAGCCCCACAATACAGTTATATACATATGAAAGCGATAAATGAAAGCGGTTAAACACTTACCGGTTGTAGAGCTTCCATGTTGTTTTGTTAGTTGTTGACAAAGAAAGTTTTGATTTCAACAGATATTTGAATTCCAAATCAAAGGAGAAAGTGCTTTGAAAAGATTGTTGGGGCTTACAGCTCAAGGAGAGGCCCAAGTTTTAACGATGATGGCACCGTTGTTTTGAAAACTGTACAGAGGGACTTATACAATATGTGAGGCCCAAAAAGTTTTAGGTACAAGGGGATTGGGTCTTACACTCTATTAGAGGCCCAAAAGTGTTTTTTTATAAATGATGGGGTTTACAACTCAAGGAGAGGCCCAGGGATAACGGCGATCGCGCTGAGGTTTTGAAAACACAGTGGGTCTTATACAATATCTGAGGCCCAAATTATTTTGGTTTAAAAAAGGGGTTAGGTCTTACACTCTATTAGAGGCCCAAAGAAATTTAAAGAAAAGAAATGGGGCTTATAACACGAGGGTAGGCCTAATTGTTTTTGTTTTAAACTGGCGATTGCGCCGAGATTTTTCTTTTAACGCAGAGGGAATTATACCATATCTGAGGCCCAAAAAGGTTTTGGTTAAAAGGGGATTGGGTCTTACACTCTATTAGAGGCCCAAAAGTGTATTTTTGAAAAGGAATGGGACTTATAGCTCGAAGAGAAGCCCAATTGGTTTTGTTAAAAAAGGCGACGATCGCGCCGTTGTTTTTGAAAATACAGTGGGACTTATACAATGACCGAGGCCCAAAAAGTGGTGTATTTACAAAGGGGATGGGTCTTACACTCTAATAGAGGCCCGTGAGTGTTTGAAAATGATTGATGAGGGTGAAAATCAAAGAAACCCTAATTTTGTTATTTTTAAAAGTAAATTCTCAAAGAAAATCAATTAAAAATGATAAAACACCAAATAAGCTTGAATAAACAACTTGTGATTTTTGGTTAAGGTTTGAAAAACTGAGGTTTTAATCACAAGATGAATTAAAACTCATTTGGTTTTGATTTTCAAAATAAATATTCACTTTTAAATGTTTTAAAATAATTAAAAATGAATTTATTCATAAAAATACCAACTATATTAAATAAATAATATAAATTTGATTTTTTTTTGTGGAATAAAATATTTCAACATTTTTGTGATTTTTTTACAAATAGAACCAATCAAAAATAATTAAAATTGAAGAAGTTATTAATTTTTCAAATCATTAAAAATAATAAGAAAAATAATAAAATATGAAAAAGTGGTAAAAAAGAGGATCTGGGGCGAGGGGGATTCTAACCCCAGACCTCTTGTGTGCAGTGTGCGCGCCTTACCACTAGGGTGGTGATACATCCGTGTATCAAACCCCAGCCACAAATATACAAGGCTTGCCTTGTTCTTAGCCTGTCCAAGGCAAGACAAGGCAAGGCTTTTGGTCAGAAACGTAAAGGCCATAACTCCCTCATTTCTCCATGGATGGAGACAAAATTTATATGCATTTGGCCTAGAATTTCCCAAGGAATCTAGTGGTGGTGGTGGTTTTTCCAGAAAATCAATCCTCCTCAAAACCCGATAGTGGTTTTGAAATAGGCCATAATGTGCATTTTCTGAGCTACCTCTTGGTACAGGCATGAATTACATGATACATTGGTGCAAACACAACACATATAACATGTATAAGAGATGTATGAGCAGTGTACTTCTAAGCAAGGCATATTTCAGAGAGTTCAAGTTGAAATGCTTACCTCATTAGGAGCTTTTTGGGAAATCTGTCAAGTGCCTTGTTCCAGAAATGTTTTGATGCTTTAAACACTCTCAAATGATCCCTTAGAAGCTTTTAGGATGATTGGACTCAGCTGGAAACCTCAGGAATGGAAATTATCCCTTTCTTGCAAAAGGGGCAAAAGTGGCCAATATGACAACTCTCTCAAATTGTGTACCAGATGTATGGAACCATTTGGGACAATTCAAGGATGATATTTGGAGTGTGTTTGAGGTTTTATCTGGTTTTAAAAGTGCTGAATCAATACATGGCTTGGAAAATGCAAAAAGGCCCTATTTTGATGTTTTGAGATGGGACTTTTTGATTTTGGTGCTACAGGTCACTTGTGAGAGTTTGGACAGCTTAGATATGACATATTTGATGTGTTTGGATCATGAGCTATGATGAAATTTCTCTCTAACTCAAAAACTCAGAGTTACCTTGTTAGAGAAGGCATTTTTGCCTAGAGAAATAGATTTTGAGGAAAGCAAGTCTTGTAGTGCTATGGTGTACTTAAACTGACCACAAATGAGCTCTATGTATAGTAGAGCAAGTTTGTCTTGGCTCCAATAGTGAATGGCAACTACAGTAGAGGTTTGGCAAATGATGATCAATAGGAATCCAAGTCTCCTCTAGCCATTGACTAGAGGTTAGAGCACAGACTATTGGTTCCCTTGGTTCATATCTTATCCTTGACTCATTCAGTTGGAAATGGCTCAGTCTATGCCACCTTGGTGCATCCATTGAATGCTCCAAAACAAAATTGGAGTCTTGTCCCCTCTTTAGTGGTTTTTAGGTTTGGCACGCTATTTTTAGTTCCAAGGACTTGGGAGGCTTATGGATCAGTGTTTGTCCCTCCTTGGTTCCTCCCTGAGGTGTTCAGATAGATAAGCATGCTTGTCATTTGCACAAATTGCTCAAATCGAGCAAAATGCACAAATCTGCCTTGTTATGACAGTTGCAGCAAGGCATATTGCCACTATCATAACTCTTAGCTCAAATGAAATTTCATGGAGTTCATGGCCATTTTAGAAAGCTCTTATATGATACAACATATGTGTGATCATAGTTTGTCTTGACACTTTTTGGATCCAAGTGAAAAATGAACTTACATTTTGGAAAAAGTGAAGGCAGATTTTGACTTAGAGAAAATTACACTAAGTGTTGGAAAAAGTGACATTTCATATTTTCAACCATTTTGATCATTCCATAACTTAAAATCCATGAGGAATTGGAGTGAGGTGTAGTTGACACTTTTAAAGTATGCCATGAGAGCTACAAATCCATATTTAGATCAGCCCAAATGGTTGCTTGGATCTCAAGTTATGATCCTTGGAAGTTGGCACCCTAGCCACTTTGTTCCATAACTTAGAAAATTTCTAAGTTTTTATGGTTACCCATTTACAAGTCATCCCACTTTCTTTGGTTTTTCTTGATGAATGTTGATTCGAATCACACATTAACATTATTTTAGGGTTAGGGAACCATAATTGATCAAAAAATAAAAAAGTCAAACTTTGACTTTTGGGCACAGCTGACTTCTTATTAGATGAACTCCAAACTGTGCGATCCTCTATGAAATCAAGTCCTTGACCTAAATAAAACTTGATGGATTGATTTCATAGGTGTAATAGGGTGTCTTGAATCATGTCCCAAGGTTTGGGAGCATGTCTTGGTCAAAAGTTAAAGGCACATTTGATTTTTTTCTCCAAAACCCTAATTGTGGTTCAGATGAAATTGAAACTTGTTGATCAAGCTTCTTGGATCAATCCATTATTGTAAATGGATCAATGTAGTGTGTTAGAGACCCTCAAATCATGTCTTGAGGTCTTGGCTCATGATTTGTCCCAAAATTCAACTTAGGGGTGAATTAGGTCAAGAAACCCTAATTCCTGATTTTTGGTAAATGCATCCCCTGAGGCTAAATTGACTTAATGATTGGGTCCATGAGGTTCCATGGAGTATTTTGGGTTACGCTTTGAATCATTGGCTCATGCCCCAAGGAAGATTTCCATCTGGAAGCCCTGGTCGACCAAAACCCTAATTTGGTGACACTGGCGATCTTAAGGCTTAATCCACATGGAATATTGCAAAATTGTGCTTGATTCTTGATTTGGGAGTCCTCTTGGTCCATTGTGGATGTTTGAGAGGTTTAGACAAGTTGAAGATTATGTCATTCCTTGATTGATTTTCTAAATGCTCTGAAAGGGCTTGAAACCCTAATTATTGTTGTAGTGGATGCTCACCCATCTTTGGGGAGACTAATGAGGTATGATGGCCCATCCCTATTGTGATGATGACTTACAAAATGATGGGAAATCTTAGTGGTCAAAATTTGGGGTATGACACCTGTTTGCATTGCATTGCATGTCATTTGCATCTTTGCATGTTTCATTGCATGTGTCTGTTTGTCCAGTGACTCATTTCCAGTGGTCTCTCTCTTCCAGTGTCACCTGTGATTCGTTAAGCTGATTCCTCGACACAGATACCAGACTAGAGCTAACTGCAGACGCAAGATGTTAGAGCAAAAGGGACACAATGCTGAGGTCCGAATGGAAATCGATGACCTTAAGTAGAGCATGACTAAACTCACTGAGATGCTTCAAGTTTTGATTGCTAGAGGAGAGCCTCCCCAAAGAACTGTCATCCAGGAAGTTTCAAGTGCTGAACCTCCACCTATTCAAATGCCACTGTCAATTTGGCCCGAGTTTGGTTTGCCACACAACTATTCTCCACCGATTGTATCTACTGATATGGCTGGTCAGACTGCTATGCATGTATTTTAAGCTCATGTTTTCGCCGAGCCCAGACCTACAGTCCATGCCGTTCCACAGACTGTTCGAGCTTCTTTTGAGAATCCCCTCTTTGAGTACAATGCTACCAGTGCTCAGGGAGAAGACTGTGAAGACTTTGTTGAACCTAAAGGTGTCCGTGAGCAATTTCAGACCTTAGACAAAAGACTCAAAGCCGTTGAGGGTAATGACTTCTTTAATGTGGATGCAGATAACATGTGCTTAGTGTCTGATCTTGTTGTGCCTGCTAAGTTCAAAACTCCAGAATTTATGAAGTACAAGTGCCATTCTTGTCGAAGGGCTCATTTGATCATGTATCTTCGCAAAATGACTACTTATACCAGAAATAAGAAGCTGCTTATCCACTGTTTTCAAGATAGTTTGAGTGGGGCATCACTCAAATGGTATATGGGTCTCGAGCAAAACTGCATCCACTGCTTCCTAGATCTTGTAAATACCTTCATGAAGAAGTATAAATATAACCTTGACATGTCTCCTGATCTTCGCCAACTGCAAAATATGACTCAACATGAAAAGGAATCTTTTAAGGAGTATGCTCAGCGCTGGAGAGAGTTGGCTTCCCAAGTTGAACCTCTTTTGGCTGAGAAAGAGTTGACTGGAATGTTCATGGATACCTTGTCCCCTTTCTATTGGGAGAAGATGATTGGAAGTGTTTCCTCCAATTTCACTGATTTGGTTACTATTGGCCAAAGACTCGAGGAAGGTCTTAAGAAAGGAAAAGTGTCAAAAGCTGCTGAGTCTTTCAATGGTGTGAAGAAATCCTATGGAAACTTCCAGAAGAAAAGGGAAGATCAGACTAACATTGTAATGGTTGAAGTGAGAAGGACTCATTAGTAAACTCAGTATGTTATTCACCCTACTGTTGCTGCTGTCACTCCAGTGGTTACTACTCCACGGCCAGCTCAAGCTTTCCAACGTCCGGCTACAAGACAAAACTAGTACCGTAATAGGAATCAATTTGATCCTATTCCCATGACATACACCGAGCTTTATCCTGGTTTGGTTCAACAAAGTTTGATTACCACAAGGCCTTTGCCTCCTCCTCCAAATCCTCTTCCAGCCGGCTATATCGCTGATCTTCATTGTGAATACCATCAAGGTGGTGCAGGCCATAACTTGGAAGGTTGCTTTGCATTGAAGGCTAAAGTACAAGAATTGATGAGAATCAAAATACTCTCCTTTAAGGACAATCCAAATGTCCATAGAAACCCCCTGCCAGGGCACGCCAAGTGAAGCTTCAGTCGACTTCAGCCCAGCTAGTTCTTAAAGACATGACAACTCCTCCTTGTGTTTGATTAGTCACTAGGCCTTGTTTCTTGTTGTTTGCATTTTGCTTATTTTGTAATAGCTGTTTACTTTCAAATTATGTTTGTACTTTCAAAATTATTGAAATGAGCATTGCAACTTTTGATTCAATTCATTTGTGTTTGCTATTTACTTCTTAATGCTTTTTATTTCAAGAAAAATAAAAGAATTCTCTTGTCCACTTTGGATTATGCAAAGATTAGAGGGAGGATAATGAAAACTTTATACTCATAACTGCTTATGGTATGCTTTCAAATCAAAACTTTGCTGACGATGTAAGGCCTTATTTCATTCCCCTAAACACTAGAGAAATAAGGAAGATAATCCCGTTAACCCCTTTGAGCCTTGAAGTAGGAGTTTCTTTTCTTTACAAATAAAAACCCGCAATCTTAACCTGGGGCGGGGTAGTTCTCAATAACTTGATTGTGCATTCAAATACAAGAGTTTCATACAAGACACATCTCACTTAAAAGTTGCACTCATAAGTTTTCCTTCGCACACAGCAAGCAAGTGTCGAAGATGTCTTTCAAGTCAAACGCCAATGATGATTCACTATAATCATTAAGCCAGATGTTCACAACCTTTCAACTCCTCCAAATTAAATGAATAAATGTAGTACAAGTTGTTCCCGAAGTGATAAATGAAGAAGGGTCATCTAGAAATACTTACTCAAAGAATGAGCCGAGTTCCTTTCGAGGCAAAAGCTAAGAAAGGTGTGAAGCTCATGACCTTACCTTATACAAAGAGAAGAAAGAACAAGCTTGTATGACAACCACAAGTCGTAAGGAAGCAGCGATCGTCATCTCAAGTCCATTGAATTTTAACCATCATCATTACTATCATCAGTGCAATATCCAACATATGGGAACTTGAGTGCATAGTCTGAGTTAACTGAGCATAGGACTGAAGTTCATCACGTAGATTGGGTGGGTCACAAATAAACTTTGAGCGTTTATCTTTTTTTTCTTAAACCGTGAACCAGGCCATGTTTTAACCCTCAAAAGACCTAATTGAAGCAAGGTTATTTTGAAAGCATACTACAGCAAGGTTACGTAAATTGACTCCCAAAGATCTTTGAAGACCAACTGTTTTGATGCTACACATTTTGCTTAAACTTCACTTTTAAATGTCTTGAACCACCGTGTTCAGACCAGTGATTCATTTGTTTTGCAATTTGATTTTGATTTCAAAAGTTGCATGAACTTTGCATTGACCATATTTGTATAAACATTTTATGATTGCAAACTAGCTTTCCTCTCAAGGAATTTTCAAACAATTAAGAAACTTGGTCAGTGATCCTATCAGGGGCAAGTTCTTTCCAGATCCTGTTGAAGAATCAGTCCAAGATTTGCTGTTCAGGGGCAAGTCCTTCTCAGAATTGGTTTATCCATAATATTTTTCAAAACTCATACTGGGGCAAGCTTTCCCAGTGTACAATAAAACAATAATTTTCACGGCTCATACTAGGGAAAGTTTTCCCCGTGTACCGCAAAGCGGTCAGTTACAGACTCAGACAAACTGAAGCAATGATCACTTCATCTACAATAGTCAACTAATCTAGGGAAGTTTACCTGAAGAATCCCCAAGCAGCTCTTCATCCTTCCTACAGGGATCATTATTTGGTACAGTTTACTAGTGTGGCAGAAATGTGTTCAGCAGTGGTATCTCTAGTCCTCAAGAAGAATGGAAGTGATCTCCATGTTGAGGAATCAGTCTTCCAGTCGTGTCTTCACACCAAAAGAGTCGAGCTGTGTTGTCAGCATCTGCATCTGCATTTGATCATATATCGTCTGCATAATTTATACCATATGCATGTCATGAGTGTTTCATCCTCATTTGCATTTCTCCCGAGGTCGTGTCATTATTCACGTTTTACCTTGTGTTTAAAATCCAACTCACTTGGCACCTACCAAGCAGATATTGTAGTGTCTATCTGACGTTCTTCCAGATATGACCTTTAATATCCAATCATTTTTCCGGATTTGTTTGTTCCTCTTTTGTATCCAATGCCATTCTTTGATGTCGTTTATTTGTCTTTCTCTGATGTTTTTCCAGATTGAGTCGTTGTTTTGATGTTCTTCCAGAACCTATTTGATGTTTTTCCAAATAGTCCTTTGTCATTCTTATGCTTTTCCAGAATTTCAGTGCTTTTACCATCTGATGCTCTTCCAGATGTGTCTCTCTTTCTGATGTTTTTCCATATTGAGTATTTTGTTCTGATGTTTTTCCAGAACTTATCTGATGGTTTTCCAGATAATCACTTTGTTTATTCTGATGCTTTTTTGGAATGACACTACTTTCATCATCTGATGCTTTTCCGGATGTTCCTTTCTCTTTCTGATGTTTTTCCAGATTGAGTCTTTTGTTCTGATGCTTTTCCAGAACTTATCTGATGTTTTTCCAGATAATCACTTTGTTTATTCTGATGCTTTTCCAAAATTACATTGCTTTCATCATCTGATGCTTTTCCGGATGTTCCTTTCTCTTTCTGATGTTTCTCCAGATTGAGTCTTTTGTTCTGATGTTTTTCCAGAACTTATCTGATGTTTTTCCAGATAATCACTTTGTGTATTCTGATGCTTTTCCGGAATGACATTTCTTTCATCATCTGATGCTTTTCTGGATGTGTCTTTCTCTTTCTGATGTTTTTCCAAATTGAGTCTTTTGTTCTGATGTTCTTCCAAAACTTATATGATGTTTTCCCAGATATTTCGCTTCGTTATTCTGATGCTTTTCCAGAATTTCATTGCTTTTACCATCCGATGCCTTTTCGGATGTGTCTCTCTTTCTGATGTTTTTCCATATCGAGTGTTTGTTCACTTTTATCTAAAGCCATTATTAGATATTGTGATTTATACCTTTCATTCAAAGCCATTATTGGATGTCTGGTTTCTCAACCATCTGATTCCTTTTCGGATGTGTCTCTCTTTTTTATTTTTTCCAGATCGAGTCTTTGTTCACTTTTATGTAAAGCCATTATTAGATATTGTGATTTATACCTTTCATTCAAAGCCTTTATTGGATGTCTAGTTTCTTTACCATCTGATGCCTTTCCGGATGTGTCTCTCTTTCTGATGTTTTTCCAGATCGAGTCTTTGTTCACTTTTATCTAAAGCCATTATTAGATATTGTGATTTATACCTTTCATTCAAAGCCATTATTGGATGTCTGGTTTCTCTACCATCCGATGCCTTTGTGGATGTGTCTCTCTATCTGGTGTTTTTTCCAGATCGAGTCTTTGTTCACATTTATCTAAAGCCATTATTAGATATTGTGATTTGTACCTTTCGTTCAAAGCCATTACTGGATGACTGGTTTCTTTGCATTCAATGCCATTCTTGAATGTATTCTCTGTTCACTTTCATCTGATGCCTTCTCAAATATTTTGATTTGTACCTTCCGTTCAAAGCCATTATTGGATGGCTAGTTCCTTTGTGTCCAATGCCTTCTTGGATTACCCTTTTTTATCTCATTCTCATTTGATGCCTTCTCAGATAGTATGAGTTTACCTTTCATTCAAAGCCATTATTGCATGACCAGTTTCTTTGCATCCAATGCTTTCTTGGATCCCTGCTTTGTTCACTTTTATCTAAAGCCATTATTAGATATTGTGACTTGTACCTTTCATTCAAAGCCATTATTGGATGTCTGGTTTCTTTTGCCATCTGATGTTTTTCCAGATGTGCCTTTCTCTGTCTTTTCTGGCTTTTCTTGAAGATCCCGTTTGAACTCTTCAGTATAAGAAAATCCCAGAAAATCTTTTGTTGATGTCTATCCTTTTATTTCAAATTGATCCCCAGAAAAGATCATGTCTTCTTTCTGGTTCCATGCCCAGTAAAGAGTGTGATTTTATTTTCCCCAGTGTTTCCTCAGAGTCTCCCCATTGAGTCTCTTATGCTGGTTAGTCTGTATCCCCAGTGAGTCTTCCTCGTGGATACTAACCTTTATCCTTCCCCAGTAAGCTCATTTGTGGTGGTTTACTCCTTATCTATTGGAGTTTGGTTTGTCTGTATCTTTGCACTATCATGGCATCATATCATCATACTAGAAGTTCATGGCATGTCAGCATGTGCATGTCTGTTGTTTGTCCTTAGCATCTGCATTCCATCGAGGGGCAAAATTTTCGGTTTGCTATATTTAAACACCTTTCACGTTGATGCCCCGAGGATTTCCATTCCTCATGCCATCCGATAAAGCTATTTAAATAGGGGCAACTGTTGTACCCCAATATTTACCCCTTAGATGTCATAACTTCTTGCATCGACATTTAAGTTCAATCATCTATGCATTGTTAACTAACCATTTCATTTTACAAGTTTGTTTCTTCTGTGAAAAACCAGGGTTTATACAAAGAGGGAGGCCAAAGTTTCCCAGGCCAAGCTCCCATCTGATTCAAAGAGAGAAGGATAATTAATCCTCCAAATGCAACCATGTGAGCTCACCTACATCCTAGAGGTCTCACTCAACAAGAATTCAAGTAATCTGGTTTTCATCAGCAAGTAACTTGGGTCACAAGTTCACCCTGCCTCCATATAGGGTTTTGTCAAGACAAGTTAATCATAGCCTTTGATTTTGATCAAGATTTGTTCTCAAACCCTAGGACTTGACTCCATGAGATAATAAACATCCCTAAGGACCATCTATGAGCTTTAGATGTGATGGAAGAAGCAGAATCATCAGAGACTATCCCAGTGCATTCACAGTTGAAATTAGGGTTTTGACTGAGGCCCTAATCCTTAAAATTTTGATCCAAAATGAAGCATCCAAGTTCTCAATCCCTCATGACATGGATCATTGATGATTTAAAGTATTTGATATCAAGTTTCATGAAGTTTCTTGCAAAGGAAGCAAAGTTTGGTACATGAAACTTTTCAAATGTGGAAATTTCACTACTTGGGAAAAAATTGAAACAGTCATAACTTTCAAACCACACATCCAAATTGAGTGACTCAAAGCTCAAATGGAAGCTCTTTCCATGATCTTCAAAACATATTAGAGGGCACTCTTTCAAAAAATGAATGGTTTCTGAGTTACAAGACTTGGAATATCAATCACCCTTTTACCCCATCCGGGGGAACTACGGTTTCTCTGATTCCATTCTCGTCAGGATATGTAGGCACGATATGCGATGTCTTGGCGAGCAAACTTAGTGTACATACCCATAGGTCTTTACCTTTACCCTCTAGCAAATTCTTAGCAAGCAAACATAACATAACACAAACTAAGCAAGAGGTTCCTGTAAAGTACTATAGATACTTGGGGTGCTAATACCTTCCCTTAGTATAACCAACCCCCGAACCTAGATTCTCTTCTTAGGGTTTTCGTTCTTTACCCTTTCCTTTGGATAAATCAAAGCTCGATGGTGAATTCAAAGTTTGGTGATGCAAGTTAATTAATAGCTTGTTATCCGATTCTCACCGCAACAGCGGCGTTCTAAGCTCATGTACCAATCCAATGAAGCACCGACAAGCTATCTTGAAAACAATGAACTAGAAATTCATCATTATCATTATAGGATGTCATCTTCCTACAATACTTAGTGATGTGACTACGTGGGCAACTCAAACCTTTATACTTTGGAAGCTCCGGTATCTTGAATTTCTGCTGCAGTACAACATTTGGAACCAAACATAAGTCTTTGGCCTCCATGCCAAAAGAAAAAAACCCTTCAATAGATTTGATGAGGTCTTCTAACAACTTGTAACCAGCATGTCTATCTTAATAAGCAGGCCTGACAAGAATCTGAGGATTTGGCAGCTGAGATGCGGCTAGAGCGTGCTTGCAGAGTAGTAAACTGAGAAGGATATGCCAATCCCTGATTAAACATCTGACCAACATTCTGACCCATCTGAACACCAAACGGATAATTTGGAGGAGGTACCACAGTGTCTGAAGATGCCCCAGGGTAGAGCATTCCAGAATGAACATTCTGAACAGCAGTTTGAGCAGCTTGAGATAAAATCGGAACATGAATAGGAGGACCCCTATAGACATGTTCATCGTCATCAGGAGTTTCAATATCAACCAACACAGGAGTCTGACGAGTCTGGGCCTGAAGATTCTCATGATCATCACTCACCACTGGAGGTGGATCCGAAGTAGGCATACCTCACGGATATGCAGCAGCATTGCCATTAGGCATGGGCACAACAAAAGGCTGATATGGTATGAAGGCACCATTATTTTCAATCTGAGGAGTGAATATTGGAGGCATGCCTCAAAGAAAAGCAGTAGGCATTTTGTTCAACCAGGATTGAGAACCTGATGGATGAACAGTGGGCTGAATAAAGGGCTCAACTAGCACTTCAACAGTAGCAGGAGAAGGAACAACAGCAAGAGTAGCCGTAACAACAGAAGGAACAGTTACAACAGTGGTGACAATGGTTGCATCGGTGACAGTTGCAACAACAGTGGCAGCAGCAGCAGCGTCCTTCTGAACACGAAGGAGCACCATAATAACATCCATATTGGTCTGAAACTGATCCATCTGACCTTGAAATTGAGCCAGAGTTTTCTTATAGGCATTATTCTCTTGTTTGAAATCATCCATGATTCTGGTTTTACTTGAGCGGGTGAAATAGCGATGTCGAGTCGTCGTCTTGATACAAGCGAAAGACGGACAGGGTAAGCAAAGGTTTTTCGGATGAAGGGACGTGCATATGTGTGCAAATGAATGTATGTTATGCATGCAAAAATAATGTTTTAAATTCCAGGAATTCGTAAACTTATCTTTGTTAACAATAATCATAAATCATATAAGTAAAGGTACAAAGATAAAGCTGGCAAGAAACTTCATTCATTCAACAATAAAGGAAAGAAGCGTAAGTCAAATACAAATCAAATATCTGTCTTTTGGGCTACAACAAGATTAGCATGGATCCTATCAAAAACCACCTTACAAACAGACAAGACATGAAAAACAGCCCAAGGAGTCTTGTGCAGCAATACATCAGCATATGCATTCCTCAACAACCCTGGTAAGTCCTCAAGTGCGTGCTCAGCAAATCTGGCTAGACGGTTGTGCCTTTCACTCTAATACTTTGCATCCTTCATGAAGTTGTACAGCAAAGAATGATTAGGTCCTTGAAGCATATCCTGAAAAAGGCCTCTTTCTGATCCACGAGGACTTGCAGATGACGGCTTTGTTGCTCCCAATGAGTACTCTCTGTGCTGAGCTGACAGATTTGCTCTCTGTTCTAATGTGCTTGATCCTGCAACTTTTGAATCTCACCGAAGGCTTTGTCGAGCTTGGCATGACACTGAGAAAAGTCCTTTGCCAACTGATTAGCACGGTCTTGTTCACTTTGCAGCTTTGTCTTGTACTTTGACAACTTTCTTTAAAGATCTTCAAGTTGTTTCTTGTAACTCAATTCATCCTTGTAGGCTTGATATTGAGTGTCGGTGAGCTGTCTCTTCTTTGACCCAGAGTGTGTAAGCTTCCTTGGCTATGCAATTATTCTTACCCAAATCGGCTATTCCTTCAAGGTGAATCTGAGTCCAAGCGACACTAAACCTCTTCAGTAATCCCCTGTCATCAACCCCTTCATGAAAGATGAACTCTTCCACTACCTCAGGATCTGGCTTGGCGACCATAGGATATCCCAACTGTTGGAAGGAAATTCTCGGATTGTAGTTAATTCCACCCTTTATACCCAGGAGAGGCACATTGGAGAATTTCCCACAATGAAGAATAATCTTAGTATCATCGAAGACTCGAGAATACTAAGAAATGTCATCATCAGTAAGAGACATGATCCGTTGAGACCACTTAAGATTACCCTTATTCTCAACAATGGGACCCTTATGCAGAAGGCGAGTCATGAACCATCGGTACAACAGAGGAGCACAACAGACAATGGTTCCCTTCTTCTTTTCATTCCTTGAATGAATAGAATGATAGGTATCGGAAAGGAGTGTCGGAACAGGGTTCTTGGACAAGAAGATACTGATGGCAGCATGATCTATGAAATCCTCGATGTTCAGAAACAAGACAATCCCATATTTCAGCAAAGCAAGAACGGCGTTGAAAGCCTTCCAGTTTCCATTTGTAGCAAAGGAAGTAGCTTTGTCAACCAGAAACTTTGAAGCAAACCCTCGAATACCTTTCCCTTTAGTCTTGATATTAGCTTCCACATCCTTCTTACTAATGCGAAGAGCATCAACAATAAGGGGAAACTTCAGACAACCACTGGAGTAGACAAAAGGAACCTGCTTCTTGATCTCAACCCCCAAGATATGAGCATACTCCTTAAGCGTAGGTGTTAACTGATAATCCTGAAATGTGAAGCACCTAAGTGGCGGATCATAGAACTGAACCAGTGTATGAATGGCAGTGATGTTGACTTCAGTGTTGAGGATGGCCAACAGATTACCATAACTGTCTTTGAAAACCCCTATATTATCTTCAACCACACGGGATGCTAAACCTCTCAAAGTACTTAACTTAGGCTCCACAAACTTGTAGCTAAAGATACCTCTGCAACCCGTACTCATCTTTATGATAATGGCAACAAAGAATAAACCTTCGAATAACCTGGAAATGCACATGCAAAAATCAATTTTCATGATGTAATGATATATAACACAAGAATCAGAAGCCAGCACAATCTGAACAATCAAAACTGAACAAACCGGATCTCTGCACATAATTCCGTGTCGGTGCGAAATAATCTGATGTGCGTGAGAGAACAAACGTATGAAGAGGCTTGGTTTCCTACAAAAACCCATATCCCCCTCACAGGTGTGATAGAAAGGTCGCCCAAACCATAAGACTCAGATTGAAAACCCCTCTCCGTAGCAAATTCTCGCAGGACGAAAGTATTCTCAAGCGAATCACGATCTGGGATGTGGCTCTCGTGATAACCCAACGGGCAAAACGCAGGCCTCATGACTATCCACGTTCTAGCCTATATGTATGCTAAGCCCGGTGTTAGGACTTTTCTCTCCAATAATATCTACCCATCCCAACAACAGTAGAATATATAGCAGATATCTAGAATATACAGCATATGAATATTCAGAGCAGTAAAGAAATGTAGTAAATAAACATAAAGCTAAAGAGACTAAAATAAAGCGAGTATACAACAAAAGATAAACACCCAAACAAGCAAGAAAAGGAAACAAAACTAGGCGAGACCCCAGCAGAGTTGCCAGCTGAAGATGGCTGGGTTATACCTGAGTGAATCGCACACTCAAAGATACAACAGAGTCTCCACCGAACTTTATTTAGTCCCAAAGGACAGGGAAAATATCGATAAAACCCAAGGGGGAGAGAAACCATTTCGCTTGCTTCTAGGAATGGATGGGTTATCTATCTAAAGGCTTCTAGCTAATAGAAAAAGGAGAGAGGAAAAGATAGAAAGAAAGAGAAAAAATGCTCGCGGAGGATTAGGGCCCTCGTGCCTACGTACCCTTATAGTGTAATGGGGAAATCAAAGCGTCGTAGTTCAAAGGAACCTAGGAAATGAAAGGGTAATGGAAGAAGGTGGAAGGGTGCTTGCCAAGATCATCGTGATCTCGTTTCTACGTATCTTACATTCCAAAGAATGCAGAATCAGAGCTTCCGTAGTTCGGGGAACTAAGACGGAAAAGGAAAAAAGAGACGAGTGTCAAATCCAAGAACAAAAGAAAGAAGGAAACTCCGCTGGGGATTCCAAAGAAATGGTGTCAAAACCGAGAAGGGAGTGCACAGGAACAGAAAGTAACCGTGCTGAGGATAAAGTGCAAGAATTGTGTAGAAACTAGGAAGATAAAGGAACAAAAGAATAACATACACGCCACTGGGGAGTAAGAGAACAAAGTGACTGTGTTGGGGATCAGAGGCTAAGAGACCCTACTGGGGATCAAAATAAAAAGGGTTCAGTATGTTAACTGACTGGCAGTGGTTAACCAAAGAAAAAGAGATTAAGACTCTGTGGGGAAACAAGGGTTTGGTGTCAACAGACAGGCTGTGATAAACCAAAAGGAAAGAATACTGAACCAAAAGAAGGTGTTCGACTCCGAAGGGATTTTGATATATTAACTGATAAACAGTGCTTAACCAAAGAAAAAAAGATTGCAACCGTGTGGGGAGAAAGGTTTTAACAGATAGACTTTGATTAACCAAAATAATGGGTGTAGAACCAAGCAAAGGTTGTGACCCAAAAGGACGAGTGTGGGACCAAGCGAAGGTTGTGACCCAACAGGGGATGTCAGTACGGATCGAACAAACAGTACTCGACCAACAAAAGAGGGTAATGAACCAAAAGAGGCTGTTAACCGCCGAGGATTCGGTGTTAACAGAGTAACTATGATTAACCAAAAAAATGAGTGATTAAATAAGAGAAGGTGATTAACTTAAAAGGGGCTCAGTGTTAACAGATAGACTGTGGTTACTTGAAAAATGGGTTATTAACCGTGAGAAGGTGATTAACCCAAGAGGAAACTCAGTATGTTAACAGATAGACTGTGATTAACTGAGAAGAAGTGCAAATTGGTGTTTTAACTGACAGGCAGTGGTTAACCAACCAAAGGGAGAGGAATCAAAAGAAGGTTGCGAACTCCGCAAGAGTTTCGGTATTTAACAGGAAAACTGTGTTTAACTGAAGAAAATGAATTGAGACTCTTTTGGGGAATCAAAAGACGATGATTGACCTTAAGAAAAGGACAATGAGACAAGAGGCGGGTGTTAACCCAAGAAAATGATGATCTTTAACCAAAAGGATGGTGATTGATCAGAAGACAAATTGAAAGAGATAAGAGAGATATGGGACCAACACAGCTGGGAAAGGAAATACGCTACCGCCTGGGGATAGAGGTGACTAAGCCAGGAACAGGGTCATTCGTCCTCTACCTGAAGTGGTCAGAATGAGAGTAGGAATTCTCCATTCTCATTCCTTCTCTAACACACCGGGTGTAGTGCAGAAGTTGAACCGGACAACGTTAAGCTCCGAGTTGTACAGTGCTCCAGTGTCGCGCGAAACTCCAGCTCTGCGGGGGGGAAGAGAGAGAGAGAGAGAGAGAGAGAGAGAGAGCTCTAAAGGAAGCCTAAAGAGAAGTGCCGACAGGAAGATTAATAATCGAAACAAAGTTTTGATTAATTAATCAAAAGGGAGGAAAATGCTAATAATTTTCCAAAATGAATTGAAAAATTATTAAAGCAAAGGGTACATTATTGATTATACAAGATTAAGCTTATCATTTGAAGAACAAACTTAATTCAAACATGAATGCAAAACAGTGCCAAATGTTACTTAAGATGCATCACAAATCATGTTATTATGTGAATAAAAATGTGCAAGCATGATCATGTTCATGCAATTCCAAGAATGAGCACAATTACAAAATCGAAAGATCAAGCATCGGAAAAATCACAATCATGCTTCAAACTGAAGTGAAATGACTCATAAAACATCCATAAAAATCAATCATATCAATCCATAGAATTTGGATGAGGAAAGCATGGAAAAGAAGCTTGAAAAACACCAAAAATGGCACTCGTTACAGTGGTAATCGATTACCCTAAGCAGGTAATCGAATACTTGCTTGAAAAAAAACAGATCTAGAGTAAATTGTGCAGAGTAATTGGTTACTCTATTTGAGTAATTGATTACTTGGTTAAAAGAGGCAGCGCTAGTGTAAATTTGTGCAGAGTAACCGATTACTCTTTTTGAGTAATCGATTACCACTGTAACAGTAGTAAAAATAGCTTTTCAAAAAACACTTTGACACCTAAATCATTTGTCCAAACTATCACATGCTAGGGTATGAATTTGTGTATGAAAATAAATTTTAAAAACAGCAAATAAACAGCAATGGAATTAATTAACTCATCAAGATCATGGATCAAGTAATGGCATAATCAATTCACACACACAAAAGTATCGAAACTACATCGTGAATGATATGAAAATGTTCGAAACAATAAAATGTGCAAAGAAAGACCAACCTACAAGGCTGAGAAGTTCCTTGGAGGTTGTTGTAAATGAATCTTGATGAAGATAATCAAAGAAAACCAGAGGAGTCCTCAATTGTAGATGAATCGTATCGAAACTGAGTAAATTGCGATGAAACTTTCGAAAAACGATTTTGAATTGTAGAATCTTGAAGCAAACACTTGAGATGAATCCAAAAGCTAGTAAAACTCCAGAAAATCAAGAATAATTGCAAGGTGATGAATGTTAAGCTCAAGAAATAATCACTTCCAAGGTGAAAGTGGTTAATATTCAATGGTGAAGAGCCATAGGGAGGTTTGAGACGAAAATGGAGATGAAGATGAAGAAGTTGCAGAAAAATTCAGAGAGAATGTGAGCGAATTGAGAGTGAAGTGTGTGAAATGTGTGAAACGGTTGAGGGTCCATGAAAAATGATTGAAGGTTTGTTTATATAGAGTTTTGGTTTGGAGTTTATAGATTTGGAATGTGCTTTGGACTTAGCTTTGGATCTAGGTTGAGAGTTAGTTATACTTGACTCACCGAGTCAGCTATTAACTCAGTTAGTTAGGTAGTTAACTCGGTGGAGCAATCCCAATGTAAATCCACATCAATGGCTCACAAGCTTGAAAATTAAAAAACATGGAGCACTTAATTTAGAGTGATGTATTGGAATAAATGTAAGTGGAGTGTCTTGAATGGTCTTGAACTGTTTAGAATGTTCCACACAATGCTAGAACCACGTAGAATCCAAGAACAAAGAGAGTGCAGAGTTTTTGTCCCAAAAATGCAGTAAAATTTGCAAATCTGTACAGAGTAATCGATTAACCTGTTTGAGTAATCGGTTACTCTAGGCAAAATTTGCCTAGATTGCTTAGGAACAAGTGATGAAGTCCCCGGTTTTGATTATCCACCTCTTGTTTTGATGAATAATCATAGAAACCAATATTTTGTGCTTGTTTTGATGATGTGATGACCTTGTAAAGATGCAATTAATTGGGCTTGGAAAACTTGAATATTCCTGCAACCAAAAATCATAGAGAAAAAGTGTGAGTGTGTATGCTAGCGATGCTCATGCTCATACTTATCCAAAAGAGGCAAAAAGGGAGGTCAAATTTCGGGTTACGACAGCCCCTTTTGCAAGTAACCCCACTTTTCTTGATTTTTCTTGATGGATGATGATCCAAACCATAAGTTAACATTGTTTTTGACTTAAAGAAGCCATGTTTGTCAAAAATTCTCAAAAGTTAAACTTGGTTTTGGGCACAGTTAACTTTTTATCAGATGAATTCCAAACTTTGTGATTCCTTAAGAAATAAAGTCCTTGGGAAAACTCAAACCTAATGAATGAATTCCATAGGTGTTTTAGAGTGTCTTGAATCATTCCCCAAGGTTTTAGGTCATGTCTTGGTCAAAAGTCAAAGGCATGGTTGACTTTTTCTCAGAAACCCTAATTTGTGGTCCAGATGAATTTGAATCTTTATATTGCTCATGAACCAAGTTCTTTGTGTCCATTTGAACTTGTAAGAGTATCAACATGAGATATTTGAGGTCTTCCAAACATTCCTTGATGTTTTGGCTTATGCCTTGCTTCCAAAGTCAACTTAGGGGTGAATTAAGTAAAGAAACCCTAATTCCTAATTTTTGATGACTGCATCCCCTGAGGCTATTATGAACTTATAATTGGATCCATGAGGTACCTTTGAGCTTCTTGAATCATGTTTTGAAGTATTGGCTAATGTCTAGATGAAAATTTCCCTCTAGAGGCCCTGGTCGACCAAAACCCTAATTTGGTGACACTGGTGATCTTGAGGCTTGATCAACTTGGAATGTTGCACTTTTGTGCTTGATTCTTGATATGGGAGACCCTTTGATCCTTCATGGATGTTTGAGAGGTTCGACAATTTGAAGATCATGTCCATTCTTCATTGATCCTTTGTCTGAGTACTTAGAGAGGGTCCAAAACCCTAATTCTTGATTGAGGTGAATGCTCAACAATCTTTGAGAGGATTGATGAGTCATGAAGGTACATCCATATTGTGGTGATGTTTGAACAATTATGGGAAATCTTGTGGTCAAAATTTAGGGTATGAGAGCATGTATCTTGACTTAGGAGAGTTGTTTTGTTGAATGTGCACTATTGCACATAAATGCATCTTTGTATTCAAGGCATATGTGACAAAACTCCATTACTTCAATGGGATTCCTCTTGACTCTTTGGCTCTATCTTGCAGGTTTGTCATGATTCAGTCAGATTCTCATTGAATAAGTGCTTGCACAATGATCACACTTGGACTCAAAATTCATGTCTTGCAAGAAATTTCCAAAACTGACTTTTCAAAACAGTTGTAGCAAGGTGTATTGCACCATCCATAACTCTTTGCTCAAGTAGACTTTTATGATGTTCTTGGACATTTTGGTGTATTGCACTTGATGATGTTCTTTGCTCTAGATTTACAAAGATCAAACAGAAATCGGTACTTAACCATTGGTCCCTGTGGATCGATAACTTTTTATTACTACGATATAGCCATGCACTTGCGGCCGTGTCAAGTTTTTGGCGCCGTTGTCGGGGACCAATTGCGTTAATATTGAATTTCTATTTGATCACAGTAGAGACTAGAGCTTATTTTTCTGTTTGTTTTATTGTGTTTGTTTGATTGTTCCTTTTTTTTATATGCATGGGATCTATCCAAAATATGTTCAATTTTGTGAACAATAACTACAGAAACTCCTATCCTGATACCTATAATCTAGGGTGGATGGATCACCAGAACTTTTACTATGATAACCACTCCCACTATTTCGAGGAACCACCAAATTTCCAACAATCCAACCTTGAAATGTTAATGGAGGATTTCATTGAGACAAACACTCACTCTAACCTGGAATATATGATATAGAGTTTTATGTCAACACAAATTCTCTTAAATGAAGAGGTTATAAGTCAAAACCTCCTCACCATTGAGAAACTTAGGCAGTTGGACACTATGGTTGAAAATGTTATCACCCATACCAAAATGTTGGAGACCCATGTGAATGATGTAACAATCGGAAGTGAACAACAAGTTGAAACTCCTAGGGAGAATGAATAAAAGGATGAGGAGAGTTCTAGTGAGAAAAAGGCGAAGAGTGAGGAAAATCCACCGATGCCATTCGAAAAGGAAGTTATCAGAGAGGTAGAGAAGGAAGCACCTTATGTTTCTCCTCCTCCCTACAAGCCACAAATTCCTTTCTCTCAAATATTGGTGAAAGCTAAGGTGGACATCCAATCCATTAGGTATGTGGAGATAGTGGAAACGATCCTTACCAATGTACCATTAATAAAGGTCCAATCTAAAAGGAGAATATTAGAGGACCATGAAGCCGAGAAAATTACTGATGTTAAGAGGGGAAGGTTAACCTTTGAGGTGGAGATAAAGGTATTAAATCCAAACCTGAAAAGTTGAAACTTAGGATAGAACCGGAACCACCACCGTATGTTAAGAAGCATGAACCACCCCATAGGAAGAAGAAAAAGAAGAGTAGTGGATACGAGAGATGGCTTGATAAGTGGGCATGGATACCTAATACTGTTGAGGTTGGAGTTGAGGAGTTATTTTTGAGGGAACCGTCCTGAGTGGTAACACTCATGGACCGTCGAGCCATGCGACGTTAAACGAAGCGCTCGGTGGGAGACAACCCACTATTTTCATGATGATGTTTTTCTTTTCCATGTTTTTGTCTTTGTTTTTGTAGGACAACAGGTAAATGAACTGAGGAATCGAGAAAAATACAGTTTCCCCCACCTCTTCAGTGAGGTGCCCTGTGAGTTCCCCCTCCCTTTCTTTTGCTAAAACATTGAGGACAATGTTTGGTTTAAGTTTGGGTGGGTATTTACCTGCTTTCTAGTTTTTAATTTTTCATGTTATTTGTTTTTGTTTTTCCCTTTAATAATCCCAAAAACACTTTGATTTCTACCCCAAGCTAGAACCAAAAAAAATTTCTACTTCACTTTGAGAATGTTGAGAAAGTATATTGAGTTCGAGGGAAGTGAGGCTAGGAATAGGGACTTCAAGAAAATTCGATAACTTGAATATGACTTGAATACCCTAGGTCTCCCAGAGTAAGGACACGAGTCCAACACGTAGATTTGTGCCATAATACTCAACTTTGAGAAGTACCCCCAAGTAGTTTATCTTGACAAGTATGACATGATCAAAAAGAAATCGTGGTTGGTTGAGAAACAAGGCACCAAAAAAAAAGGAATAAAACAATAAAGGCAACCGACCTTCTAAGTTGGGTAACCCTCACCCTGTTATTTAGCCTAACGGCGGTTGAGTCTCAATTGTCAAATAAACGCCAATGAGCATAAAAAGAGGGTGCCTAGAAAAAGAGAAAAAATTGCTCATGACCAACCTTGTGCTTATGCGTAGAAGCGAAAATCTCCTAATTTGACTGTTCGGACAAAAAGGGGAAAATCGAGAAGAGACTTAAGCCCAAAGCGTAGTTGGAGAGGTGGATGAAAAGGGGTATCTAGGACCGTGGTTCTACCATGGTTTGTGTTCTTGGAATATCCTCGTTGACGGAGAAGTATTGGAAGAACGACGACTAGCCGATTGGAACGAGTAACTCCCGTATAAGTATCAACAAGATCTAATGTGAAGTACTTTGCTAGGTCTAAAAAGTGTTATCTGAGTTCATTGCTCGAGGACAAGCAATGGATTAAGTTTGGGGGAATTTGATAAGTGTATTTTGTATCGCTTTTATTTAGTATTTTTCCTTGATATTTCATCGCATTTTTCCTACTTTCTTTGCTTTTTCCATATTTTATGCTTTGGTTTTGTGTTTTTGTCATTTTTAGGTCTTCACAAGCATATTGGAAGAAAAGGGGATAAAATCGGGCGAAAATCAAAGAAAAAACACAAGAGCCGGAGCCGCCCTGTACAAAATCCAGAGCTCTGTTACGGGTGTCCGTAATGCACATTACGGCCCGTAATAGAAGGCCCAGTAGATCACAAGAAGGAGGGCGCCCTAGTACTAAAACCAGAGCTCTGTTACGGGTGCCCGTAACGTGTGTTACGTCCCATAACAGAAGGGCGAGAAATCAACTTTTTTCTTTCCTTTTTCGTCTTGATTTAATTCCTGATTTGAAGACCTTGGCATTGATACCTGGCTGATTCTATTATGCAATGGCATTGAAGACCCTATATTTGATTTTATTTTTAGTTTATGGCTATTTAACTCCAATTAGAAGGGAGTTTTTAGGACCACACTTTATCGTATTTTTTTCTATGCTTTCTGCAATTTTGCTTTTCTACTCTTATTTTCTGTACAAGTCTCCATTGGAGCTTGACCAAGTCTATATTCAAGTTATTTTGTTCAGGTTTTTATTATTATTGTCTTTACATTTTATTTCGATTATGTCTTTTATTTTTACAACCGTTTTTGTTGTTTCAAACGTCACCATGAGCGAATAATTCCCTAGGGATTAAGGGTCATAAGACCCACTCATGACTATACGTATAATTAGATAAAAAAGTAATACAAGGATTTTAACTCGTTCATTATTTTAAAACTCGAGTTTTTATTCCAGACTTTGTTACGAAAGTAAAAGGTTTGCGTTTTAGGTATTGGTAATGATGTGAAAGCACTTTAGCCGGTACCCGAAAGCGAATTGTTAAACAATTGAATCCGATGATGCGAAAGTACTCGGAGGAGGTTGAGAAAGGTTATAGCTGTATGAGTAACATAAAGGTTTCAGTAAATTCTATTGAACATGCGACAGCTGACAGATTATTTACTAAAACCATGATAACAGATTGCGAAAGCCGGTGTTATCTACAAAATCTATTTTCTATAAGTCGTGTAAAAATCCTTGTAGTGCGATTAATCAAGTCATACGGAGTTGTTAGAGTGGGGAATCATGATCCTAAATCCTACGGTTTATTTTGATTATTTCCCTTACCTTTGTTTCAGATTTGTTTCTCCAAATATTCGGTTACTCTAGATTTACAAAGATCAAACAGAAATCGGTACTTAACCATTGTTCCCTGTGGATTGATAACTTTTATTATTACGATATAGCCGTGCACTTGCGGCCGTATCATCAGGTCATCCTGACCATCAGACATAAAAGTTGTGGTTTTCTTCAGAGCAAAATCATAACTTATCATTGAGTGATCAAACTCGGGGCATCAAGAGCATCTTCGTCTGCTACAATCATGGCGTCTTCATAAACTCAGTGTTGAGGAAATCAAACCCTCCCACCAACCAAAGTCGAATCCGCATTAGAAACTACCAAAATACCACCATGTTAGCACCTTCACAAAACATATTCAATCACCCATCTTCAAACATACGCATCATACACATCAAATGCGTCACATTCGACATCATAAGCATCATGTTCTTCATATGCATACATGAACCAAATTATACTTCCCAAGCACTTGCATCTCAGTGCGTCAGCATTTGCATTTACATTTCCATCTGGTGTGGAATATCATTACAAAATCGAACATTCATACATGCATAAGTCAAGATCTAGGATCAATCGTGAGATTCCAAGGCGATCTTCAGCCCAGCCAAGGGCATCTTCTTCAAGTCTGTGAGTGTTCCTCATGGAGTTGCTTCAACCTTTTGTTGATGAAGCCAATTCCAAGGCGATCTTTAGCCCATCCAGGGGCATCTTCTTCACGTCCGTGGGTGTTCCTCACGAAGTTGTTTCAACCTTTTGTTGACAAAGTCAAGATTCCAAGGCGATCCTCAGCCCAACCAGGGGAATCTTATTCGAATTTGCGGGTGTTCCTCATGGAGTTATTTCAACCTTCTATTGATGAAGCTGCAATCCCCAAGAAAGTCACTGGGCGTTCCTCATTGAGTTGTTTCCTTAACCTTTTGTTGATGAAGTTGTCATCCCTAGCTCAGCCAGTAACATTTCTCCGTATCAGTGGGTGTTCCCCATTAAATTGTTTCTCTTCAACCTTTTGTTGCTAGAGTTGCTATCCTCAGACCAGTCAGCAATTTTTTTCTCTAAAAAAATTTGTTACCTCCTTCTTGGGCGTTCCCTAGTGAGTCGGTTCCTTTCAACCTTTTGTTGATAAGCATGGTGTTCCATAAGTGACTTCCTTGCTTCAACCTTTTGTTGATGTATCCATACAAATCATACTCATCAATATCCAACAAACTTGAACTTCTGTTAGTAACCTTACTATCACCCTTTTGATGGTAGCCATTCCTGTTAATTCAATCTAACTATCATCCTTTTGGTGTTAGGTAATTCTCAAAATTGGGAAATTTCTATCATCCTTTTGGTGGTAGCAACTTGTGTTCTTTGACCTTACCGTCATTCTTTCAGTGCCGGTGATTCATGAATCTTCTGGTTATGTATCATCCTTTTAGTGAATGACAACCTCAGATATCATTAAGTACTTACTATTATCCTTTTGGTAATAGCAAGTCTGGTTGACCTCACTTTCATCCTTTTTGTGAAGGGTCATTGGGTTGCGTGTGTGCATTATCATTCTTTTGGTGATAGATTTGTCATCCTTTTGGTGTCAGAATCCCGTGTATGTGTTTCTATCATCCTTTTGGTGATAGATTCGTCATCCTTTTGGTGTCAAAAATTTGTGTGTATGCTTACTATTGTCCTTTTGGTAATAGTGAGTTTTGACCTCACTTTCATCCTTTTGGTGAAGGCTCGTTGCGTGTGTGTTCACTATCATCCTTTTGGTGATAGATCTATCATCCTTTTGGTGTCAAAAACTGAGTGTACGCTTACTGTTATTCTTTTGGTAATAGTGAGTTTTGACCTCACTTTCATCCTTTTGGTGAAGGGTCGTTGCATGTGTGTTCACTATTATCCTTTTGGTGATAGGTTTATCATCCTTTTGGTGTCAGAAATCAAAATCCTATGCGTGTGATATCTATCATCCTTTTGGTGGTAGATCTGGAATCCTTTTGGTGCCGGTAATCCTTGGATTGTTGGTTTGTGTATCATACTTTTGGTGAATGACAGCACAGATACCATTGTGTGCTTACTATCATACTTTTAGTAATAGCTAGTTTTTACCTTGATTTCATCCTTTTGGTGAACGGTTTTTGTGTGTGTGCTCACTATTATCCTTGTGGTAGCAGCGAGTCGAGTCGTGTGAGTTCACTATCATCCTTTTGGTGATAGGTCTGTCATCCTTTTGGTGTCAGAACTCGGTTATCATCCTTTTGGTGATGACGACCTTTGCAAGTTATTCAGTGTCCACTCGAGGGTCAACATTGATCTACTATTCCATTTCCCAAGCATTTTCTTTCTTTTCGGACAAATTCAGAGTCTTCTTCATATCTAATTGACTTTTACCTTGAAAGAATGAACACTATGGCAATTCATCTTACTTGGTTTAAGCCAATTAGATAGGGGCATTTTTCATACCCCAAATTTGCCCTACTTTGTACATTACCTTCATTTGTATTTCCATCCACTAACCATTATTCAAAAAATCCAAAAATATGTTACTTTTATTTTGCTTACATCTGGGTTTCATTCAAAGGGATCAAGACTAGGTTGTGTTTGATTGGAGTGGGGTATGTCAGAGGTCTCAGTTAGGGTTTCAGTGCCATAACAAGTCAGTTGTGTATGAACCAGGTTGTCAAGCTGTGTCAAGTTGTCAGTGCTTGGTTGTTGAGGATCGTTAAGGACCAGTTCATTTTAAATCAATGATTAATTCAAGGATTGTTGGAATTTGGTCCTTAGTGTATTTGTGGATTCAATTCAAGTGTGGTGTTAGATTAAGTTTAGTCCAGGTGTGCATCCGTGGATTTAAGTGGAGATTTCATTTTCATGGTTCAAAACCTCTATCCATTATCCATTATTTATTATACATCCTTCTTATCCATAACCATTTTCAATTCACTTCTCATTATTACCATTTTTTTCATTAGAGGTTTTGTACCAAAACAAGTTTAAAAAAAAACAAGCCCATGGCCTTTTCAAGTTTACTAGTCCAACACAAATATTTACAAAGTTTCATTACAAAAATTGCATTCCATTACCAAAATATTCAATGTCCATGTTATTTTCTAAATTCACATTAGGTTTATAAAATGCCACAAGGCTCATTTTTATTACCAAAAGCCCATTGTACCATTATCAAATAAATGCCAAAATATTATCCAAGGCCCATTACACTACATTAATAAGTCCATCATCAAAATACTGCAAAATGAGTGCAATTGAAAAAAGAAGGAAATGAGAGCCATGAATAAAAGTTGCTACAGCCAATACCATAAGCCTTCACTCTGCAATAACAAGCCATTCCACATACTTCACAACCAGAGTAAGATAACGCGTGCACTTTCATCATAGCATTCTTCAGGACCTGTGGCACACAACAAACACAAATCACACTTCACATAAACCTTGCCAAACCACATCATACGCAACACACCATGAGCAACGCACCAAACGTACACAACAACAGATTCGACACAACGCATAAACATCAACCACATTCACAAAACAAATGAGTTATTCATTTCACAATTTCATACCACAAAACGTCGTGCATAAAGTATTTCATCTGATCCCACAAAACAAACCATGGCTACAAAATATAACCTGTGCAAACGTTGGAAAGATTCCACGTACAACCTGTAAGCAAATACCAAAACGCAATCAAACGTCAAGAAATTTAATTCTGAATTTCATTCGCCTCACTCCCATATATAGCGACCTCCTTCTTCACTATTCTCCTCGGAAGCTCTTAAGCTACTATCACGTCACTCAACTTCCATCTTCAACCTCTTTCACCTTTTTAATAAACCATCCTTTTCAATTCTCCTCCTTCACAAACCAAACCTTACATTCAACAATTCCTCAACCCCGAATCTAATCCATCGAACCAGAATAAAAAAGAAAGATGAGAAAACGAGTGAATCAAAAGAAACCTCAACAACAATAAACCTTCACAAATATCTTCAAATCTGCAAACATAAAAAACACACAAATTCATGAAGCTTCCATCTTCAAACACAAATTCAATACAAACCTCAACCAACTCACACCCAAGCAAAACCGAAGTGAAGAATGAGCGAGAAAATCGTGACATACCGCGCAAAGTGAAGGTTGGGTTAAATTTCTTCGTTTTCGCTAGACTCGTGCTGTAGTTTGAGCTTCTTCTCTGTTTTCCCATTCTACTCTCCTACTTCGTTTTGCCTTTGAAACTATTGAATGCTGTTTTTTTTTTTTGGAAGTCTTGGTATCCGGCCTTGCGACCGACTAATCAAAGAGGGACCATTCCCATCATCCACTAGCGGGAGCCCTGTTTAAAGCCGGAGCAAAGCTCCGTATGGACTGGTCCACACAAGGGTTGATTGCACCTAGTAGGATTCAAACCTGAGACCTTGAGAGGAGCACTCTCTCAAGACCTAAGCCTCCACCACTAGGCCAACCCTTGGGGTTTTATTGAATGTTGTTTTAATTTGCTTCAGTAAGATGGCTTGTTTGAAATGTGGTAAAAGTATGAGCTGTTAACCTTAGTTTTCTCCTTGGACTAGGTTTAGTAGTATGGGTCCCGTGGCCCATTCATTCATTTTATTCTTCTCTATGGAAAATTTTACCTCATACCCCTACACTTGTCCCTTTACCCCTAAATTGATTTTTTTTTACCAAAATGCCCTCATATAAAAAGTTAATTTGTTTTATTTTTTCGCCTTTCCATCATTTATTTTTTCACCTTTCCATCATTTATTTTTCACCTTTTTAAAACAATTATCATACAGGAACACTTTTTAGAAGTGTTCCGGTTAGGTATATTATTAAGACACCGAAACACTTTTTGAAAGTGTTTCGGTTAAAAAATTGCTAAATGAGTTTCTGTAACAAATCAAAACCGTGGCCTAAAGTAATAGAAAAAATTATCATATCGGAACACTTTCAAAAAGTGTTCCGGTTGGATGTATTAATAAGACACCGGAACACTTTTTGAAAGTGTTTCGGTTAAAAAAATTGTTAAATGAGTTTCAGAAACAATTCAAAACCGTTGCCTAAAGTAACAAAAAAAGTGTTCATGTTGGATGTATTAATAATACACCTCGGTTTTAAAAAAATGTTAAATGAGTTTCAGCAACAGTTCAAAACTGTTGCCTAAAGTAACAAAAAATTATAATACCGGATGAATTAATAAGATGCCGGAAAACTTTTTGAAAGTGTTCTGGTTAGATGTATTAATAAGATACCGGAACACTTTTTGAAAGTGTTCTGGTGAAAAAAATTGCTAAATGAGTTTCAGCAACGCTTTACAACCGTTGTCTATTTACTTTAGGCATCAGTTTTAACCTGTTGCCAAAACTAATTTAGTAAGAAAATTTTTATCTGGAACACTTCTATAATGATGTCCGGATTTTATAATCTACTTAACCAGAACACTCTTAAAAAATGTTCCGGTATGACTTTTTTTTTTAATTTTTGAAAGATTACTATTCGGAACACTTTTTCCATAAAGTGTTCAGGTATTAATTTTTTCGAAAATTTTTTAAACACGAATATTATTCAACCGAAACACTTTCATAAAGTGTTTCTGTATGATAATTTTTTTCCTGCATCGGAATTTAGAAACATAAATGAAGGAAAGGTGAAAAAATAAAACAAATTCTTTTTATATGAGGGCATTTTGGTCAAAAGAAATTCAATGTAGGGGTAGAGGAATAAGTGTGGGGGTATGAGGTAAAATTTTCTTCTCTATGTCATGCCTTCATAACCGGGTTTTTTATGAAATGATGGGCTTTTGAGCCCATATGATTCTCACCTAGTCCATATTAACACCCTTTCAATGATCCATAACACCCTCCCTTTCTTTTTATCTTTTTAATTATTTTCTTATTTTATTTCTTCAAAAAAAATAATAAGAAATTTTTTTTTTGTTAATGGTTTGATTTTATTGTTCTAATTAATCATGATTGATCCAATCCACTTTTATTAATATTTTATTTTTCATTTCGATTTTATTTTCATTTTTGATTTTTCGTCAATGAAGTCTTTAGAATCATAGATGTTGGTTATAGAGGTTGTTTAACCTTCATTATTTCAAATATGTAGGGATTGATCCTTTGGATCATTTTGTATACTTTGGAATCGTGATAGGTTATCTTTGATTAATCGACGAAAGTTTGTGATTAAGACGAGATTGTTCGCTTTTCTTTTCGTGTGGCACGATTCGTTGAGAACGATTTAAATATCATTTCTCTATCGTGTTTTAGCACAAACATAGTTGTTGAGCGGCCTCCTATAGCATGATCTTCCTCATAGATTGTGCTACAATTGCTTAGCACTAAAGTGGACCCGATTCATCTGATCAATTAACGATTAACAACAAACAACTAACTTTAATTTCTATTCAATATTATCTTGCTTTATCTTTCTGTCAATATATCTTGTTCATATTATTATTGCTCATATTATTATTGTTCATATTCATCTTATCATATTCATATCTTGTCATATTATTTCATATCTTGATCATCTTATTCCAAAAACACAAAAAAACATTATAAAACTATCAAAACCCTTAAAATGTTTAATTGATGGACTGTGGTTACTATCTTTTAAAGGTTTTCTCGATATTTTCATTTCCCTCTTTTGGGATAAATAAAGTTCGGTGGCGACTCTGTCGAATGAATTTCTTCCGCGCGTTTTGCGCGAGGGTCGTATTATCGATTTTTTCGAGGTGCGTCACTAACTTTCTTAATACACAATGAAATGAGATGACTTAAACATCAAACTTGTTGGAAATTTCATTAGGAATTGAGTGGTATCATTGAATTTCATTTATATTTAGTGTATCAAAAGGAAATAATCACATAACCGTATGAACCCTAATTTTAAAATTTAAAATGAAATCCCATATGTTCAAGATATCATGCAATTCATTGAAGGAAAATGATCCTTATATCATGACAAACATATCTATAACTCAAATTATCACGAATGATGCATGACTCATAGAATTCAGTTGTTGACAAAACTTACCTTGAAAGTGAGAATCGAATTCATTGATAGAGGTGTTACAGATGTTGTATCTTGATGCTAACAGCTTCCTTGACCTCCAAGGAGTGTGTTGATGTGCTTGAATTGACTTGAAACCTTCTGGAACTTTCTGGCCAAATCAATCTGCAGCCTTGTAGAAAATGATATATGACTTGATGATTCTGGTGTTACATAAGCAAGGTGAGTGTTTGGATCACTTCTATTTGATGTATATGAAGTGTTTTGATCACTGGTTTGGTTGGAGATTCCTTGGAGTTGAAGTTCCAAGTTTTCACTCTCTTTGGGACTTTGAATTTTGGAAGGAAGAAGATTGCTTAGAAAACAAGTCTTGGTTATGTTTTGGTGTGTTTTGAACGATGTAAAATGGTGTCTATTTATAGAGAAATAAGTCAGATATTTGGAGAAGAGTTTGGATTAGGATCACTCCATTATCCAATGAATCATACTATGTTCCATGACTTGGATGCCAAGGTATACATATCTTATTCTTCACATGGCAATAATTCTGATCTTTTGGGATTGAACCTGCCATATCGCATCTCATCACTTGGTGCTTTGATCATTCTTGGACAGATTGGGAGGTTTTTTATCAATTTCACTATTTCACTTTAATGCTAGAGGACAAAACCTCACTTCATGGTTTTGAAATGATTTTTATCACATGCCAAGGATAAAATCTTGAAAATTGTGTTATTCTCTTGTAGAGAACATGGTGTATGATGATATGTGTTTTGATCTTGTGAAGATATTAGGCTTGCAAGGTCATCCAAATCATGTACCACCAAATCTGCCTTTTAAAAAGTTTTGACATACTTCAAGTTTGATGTTCAAAGTTTGGAAAGCTGATATGACATACTTCAAGTTTGATGTTCAAAGTTTGTCTTGAATCAACGTGAATCATGGAGAAAAATGGGCCTAAAATTGGCTCCAACATAAGACAGATTCTCTCTTAAAATTTCTCTTAAGTGTCTAAGTTCAAAAGTATGGAACTTCCAACTTCATGGCTTCATATCTCTCAATCTATGCATTTTTTGGGAATTTATCCTCAAGGACAAAGTTGTAGTATGTAACAAGCTCTTTAATGTGGTCCTTGGAGTAAAGAAAATAGTTACTTGGATTAAAAGTTATGGCCTTGGCAATTTGGACAAAAATCATTGAATTTCATAACTTAGAAAAAAAATCAAATTCTTCAATGTTGCCCTTTTTACAAATAACCTCATATTTCTTGATTTTCTAGATTTATCATGATCCAAACCACACATTATCATCATTCTTGACTTGAGAAACCCATGTTTGACCAAAACACTCAAAAGTCAAACTTGACTTTGATCAGTGGAGGACTTTTCATCAGATGAACTTGAACTTTGTGATCTTCAATGAAATCAAACCCTTGGGCTAATTGAACACCATAGATGGACTCCAATGGTGTTTTTGAGTGTCTTGAATCATGTCCCAAGGCTTGAGATCATGTACTGGTAAAAAATCAAAGGTGCGGTTGAGTTTTCATCAAAAACCCTAGTTTGTGAACCAGATGAATTTGAATTCTTGTATTGATTATGAATCAAGCTCATTGGATCAATCCAATCATATGAATGGAATAATATGAGGAATTTGAGGTCCTTGAAACATATCCTGAGGTGTTGGATCATGCCCTACTTCAAAAGTCAAACCAGGGACTGAATTAGGTCAAAACCCTAATTAGGATGCATTTAATGACTTAGGGCTTGATGAGCTTGTCATGATGCAATCTTTCATTTGATTATTGATGGATGAAAACTTTTGATCTTAATGGATGAATAAGGGGCCTGAGATGTTGAATATGATGCCTATCCTTTGACAAATTATTTGCTTGAGTCCTTGAGGAACCACCTAACTTGGAAAGCAGTCAAGCACACACATTTTGTATTTGTAATGGGTTAGTGATTCATAAAGACACACACATATATGTAATGATGAATGTTATGCAAATGATGTAAATGAGGTGGCATCTAAGGGGTAAAAAATAGGGTATGACAAGCATATTTAAAAAACAAATTTAAAAAAAAGGGTTTTGTTATAACAATAAAGAATCTACACTAACCAATAGCTCCGACTAAATTCTATTTATTAACTAGTTTAATGAATTGAAAATACTTTGTGTATATTAATTACATAGAAAATAAAAAAAATGTGAATAAAAATAAGTTATGATTTGATAATAGTTTATAATTATAGTAATTTCTAAATAATCAAATCAATACTATAATAATTATTTTAAATAATTTGAATTAAAATTAAATAAGCATATAGGAGTACTTATTTAATTTTAAATTAAATTTTAAATTATTATTATTAGGAATTATATATTCTCTTTTTTTACTTGTATCAAGTCATAATATCATTTAAATTTGAAACCTTCAATAAGCATAATGAAAATCAACACCATCAAAATATTTTTTTTTTTGGAAAAAATAAAGAATTATATTGCCAAAAAAACAATGGGAGTACAAAGCCGATCCGAGGATCCAGGCAGCTAGACGACAAAAAGATCAACGAAAACAAACATTACTCTCTACTACACAGTCTTCCTAATTTCTCATTGTTTTCAGTTCTAATCAAGACCTTCTCTATGATATCATTACTACAAAGACACTCCTTTTTCCCATTCTGAAAAATAATCTGGTTCCTTATATTCCAAATCGCATACACAGTTTCAGTAAACGCGAGCTTTAGAAGTTTCTTCCAACAACCTTTACTGCTTGTCATTCTACAAATGGTCTTAAGCTCCAAACCCCATCTTTTTGGAATATGATATGCATTAATCGAGGTTAGGATTTGTACCCAAACTTTTTTGGTCACCTCACAATCAAAAAAGATATGATCACAACTCTCCGGTAGCTCGCAGTACACACATTCTCCATCAGTGGTTATGCCAAGTTTAAGAAATCGGTTTTTTGTGGGGAGTCTATCCTGGCATGCCATCCAAAGAGTAAAAATCGATCTAGGTCGAGCAAGATTCCCGTAAAAGAGGTTTTTCCAATCTACTTTCGGTTTGGTCCCTCTAAACATCTGGTAAACCCTTTTGGTCACATATTTTCGTTCACCTTGAGCTCTTCCTAGACACTAGACTTCATCAGTATGTCTCTATATTTGAATATTGCCTTGATAATCCAGGAACAATGAGGTTTCGGAATGAAATTTTCAGCATCTTCCTTTTTCAAATAATACGTATGGATCCAGTTAATCCATATTTTGTCCTTCTTTGCATAGACATTCCACAGTAATTTCCCTATGGCCGCCTTGTTCCAATCTCTAAGATAGATGACATTTAGACCACCTGCGGAAATAGGGTCACTGATGTGCTCCCAAGAAACGGGGGCTCTTCGCGTTATCTTATCCTTCCCCGACCAAACAAAACTTCTACAAATGCTATCAATATGAGAAATTATCTTTTGTGGCAACGGGAAAATCTGCATCCAATAATTAGCAATTGAAAAAATCACTCTTTTCACAAGCTGAACCCTTCCTGCATAAGATAAGAGTCTGGTACTCCAATGCTTTAGCCTCACCATCATTCTCTCAATTAGAGGCTGGCAGTCATTTATCGTCAATTTTTTGCTGGCTAGGGGAACTCCAAGGTACTTAAACGGAAAACTTCCTATTGCAAAACCAATTGTTTGTTGAATGATCTTTCTGGAATCTTCACCAACCCCTCCAAAGTATATCTTGCTCTTTGGGATGCTAATAGGTAGACCAGTAGCCTCAGAGAATTCTTTCACCTTTTCCATGATCAGCCGCATAGATTCATTATCACCTCTCACAAACAGCAACATATCATCCGCAAAACACATATTTATAATTTTCAAACGCTCACATTTAGGGTGATAATTGAAGTTCAGATTCGCATCTAACCCATGAAGAACCCGGTTGAGATATTCCATAACAAGGACAAAGAGGAGGGGGGAGATAGGATCCCCTTGTCCAAGTCCTCTCTTAGCACGAAGGATATTCGAAGGAATCCCGTTTATTGCAAATGTATAAGATACAGTGGTAACACATGACAGAATCCATTTTATAAAAACCTGTGGGAAACCAAACTCCACCATGATATTTTCTAACGATTTTCATTCGACTGTGTCGTACGCTTTTTGAACGTCCATTTGGACCATACATCGGGGAGAAATGTTCTTTCGAGTATAACCTTTTACAAGCTCTTGCGCCATCATGATGTTATCGTGTATAACTCTACCGGGAACAAAAGCAGACTGGTTATCTGCCATTATCGAACTAATCACCTCCCCAAGTCTTGATGTAAGGACTTTTGAAATCATCTTATATATTACACTGCAGCATGATATAGGCCTTAAATCTTTTATGGTTGCAGCTGTATCTGAGAACATTATCACACCTAATATTAGAAAGGTGCTTGATACTACAATGCAAGATGGAAGAATGTGTAAAGTTACATATGCAGATAATGATGATTTTCAAGTTAAAGATGGATATACCATGCAAACATGCATGTGCCTGCATTGCATACAAGAGAGAAAATGTAGACCAATTTGCTGATAATGTGATACTACAAAAGTCTATTGTTTGTGTTATAATAAGACTTCAAGGTCGACCAAGAACTAATCGAAAGAGAAGTGTCATCGAAGGTCCAGGTGGTCGTCGAGATTCAATAAGATCAAACACAATTAGATGTGGAAATTGTAAGGAATTTGGACACAATATATTGGGATGTCAAAGAGATAAAACTAAAAATCAGGTATGAGTCAAAACCTACAAATTTTGGAGAAATTATCTTTACATGAATATTGACTTAATTGTTTTATGTGCAGAAAAAATTGCATGCGACCTAAAAAATAGTAGGGCTACTTATGCAAACATGGAAATTTTAATAATTAATTAGAACAACAAATGCAAGGATGTCTTTAAATCTTTAATTATTGAGGAACCATCATCCATAGAAAAATAATAGTTTTTAGTTTTAAAAAATAAATAATAACAATATTAAGTTGATGAGTGGATCCCATGAAAAAGAGAATAAAATTGTTACATCTCTTATTTTTATGCATTTTACGAGAATTTGGGGAGGTTAATGTCTAATGTTAAACTAAACGAGTATTTAACGGATTAATTAAGGGTGTAAAATTGATAAGGGAGATTTTTATCTATTTTAAAAGAGTTCGGGGGAGGTTAGTTTCTAATATAAAATTAGAGGTAATGTTTATGTCATTTAAAGAAAAAGTGAAATCCTTCACAATGGCTTTTCGCTTCCATCACCTTTCTCTTTTATGTATTTCATGCATTACTATGATTTTGATTTCAACGGGTAATGAAATAATGTTAGCTTTAAATTTTTAGATTTTTTAAGCATATGGGTTAATTAACTTTCATTTGATTGTAGCATCTGCGAATTTTCAAGATCCTCCAGGACGTACATGCATACATAAATGCAAAGGTACAACCGATGGAATTTGCTATAAAAGTTGCTATAACGTGGGTTTCAAATATGGTGGCGATTGTGTTTATGACAACCCAGATAATTCGGTTTGTTGTTGTATCAAAAATAAATAGTGAATGTTGTTTTGATTTTCAGTAACTTGGTGTATTTGATTAAATATAAATGCTCTCTTTTTAAAGGGGATCATTTGGTTGAGAATGATATTGTGAACTCTGTTAAAATTTAATATTATTATTATTATTATTATTATTATTAATATTATTGTTATGGTAGTGTCCAATTAATAAATAATAGATTATTGTTTTGATTATTGTGTGTTTTTTATATGATTATATTTGAGTAATTGTTATATGTAGTTTTATAAATGCGTATTTGTGAAAAAAGATGAATTTTAAGAGTAATAGAGACAGTGGCGGAACCAGACCGAAAATCACAAGGGGGCCGATGTAAAATACATATTATTATTTTATAAAATTAAATAAATTTTTATTTATAATAATAATTAACAAATAGGATAAATTTTAACTATTTCATCTATATTATATAAAAATTTTATGCTAAAATAGTTGTATTTTTTATATTTTTAATTATAAAACATGGGCTCAACATGTGAATTTCACATTTTTTTCTTAAAATATATTACTAAAAGGATTAATAAACGGTTAAAAATAAGTTAAATTCTCATGTTTCATAATTTATTTTTAAAAAAAACACATCAAAATATAGTATCTCAGGCTGGAAAAATAGCACCTAATCATTCTACCAATCCATTAACTGCATGTTATTATTATAAATATAGTTATAACAAATCATATATTTTAAATTAAAACTTTAAAAAATTTGAGAATTTTGAGGGGGCCATGGCCACCCCTTTCACTATGATGTTCTGCCACTGAATAGAGAGAATCAATATATCATGTTTAAATATTTTTTTTTCTAGTGAGTTTACTTGAAAAATTATCATATATGTGTTTATTAGAATATTTGAAAATATGTTAAATTTTAAGGAGTAATAAAAAAGATCGATGTAATCGTAAATAATATAAAAATTATATTAATATAATCAGTTTTTATCTTAAAAATTTAATGATTTTAATGAATGGATAATATCTAAACTAAAGCAACAATTTCATGGATCAATTTATAACTTAGTTTAATTTATTTTGATTCAAAAGAATAATTGATTGGTTTTCATTTATCATAATTGTTGAGTTAAATTTGGAATGGTAGATAATTATTATTTAAAATTTCTAATAGTCATAGATTATAGATTAAAGGTTTAAGATTTGGATTGATAGAAATTATTAAATTGTGCGAAATTAGGATTCAATGTTTTTTTTAATATGATACTAATTGAAAAGTTATAATTTTGATTAGTAGATAATATCACTAATATTGTAAAAAGGGGATTCGATTTTTTCAAGAGTTAGAACTTGGATTGATAAATAGTCAAAAATAGTAAGAAAATAATTTTTACTTTTTTTAAGAAGTCTTTAATTTTTGAATATGATTGTAGATTGATAAATTGTTATTGGTCGAAAGAAATAAAAAACAAAACCTCATAACACTTAAAATATAAATAAAATATTATCGATATGCACTAATTATAGTGTAAAAATAACAACATCAACTATAATAAAATATTTTATCTAAAGGAATAAATTTTTTTTTTTACAAAGAATAACAATATCAACTATTCCATGTAGCTAAACCACAAAAATATTTTGAACTTGAGAGGAAGGACATTAAACCAAAGAAAAACTTCCTAACAACTAAATGGAAATTAAATATTGTAGGTATGATTATGTTCGAAAGAAATCATAAGTGGAAGAAGGAAATTAAACAAAAAAAATAATAATCGAATTTGTATGGTTATATATGGACGAAACATGTGTATTACAATTCTTGAAATTTGACGATCTAAATGATAGTAGGAGTTGTATATTTCGATCTTCATTCTAGCCTTGTTATTTGTAGAGACGATAATTTTTAAAATTGCAAGACCTGTACATTTTTGTGAGTCTTTATCACAACTAAAATAAACAACATATCTTAAAATTATTACGAGTATAAAATATGATTAAATTTAATAATTAATATTTATATATAAGCAAGTATTACCATTCTAGAATTGATTTGAATAGATGTTAAAAAAAATGAAATCTTCCAAAAAAAAAATTGGTTTATATACACTTAGAAATAATCAATTATCTTTTTGAATCAGTCTTGAATAGTTCACTGATGCATCTCATGTTCTGTCACGTTATACAACAAGTTCTAAAATCTGTGTTAATAAAGTGAGAGGAGTTTATCTATTTAAGAAATAAAGTGAGACAAATTCACCGTTTATAACAGAAACACAAACTATTAAATTTAATTTATATCTGTATGATTGAATTTATACTTTAAATATTCATTGAATTGAGCGTTTTATAAAACTCTTCCTTTTCTAAATATTATTTTTTACAATAATTAAAAGAATTAATATAATTAAAAATTGTAAGTACTATTTTAACTAATATAACTAATATTATTTCTAAATATTACTTTATATAAATTTTAAATTACTTCATTTTTCAAAGTATTGTTTGTAGATTTTATGAGTAAAGTAATATAATAACATTGTAGATAAAATTAAAATTTCTAATAACGAATTCATTAATTAATTAGATCAAAATCTAACTTTTTAAAATTCTCTCTTTTATTTTATCACTCTAAACTCTCTAATTATTTACCAATAATATGTATTTCATTCACTCCTAAAATTCAATATTTTTTTTTAATTTTCTTTAATATCCTATATTATTATCATAAAAAATAAATAAATAGCACATATATATCCACGTGAATATGATTAGAGAAATGATAAATAACAAAAAAAATTGATAGCATCTATTTTTGAGAGGTGCGATTTCCGATAGCATTTCCAGGCAGTGAGGGCGGAAACTGGTACGGTGGTGAGAACCTTAAAACTACACCTTCTCAAATCCAACATTTTGCTCTTAGTGAGATCCTCCTCTGATGCTAGTTTAAACTCATATTCCTTGGAATATGGACCAATATTCGGAGGTTTTTCTCGATTACGAGCCTTGATTTTTTAGTATGGGGAGGGGGAGGGGATTGCTGAAGAAAAAGGTGTTATCCCACTTGGTTCGTACTCTGGAACTTAGGTAACAAGCAAGGAGATTATGTTATCAACATCAAGCCAGGTTCATGCAAGGTGTAGCACATTCACATAAATCATTATGAACAAAAAGGATCAAGAAATAAGTCAAAAAGGTTCACCTAAAGGCTTAAAAATCACCTTAAATAGTACCTCACTTTAGCTAAATAAAAATGGGTGAAAATAATATGGTTTTTGGAATTTCTTGACATATTCACAAAATAGGTTTTAAAAATAACATGTGTGCAAAAAATTAGCTCAAAAGGAATTAATTTGAGTGGTGAAATACATGAATTAAAATGAAAAAAAAAACATAAAAAAAAAACAAGTAAAAAATATAGGGATGCTTCCAAATGGAGTTGAACTCAAGACACCTTGGTTACAGGCCCAAAATGTAACCACTGGGCCACGCACGTGTATATGAACATTGATGCATCAAGACATATATATATATTTTAAGTTTAAACATGAAAATGAAAAAACAAAATAAATGAAACAAAAGGGTCAGGGGCGAGGGGGATTCGAACCCCAGACCCCTTGCTCATAAACACCTGAAACGCATGCATTAACCACTAGGGTGGTGATACATCCAATGTTTAAAACACAAACAATCAAATAAATATTAAAACGCATGAAAAATAATGTAAAATTCCCAAATCAGCATCATTACCAACCTCACACGTCTTCTCTCTCTTTCTCTTTTTTCCATTTTTCTTCCAAACTTTCCACCCTTATATCTCACTCATTTCTCCATGATTTTCAAAAGTGTAAAAGCCTAAATTGCTCCATTTTTCACAAGGATCACAATGGTATTATTTTCATAATATAAAACTCATTCTATAACACACACGAAGGTCAAAACCAGTCATGAAACCCTAGATTTCTAACATTAACAACTTCATATATGAACATGACACATTGCCAACAGTGGAAGAAACACATTAACCACAATAAGGTCTACATCTTTGCTTCAAAAATCAATTAAGAATGATGCATGAACATGAGTTTTAATGTGCAAGAACACTTACAATGCCTCTTCACAATGATTACATAAGTAATATAAAGATCCTATGAGCTCCCTTGAACCTTAAGGAGAGTGCTTGAACAAATAACTTGACTAGAAACTGCTTGTAACTCTTCACACAAATCTTCTTGCAAAGTATGAGGGTGAGAGTGGTGGGTGATGATATGGATGATACAGAACTTGTTCAAAGGTTTGAACAAGCTCTAATGAGTATTTAGAAAAGGTTTGTGATGTTAGTTTGAAGAATGCACGAGGGAAACAAGATTTGGGAGTTTTTGGCTTGAGAACTTGCGTAAATGGTGATTTTTGAAAATTATGGTGTGTAGAGATATTGCTGAAGATTTGAGGAGTGTTTTTTTTGTGTGTTTTGAAGCTTAGAGGTGCCCTCTATTTATAGGAGAGGTTGAGGGATTGAGAGTTGATCATGTTGTTAACTTATGGTTTGGTTGAGAATGAAATGGTAGTTTGATGGAGTTTTAAGTTCCAAGTCAAAGTACAATTGTTGTAGGGTGGTTGAGAGCCTTTAGAGATGATGCTTCTGATCTTGAAATTGCTTGAGTGCAGAAGAAACAATCACAAAGCTCCATACAAGTTGACTTTGTGATTAAATCTCCTTTATGCAAAGGGAAGTGTGATCTTTTTGGCAAAATTTTCCCTAAATGGAATGAACACTTGGATAATGCATTAATTCCTTTGATAATGCCTCAAAAGCTTGTGTAATCTTATGATTAAGAATGGATTTGCAATATATAGGACCTGTAATTAAGGGATTTGCATATTTGAATTGGATTTGCTAAAGTTCATGTCATGAAAATGGCCTAAACCTCAAGTTAGAAATGCCAATTTAATCTCTTCGAATCTCCTAGCTCAAGCATGGAAAAAATTAGTTCTTTGACTCTTTAGAAAGCTTGAAACATGCCCTACAACTTTAACGTTTTTATTTTTTCTTGAATGAAAATGGATCATGGTGAAAAATGGCCCTAATGTTGGCTACTTTTACAAGGCAGATTTTGTTGAAAATTTTCTAAGTGTCTAAATTAAAAATTTGATGAACCTCCAACTTCATGGCCTCATATCTCTCGATCTATGCATTTTTTGGAAAATCATCCTGAATGACAAAGTTGTAGTATGTAACAAGCCCTTCAAAATGGTCTTTGGAGCAAAGAAAATGGTTACTTGGATTGAAAGTTATGGCCTTGGCAAGTTGGACAAAAATCATGAACTTAAATAACTTGGAAAATTTTCAAATTCTTCAATGTTGCCCTTATTACAAGTAACCTCATTTTTCTTGATTTCTCTTGATCAATCATTATCCAAATCACATACTATTTTCACTATTGACTTGAGGAACCCTTGTTTGACCAAAAATCAAATTTGACTTTAATCAATGGTTGACTTTTATATCAGATGAACTTGAACTTTGTGATCTTCAATGAATTCAACCTCTTGGGTTATTTAGACATTGTGGATGGACTCCAAAGGTGTAATTGAGTGCCTTGAATCATGTCCCAAGGCTTGAGAACATGTCTAGGTTAAAAGTCAAAGGTGCAGTTAACTTTTCAACACAAACCCTAGTTTGTGGACTAGATGAAAGTGAAACTTGATAAACTTGTAATAAGGCCACAAAACACTTGATTGTTGGTGTAGGAAACCCTTGGTCATGACAAATTGATACTTTTATGATCAGTCCAAAACTTTGACTGATCAACCAACTCTCCTTGATGCAAAACCCTAAATCACAGATGAAACAAAGCAAGGCCATATCTTGATAATTTGGTTAGCTATGCATGAATGATTGGCCTAGAATGTTATGCAAATGATGATGGAATCTAGGGGTAAAATTTGGGGTATGACACTCCTCAAGGCCATGAGGGATCTTAGGTAAGGGGATCCTCTCTCCCCTTTGCTTTTTGTGATTATAATGGAGTACCTCCATAGGAGGATGTAAAGACTCAAGTTGTATCATAATTTCAACTTCCAGTCAAAGTGTGAAAAGTTGAATATTATAAATGTGAGTTTTGCAGACGATTTCATTCTCTTTGTGAGGGGTGACATTATCTCTGTGGAGTTTCTTATGGAGGCTTTTAAAGATTTCTCGCCTTCTACTTGGCTGGATGTGAACCCTAGCAAATGCAATGTGTATTTTGGGAATGTTGATGAAGCAACCAAGCATAACATTAAGCAGGTGACTGGTTTTCTAAAGATAGCCTTCCTTTCGGATATCTTGGTATTCCTCTATCCAGCAAGAAACTTTATGTTGGTCAATGTCTTATACTTGTTGAGAAGATTACTTATAATATAAAACATTGGACCTCCAAGCTGCTATGTTTTGCTGGTTGATTGCAGATTATAAATAGTATTGTTTTTGTAACTTCCAGGAATTGGCTTCAATTCGTTCCTATTCCCAAGCCTATCATAAAAAAGTGGAAGCTGTTTGCAGGTCTTCTCTCTGATCCAATAATGACATCATAACTAGGAAGTCCCGTATCTCTTAGAGCAAGGTTTGTCATCTAAAATCTCAGGGGGGTATTAATGTGATCTCCATTTCACATTGGAACAAGGATGCTGAAGGTGAGAAAAATACACAAGAAGGGGGGTTGAATTGTGTTTTGCAAAAATTAGATTTACTTCTGAACCAGAGTTCAGATTCTAAAAAACTGAGTTTAGAATCGGATAGGGTGCAGTGGAAATAGAAACATAAGTAAAGTAAAGATAGAAAAGAACACACAGTAGTTATCCTGGTTCCTCTCCTAACTAAGAGGACTCCCGTCCCCTTGCCATGCAAGAGATTTTCCATTATAATCAACCAAATTACACTTGCTTATACACACTTGTATAAGACTTTTCTTTTTGCTCAGACCACTTGTCCAAGACTTCCCTTGCTAAGAGCACGTGTCTAAGACTTCCCTTGCTTACAACTCGTGTCTAAGAATTCCCTCTGCTCAATCAGCTCCTGACCGAGACTTATCTTGCTTAGACCACCTTCCTAAGACTTTACCTTTCTTAGACTCGTGTCTAAGGCTTTCCTCTGCTTAGAGTTCGTGTCTAAGACTTCCCTTGCTTATAGCTCATGTCTAAGACTTTACCTTTGCTTAGAGCTCGTGTCTAAGACTTTACCTTTTCTTAGAGCTCGTGTCTAAGACTTTACCTTTGCTCAAGCCTACAACAAGAGACTTATATCTAAACAGATAGTTTAGAGAAGGAATAACCTACAAAAACACTTGATAAATATCAAAGGTGTTCAAAAATAATACAACACACTTTTAAAAATATTTTTAATTAACTCAAGAATAAGAACTCTAAACAGACTCAGCTTTCTGATAGTAGTGTGTGTATTTTTCAGTTGTATTGCAACGTTATTTCTTGATGATCTTCAAATCTTCAACTGTTTTATATAGCTAAAGAAATAGAGACGTTGGAGCATCTTCAACTCCTACAAACCGATCAAATATTCTAGTACATATTCTTTTCCAATAAAATGGGTGTTGGAACTTTCAGTCAAGAGGATATCCATGAAATAAAGCCTTTGTCAAAAGGATACAACTATGATTCAAATACAGCACAACCTGTAGAAGATAATGTCAATAAATCTTGAGTCCAGTGTTAGCAGAACTGACTTGACATTACTTAGCATCAGAGTCATCAAAACATGCTTCTGAGCTGGAGTGTACTAACATGATCAGAATCGAACCAAAGTCATTTCAGTGTCAGAACCAGTTCCATCTAGTAAATATAATTCTGCACACACAAACTAGCTAGTTAGAAATCCTAATTAATTTTCGAATACTTAGCTATCATCAAAACCTTGGAGGATACATGGTATGAACCAAACTTGTTTCAACAATCTCCCCCTTTTCACGATGACAACATTAAGTAATTTGAAAAATAATTAGAAGCTGATTAATTACTCAACAACTTTCAGGGTCTGAGGTTTGTAAGCTCCCCCTGAATCAAACAATCTAAGAGGTGAGGTTTGTAAGCTTCCCCTGAGTCCTGTCTGTAAAGTGTAAGAGTTGAGGTTTGTAAGCTTCTCTCTATACAGAATAATAAATCTACTCCGAAGGTGAGATTCGTAAACTCCCCCTAAATAGAATTACTAACCATATTCGGAACCATTACTAACAAAAAATACTCAATCCATCCTCACCCTTTGTCATCAATAAAAAAGGGAGGAGAAGGAAAATGACTTTAGAAATGAATAATTGTTTCAGAACTATTCATATATGAACACCAATCAGGAACAAGTCTATCAATGTTGAACAAGAATCTGAGAAAGAATCCTACCAAAACATAGTCAGAGGTAAAATGATCCTGAAGACTAGTGCCAAAATGAAGAGTTTATTCATCAGAAAAAGTCATCTTGTCCTCTTTACTCCAGGCCTTAGGATGTTCCCAATAATTTGGTACTAGACTTTTGCCATAGAAGTAAGAGTATAAGAACTTTCATAAGGGCCTTTGTTACCAAATATGATTTGTAAATCATTTTCTGATCTGTTGTTATACCAGTGGCTTTCAACAGTGACTCCATCAACTTCACAAATAATTGCTTGACATATGATTTTATAGTTGATTACAACAAAAACAACAGACAGAATCAGACAAACATTTTGTTCACTCTGATGAATATGAGCATTGGCCAAAAACTATTTCACAAGATCTGAGAATATTCATCTCATTTCTGAAAATGAATATCTGAAACAATTTTGTGAAAGACTATTCGCCTTCAATTCTTTGAAGTCAGCAATAAATCCCTTTAAAAAATCTAAATCAAAAATTTCTTCTTTAATGAATTACCAGAACATTTTTGAAAGAAGAAATACTAAGATGAAGAAAAGTGATTTCACAAAATTATCTTATGTAGAAGATAACTTATGAGATCATAAAGAAAAAAAATAGCTTAACAACTTAACACGTATAATGCTAGAATATAAGCAAGTATGCATTAAAATGTTTGGACAGTCACGAGTCTGAATAAAAACAAGATAGAATCTTTGTTTGAACACTCCTTTTTAATGATCCAAACTTGTTAGAGCAAATTCTGAAAATAGAAGTGATAGTCATGTCTTTTTAAGTCTTTATAGAACTTTCATAGACAGCTGACTATCAGATCAGAATTTCAAAAATTTTGATCAGTGTTATGACAAGGATTCTTATTTTATCAGAACTCAAGGAATAGTCAATTGTTAACTCAAAGCACATAGCAAGGAATTAACTTATTACTGTATGCTTTAAAAAAAGAAGTCAGGGAAGAGAGAGATCCTATAGCTATATTTAGACTTAAAGATCATACTCAAGGAACTATTAGAAATACTTCAACTAACTTCTAACATATTCCAATGAATATTCTAATACACTATTCAGAGGACAAGCATTTACTCTACTATATGAACCATGTTCAAATTTTTCTTAATGAAATCAAATTAGGCATGCGCAGGGGCTTTGTAAATATATCAGCCGTGTAATGCCCTGTAGAATATATATCTAGAATAATACAATACACGCATTTTATTTGGTACTGACACCATCATAAGTGCCTAATGGCGTAATTCACATACTTGACCATTTCCTAAAAATATAAAAAACTCTATGGTACAAGGTATGGAAACTAGCCAAAGATAAAAATCTAAGAATAATATACAATATTCCTCATTGTACAAGAACAATAAAATACATAGCGGAATAAGCTTAACTAAGCTTCTCTTGAAACATCCAGGCATCGCTCCACTTGTAAATCAGACCTGCAAACCACACCTGAAATAAAGCAACTATAGTGGGGTGAGATACATCAAATCTCAGTGAGTTCCCTATCCTATAGATTCTCTCGGCATTATAGGGTTCTAACAATCCTAACTCAAATCAAAAGGGAAGGGAAATGACCTTGAGTTCACAATCTCGCAATCTCACACTATATGGAAACATGCCATGAGTTCATCAACTCAAAATATCACTAATCGATAACCTCACAAGGCATCCCCTTTTCCCGTCCGCTTCTACGTCTAGAAGTCGACCCGAGTCATGGATCCCTGTAACCTACTTGACATACGAATGGATTCGGGTTCTACGGGCCATTAACCGTTATGAACCATCAATTCACACGAGCCATTAACCGTCACAAGCATACGCTCCCTGAGCGCCATTCGTACTGTACGCGGGAATCAACCCTGCCAAGTAGTCATGCATATGTTTCAGAGGAGCTCGAGAATCATGAAACGTAACTCAAAGGAAATGGTTACGATTACGTGATCTCACACACAAACGTGATTGTATTCGACAATCACAAGGCCACAATGCCTTAAGGCCACATTCGCCTTTTCTCAAAGAACACAAAGGTTCACACACATGTTCCATACTAGTGTCTCACTCTCCTCTAGACCAATCTCGTCACAGATGTACCTTCCTACATCAGGTGCCTGAGCCTTGCCGTCGAGGTTATCTACTCCAGGCCAGAACTCGCCAATGAATGCACGAGCGTCGCCATCCAGAGTTTCTATCACAATTCTATTCATAACCTAGAATTATACCAATCTTAACTATGCCATTTGTTTTGGGGTAAAGTTTACTCACTCTTCCTAATTCATATTTTAACATGTAAATTGTTAGTTCTTGTATTGGCTGGAATTTTGGTAAAACAAAGTTGAATAATGTTGATGTCATATGTCTGATGTCTTAACATTGATTCCTAACATTGGCTGTTGCAGGGTTGAAGTTTTATATGTTGATGTTAAACTTGATGTCTTGACATCAGTTATCAAAACATCAGAACATCAGGCTGTGATGTTTTAGGGCTGCGCGTGAAAGTTTGTTTTTAGAAGATCTGTTAGAGAGATTGTGTCCGAGTATCTTGGAGAAGATATTTTCAGTTGCAATCAGATTTGGAGCATATCCTGTTGCTATGTTTAAGGGTTGTATGATTTAAAAAGATTTGAAGATCAAATCTGTTTTAAATTCTGTTTTTAAAACAAATCAAATCAGATATTTGGAAGAAGTCCAAACCCAAGTCAGAATTTTATTTAAAGCAGCCTCAACCCTTGTTGGAAAAGAATGAAGACAAGAGAGCAAAGACTGACAGTCAAATTTGTGTTTTCGTGTGTGTTTTGTAAACCATTCATGGTTGAATAGGTGTTACTATTTTAGGTTGTTAGTGTATTCACTCTAGAGCTTTTAAGTAAGAGTGTGTTGTTCTTGATCAAAGCTGTTAAGCAAGATCAAGGTGTGGTTTAAAGTGTAATCTTTGAATTGTATCACTGAGGTGATTTAGGGAGTGAGTGGTTTCTCATATCTAAGTGGTCTCTTAGGTAGAAGTGTCATTGAGTAGTGATTAAGATTAGTAGATGTCAACTGGGATTGTTGAGTCTGTAATTTAATACTACTAATAGTGAATTTTCTCCCTGGCTTGGTAGCCCCCAGACGTAGGTTGTTAGACCGAACTGGGTGAACAATTCATTGTGTTGATTTACTGTTGTTATTGCCTTGTTCATATAGCAGATTGTGTTGTTGTGACAACACACTTAACATCACACATCTGATACCAGAATTTCAATTGGTATCAGAGCGGGTCATCCTGCTCTGCATCTGGGTGAGATCTAGGGCTCTTACTTTCTGGTGCAATGGACAAGGAGAGTGGTGGATTTGTGAATAGACCCCCTATTCTAGATGGCTCTAATTATGACTATTGTAAACCACATATGGTTACCTACTTGAAGTCATTAGACAACAGGGCTTGGAAGGTTGTCTTAAAAGAATGGAAGGCACCTGTTATTGTTGAAAAGGATGGTACAACAAAGCTGAAACCTGAGGAAGATTGGACCAAGGAAGAAGATGAGCTTGCACTTGGAAATTCAAAAGCCTTGAATGCCATATTTAATGGTATTGACAAGAACATCTTTAGGCTGGTCAACACTTGTGAAGTAGCTAAGGAAGCTTGGGATGTTTTGAAAACTACTCATGAAGGAACCTCCAAGGTCAAGATGTCAAGACTTCAACTGCTGACTACAAAGTTTGAAAATCTGAAGATAAAGGAGGATGAAACCATTCATGATTTTCACATGAATATTCTTGAGCTATCTAATGCTTCTAGTGCTTTAGGAGAAAGAATGACTGAAGAGAAGTTGGTTAGGAAGATTCTCAGATCCCTTCCCAAGAGATATAAAATGAAGGTGACTGTTATTGAAGAAGCTCAAGACATCAGCAAGATGAGAGTTGATGAGTTGATTGGTTCTCTTCAAACTTTTGAGTTGGCGTTGAATAGGGAGCCTGAAAAGAAGACCCAAAGCATAGCATTGGTGTCTAAAGAGAAAGAGTGTGATCCTAAGACTCAGGAGGAGCTTTCAAATGCTATTGTACTGCTGGGAAGACAGTTTAACAAGGTTCTAAAAAGGATAGACAGGAGCTACAAACCTAATGTCAAGAACATCACATCTGACACCATCAGATCAGGAGATCAGGGGAAGAAAACTAGAGATGAAGAAAAGACCAATAATGACAAAGGAGTTTAATGCTTTGAGTGTGAAGGGTATGGTCATGTCAAGAAAGAATGTCCTACATATCTCAAAAAGCAGAAAAAGGGGTTATCTGCTTCCTGGTCTGATACTGATAGTGAGAGAGAATCTGAAGAAGAATCAGCTAAGCTTGTTAGAGCTATGATTGGGGTTTGTGAGTCAGATGATGATTCATGTGATGATGAGGTTTCGTATGAAGAGCTTGCTGCCTCTTATAAAGAACTATTCATGAGAAGTGAACAAGTATGTCTTGAAGGAGAAAAGCTAAAGAAAATCATAGTGCAGTTAGAAGCTGAAAAAACTGAACTAGAAAATGAAGTCAGTATGCTTAACTCTAAACTGGATTCTATGACCAAAACTGTCAGAATGTTGAACAATGGTACTGATGCTCTAGACAACATTCTCAGTATTGGAAAACTTGCTGGAGACAAAAGTGGTTTGGGATTCAACAATAGTGCAGCTTCTCATAATGTTATTACCAGTTCCAAACCAGTGATGTTACAACAGATGTTTAAACATCCTGGCAGGATTCCTTCTAGGAAGAAATTTAGGCACTGGAGATGTCATCACTGTGGGCGTTTTGGACACATAAAAGCTTACTGTTATAAGCTACATGGGTATCCTCAGAAGACACATCAGTATCCTCCCAGACAGAAGTTTCACAAAGGTAATAAGGCCTTCAATTCTAAGAAGCAATGGGTTCCTAAAGGTAAAGTTACCAGCTTAATAGCTCACACTTCTCTTAGGGCTTCTACCAAAGAAAACTTGTACTTTGATAGTGGGTGTTCAAGACACGTGACAGGAGTTAAGAATTTGTTGGTAGATGTTAAGCTCCATTCTTCAGGTCATGTAACCTTTGGTGGTGGTGTCAAAGGAGAAATCAAGGGGATGGGAAAGCTGAATTGTGCTGGTGCTCCTAGACTGGATGATGTTCTACTTGTCAAAGGGTTGACAGCAAATTTGATCAGTATTAGTCAACTTTGTGATCAAGGATTCAAAGTAGACTTTACTAAATCTGAGTGCAATATCACAAATGAGAAAGGAGAAGTCATCATGAAGGGTGTTAGGTCTAAGGACAACTGTTATCTATGGATGCAACAAGACTCAAGTACCTCAACATGTGTGTTTGCTAGAGATGATGAAGTCAAAATCTGGCATCAAAAGTTGGGACATCTTCATCTGAAGGGAATGAAGAGAATCATATCTTCAGAAGCTGTCAGAGGAATTCCTAAACTCAATATTGAAGAAGGAAGAGTTTGTGGAGATTGTCAAATAGGGAAGCAGACCAAGATGCCACATCAAAAGCTTCAACATAACACCATCTCCAAAGTTTTAGAACTTCTTCATATGGACTTGATGGGACCTATGCAGCTAGAAAGTCTAGGTGGGAAGAAGTATGCTTATGTTGTTGTAGATGACTATTCTAGGTACACCTGGGTAAGCTTCATCAAAGACAAAACAGAGGTGTTTGATGTATTTAAAGATTTATGTCAAAGACTCTAAAGAGAGAAAGAGAGCAATGTCATCAGAATAAGGAGTGATCATGGGAGGGAATTTGAAAATAGAAAGTTTGCTGATTACTGCTCTGCTGAAGGCATCAGTCATGAGTTTTCCTCTCCTATTACTCCTCATCCAAATGGAGTTGTTGAAAGGAAGAACATAACTCTCCAAGAATCTGCTAGAGCAATGATTCATGCCAAAAAGCTTCCTTACCATTTCTGGGCTGAAGCCATGAACACTGCTTGCTATATTCACAATAGAGTTACCTTGAGAAGGGGCACTTCAACTACTCTGTATGAACTGTGGAAAGGGAGAAAGCCAACTGTGAAGTACTTTCATGTTTTTGGAAGTAAATGTTATATTTTGTCAGATCGTGAACAGAGGAGAAAATTGGATCCTAAAACTGATGAGGGAATATTTCTGGGATACTCTACAAATAGCAGAGCTTATAGAGTTTTCAACTCCAGAACCAAGGTTATGATGGAGTCTATAAATGTGGTGATTGATGACATTGATAAGTAGGAAGATGCTGATGTCCTGGATGATGTTGAACATCAGTTGAAGAAGTCACAGCAAAAACTGAAGACAGAAGTGGATCTCCCAGTCCTGTTGATGCTGAGCCTGAACCTGAAAAATCTAATAAAGAACCATCTATTAGAGTGCAAAAGGACCATCCAAATGAGCTTATCATAAGTGATCCTAAATCAGGATTTAGCACTAGATCAAGAGAGGTTGTGTCAAATTCTTGTTTTGTTTCCAAAATTGAGCCCAAGAATGTCAAAGAAGCTCTGACTGATGAATTCTGTATTAATGCCATGCATGAAGAGCTGGAACAATTCAAGAGGAATGAAGTGTGGGATCTTGTTCCAAGGCCTGATGGAGTTAATGTGATATGCACCAAGTGGATTTACAAGAATAAATCTGATGAACAAGGAGTGGTCACCAGAAACAAGGCCAGATTAGTTGCTTAGGGATACACTCAGGTTGAAGGAATTGATTATGATGAAACCTTTGCTCATGTGGCAAGACTGGAATCTATCAGATTACTCTTAGGGGTGGCTTGTAATTTCAAATTCAAGCTTTTTCAGATGGATGTTAAGGTGCCTTCTTGAATGGTTACTTAAATGAAGAGGTGTATATTGATCAACCAAAAGGATTTATTGATCCAACATTTCCTGACCATGTTTACAGACTAAGGAAAGCTCTCTATGGTTTGAAGCAAGCACCAAGAGTTTGGTATGAAAGGCTTACTGAATTCCTGGCTGTGAATGGCTACAGAAAAGGAGGGATTGACAAGACTTTGTTTGTTAAAGAGGAAGGAGGAAAATTGATGATAGCTCAAATATATGTTGATGACATAGTATTTAGTGGGATGTCAGATTCAATGGTGAAACATTTTGTGGAACAGGTGCAGTCTGAGTTTGAAATGAGTCTTATTGGAGAGCTCAACTATTTTCTAGGTCTACAAGTTAGACAAATGGAAGACTCCATATTCATATCCCAGAGCAAGTATGCAAAGAACATTGTTAAGAAGTTTGGTCTGGAAAGTGCTAATCACAAGAGGACACCTGTTCCTACTCACTTAAAGTTGTCCAAGGATGAACATGGTGTGAGTATGGATCAAAGTCTATACAGAAGCATGATTGGGAGTTTAGTGTATCTCACAGCTAGCAGACCTGATATTTCTTTTGCTGTTGGAGTGTGTGCCAGATATCAATCTGAGCCTAAAGTTAGTCATTTAAATCAAGTGAAGAGGATTCTGAAATATGTGAATGGGACTAGTGACTATGGAATGCTTTACAGTCATGGACAGGCACTGAGTTATGTGGTTTTTGTGATGCTGATTGGGCAGGGAGTGCTGATGATAGAAAAAGTACTACAGGAGGTTGCTTCTTCTTGGGGAATAATCTGATATCATGGTTTAGTAAAAAGCAGAACTGTGTGTCTCTTTCTACTGTTGAAGCTGAGTACATAGCAGTAGGGAGTAGTTGTTCTCAACTTGTTTGGATGAAGCAGATGTTAACAGAATACAATGTCAAGCAAGATGTCATGACATTGTACTGTGATAATCTGAGTGCTATCAATATCTCTAAGAACCCTATTCAACATAGCAGAACTAAGCATATTGATATACGTCATTATTTTATAAGAGATTTGGTTGAAGACAAAGTAGTTACTCTGGAACATGTTGCTACTGAAAAGCAGTTAGCAGATATTTTTACCAAGGCCTTAGATGCAAATCAATTTGAAAAATTAAGAAGCAAATTAGGAATTTGCGTATATGAGGATTAAGTGTGCTGGGAGGTGTATTGTGAAGTTGTGAACTTTATTGCATAGTTTAAAAGAAACAGAATTTTATTCAACTACTGAAAGCATACAAGATTGGAGTTTAGTACATCAAAAGCAACTAACAAAGGGTCTAAATATTATCCCAACCCCCTGCATCAATGAAAGTTTCCCAATCTTCATCCCATTCATCATCCTAAGCATGAAGTTGCACTGAAGGGTTCTTGGTGGTTTTCATCCTTGTCTCTGATGTTTTTCTGGTTCTTGTTGCTCCTGAAGTTGCCCCAGCTGGAGACTGTGTGTTGTTCTTCATTTTCTGTGGATCTAGGTTCTTGACCTCTTGCATGTGTTTCTTCCCTGCATCTTTATTGGACTGGCTCATACTTGGTTGGTGTCTGGTGCTGTTAGAAGGAAGAAGGCTTGGATTTTATATTTCTATAAGAATCCATTGTTTGTATCGCCTGACCAGTCAAAGTTTTTGGAATTTGTGTTCCTTGGGAAGCTTGTTATTTGACCATGTCTTAATGGCTGTCAGATCTTTGTGTTTGTTGTAGAAGCTGTCCAATTATGGCTAAAAAGGGGGAGAGTTAGCCTATGTGTTGCCTAGGTGTATGTTGTGGTTCTAGGCTTGAGGGGGAGTGTGCAGTTTGAACAGCTGGTATGTTGGTTCTTGTTTTGAGCGGGAGTTTAGCCTTGAGCAGATTTTGGATGTGATCTCTGCTGGTTGTGTTTTGGAGTTCTTGTTTTGAGGGGGAGTTTAGCCTTGAGCAGATTTTGGATGTGGTCTCTGCTGGTTGTGTTTTGGAATGTTAGGAGTATGTTGTTTTTTTTTCGCTGCAAGTGTCTCTGATGTAGGCAGAGATTGTTTTAGCCAAAAATAGCCAAAGGGGGAGATTGTTAGTTCTTGTATTGGCTGGAATTTTGGTAAAACAAAGTTGAACAATGTTGATGTCATATATCTGATGTCTTAACATTGATTCCTAACATTAGTTGTTGCAGGGTTGAAGTTTTATATGCTGATGTTAAACTTGATGTCTTGACATCAGTTATCAGAACATCAGAACATCAGGCTGTGGTGTTTCAGGGCTGCGCGTGAAAGTTTGTTTTGAGAAGATCTGTTAGAGAGATTATGTGCGAATATCTTGGAGAAGATATTTTAAGTTGCAATCATATTTGGAGCAGATCCTGTTGCTATGTTTAAGGGTTGTTTGATTTAAAAAGATTTGAAGATCAAATCTGTTTTAAATTATGTTTTTAAAACAAATCAAATCAGATATTTGGAAGAAGTCCAAGCCCAAGTCAGAATTCTATTTAAAGCAGCCTCAACCCTTGCTGGAAAAGAACGAAGACAAGAGAGCAAAGACAGAGAGTCAAATTTGTGTTTTTGTGTGTGTTTTATAAACCATTCATGGTTGAATAGGTGTTACTATTTTGGGTTGTTAGTGTATTCACTCTAGAGCTTTTAAGCAAGAGTGTGTTGTTCTTGATCAAAGCTGTTAAGCAAGATCAAGGTGTGGTTTAAAGTGTAATCTTTGAATTGTATCTCTGAGGTGATTTAGGGAGTGAGTGGTTTCTCATATCTAAGTGGTCTCTTAGGTAGAAGTGTCATTGGGTAGTGATTAAGATTAGTAGATGTCAACTGGGATTGTTGAGTCTGTAATTTAATTCTACTAATAGTGACTTTCCTCCCTGGCTTGGTAGCCCCAAGACGTAGGTTGTTAGACCGAAATGGGTGAACAATTCATTGTGTTGATTTACTGTTGTTATTACCTTGTTCATATAGCAGATTGTGTTGTTGTGACATCACACTTAACATCACACATATGATACCAGAATTTCACATATTTCTTTCATTCGTACTTAACAACAATTCGATAGATATGGCATAACACAAATATTACACATAAACACATATAATCACACATCACATAGAACACCCCTTTCAGGTTCCCTCCGATTCATTTAATCGAGTACCGAAATCTATACTTTTCTCTTTTATCTTGTAGGATCTTTTCACAGCTTAATATAGGCTATAAATATGCCTCGATCGGATTTACGGTTCAAAAGATATGAATTCCAACATAACACAAAAGATTGTTATCATTCAAAATGCCACTAATTAATTAATCGTCATAGCTCTCTAATGACACCAAGAACGTCTCGATCCGAGTTACGAATCAAAAGTTATGAAGGAAACAAAATGGGACAATCAGCCATGTTCGCTAGGCGAACACCCAGCGAGAATTCGCTACCGCCTTCGCTAGGCGAAGCTCCAGGCGAATCAATAAACCGACCAGAACAGACACAAAGTTCGCTAGGCGAACTCCCTGGCGAACCTTCGCCTTGCCATTCGCTTCGCGAACCTCTGAGCGAACCAAGGCAGAACCAAACAGAACTGGAAAGATATAAAGTTTGCTAGGCGAATGACTTGGCGAACATTCGCTGACCTTCGCTGTCGGGTTTGCTAGGCGAACCCTCGAAAGTTTGTTCGGTGGGCTTCGCCCCAGGTTCGCTAGGCGAACCTTGGAAAACTCAGAATTTCCAGCAGTGTAACAGCTGGTCCTCTGGGGTTCAAAACCCAATCCAAACACAACCCAATGCACAAACAAGCATTAATAGATGATTCTACACACATATTGATCATACAACATAGTTTATAACTCATTTTATCCGTTAGATTTCATTGATTGACCCGTTTAATCATTTTCTCTCAAAACTAATCTAAGTTCTAAACTTATTTTTCTATAACTTAGAGTTTCTATCTAGAACCCAACTGGTAATCGAAGAGGAGTTTGAAGAAGATGATGATGATCCATGAGTTTCTCTCCTTCATCTTTCTCCACTATCTTTTCTCTTCTTCTTTCTCTCCATTTCCTTCTTCTCCATCTTTTTCTTTTCTTTCCAAATATATATATAAAACAATATTATATAACATAATCCAATAGAGTAAAATATCCCCAATTGATATTTTGTCGTCTCAACTAATTGATCAATTATTAGAGTTACCATTAAATCCTCTCTTGAACTAATAATTATTGATCTCTTCAGAGTTCATTAGTTTCTCTATTGTTCCCAATCGATAATACTTAAAGCACTTAGAGGATTCCATTAATCCAATTAACCAAAGATAGAGTACATAGATGCTCATCTGATCTCCTCGGATATCCAATTGAGCATTTAAATAATATGGGGTATTACACTCTCCCCCCCCCCTTTAAATTGAAATTCGCCCCCGAATTTCCCTCACTCAACAATAGCCCCAACTTGCATCGTTGTCTTAGATCCACACTTCACTTTACTTCCATTAAAGTTCCTGACATAGTCCGATTCCAACTTGACTTTACAATTCAAAAATCCTTATGTTCACGAATTATCAAACCTCGGCTCCTTAGATATACTCTTATTCCAATGTTGGATTAACTGCTAACCTTGATTTTTCCATAATTCATCTGTTGATCCACACAAAACACTTGGTCGCATCTTACTTCGGAAAGAATGTACCATTATACATTCCTCTACTGAGTCACAAACAAAGCCAGGACATCTTATCTCAAACTAGGACAACAACGCTCAACACATCTTCGCGATGAAATCCAGTGATTTCTTAACTTCATACAATCACCAACGATTTATCTTTTCATAAATCCTTCAACATCCAAAATTTCTTCAAAATTAGTCAACCGACATCTTTACCAGCTCCATCTGGTCTGATGCTACACACTGTACTCGTTAAATCCGATATTTCATATTTTTCGTATTACGCCAAAGGTAACCCACTTAAAACAAGATCTCCTTATTTCCATACTTACTAGCAATAATCTTCAGTTCTTACTATTCTGACTTAACTCTTTCATCGGTTACTTCCATTGCGCAATCCAAATTCTAACAGTGAAATACCACCAATTCTTAAGCATTACCAAGTTGCTAACAGTCCACGGAGAAACACACTTATCCACTGAGGTCCTTAATAACCAACGGTACAATAACTTACTGGCGTCCTATGGTAGAACAATTTCCTCACCTACACACAATATCTTAACATCTGTCCAACACTCTTCAGACGATAAAGATGCAGGAGTTACACTGTTACAACCATAACACAGACAACTCCAAAACCATTCGATCTTGAATCCATACATCCCAAAATAGTTTAACAACTTTCGTCTCTAGTTACCACATTCCAAATTGATTCTTCTTACGGGTTTTCTAACTTACTCAAGATTCCTTGCTGATTCGAGATCTCTACCAATAACAACATAATACCAATGTAGAACTTCAATCATATGAGAGTCACCACCTATCAAAACTTAAACTGTCCTAAGTACAATGGTGAGTTTCCATACTACTCATCAATTCACATACAACACTCCAAATACCCTCGTACCTTTGAAGTTCGTGCCAGGTTTCTCAATTGAATCCACTTTCTTATTCGTTTCGTTTAATAAACGATTCCAAGTTACATGCTTAACTTTGGAACATCAAATTCTTACTCGTACTTGGAAAGATAACTTTCAAATTTCTCCTCTAGGTAAAACACAGTAGCATACAACATGGTACCACCCTCACGGTCCAAATCTGATACCATGAACTCCCGAAAAACAATAATTACTAACTTGGACCAACCGTTCACACCTTACTAATACCATAATTACACACCGAAACATTTCCTTGCAAGACCGATACTTTGTGAGTATTTTCCAATTCCGTCTTTAAGACTCTCACGGTAATATACCTAATACCTTCTCACACTTAACACAATATTCAAGATCACTTCCCCAAAAAAATCACTCGCTTCCAAAAGTTACGATTTCAAAACACAAATCCGTCTTTCAATTACTCGCAATTCCGGTTTTCATTCACACAACAATCTCAAATCGGAGCAACATAAGGTAACAAAACACAGATGATGGTTCCTAAGGGATTTCACAATTTGCACATATGTCAATCGGTCAACCATCTGAGCTAATCGGTTAACTTCTCCACATCAACGTAAAACATCTTTCATGCACGTGTTATCGGTTAACCCCATTGTGTTAATTGGTTAACACTGCTGCAGAAACTGAAATTGAACAAATTTATTTTAATTCGAAGCCATCCCTACCCAAAACCATCAGTCTGTCTTGCTCTAACCCACGATATCATTCTCAACTCGTGTCTCTGTAATTTATATAACATTCACCAACCATGATCCACTCAAGGTAATACCGAACAATGCCAAAACATGCAGACGACACACTCCAACCAAGTGACAGGCAAAATTCCAAATTCTGGCGCAGTCACCCCACAAAACTTCAGCGGGATAGATCATATTCTTGCTAAAACAATTACACTAGTGGGAAACCAATAACTGCGACATTCTAAGGTTTGAGCCATAACCCATACTTGATTTGTCCAAAAACAAAACCAGCACACAACCATTATATTATACCACAAAAGCGATGGACATACCCTGCAGCACACAACCTTATTCCCTTACTTGAATTCCTTGGTGAGAACTAAAACAACAATATTCTTGGTTCAACAAAAGGTAGATCCCGTATAATCCGATTTTTCACAAATACAGAAGTTCCTCTATACTTGAAAATAGATCGGGGCAATGCATCCTCTTGTAGAACCTTTCCATCACTTCATACACACTAACCAGGATTTCTCACCCTTTACTATCCATTACACATCCCACTTACACCAAATTACTTAATGGAAGGTTCGCAACCGACAATTCTCATCAACTATTCGCAAAACCCTTTCGGTATAAATCGTTCCATGATTTACACTTAGCCAGTAATAAGTTCGGATTTGCTGCTCGTTGTTTACCGCAATCTTGCTTCTTAAAATACAATATTCACTGTTCCACACAGTACGTCCCTTCTCACTTGTCTCAAGAATGAGAATCCATCACGTACACTTGTTACCACGGTGCTACCACTACGTTCGTTCTTAATACCCAGGTGTAACTTTCTCATCCCACGTCATACTAACAGGCTCCTCACAGGTGAACCATCCGTCATTACACTTCCTTAATTTTAGTTTCAACAACAACTTAAGGATTCTATCACACATTCGTCCAAAATATGCTTCGTTGTCACTTCCTTTTTAACATACCATCGATACCTCTTTCCACACCGCGTTTACTCGTTTTCCTTTGTAATCCTCTTAGGTCCAATTACAAAACCATCTTACTAAATTTTTCTTAAAATCCCAGATACTTACCCTATTCCTTAACACACACTTTTTCCGGTCCGTAACACTACACTTTCTGTTACTAACTCAAGTCTAAACTTTCTCGAACACAATACCTTATAATGTTCCTTGGGTAATTTAACAATTCCAAATTGGTCTCTTATTGAAAACAGAAATCCTGATGCATCATCTCGAACTTAATCTCTCTTCATAACTGAAGATACACAATTCATCTCCTACTCTTCGTTCGGCACACCCTTGTTTTACTTGAAGCATGTAACACATCCTTGTGTTCCTTCTCATGCTTCTCCACCACTTAGGTTCTCATAGAAGCTGAATGTCCTTAACTCTCATTCTTAAACCAATTGGAAGATATTGTTCTGAGCACCTTCCTTAAGGTACTCTCGTCCATTCAAGATATCATAGTGACCTTAGAAACTGAAGCACCAAAATTTATCTCACTTCCGGACCTTACGTCACACATTCCACAAAACAACCTTTCTTTTCCACGAAATGAGATTACTTGAAACTCTTATCCACATTAGTGGTCAATCCAGCTCTACTAGCGATTTTACATATTCCTTGATACCTTATCCAAACGTCCAATAGAGATCCTTAACTCTCAGACTCCATCCATTCCTAAGGATTACTTGAACAACACACTACTCTTTAATTTCCATGCTACCCAAGCACAACTTCCATTAAAACCTTACTAAGCTGACCCAAAACTCCTCACTACTAACTCTTGGCTTGAGCCTACCCTCACAACACAAGTTCCGACAACACTTCGGAGTCCTCGTGGTCGCTCAAACATGATTCCACCTATCATATACATAGTATTAGGTTGATCAGGCCCAACACTACATAGTATGATATTAAGTTTCATGCTGGCAAGACACACTTAAGAGGCAGGAATAGATTTACTTATGATGTTTCAAGGCTAGGTTGAGGACACGACCTGCTCTAATACCAACTGTAATGCCCTGTAGAATATATATCTAGAATAATACAATACACGCATTTTATTTGGTACTGACACCATCATAAGTGCCTAATGGTGTAATTCACATACTTGACCATTTCCTAAAAACATAAAACAATCTATGGTACAAGGTATGGAAACTAGCCAAAGATAAAAATCTAAGAATAATATACAATATTCCTCATTGGTCAAGAACAATAAAATACACAGCGGAATAAGCTTAACTAAGCTTCTCTTGAAACATCCAGGCATCGCTCCACTTGTAAATCAGACCTGTAAACCACACCTGAAATAAAGCAACTATAGTGGGGTGAGATACATCAAATCTCAGTGAGTTCCCTATCCTATAGATTCTCTCGGCTTTATAGGGTTCTAACAATCCTAACTCAAGTCAAAAGGGAAGGGAAATGACCTTGAGTTCACAATCTCGCAATCTCACACTATATGGAAACATGCCATGAGTTCATCAACTCAAAATATCACTAATCGATAACCTCACAAGGCATCCCCTTTTCCCGTCTGCTTCTACGTCTAGAAGTCGACCCGAGTCATGGATCCCTGTAACCTACTTGACATACGAATGGATTCGGGTTCTACAGGCCATTAACCGTTATGAACTGTCACTTCACACAGGCCATTAACCGTCACAAGCATACGCTCCCTGAGCGCCATTCGTACTGCACGCGGGAATCAAACCTGCCAAGTAGTCATGCATATGTTTCAGAGGAGCTCGAGACTCATGAAACGCAACTCAAAGGAAATGGTTACGATTACGTGATCTCACACACAAACGTGATTGTATTCGACAATCACAAGGCCACAATGCCTTAAGGCCACATTCGCCTTTTCTCAAAGAACACAAAGGTTCACACACATGTTCCATACTAGTGTCTTACTCTCCTCTAGACCAATCTCGTCACGGATGTACCTTCCTACATCAGGAGCCCAAGCCTTGCCATCGAGGTTATCTACTCCAGGCCAGAACTCGCCAATGAATGCACGAGCGTCGCCATCCAGAGTTTCTATCACAATTCTATTCACAACCTAGAATTATACCAATCTTAACTATGCCATTTGTTTTGGGGTAAAGTTTACTCACTCTTCCTAATTCATATTTTAACATGCATATTTCTTTCATTCGCACTTAACAACAATTCGATAGATATGGCATAACACAAATATTACACATAAACACATACAATCACACATCACATAGAACACCCCTTTCAGGTTCCCTCCGATTCATTTAATCGAGTACCGAAATCAATACTTTTCTCTTTTATCTCGTAGAATCTTTTCACAGCTTAATATAGGCTATAAATATGCCTCGATCGGATTTACGGTTCAAAAGATATGGATTCCAACATAACACAAAACATTGTTATCATTCAAAATGCCACTAATTAATTAATCCCATAGCATACTCAATATTGTTATCATTCAAAATGCCACTAATTAATTAATCCCACGTCCGTGGGTGTTCCTCACGAAGTTGTTTCAACCTTTTGTTGACAAAGTTGAGATTCCAAGGCGATCCTCAGCCCAACCAGGGGAATCTTATTCGAATTTGTGGGTGTTCCTCATGGAGTTATTTCAACCTTCTATTGATGAAGCTGCAATCCCCAAGCAAGTCAGTGGGCGTTCCTCATTGAGTTGTTTCCTTAACCTTTTGTTGATGAAGTTGTCATCCCTAGCTCAACCAGTAACATTTCTCCGTATCAGTGGGTGTTCCCCATTAAATTGTTTCTCTTCAACCTTTTGTTGCTAGAGTTGTTATCCTCAGACCAGTCAACGGTTTTTTTCTCTGAAAAAATTTGTTACCTCCTTCTTGGGCGTTCCCTAGTGAGTCGGTTCCTTTCAATCTTTTGTTGATAAGGATGGTGTTCCATAAGTGACTTCCTTGCTTCAACCTTTTGTTGATGTATCCATACAAATCATACTCATCAATATCCAACAAACTTGAACTTCTATTAGTAACCTTACTATCACCCTTTTGATGGTAGCCATTCCTGTTAATTCAATCTAACTATCATCCTTTTGGTGTTAGGTAATTCTCGAAATTGGGAAATTTCTATCATCCTTTTGGTGGTAGCAACTTGTGTTCTTTGACCTTACCATCATTCTTTCAGTGCCGGTGATTCATGAATCTTCTGGTTGTGTATCATCCTTTTAGTGAATGACAACCTCAGATATCATTAAGTACTTACTATTATCCTTTTGGTAATAGCAAGTCTGGTTGACCTCACTTTCATCCTTTTTGTGAAGAGTCATTGGGTTGCGTCTGTGCATTATCATTCTTTTGGTGATAGATCTGTCATCCTTTTGGTGTCAGAATCCCGTGTGTGTGTTTCTATCATCCTTTTTGTGATAGATTCGTCATCCTTTTGGTGTCGGAAATTTGTGTGTATGCTTACTATTGTCCTTTTGGTAATAGCGAGTTTTGACCTCACTTTCATCCTTTTGGTGAAGGCTCGTTGCGTGTGTGTTCACTATCATCCTTTTGGTGATAGATCTATCATCCTTTTGGTGTCAAAAACTGAGTGTATGCTTACTGTTATTCTTTTGGTAATAGTGAGTTTTGACCTCACTTTCATCCTTTTGGTGGAGGGTCGTTGCATGTGTGTTCACTATAATCCTTTTGGTGATAGGTTTATCATCCTTTTGGTGTCAGAAATCAAAATCCTATGCGTGTGATATCTATCATCCTTTTGGTGATAGATCTGGAATCCTTTTGGTGCCGGTAATCCTTGGATTATTGGTTTGTGTATCATACTTTTGGTGAATGACACCACAGATACCATTGTGTGTGTGCTCACTATTATCCTTGTGGTAGCAGCGAGTCGAGTCGTGTGAGTTCGCTATCATCCTTTTGGTGATAGGTCTATCATCCTTTTGGTGTCAGAACTCGGTTATCATCCTTTTGGTGATGACGACCTTTGCAAGTTATTCAGTGTCCACTCGAGGGTTGACATTGATCTACTATTCCATTTCCCAAGCATTTTCTTTCTTTTCGGACAAATTCAGAGTCTTCTTCATATCTAATTGACTTCTACCTTGAAAGAATGAACACTATGGCAATTCATCTTACTAGGTTTAAGCCAATTAGATAGGGGCATTTGTCATACCCCAAATTTGTCCTACTTTGTACATTACCTTCATTTATATTTCCATCCACTAATCATTATTCAAAAAATCCATAAATATGTTACTTTTATTTTGCTTACATCTGGGTTTCATTCAAAGGGATCAAGACTAGGTTGTGTTTGATTGGAGTGGGGTATGTCAGAGGTCTCAGTTAGGGTTTCAGTGCCATAACAAGTCAGTTGTGTATGAACCAGGTTGTCAAGCTGTGTCAAGTTGTCAGTGCTTGTTGGTTGAGGATCGTCAAGGATCAGTTCATTTTAAATCAAGGATTAATTCAAGGATTGTTGGAATTTGGTCCTTAGTGCATTTGTGGATTCAATTCTAGTGTGGTGTTAGATTAAGTTTAGTCCAGGTGTGCATCCGTGGATTTAAGTGGAGATTTCATTTTCATGGTTCAAAACCTCTATCCATTATCCATTATTTATTATACATCCTTCTTGTCCATAACAATTTTCAATTCACTTCTCATTATTACCATTTTTTTCATTAGAGGTTTTGTACCAAAACAAGTTAAAAAAAAAAACAAGCCCATGGCCTTTTCAAGTTTACTAGTCCAACACAAATATTTACAAAGTTTCATTACAAAAAATTGCATTCCATTACCAAAATATTCAATGTCCATGTTATTTTCTAAATTCACATAAGGTTTATAAAATGCCACAAGGCTCATTTTTATTACCAAAAGCCCATTGTACCATTATCAAATAAATGCCAAAATATTATCCAAGTCCCATTACACTACATTAATAAGTCCATCATCAAAATACTGTAAAATGAGTGCAATTGAAAAAAGAAGGAAAAGAGAGCCATGAATAAAAGTTGCTACAGCCAATACCATAAGCCTTCATTCTGCAATAACAAGCCATTCCACATACTTCACAACCAGAGTAAGATAACGCGTGCACTTTCATCATAGCATTCTTCAGGACATGTGGCACACAACAAACACAAATCACACTTCACATAAACCTTGCCAAACCACATCATACGCAACACACCATGAGCAACGCACCAAACGTACACAACAACAGATTCGACACAACGAATAAACATCAACCACATTCACAAAACAAATGAGTTATTCATTTCACAATTTCATACCACAAAACGTCGTGCATAAAGTATTTCATCTGATCCCACAAAACAAACCATGGCTACAAAATATAACCTGTGCAAACGTTGGAAAGATTCCACGTACAACCTGTAAGCAAATACCAAAACACAATCAAACGTCAAGAAATTTAATTTTGAATTTCATTCGCCTCACTCCCATATATAGCGACCTCCTTCTTCACTATTCTCCTCGGAAGCTCTTAAGCTACTATCACGTCACTCAACTTCCATCTTCAACCTCCTTCACCTTTTTAATAAACCATCCTTTTCAATTCTCCTCCTTCACAAACCAAACCTTACATTCAACAATTCCTCAACCCCGAATCTAATCTATCAAACCAGAATAAAAAAGAAAGATGAGAAAACGAGTGAATCAAAAGAAACCTCAACAACAATAAACCTTCACAAATATCTTCAAATCTGCAAACATAAAAAACACACAAATTCATGAAACTTCCATCTGCAAACACAAATTCAATACAAACCTCAACCAACTCACGCCTAAGCAAAACCGAAGTGAAGAATGAGCGAGAAAATCGTGACATACCGTGCAAAGTGAAGGTTGGGTTAAATTTCTTCGTTTTCGCTAGACTCGTGCTGTAGTTTGAGCTTCTTCTCCGTTTTCCCATTCTACTCTCCTACTTCATTTTGCCTTTGAAACTATTTGATGCTGTTTTTTTTTTTGGAAATCTTGGTATCCGGCCTTGCGACTGACTAATCCAAGAGGGACCAATCCCACCGTCCACTAGCGGGAGCCCTGTTTAAAGCCGGAGCAAAGCTCCGTATGGACTGGTCCACACAAGGGTTGATTGCACCTAATAGGATTCAAACCTGAGACCTTGAGAGGAGCACACTCTCAAGACCTAAGCCTCCACCACTAAGCCAACCCTTGGGTGTTTATTGAATGTTGTTTTAATTTGCTTCAGTAAGATGGCTTGTTTGAAATGTGGTAAAAGTATGAGGTGTTGACCTTAGTTTTCTCCTTGGACTAGGTTTAGTAGTATGGGTCTCGTGGCCCATTCATTCATTTTATTCTTCTCTATGGAAAATTTTACCTCATACCCCTACACTTGTCCCTTTACCCCTAAATTGATTTTTTTTACCAAAATGCCCTCATATAAAAAGTTAATTTGTTTTATTTTTTCGCCTTTCCATCATTTATTTTTTCACCTTTACATCATTTATTTTTCACCTTTTTAAAACAATTATCATACAGGAACACTTTTTAGAAGTGTTCCGGTTAGGTATATTATTAAGACACCGAAACACTTTTTGAAAGTGTTTCGGTTAAAAAAATTGCTAAATGAGTTTCTGTAACAAATCAAAACCGTGGCCTAAAGTAATATAAAAAATTATCATACCGGAACACTTTTAAAAAGTGTTCCGGTTGGATGTATTAATAAGACACCGGAACACTTTTTGAAAGTGTTTCGGTTTAAAAAATTGCTAAATGAGTTTCAGAAACAATTCAAAACAGTTGCCTAAAGTAACAAAAAAAGTGTTCTTGTTGGATGTATTAATAATACACCTCGGTTTTAAAAAAATGTTAAATGAGTTTCAGCAACAGTTCAAAACTGTTGCCTAAAGTAACAAAAAATTATAATACCGGATGAATTAATAAGATGCCGGAACATTTTTTGAAAGTGTTCTAGTTAGATGTATTAATAAGATACCGGAACACTTTTTGAAAGTGTTCTGGTGAAAAAAATTGCTAAATGAGTTTCAGCAACGCTTTACAACCGTTGTCTATTTACTTTAGGCATCAGTTTTAACCTGTTGCCAAAACTAATTTAGTAAGAAAATTTTTATCTGGAACACTTCTATAACGATGTCCGGATTTTATAATATACTTAATCGGAACACTCTTAAAAAGTGTTCCGGTATGACTTTTTTTTTTTAATTTTTGAAAGATTACTAATCGGAACATTTTTTCCATAAAGTGTTCAGGTATTAATTTTTTTCGAAAATTTTTTAAACACGAATATTATTCAACCGAAACACTTTCATAAAGTGTTTTTGTATGATAATTTTTTTCCTGTATCGGAATTTAGAAACATAAATGAAGGAAAGGTGAAAAAATAAAACAAATTCTTTTTATATGAGGGCATTTTGGTCAAAAGAAATTCAATGTAGGGGTAGAGGAATAAGTGTGGGGGTATGAGGTAAAATTTTCTTCTCTATGTCATGCCTTCATAACCGGGTCTTTTATGAAATGATGGGCTTTTGAGCCCATATGATTCTCACCTAGTCCATATTAACACCCTTTCAATGATCCATAACACCCTCCCTTTCTTTTTATCTTTTTAATTGTTTTCTTATTTTATTTCTTAAAAAAAAATAATAAGAAAAGATTTTTTTTTGTTAATGGTTTGATTTTATTGTTCTAATTAATCATGATTGATCCAATCCACTTTTATTAATATTTTATTTTTCATTTCGATTTTATTTTCATTTTTGATTTTTCTTCAATGAATTCTTTAGAATCATAGATGTTGGTTATCGAGGTTGTTTAACCTTCATTATTTCAAATATGTAGGGATTGATCCTTTGGATCATTTTGTATACTTTGGAATCATGATAGGTTATCTTTGATTAATCGACGAAAGTTTGTGATTAAGACGAGATTGTTCGCTTTTCTTTTCGTGTGGCACGATTCGTTGAGAACGATTTAAATATCATTTCTCTATCGTGTTTTAGCACAAACATAGTTGTTGAGCGGCCTCCTATAGCATGATCTTCCTCATAGATTGTGCTACAATTGCTTAGCACTAAAGTGGACCCGATTCATCTGATCAATTAACGATTAACAACAAACAACTAACTATAATTTCTATTCAATATTATCTTGCTTTATCTTTCTGTCAATATATCTTGTTCATATTATTATTGCTCATATTATTATTGTTCATATTCATCTTATCATATTCATATCTTATCATATTATTTCATATCTTGATCATCTTATTCCAAAAACACAAAAAAAAACATTATAAAACTATCAAAACCCTTAAAAAGTTTAATTGATGGACTGTGGTTACTATCTTTTAAAGGTTTTCTCGATATTTTCATTTCCCTCTTTTGGGATAAATAAAGTTCGATGGTGACTCTGTCGAATGAATTTCTTCCGCGCGTTTTGCGCGAGGGTCGTATTATCGATTTTTTTGAGGTGCGTCACTAACTTTCTTAATACACAATGAAATGATATGACGTAAACATCAAACTTGTTGGAAATTTCATTAGGAATTGAGTGGTATCATTGAATTTCATTTATATTTAGTGTATCAAAAGGAAATAATCACATAACCGTATGAACCCTAATTTTAAAATTTAAAATGAAATCCCATATGTTCAAGATATCATGAAATTCATTGAAGGAAAATGATCCTTATATCATGACAAACATATCTATAACTCAAATTATCAAGAATGATGCATGACTCATAGAATTCAGTTGTTGAGAAAACTTACCTTGAAAGTGAGAATCGAATTCATTGATAGAGGTGTTACAGATGTTGTATCTTGATGCTAACAGCTTCCTTGACCTCCAAGGAGTGTGTTGATGTGCTTGAATTGACTTGAAACCTTTTGGAACTTTCTGGCCAAATCAATCTGCAGCCTTCAAGAAAATGATATATGACTTGATGATTCTGGTGTTACAGAAGCAAGGTGAGTGTTTGGATCACTTCTATATGATGTATATGAAGTGTTTTGATCACTGGTTTGGTTGGAGATTCCTTGGAGTTGAAGTTCCATGTTTTCACTCTCTTTGGGACTTTGAATTTTGGAAGGAAGAAGATTGCTTAGAAAATAAGTCTTGGTTATGTTTTGGTGTGTTTTGAACGATGTAAAATGGTGTCTATTTATAGAGAAACAAGTCAGATATTTGGAGAAGAGTTTGGATTAGGATCACTCCATTATCCAATGAATCATACTATGTTCCATGACTTGGATGCCAATGTATACATATCCTATTCTTCACATAGCAATAATTCTGATCTTTTGGGATTGAACCTGCCATATCGCATCTCATCCCTTGGTGCTTTAATCATTCTTGGACAGATTAGGAGGTTTTTTTATCAATTTCACTATTTCACTTTAATGCTAGAGGACAAAACCTCACTTCATGGTTTTGAAATGATTTTTATCACATGCCAAGGATAAAATCTTGAAAATTGTGTTATTCTCTTATAGAGAACATGGTGTATGATGATATGTGTTTTGATCTTGTGAAGATATTAGGCTTGCAAGGTCATCCAAATCATGTACCATCAAATCTTCCTTTGAAAAAGTTTTGACATACTTCAAGTTTGATGTTCAAAGTTTGGAAATCTGATATGACATACTTCAAGTTTAATGTTCAAAGTTTGTCTTGAATCAACGTGAATCATGGAGAAAAATGGCCCTAAAGTTGGCTCCAACATAAGACAGATTTTGTCTTAAAATTTCTCTTAAGTGTGTAAGTTCAAAAGTATGGAACTTCCAACTTCCTATGCATTTTTTGGAAATTTATCCTCAGGGACAAAGTTGTAGTATGTAACAAGCTCTTTAATGTGGTCCTTGGAGTAATGAAAATAGTTACTTGGATTAAAAGTTATGGCCTCGGCAATTTGGACAAAAATCATTGAATTTCATAACTTAGAAAAAAAATCAAATTCTTCAATGTTGCCCTTTTTACAAATAACCTCATATTTCTTGATTTTCTAGATTTATCATGATCCAAACCACACATTATCATCATTCTTGACTTGAGAAACCCATGTTTGACCAAAACACTCAAAAGTCAAACTTGACTTTGATCAGTGTGTAGCGAGCGATTTTAGACGCGGTTCTTAAGCGCTGGTCGCTCTCGGCGGTTGAGTTTACTACAGGTCGATTCATTTTTTATCCTATTAAAGATGATGAAGGAAGGGAAATAGATGTCTCCAATTAACCCTGCTTTGCATACTGAGTTTAAACAGCGGTCTGTTAGGTTACGAATGTTATCAATGTGGGGGGGGCCTTTCTTGTGTTATTTTGACAGAATGGTTTCTGGCGAGGAACAAGGATTAGGATGTTAGGACTGATGTTTTTGAATTACTGCTTTTCATTGATGGAGATATGGGATTTGGTTTTTTTGTTGATTTTGCTCGCTAAGATCTTTTCTTTCGATCTTATGCCTACGTATTCCCGTTTATCGAAATAGGGAAATCAGAGCATTCGTAGTTCCTCCTATTCTATGGGAGGAAATGGGTGTTTTTGGTGTCTTGTTCAAAGCCCAAGACGTGAAGCGAAAGGCCTATTTGTATCTTGTTCAAAGCCCAAGATGTGAAGCTAAAGGGTTTGACTTTAGAGAGAATTTGTCATCTCTAAAGAGGGGGTTGTATGTCACAACTGTTTTATAAAGGAGAATTACTTTAACCGGGATGTGTGGATCCGGCAATGCCATAATTTCCTTTATAGGGGATTTTAACCTGAAGGAGAAGACTTTAACTCAGTGTAGAGCAATGCTATCTTTCCTTAGGAATTTCTCATGCTAAAAGAGGGACAGTGGCATGGATGTAGATGATCCAGAGGCTTGCCGCTTACAACAATTAGATGAAGGGGAAAGAGTTGTTGAAGTTTGTGTACTGTGAACGAGGCACAGCTTTGATGCTAAAAGGTTGATTGGATCAACCAGTGGTTTTCTTATACAAAGCCTAAGAGGAGGCTATTATGTGTCTCGTACAAAGCCCGAGAGAGAGGCTAAAAGGTTCTGACTCAACGAGGGAATCTTTTGGTATCTTGTATAAAGCCCGAGATTGAGGCTATTTGACTCAACAAGAGAGTTTTTTGTATCTCGTACGAAGCCCGAGATGGAGGCTAAAGGGGTGATTGACTCAACGAGGGAGTATCTTATGTGTCTCGTACAAAGCCCGAGAGAGAGGCCAAACGTTGTTTGACTCCACTGGGGAGAATTTTGGTATCTCGTACGAAGCCCGAGATGGAGGCTAAACATTTGCTTCGCTGGGAAGAATCATTGAACAAAGCCCAAGAGGAGGCTAACTTCACTGGAGAAGGATCATTATACAAAGCCTAAGAGGAGGCTACGGTTGCCGTTTCAGTTAAGTGACAGGTCCAGTATACTGATTTTGGAAAGAGAAAATCAGTTCTTACATGAGCAATACTGTACTCAGGGATTTAATTCGAGGATCCGGGTTATTCCTGTTCTTTAAGGAAGCGGGAAATCCGAAGGGTATTGAGACTGTCCGAGTCTGTAGGTTTCCTTCCTATTTAACGAAGGGGTCACTTGAGAATGTCTTTGAGACTCAAGGAGATTAGACTGTCCGTGTCTAGAGTTCCATCTTTTGTGCTGTGCTTTGAGAAACAGTAGTAGACTCTATGAAAGGACTGCTCTATGGAGATGACTAAGTTCTGTTCCTATACCTCTAGGAGGTCTTCGGGACAATTTGTACGAAGCCCAAGAGGAGGCTGGAAACTTTTAAGAAGCCGATCGGTCCTTGTACGAAGCCCAAGAGGAGGCTATCATTCCCGGAGGAAGAGATCATTATATGAAGCCTAAGAGGAGGCTGTGAATACTTCTAAGAAGCCGTAGGGTCCTTGTACTAAGCCCAAGAGGAGGCAGGGTTGCTTTTAGGAAGCCTGCGGGTCCTTGTACGATGCCCAAGAGGAGGCCGATTGCTTTTAGGAAGCCGATGGGTCCCCAAACCCCGAGAAATTCAAGGCAATGCTATTCACCGAGAATAGATCAAAGTCAGGAAAGTTCGAGAATTTGGAAGAAACTCAAAGATGCCATTCACGGAGAAAAGATCATCTCTGGGGAGTAGAGTCTCTTGACAAGTGCTTTTAAGAAGCCTGTGGGTCCCCAAACCCCGAGAAGTTCAAGGCAATGCTATTCACCGAGAATAGATCAAAGTCATGAAAGTTCGAGAATTTGGAAGAAACTCAAGAGATGCAATTCACGGAGAAGAGATCATCTCTGGGGAATAAAGTTTCTTGATAACTTCTATGAGTGACAGTCTATGAAAGGGTTCACAGAGAATGCTGCCTTTCATATCTCCATATTGTTTAACCCCAAGAGGAGGGAAGACTGTGTCTGGTAATCCTATGGGGATCTAGTTTAGACTATTTCTAAGAGTAAACGAAACGGCTTTACCTAGTTCTAGACGTAGTTTCCGGGGAAACTCTAAATATCTATACTATTATTACACAGTTGATATGAGTTTATGAAAGAAGACTTACAGCGAAACAACCCCACAATATAGTTATATGTATATGAAAGCGGTAAATGAAAGCAATAACCACTTACTCGGTTGTAGAGCTTCCATGCTGTTTGGTTAGTTGTTCAACAAAGAAAGATTGAAAACAACAGTATATTCAAAATCAAAGGAGAAAGTGCTTTGAAAAAGAAAGATTTGGGGCTTACAGCTCAAGGAGAGGCCCAGGGTTTTATCAGTGAGCGCACTGTTTGGATTTGTACAGAGGGAGTTATACAAGTGACTGAGGCCCAAAATGTTTTCTGTACCAAGGGATGGGTCTTACACTCTCTCAAGAGTCCCAAAAAGTTTAAAGAAAAAGAGTGGGGCTTATAACACGAGGGTAGGCCCAATTGATTTTTCCGTTTAAAATGGCGATCGCGCCGAGGTTTTCTTTTAACGCAGAGGGACTTATACAATAAGTGAGGCCCAAATGGTTTTGGTTAAAAGGTGATTGGGTCTTACACTCTATTAGAGGCCCAAAAAGTTTTGAATGGGTCTTATAGCTCAAGGAGAGGCCCAGTGTTATTTTTCAAAAGGGCGATGATCGCGCCGTTTGTTTTTTACGGTATCGGGACTTATACAATGCACTGAGGCCCAAAAATGATTTGGTCAAAAAAGTTTGGGTCTTACACTCTATTAGAGGCCCAAAGTGTTTTGAATGATTTATGAGGGTTGAATTAATCCAAAAACCCTAATTTGTTTTCAAAAATGTATTTAATTGAATAAAAATTCAATTAAAATGATCAAAATTGTTTAACATATGAAAAACAAATTGTGATCTTGGATTAATGCTTCAAAAATTATGTATTGACCTACAAAATAATTAGAAAGCATTAAAAGTGGCAAAATCAATGTAGAAAAAATATTTTAAATATTAAAAATAATTAAAAAATTAATTCGTTGCAAAAATATAAATTATATGAAATAAATAATATTTTTGGGATTTTTTGATAAAATAAAATATTTTAACATTTTTGTGAATTATCAAAAAAAGAATCAACTCAAAATCATTAAAACTCAAAGAGAAATTAATTTTTGAATCAATTAAATAAAATCACAAAATTCAAATATTCAAATATTTGAAAATGGCGCCAAGAACAAAGGCAAGAACACGCGCGTGTTCTGAGTTTCCCAGATTTGCATTTTCTATCCAATCTCACTGAATACTTGATTATATCATGCAATCCACATATCATTATGCTTGTCTCAACCTCACGATCATGTCTATGTCCATTAATTTCATTTAAATTAAACATATAACAAGAAATCATGAAAAATCCTCAAGAACCCGAATTTCTGCATGAAGGCTAGGATTTTTGATACACGATTCAAACAATGCAATTAACTGAGGGGAAACATTCCATGCATGATTATGAATATATGGCCAAATTATTGTGCAGCAAAAAATGCATGGATCATAGAGTTAGAAGAGCTCATGCTTACCACTTGCAGCTGGTGATCGTGTTTTGTGTTGGAGGTGTTACAGCTAGGTTCCAATGATGTGGATAGCTTCCCTAGGTGCCAAGTGATGTGTCTGAGTGCTTGGAATGGATTGAAATGGTTTGGAGTTGAAGATGGCACCTCAACTGTAAAACTGTCAAGAACTTGAGCAATTGGCTGGTGATTTTGTGAAATCTGTGTTCCAGATGTTATGTGAGTGTTTGGATCACTTCTATATGATGTATGTGAGGTGTGTGTGTGATTGGTTTGATTGGAATTTCCCTCTAGCTCAAAACCCGATAGTTACCTTGCTAAGAAATGTATTTTTGCCAAAAGAAAGAGATTTTGAGAAAGGCAAGTGTTGTAGGCCTTTGGTGTACTTAAACTGAACACAATTGAGCTCTATTTATAGTAGAGTAAGTTTGTTTTGGGATCCACAGTGAATGGCAACTGCAACAGGTGTTTGTTCAATGTTGGCCAATGGAAATGCAAGTCTCCTCTAGCCATTGACTAGAGGTTAGGGCACAGAGCTTTGGTTCTCTTGGTCTTAGATAAGTCTTGACTGATTTCAGATGAGAATGGCTCAGTCCATGCTTCCATTGAATGCTTCAATCCAAATTTGGAGTCTTGTCCCTATTTTGGCCATTCTAGGTTCAACATGCTATTTCTTGTTCCATGGACTTTGGAGGCTTGGCTCAGTGATTGTCCCCTTTAGATTCAATCCTCAGATATGTCCAAGTGGATAGGAGCATTTGAATTTGGCTGATTTTGGCAAATCGAGCAAAGTTGCAAATTCTGCCTTACCTTTGACAGATTTCAGCAAGGCAACTTGCCAATGTCATATCTCATGACTTAAATGGAATTTGGAAATGTTCTTGGCCATTTTGGAAAGCCCTTACATGATACAACAACTGTGTGAACATGTTTGGTTTTGATCTCTTTTTAATCCAAGTGAAAAATTCCCCTACATTTGGAAAAAAATGAAGGCAGATTTGGACTTAGTGAAAATTTCACTAAGTGTTGGAAAAAGTGACATTTTCATTTTTCAGCCATTTTGATCACTCCATAACTCAAAATCCTTAATGAATTAGACTTAGGCCTAGTTGAAGTTTTTGTAGAGGGTAATTAGGGCTAAAAATCCATATTTGGATGAGGAAAAATGGCTTTGTGGTTTAGGAGTTATGATCCTCCAAAGTTGGTGCATTAGTGGTACTTTTTCCATTACTTAGAAAAATTTTTAAGTTTTATGGTTACCCCTTTTACAAGTTATCCAACTTTTCTTGATTTTTCTTGATGAATGATGATTCAAATCATACATTAACATCATTTTAGGGTTAAAAATCCATTTTGGTGAAAAATCTCAAAAAGTCAAAGTTGACTTTTGTGCACAGTTGACTTTTTATCAGATGAATTCCAAACTGTGCAATTCTTAATGAAATCATGTCCTTGACCTAAACCAAACTTGATGGACATGTTCCATGGGTGTTATAGGGTATATTGAGGCATGTCCTAGGGTTTGGGAGCATGTCCTGGTCAAAAGTCAAAGTTACAGTTGACTTTTTCCATAAAACCCTAACTGTGGTGCAGATGAAATTGAGACTTGTTGCTCAAACTTCTTGGATTAATTCATTGTCCCAAATGGATCAATATGGTATATTAGAGACCCTCAAACCCTCTCTTGAGGTCTTGGTTCATGATTTGTCCCAAAAGTCAACTTAGGGGTGAATTAAGTCAAGAAACCCTAATTCCTGATTTTTGATGAATGCAACCCCTGAAGCAAAATTGACTTGATGATTGGGTCCATGAGGTTCCATGGAGTATATTAGGTTAGGTTTTGGATCATTGGCTTGTGCCCAGATGAAAATTTCCATCTGGAGGCCCTGGTCAACCAAAACCCTAATTTGGTGACACTGTCGATCTTGAAGCTTGATCCACCTAGAAGGGAGCAACCTTGTGCTTAATCCTTGAAGTGGGAGTCCTCTTGATCCATTGTGAATGTTTGAGAGGTTAGACAAGTTGAAGATCATGTCATTCCTTGATTGATCCTTTGTCTAAGCACTCAAAGAGGGCTTGAAACCCTAATTCTTGATTGTAGTGGATGCTCACCCATCTTTGGGGAGACTGATGAGGCATGAAGGTACATCCATATTATGATGATGATTTGCACAATGATGGGATATCTAAGTGGTCAAAATTTGGCGTATGACATAGTGGGTGACTTTTCATCAGATGAACTTGAACTTTGTGATCTTCAATGAAATCAAACCCTTGGGCTAATTGAACACAATAGATGGACTCCAAAGGTGTTTTTGAGTGTCTTGAATCATGTCCCAAGGCTTGAGATCATGTACTGGTAAAAAATCAAAGGTGCGGTTGAGTTTTCATCAAAAACCCTAGTTTGTGAACTAGATGAATTTGAATTCTTGTATTGATTATGAATCAAGCTCCTTGGATCAATCCAATCATATGAATGGAATAATATGAGGAATTTGAGGTCCTTGAAACATATCCTGAGGTGTTGGATCATGCCCTGCTTCAAAAGTCAAACCAGGGACTGAATTAGGTCAAAACCCAAATTAGGATGCATTTAATGACTTAGGGCTTGATGAGCTTGTCATGATGCAATCTTTCATTTTATTATTGATGGATGAAAACTTTTGATCTTAATGGATGAATAAGGGGCCTGAGATGTTGAATATGATGCCTATCCTTTGACAAATTATTTGCTTGAGTCCTTGAGGAACCACCTAACTTGAAAAGCAGTCAAGCACACACATTTTGTATTTATAATGGGTTAGTGATTCATAAAGACACACACATATATGTAATGATGAATGTTATGCAAATGATGTAAATGAGGTGGCATCTAAGGGGTAAAAAATAGGGTATCACAAGCATATTTAAAAAACAAATTTAAAAAAAAGGGTTTGGTTATAACAATAAAGAATCTACACTAACCAATAGCTCCGACTAAATTCTATTTATTAACTAGTTTAATGAATTGAAAATACTTTATGTATATTAATTACATAGAAAATAAAAAAATGTGAATAAAAATAAGTTATGATTTGATAATAGTTTATAATTATAGTAATTTCTAAATAATCAAATCAATACTATAATAATTATTTTAAATAATTTGAATTAAATTAAATAAGCATATAGGAGTACTTATTTAATTTTAAATTAAGTTTTAAATTATTATTATTAGGAATTATATATTCTCTTTTTTTACTTGTATCAAGTCATAATATCATTTAAATTTGAAACCTTCAATAAGCATAATGAAAATCAACACCATCAAAATATATATTTTTTTTTTGGAAAAAATAAAGAATTATATTGCCAAAAAAACAATGGGAGTACAAAGCCGATCCGAGGATCCAGGCAGCTAGACGACAAAAAGATCAACGAAAACAAACATTACTCTCTACTACACAGTCTTCCTAATTTCTCATTGTTTTCAGTTCTAATCAAGACCTTCTCTATGATATCATTACTGCAAAGACACTCCTTTTTCCCCTTCTGAAAAATAATCTGGTTCCTTATATTCCAAATCGCATACACAGTTTCAGTAAACACGAGCTTTAGAAGTTTCTTCCTACAACCTTTACCGCTTGTCATTCTACAAATGGTCTTAAGCTCCAAACCCCATCTTTTTGGAATATGATATGCATTAATCCAGATTAGGATTTGTACCCAAACTTTTTTGGTCATCTCACAATAAAAAAAGATATGATCACAACTCTCCGGTAGCCCGTAGTACACACATTCTCCATCAGTGGTTATGCCAAGTTTAAGAAACCGGTTTTTTGTGGGGAGTCTATCCTGGCATGCCATCCAAAGAGTAAAAATCGCTCTAGGTCGAGCAAGATTCCCGTAAAAGAGGTTTTTCCAATCTACTTTCGGTTTGGTCCCTCTAAACATCTAGTAAACCCTTTTGGTCACATATTTTCCGTTCACCTTGAGCTCTTCCCAGACACTAGACTTCATCAGGATGTCTCTATATTTGAATATTGCCTTGATAATCCAGGAACAATGAGGTTTCGAAATAAAATTTTCAGCATCTTCCTTTTTCAAATAATACGTATGGATCCAGTTAATCCAAATTCTGTCCTTCTTTGCATAGACATTCTACAGTAATTTCCCTATGGTCGCCTTGTTCCAATCTCTAAGATAGATGATATTTAGACCACCTGCGGAAATAGGGTCACTGATGTGCTCCCAAGAAACGGGGGCTCTTCGCGTTATCGTATCCTTCCCGACCAGACAAAACTTCTACAAATGCTATCAATATAAGAAATTATCTTTTGTGGCAACGGGAAAATCTGCATCTAATAATTAGCAATTGAAAAAATCACACTTTTCACAAGCTGAACCCTTCCTGCATAAGATAAGAGTCTGGTACTCCAATTCTTTATCCTCACCATCATTCTCTCAATTAGAGGCTGGCAGTCATTTATCGTCAATTTTTTGCTGGCTAGGGGAACTCCAAGGTACTTAAACGGAAAACTTCCTATTGCAAAACCAGTTGTTTGTTGAATGATCTTTCTGGAATCTTCACCAACCCCTCCAAAGTATATCTTGCTCTTTGGGATGCTAATAGTTGGACCAGTAGCCTCAGAGAATTCTTTCACCTTTTCCATGATCAGCTGCATAGATTCATTATCACCTCTCACAAACAGCAATATATCATCCGCAAAACACAGATTTATAATTTTCAAGCGCTAACATTTAGGGTGATAATTGAAGTTCAGGTTCGCATCTAACCCGTGAAGAACCCGGTTGAGATATTCCATAACAAGGACAAAGAGGATGGGGGAGATAGAATCCCCTTGTCTAAGTCCTCTCTTAGCACGAAGGATATTCAAAGGAATCCCGTTTATAGCAAATCTATAAGATACAGTGGTAACACATGACATAATCCATTTTATAAAAAACCTGTGGGAAACCAAACTCCCCCATGATATTTTCTAAAGATTTCCATTCGACTGTGTCGTACGCTTTTTGAACGTCCATTTGGACCATACATCGGGGAGAAATGTTCTTTCGAGTATAACCTTTTACAAGCTCTTACGCCATCATGATGTTATCGTGTATAACTCTACCGGGAACAAAAGCAGACTGGTTATCTGCCACTATCGAACTAATCACCTCCACAAGTCTTGATGTAAGGACTTTTGAAATCATCTTATATATTACACTGCAACATGATATAGGCCTTAAATCTTTTATGGTTGCAGCTGTATCTGATTTGGGTATTAGTGTGATCACAGAGCAGTTGACTACTTTAAGCATGGTTCCTGTGTCGAAAAATACTGTTATAACAGCAATTACATCCTGCTTAATGACAGGCCATTTTTCTTTGTAGAAAAATGCATTAAAATCGTCTATACTAGGAGCCTTAGAGTTACCATTGGTTTTCAACGCATTCCATATCTCCCCCTCCTCAACGGGCCTTATAAGGCGAAGAGCTTGATCCGCAGAAATTGTTTTCCCTCTTCTCGCAGCTGTGATATCAATACCTTTCAAATCAGTTGCGTTGCTGCCGACAAGAGTGGTATAGAAATTCAAAATCTCTTTCTCAATATCTTCATGTTTGTAGAGTTTTTGTCCTTGAAGAGATGTGAGAGTGTGGATCCCTTGCTGTTTGTTTTTCTCTTTAACCGATGAGTGGAAATAAGCGTTATTCTCGTCGCCCAGCTTGAGCCAAGTGACTTTTGATTTTTGCATCAGTATGTTCTCCTCAGTTTGCGTAAGGTGAACAATCTGATCTGTATAATGTTTTACATTGGCTATGGCTTGGTCTTCAAACAGGTTATGACTTAAATATTCTTGGGCTTCATGCAAATTATGTCTGGCTTTTTGAATTTGATCTTGTATATCACTAACTTTCCTGATGAGGGAAGTCATGACATATTTAAGACGTTTGAGTTTAGTCCACAATGTATACATTACACTACCATGAACTTGAGGCTCCCAACTGTTTGTAACAGTCTGCATGAAAGAAGGATCTTGGGTTATGCAATTAAGAAACTTGAACATAGTCCTTCTCTTGGGTTGAGTTTGTGGCATTCCAACCTTTAAAGGAGCATGGTCAGAGATGTTAGGAGCTAAGATTTCCACAACACTGTCTTGATATTTTTGAAACTAATCTACATTACCAATGAGTCTATCAATCCTAGAGTAGATGCAGCCAATAACATGTTTGTTGGACCAAGTGTAGTGATTACCCTTCGTGGTAGCTTCAAATAATCCAACGGATTGCATCATATCAGCAAGATCTCGATATTCACTTTCAGTCACACTATTCCCTCCAATTCTATCCATACTTGTGAGAACGTTATTGTATTCTCCCATAATAATCCAAGGTGTCATGACGGTGCTGCTTAATTTTTCAATTTCCTTCCATAGCAGTTTGCGTTTCTCAAGATGATTGTAAGCATACAAAACAGTCACAATGTATTGTATTGAGTGATCCATTCCAAAAACTTCCAGATGGATAAATTTGTCTGTTGTCTTTATTATTTTCACATTGATATGTTGATAATTCCATAATAGCCATATCCTCCCATTGTCGTGGTTCTTGTAATTATCTTCAAAGTTCCACTTACCAATGAATTTTTTCCTAATCTTATCTGCATTATGCTACTTGACTCGAGTTTCTAATAACGCCATAATAGGCACATTGAAAGTTGAGAGATAGGAGTTGATCTCCCTGTGCCTTGCCTCCTTATTCATGCCCCTAACGTTCCATGTAGCTATCATGGAACAGGATTACATCCCCCTGCTAGACATTCTCCATTCCATAGGGGTGTAAAGGTGTTCCGGTTTCTCTTGGAATTACTTTTCTTGGCGTTTTCATTCGTTGGTGTGCTGTACCCTTGATGTTTCCCTTTATCACTTCTGTTGGATACAACTTCTGTCCAACCTTCTGAGTCCTTATTACTATCTACTTCAGATATGTCAGGTTCTGGTTGTGCATTCCTTGGCTCTTGGCTCTTAGTTTCAGCTGTGTTATGAGTGATTGGTTTCCATATCTTTGTTGTTGGATTCTTCTGCTGGTTCTTTACATTGCAGTCATGGCCAATTCTCAGGCAAGAATGGCAATAAACAAGTTTCCATTCATATTCGATTTTTTGTTCTAGAGTCCATCCATTATGATCCTTGATGCAGACTGATTCCCTCAACTTTTGTGTTATATCAACTTCTACCAATACCCTCGCATACGATATTCGTAGTTTCTTAGCAGTACATTCGTCGGTTGTGATTGGTTTTCCAACTGCGCTTGTGATCTTTGATAGACTTTTCTCTCCCCACAGGTGTAACGGTAAGTTCGGCAATGTTATCCACAACGGAAGGACGCGTAGCAAGTCATCCTTAATCTTGAAATCAGCTGTCCAATATCTCAGGAAGATAGGTTTTCCAAAGATAAAGTATGGCCCATGTTCCATTATTTTTTCCTTATCCTCATGGTTCTTGAATCGTATCACAAAAAAGCCTTCATCATTATAGAACAATTCAGGCATAGCAACAGAATTCTGAGTTTTTTCCATGAATTTTCTCACTGCATTCATGGAAAGGTTCTGGCCAAGAGCAAACATTATGACTGCATTGTCCCAGTATTCCAGCTCTCCCTCTACATCAGTGTCGTCAATAATGATTTCAATTTCCCCATTAACAATGTTTGGAGCAATGAAATCAACTGTCGTTCCTCTTGATTGATTTTGGTTTCCTGAGATCACTTCTACCTAAGGTTTTGATACATTCCTCTCTTCCTCGTGTGGTGTTTTTGTCTTGTCCGGTTCAGGGGTTTCTTCCACAATTGGAGGTTTTGCCTGGGTGAGATTTTCGGTTCTAGTTGATTTGCGCGTCCGTGTTCATCATTCCCGTCTGGTTCCACCACCGCTTGGTTGATGATTGTTCTCTCGATTGTCCGTTGGCGCGTCGCCACCTCTTTTTTCGGCCGGGCGGCACCCCGTTTTGCCATGGTCAACGAAACCCTAGCAGAGCAATCGAATTTTTAATATTATTATTATTATTATTATTGACAAATCAAAATATTTAATTTCAATAAAAAATTTAAATTGACAAATAAAAACCATATATCCTATAATTAAAATACTGATAGTCTCTATTTTTCTAATTGTGTTATTTATTTTCAATTACTTTTTTTACTATCTTATTAGCCAACAAATTATCGTTTGAATTTTAAATTAAAAAAAAAACATTTTATGCAATATATGCATTAACTGAATTTGAAATAAAATAAAAAGAAGTATAAATTTATGTGAAAATTGTTATAAAATGGATTGATTTTAATTAAGGTCAAATTGAATTAGTTAGTCATTAAAGTTTGTATAGTAAACACATGTTTAAGATTTAACTATATTAGAATTTTGAAACTAAAAACATAAGAAAAGTATATTTTTGCATTTGTTAGGGTTTACCGATTACCTTTAATAAAGAATAATTATGTTTTTTTCTTTCTAGAAAAGTGAGGATGAGTTTTGGAGTGTGTCGCATTTGAATATAAGTGATGTAGGACAAACATATATGAAGTGTTGGCGAGTTGACATGGATTCAAGTTCAATATGTTATAAATTATAACAAGACAAATATATATAATATATTTTTTTTAAATTGATGAAAATAAAATATTTTTGCATTTTGTCATGATTTAAATCTGTGATTCTTAATAGAGAATAATTATGTTTTTTTTTTCTAATTTTGAGAAGTGAAGATGAAATTTATAAGTTTCCACGTAAATGAATGATGTGACACATAGTTGAAGTGTTAATGAGATATATGAGATTCATATTTAATATATTATAAATAGATTAATAAATAAATAATAGAACGTTCAATTATTTTAATTAGTCTATAATTTAGAAGAAAGGTTAAATATAAATAAACAAAGGTTTAACTAATTGCTTTAACGTTAAGTAAAGATATAATATATGCCAAGATGACTAAAAAGATTCAGTGTTTTAACTACTTTTAAATTTCATTATATTTTTATCAGTATGTTTTGACCGAAATTCAATTACGCATTCTCATTAAAAATATTCATGTAAAAGGGAGTTGCGATATTTTTGTTTTCAGAAATCTAGAACCTCCACAATGACTTGCAGCAGCTGTGAATTTTCAAGATCTTTCGGGACATCAATGCATAGAAAAATGTAACGATGGAGGTGATGTGATGGACTTTGCTATAAAACTTTCTATCGTTTTACTTGTAGTTAAGGGTGGACAAATTTGAACCGACCGATTGAAATTGACCGACCAGTTGTCTTTTTTGTGCAAATAGATTGGGTCGGGTCGGGTGTCGGGTTGATTCGGTTGCTTAATTTGGATATTATAGGGTTGCTTCGGTCGGACTCGGATGCTAATTTTGAATCCGACGAAAACCGAAACCGACCGAACTTAATTAATATATTTTTTATTTATTTTTATTACTATATGAATGACTCACTATAAAAATGAGATTAATAATGTTGCAGGATACTATCATTTTTATAAATTAATGATTGCATTGTATACTCTAAAAATACAAGATATGTAATATAAAATTTTGTATATTATTTAGTTTATAGGTTAAAGTATAATAATCATCAAAATTAATGTCAAATAATATTAAAAAATATTATTCCGTAATAATAATTTTTATTATTTTTTTATTCTAAAAATTTAATATTTTTTATACAAAAATGTAAAAAAATCATTTTTATAAATTTTTTCTAATAAATATTAAACCGACTAAACCGATCCGACTTAACTACCAAACCGACTTAACCGAATCCGTCGAAAACCGAAATTTTATCGGTCGAAATTGAGCCATAAAAATGAAACCATGATTTACGTCAGATTTAAGTTTTGAGCCCGAAACTGACCGATTGTCCACCCCTACTTATAGTACCTCAAGTGTTCATGGGAATATTGCCATAATGATTTTGCAAAGAGGGTTTCTTATGGCACCCTATATGTTTTTTAGGAACCATGCAAAATTCAAAATATATCTTTAATTTTCGGAGATATATCTCTAGACGCACCTTAATACAAACATTTCATTAGTGTTTGAGTCAGACCCTAATTTTATAAATATATTTATTTTTGTAATATATCTTTGAAAAAATTATGGAAATATATTTCTAGTTTCATACACATAATTATCTTTTTTTGTCCACCTTCAGAAATATACCACTTGGTTTGATGTGACAACCCCCTGTTTATAACAGTATTTAGATTCCTAGCTTCTCTAGAACACATACATGTAATAATGACATTATAAATGATTATAGTTTAAATTTAGTAATCTTCTTTGTAATTCAAATGCAGGAAAAGCTATTCAATTGTACAAACCAGATCAAACTACGATAACAACCCAAAAACTATAAAAACGAAAACATTGACCATAAAATAATATGGAAAAAATAGTAAATGTTTTGGATTTCAAAATATATGGCATAACATATCCATTCTTTTGAAAACTAAGTGTTTTTGAGAATAATTTTAAACATAATTTCCATGTAATATAATGTGATAAATACGTCACTATGTCATGTCATTAGTTGTTCCACAATAATTAGCTTCAGATATCAAAATCAGTTTTGATGTATAAAAATCACATGAAATAGTCATTATCCGAGTAGACTCGGTCTGATTCAAGCTCTTTATCTACCAAGCTATCACATTGGTTGATGATGTTTTCTTCGTGGAAGCCATGCACGATGGTAGAGAGGGAGAAGATAATTATGTATTTGTAACTTTCCGAAAATATATTACCAGAAATTTTATGGAGATATATTTCTAGATTAAATGTATTCATAATATTGAGGTCTGACTGAAAAATGAATTCAATGTGTGTATTATGGTTTGTCCGGGGATATATCTTCGGAAATTGCAGACATTTTTAGAATTTTGCATGGTGCCTAAAAAACATATATAATGCATTAAGAAACCCTCTTTTGCAAATACCAACAATATTTTGCAGTAATTTGAGTTTATATAGTTTGGTATGTACACATGCTTATCGTTTGACTTATCTATGAAATAGATATCATGGAATACGGGTGCATAAATTTTCCTTATGCCAAACATCGGTAACAATTATCCTTTACATTTTATATATTTTTTATTAAATTTGTACTAATTATTCATTTATCATTTTTATAGGTATTGTTGTAATCATTTGTTAAACAATTTCAAACTCAAATTTTAAAACATTGCTTCTTAGTACACAATTTTGGATTGTTGCAATGGCATAAAGTGAGTTTTTGTTTGACATAGTCATGAACAAACTCAGGAAAGTTAGTAACGAGGTTGCAAATTAGTTGCTAGATCTTGAAAGGCCTAAGAGCATGTGCAAAATAATACCATTGACTCTGAATGCAAATTTGATCATTTGACAAATAATGTTTCAGAGTTCTTTAATAGTTAGTTAGGTAATGATATAATAAAGACAATTTTGTCAATGATTGAATTAATGACCTGTAGCCTGATGGTTATATTTCTTACAAGGTTTGAAAAAGGATATGGTTTTGAGAACATTATCACACCTAATATTAGAAAGGTGCTTGATACTACAATGCAAGATGGAAGAATGTGTAAAGTTACATATGCAGATAATGATGATTTTCAAGTTAAAGATGGATATACCATGCAAACATGCATGTGCCTGCATTGCATACAAGAGAGAAAATGTAGACCAATTTGCTAATAATGTGATACTACAAAAGTCTATTGTTTGTGTTATAATAAGACTTCAAGGTCGACCAAGAACTAATCGAAAGAGAAGTGTCATCGAAGGTCCAGGTGGTCGTCGAGATTCAATAAGATCAAACACAATTAGATGTGGAAATTGTAAGGAATTTGGACACAATATATTGGGATGTCAAAGAGATAAAACTAAAAATCAGGTATGAGTCAAAACACCTACAAATTTTGGAGAAATTATCTTTACATGAATATTGACTTAATTGTTTTATGTGCAGAAAAAATTGCATGCGACCTACAAAAATAGTAGGGCTACTTATGCAAACATGGAAATTTTAATAATTAATTAGAACAACAAATGCAAGGATGTCTTTAAATCTTTAATTATCGAGGAACCATCATCCATAGAAAAATAGTAGTTTTTAGTTTTAAAAAATAAATAATAACAATATTACGTTGATGAGTGGATCCCATGAAAAAGAGAATAAAATTGTTACATCTCTTATTTTTATCCATTTTACGAGAATTTGGGGAGGTTAATGTCTAATGTTAAACTAAACGAGTATTTAACGGATTAATTAAGGGTGTAAAATTGATAAGGGAGATTTTTATCTATTTTAAAAGAGTTCGGGGGAGGTTAGTTTCTAATATAAAATTAGAGGTAATGTTTATGTCATTTAAAGAAAAAGTGAAATCCTTCACAATGGCTTTTCGCTTCCATCACCTTTCTCTTTTATGTATTTTATGCATTACTATGATTTTGATTTCAACGGGTAATGAAATAATGTTAGCTTTAAATTTTTAGATTTTTTAAGCATATGGGTTAATTAACTTTCATTTGATTGCAGCATCTGCGAATTTTCAAGATCCTCCAGGACGTACATGCATACATAAATGCAAAGATACAACCGATGGAATTTGCTATAAAAGTTGCTATAACGTGGGTTTCACATATGGTGGCGATTGTGTTTATGACAGCCCAGATAATTCGGTTTGTTGTTGTATCAAAAATAAATAGTGAATGTTGTTTTGATTTTCAGTAACTTGGTGTATTTGATTAAATATAAATGCTCTCTTTTTAAAGGGGATCATTTGGTTGAGAATGATATTGTGAACTCTGTTAAAATTTATTATTATTATTATTATTATTATTATTATTATTAATATTATTGTTATGGTAGTGTCCAATTAATAAATAATAGATTATTGTTTTGTTTATTGTGTGTTTTTTATATGATTATATTTGAGTAATTATTATATGTAGTTTTATAAATGCATATTTGTGAAAAAAGATGAATTTTAAGAGTAATAGAGACAGTGGCGGAACTAGATCGAAAATCACAAGGGGGCTGATGTAAAATACATATTATTATTTTATAAAATTAAATAAATTTTTATTTATAATAATAATGAACAAATAGGATAAATTTTAACTATTTCATCTATATTATATAAAAAATTTATGCTAAAATAGTTGTATCTTTTATATTTTTAATTATAAAACATGGGCTCAACATGTGAATTTCACATTTTTTCTTAAAAAATATTACTAAAAGAATTAATAAACGGTTAAAAATAACTTAAATTCTCATGTTTCATAATTTATTTTAAAAAAAAAAAACACATCAAAATATGGTATCTCAGGCTGGAAAAATAGCACCTAATCCTCCTACCAATCCATTAACAGAATGTTATTATTATAAATATAGTTATAACAAATCATATATTTTAAATTAAAACTTTAAAAAAATTGAGAATTTTGAGGGGGCCATGGCCACCCCTTGTCACTATGATGTTCTGCCACTGAATAGAGAGAATCAATATATTATATTTAAATATTTTTTTTCTAGTGAGTTTACTTGAAAAATTATCATATATGTGTTTATTAGAATATTTGAAAATATGTTGAATTTTAAGGAGTAATAAAAAAGATCGATGTAATCGTAAATAATATAAAAATTATATTAATATAATCAATTTTTATCTTAAAAATTTAATGATTTTAATGAATGGATAATATCTAAACTAAAGCAACAATTTCATGGATCAATTTATAACTTAGTTTAATTTATTTTGATTCAAAAGAATAATTGATTGGTTTTCATTTACACTAATTGTTGAGTTAAATTTGCAATGGTAGATAATTATTATTTAAAATTTCTAATAGTCATAGATTATAGATTAAAGGTTTAAGATTTGGATTGATAGAAATTATTAAATTGTGCCAAATTAGGATTCAATGTTTTTTTTTAATATGATACTAATTGCAAAGTTATAATTTTGATTAGTAGATAATATCACTAATATTGTAAAAAGGGGATTCGATTTTTTCAAGAGTTAGAACTTGGATTGATAAATAATAAAAAATAGTAAGAAAATAATTTTTACTTTTTTTAATAAGTCTTTAATTTTTGAATATGATTGTAGATTGATAAATTGTTATTGGTCGAAAGAAATAAAAAACAAAACCTCGTAACACTTAAAATATAAATAAAATATTATCGATATGCACTAATTATAGTGTAAAAATAACAACATCAACTATAATAAAATATTTTATCTAAAGGAATAAATTTTTTTTTTACAAAGAATAACAATATCAACTATTCCATGTAGCTAAACCACAAAAATATTTTGAACTTGAGAGGAAGGACATTAAACCAAAGAAAAACTTTCTAACAACTAAATGGAAATTAAATATTGTAGGTATGATTATGTTCGAAAGAAATCATAAGTGGAAGAAGGAAATTAAACAAAAAAAATAATAATCGAATTGGTATGGTTATATATGGACGAAACATGTGTATTACAATTCTTGAAATTTGATGATCTAAATGATAGTAGGAGTTGTATATTTCGATCTTCATTCTAGCCTTGTTATATGTAGAGACGATAATTTTTAAAATTGCAAGACCTGTACATTTTTGTGAGTCTTTATTACAACTAAAATAAACAACATATCTTAAAATTATTACGAGTATAAAATATGATTAAATTTAATAATTAATATTTATATATAAGCAAGTATTACCATTCTAGAATTGATTTGAATAGATGTTAAAAAAAATGAAATCTTCCAAAAAAAAATTGGTTTATATAAACTTAGAAAAAATCAATTATCTTTTTGAATCAGTCTTGAATAGTTCACTGATGTATCTCATGTTCTGTCACGTTATACAACAAGTTCTAAAATTTGTGTTAATAAAGTGAGAGGAATTTATCTATTTAAGAAATAAAGTGAGACAAATTCACTGTTTATAACAGAAACACAAACTATTAAATTTAATTTATATCTGTATGATTGAATTTATACTTTAAATTTTCATTGAATTGAGCGTTTTATAAAACTCTTACTTTTCTAAATATTATTTTTTACAATAATTAAAAGAATTAATATAATTAAAAATTGTTAGTACTATTTTAACTAATATAACTAATATTATTTCTAAATATTACTTTATATAAATTTTAAATTACTTCATTTTTCAAAGTATTGTTTGTAGATTTTATGAGTAAAGTAATATAATAACATTGTAGATAAAATTAAAATTTCTAATAACGAATTCATTAATTAATTAGATCAAAATCTAACTTTTTAAAATTCTCTCTTTTATTTTATCACTCTAAACTCTCTAATTTATTTACTAATAATATGTATTTCATTCACTCCTAAAATTCAATATTTTTTTTTAATTTTCTTTAATATCCAATATTATTATCATAAAAAAATAAATATCACATATATATCCACGTGAATATGATTAGAGAAATGATAAATAACAAAAAAAATTTATAGCATCTATCTTTGAGAGGTGCGATTTCCGATAGCATTTCCGGGCAGTGAGGGCGGAAACTGGTACGGTGGTGAGAACCTTAAAACTACACCTTCTCAAATCCAACATTTTGCTCTTAGTGAGATCCTCCTCTGATGCTAGTTTAAACTCATATTCCTTGGAATAGGGACCAATATTCTGAGGTTTTTCTCGATTACGAGCCCTGATTTTTTAGTATGGGGAGGGGGAGGGGATTGCTGAAGAAAAAGGTGTTATCCTACTTGGTTCGTACTCTAGAACTTAGGTAACAAGCAAGGAGATTATGTTATCAACATCAAGCCAGGTTCATGCAACGTGTAACACATTCACATAAATCATTATGAACAAAAAGGATCAAGAAATAAGTCAAAAAGGTTCACCTAAAGGCTTAAAAATCACCTTAAATAGTACCTCACTTTAGCTAAATAAAAATGGGTGAAAATAATATGGTTTTTGGAATTTTTTGACATATTCACAAAATAGGTATTAAAAATAACATGTGTGCAAAAAATTAGCTCAAAAGGAATTAATTTGAGTGGTGAAATACATGAATCAAAATGAAAAAAAAAACATAAAAAAAAAACAAGTAAAAAATATAGGGATGCTTCCAAATGGAGTTGAACTCAAGACACCTTGGTTACAGGCCCAAAATGTAACCACTGGGCCACACACGTGTATGTGAATATTGATGCATCAAGACATATATATATTTTAAGTTTAAACATGAAAATGAAAAAACAAAATAAATGAAACAAAAGGGTCGGGGGCGAGGGGGATTCGAACCCCAGACCCCTTGCTCACAAACACCTGAAACGCATGCATTAACCATTGGGGTGGTGATACATCCAATGTTTAAAACACAAACAATCAAATAAATATTAAAACGCATGAAAAATAATGTAAAATTCCCAAATCAGCATCATTATCAACCTCACACGTCTTCTCTCTCTTTCTCTTTTTTCCATTTTTCTTCCAAACTTTCCACCCTTATATCTCACTCATTTCTCCATGATTTTCAAAAGTGTAAAAACCTAAATTGCTCCATTTTTCACAAGGATCACAATGGTATTATTTTCATAATATAAAACTCATTCTATAACACACACGAAGGTCAAAACCAGTCATGAAACCCTAGATTTCTAACATTAACAACTTCACATATGAACATGACACATTGCCAACAGTGGAAGAAACACATTAACCACAATAGGGTCTACATCTTTTCTTCAAAATCAAATAAGAATGATGCATGAACATGAGTTTTAATGTGCAAGAACACTTACCTATTGGAGAAAGGTCCAATGCCTCTTCACAATGGTTACATAAGTAATATAAAGATCCTATGATCTCCCTTGAACCTTAAGGAGAGTGCTTGAACAAAGAACTTGACTAGAAACTGCTTGTAACTCTTCACACAAATCTTCTTGCAAAGTATGAGGGTGAGAGTGGTGGATGATGATATGGATGATACAGAACTTGTTCAAAGGATTGAACAGGCTCTAATGAGTATTTAGAAAAGGTTTGTGGTGTTAGTTTGAAGAATGCACGAGGGAAACAAGATTTGGGAGTTTTTGGCTTGAGAACTTGTGTAAATGGTGATTTTTGAAAATTATGGTGTGTAGAGATATTGCTGAAGATTTGAGGAGTGTTTTTTTGTGTGTTTTGAAGCTTAGAGGTGCCCTCTATTTATAGGAGAGGTTGAGGGATTGAGAGTTGATCAGGTTGTTAACTTATGGTTTGGTTGAGAATGAAATGGTAGTTTGATGGAGTTTTAAGTTCCAAGTCAAAGTACAATTGTTGTAGGGTGGTTGAGAGCCTTTAGAGATGATGCTTCTGATCTTGAAATTGCTTGAGTGCAGAAGAAACAATCACAAAGCTACATACAAGTTGACTTTGTGATTAAATCTCCTTTATGCAAAGGGAAGTGTGATCTTTTTGGCAAAATTCTCCCTAAATGGAATGAACACTTGGATAATGCATCAATTCCTTGGATAATGCCTCAAAAGCTTGTGTAATCTTATGATTAATAATGGATTTGCAATATATAGGACCTGTAATTAAGGGATTTTCATATTTGAATTGGATTTCCTAAAGTTCATGTCATGAAAATGACCTAAACCTCAAGTTAGAAATGCCAATTTAATCTCTTCGAATCTCCTAGCTCAAGCATGGAAAAAATTAGTTCTTGGACTCTTTAGAAAGCTTGAAACATGCCCTACAACTTTAACGTTTTTATTTTTTCTTGAATAAAAATGGATCATGGTGAAAAATGGCCCTAATGTTGGCTACTTTTACAAGGCAGATTTTGTTGAAAATTTTCTAAGTGTCTAAATTAAAAATTTGATGAACCTCCAACTTCATGGCTTCATATCTCTCGATCTATGCATTTTTTGGAAAATCATCCTGAATGACAAAGTTGTAGTATGTAACAAGCCCTTCAAAATGGTCTTTGGAGCAAAGAAAATGGTTACTTGGATTGAAAGTTATGGCCTTGGCAAGTTGGACAAAACACTTGATTGTTGGTGTAGGAAACCCTTAGTCATGAGAAATTGATACTTTTATGATCAGTCCAAAACTTTGACTGATCAACCAACTCTCCTTGATGCAAAACCCTAATTCACAGATGAAACAAAGCAAGGCCATATCTTGATAATTTGGTTAGCTATGCATGAATGATTGGCCTAGAATGTTATGCAAATGATGATGGAATCTAGGGGTAAAATTTGGGTATGACACTCCTTAAGGCCATGAGGGGTCTTAGGTAAGGGGATCCTCTCTCCCCCTTGCTTTTTGTGATTATAATGGAGTACCTCCATAGGAGGATGTAAAGACTCAAGTTGTATCATAATTTCAACTTCCAGTCAAAGTGTGAAAAGTTGAATATTATAAATGTGAGTTTTGCAGACGATTTCATTCTCTTTGTGAGGGGTGACATTATCTCTGTGGAGTTTCTTATGGAGGCTTTTAAAGATTTCTCGCCTTCTACTGGGCTGGATGTGAACCCTAGCAAATGCAATGTGTATTTTGGGAATGTTGATGAAGCAACCAAGCATAACATTAAGCAGGTGACTGGTTTTCTAAAGATAGCCTTCCTTTCGGATTCCTCTATCCAACAAGAAACTTTATGTTGATCAATGTTTTATACTTGTTGAGAAGATTACTTGTAATATAAAACATTGGAGCTCCAAGCTGCTATGTTTTGCTGGTTGATTGCAGATTATAAATAGTATTGTTTTTGCAACTTCCAGCAATTGGCTTCAATTCGTTCCTATTCTCAAGTCTATCATAAAAAAGTGGAAGCTGTTTGCAGGTCTTTTCTCTTATCCAATAGTGACATCATAACTAGGAAGTCCCATATCTCTTAGAGCAAGGTTTGTCATCCAAAATCTCAGGGGGGTATTAATGTGATCACCATTTCACATTGGAACAAGGATGCTGAAGGTGAGAAAAATACACAAGAAGGGGGGTTGAATTGTGTTTTGCAAAAATTAGATTTACTTCTGAACCAGAGTTCAGATTCTAAAAAACTGAGTTCAGAATCGGATAGGGTGCAGCGGAAATAGAAACATAAGTAAAGTAAAGATAGAAAAGAACACACAGTAGTTATCCTGGTTCCTCTCCTAACTAAGAGTACTCCCGTCCCCTTGCCATGCAAGAGATTTTCCATTATAATCAACCAGATTACACTTGCTTATAAACACTTGTATAAGACTTTTCTTTTTGCTCAGACCACTTGTCCAAGACTTCCCTTTCTAAGAGCACGTGTCTAAGACTTCCCTTGCTTACAGCTCGTGTCTAAGAATTCCCTCTGCTCCATCAGCTCCTGACCGAGACTTATCTTGCTTAGACCACCTTCCTAAGACTTTACCTTTCTTAGAGCTCGTGTCTAAGACTTTCCTCTGCTTAGAGTTCGTGTCTAAGACTTCCCTTGCTTATAGCTCATGTCTAAGACTTTACCTTTGCTTAGAGCTCGTGTCTAAGACTTTACCTTTTCTTAGAGCTCGTGTCTAAGACTTTACCTTTGCTCAAGCCTACAACAAGAGACTTATATCTAAACAGATAGTTTAGAGAAGGAATAACCTACAAAAACACTTGATAAATATCAAAGGTGTTCAAAAATAATACAACACACTTTTAAAAATATTTTTAATTAACTCAAGAATAAGAACTCTAAACAGACTCAACTTTCTGATAGTAGTGTGTGTATTTTTCAGTTGTATTGCAGCGTTATTTCTTGATGATCTTCAAATCTTCAGCTGTTTTTTGTAGCTAAAAAAATAGAGACGTTGGAGCATCTTCAACTCCTACAAACCGATCAAATATTCTAGTACATATTCTTTTCCACTAAAACGGGTGTTGGAACTTTCAGTCAAGAGGATATCCATGAAATAAGGCATTTGTCAAAAGGATACAACTATGATTCAAATACAGCACAACCTGTAGAAGATAATGTCAATAAATCTTGAGTCCAGTGTTAGAAGAACTGACTTGACATTACTTAGCATCAGAGTCATCATAACACGCTTCTGAGCTGGAGTGTACTAACATGATCATAACCGAACCAAAGTCGTTTCAGTGTCAAAACCAGTTCCATCAAGTAAATATAATTATGCACACACAAACTAGCTAGTTAGAAATCCTAATTGATTTTCGAATACTTAGCTATCATCAAAACCTTGGAGGATACATGGTATGAACCAAACTTGTTTCAACAATCTCCCCCTTTTCACGATGACAACATTAAGTAATTTGAAAAACAATTAGAAGCTGATTAATTACTCAACAACTTTCAGGGTCTGAGGTTTGTAAGCTCCCCCTGAAATAAACAATCTAAGAGGTGAGGTTTGTAAGCTTCCCCTGAGTCCTGTCTGTAAAGTCTAAGAGTTGAGGTTTGTAAGCTCCTCTCCATACAGAATAATAAATCTACTCCGAAGGTGAGATTCGTAAACTCCCCCTAAATAGAATTACTAACCATATTCGGAACCATTACTAACAAAAAATACTCAATCCATCCTCACCCTTTGTCATCAATAAAAAAGGGACGAGAAGGAAAATGACTTAGCAATGAATAATTGTTTCAGAACTATTCATATCTGAACACCAATCAGGAACAAGTCTATCAATGTTGAACAAGAATCTGAGAAAGAATCCTACCAAAACATAGTCAGAGGTAAAATGATCCTGAAGACTAGTGCCAAAATGAAGAGTTTATTCATCAGAAAAAGTCATCTTGTCCTCTTTACTCCAGGCCTTAGGATGTTCCCAATAATTTGGTACTAGACTTTTGCCATAGAAGTAAGAGTATAAGAACTTTCATAAGGGCCTTTGTTACCAAATATGATTTGTAAATCATTTTCTGATCTGTTGTTATACCAGTGGATTTCAACAGTGACTCCATCAACTTCACAAATAATTGCTTGACATATGATTTTATAGTTGATTACAACAAAAACAACAGACAGAATCAGAAAAACATTTTGCTCACTCTGATGAATATGAGCATTGGCCCAAAACTATTTCACAAGATCTGAGAATATTCATCTCATTTCTGAAAATGAATATCTGAAACAATTTTGTGAAAGATTATTCGCCTTCAATTCTTTGAAGTCAGTAATAAATCCCTTTAGAAAATCTAAATAAAAAATTTCTTCTTTAATGAATTACCAGAACATTTTTTAAAGAAGAAATACTAAGATGAAGAAAAGTGATTTCACAAAATTATCTTATGTAGAAGATAACTTATGAGATCATAAAGAAAAAAATAGCTTAACAACTTAACACGTATAATGCTAGAATATAAGCAAGTATGCATTAAAATGTTTGGACAGTCACGAGTCTTAATAAAAACAAGTTAGAATCTTTGTTTGAACACTCCTTTTTAATGATCCAAACTTGTTAAAGCAAATTCTGAAAATAGAAGTGATAGTCATGTCTTTTTAAGTCTTTATAGAACTTTCATAGACAACTGACTATCAGATCAGAATTTCAAAATTTTTTATCAGTGTTATGACAAGGATTCTTATTTTATTAGAACTCAAGGAATAGTCAATTGTTAACTCAAAGCACATAGCAAGGAATTAACTTATTACTGTATGCTTTAAAAAAATAAGTCAAGGAAGAGAGAGATCCTATAACTATATTTAGACTTAAAGATCATACTCAAGGAACTATCAGAAATACTTTAACTAACTGCTAACAGATTCCAATGAATATTCCAATACACTATTCAGAGGACAAGCATTTACTCTACTATATGAACCATGTTCAAATTTTTCTTAATGAAATCAAATTGGGCATGGGCAGGGGCTTTGTAAATATATCAGCCCTGTAATGCCCTGTAGAATATATATCTAGAATAATACAATACACACATTTTATTTGGTAATGACACCATCATAAGTGCCTAATGGCGTAATTCACATACTTGACCATTTCCTAAAAACATAAAACAATCTATGGTACAAGGTATGGAAACTAGCCAAAGATAAAAATCTAAGAATAATATACAATATTCCTCATTGTACAAGAACAATAAAATACATAGCGGAATAAGCTTAACTAAGCTTCCCTTGAAACATCCAGGCATCGCTCCACTTGTAAATCAGACCTGCAAACCACACCTGAAATAAAGCAAATATAGTGGGGTGAGATACATCAAATCTCAGTGAGTTCCCTATCCTATAGATTCTCTCGACATTATAGGGTTCTAACAATCCTATCTCAAGTCAAAAGGGAAGGGAAATGACCTTGAGTTCACAATCTCGCAATCTCACACTATATGGAAACATGCCATGAGTTCATCAACTCAAAATATCACTAATCGATAACCTCACAAGGCATCCCTTTTTCCCGTCCGCTTCTACGTCTAGAAGTCGACCCGAGTCATGGATCCCTGTAACCTACTTGACATACGAATGGATTTGGGTTCTACGGGCCATTAACCGTTATGAACCATCAATTCACACGAGCCATTAACCGTCACAAGCATATGCTCCCTGAGCGCCATTCGTACTGCACGCGGGAATCAAACCTGCCAAGTAGTCATGCATATGTTTCAGAGGAGCTCAAGAATCATGAAACACAACTCAAAGGAAATGGTTACGGTTACGTGATCTCACACACAAACGTGATTGTATTCGACAATCACAAGGCCACAATGCCTTAAGGCCACATTTTCCTTTTCTCAAATAACACAAAGGTTCACACACATGTTCCATACTAGTGTCTCACTCTCCTCTAGACCAATCTTGTCACGGATGTACCTTCCTACATCAGGTGCCCGAGCCTTGCCATCGAGGTTATCTACTCCAGGATAGAACTCACCAATGAATGCACGAGCGTCGCCATCCAGATTTTCTATCACAATTCTATTCATAACCTAGAATTATACCAATCTTAACTATGCCATTTGTTTTGGGGTAAAGTTTACTCACTCTTCCTAATTCATATTTTAACATGCATATTGTTAGTTCTTGTATTGGCTGGAATTTTGGTAAAACAAAGTTGAATAATGTTGATATCATATGTCTGATGTCTTAACATTGATTCCTAACATTAGCTGTTGCAGGGTTGAAGTTTTATATGCTGATGTTAAACTTGATGTCTTGACATCAGTTATCAAAACATCAGAACATCAGGCTGTGATGTTTTAGGGTTGCGCGTGAAAGTTTGTTTTGAGAAGATCTGTTAGAGAGATTGTGTGCGAGTATCTTGGAGAAGATATTTTCAGTTGCAATCAGATTTGGAGCATATCCTATTGCTATGTTTAAGGGTTGTTTGATTTAAAAAGATTTGAAGATCAAATCTGTTTTAAATTCTGTTTTTAAAACAAATTAAATCAGATATTTGGAAGAAGTCCAAGCCCAAGTCAGAATTCTATTTAAAGCAGCCTCAACCCTTGTTGGAAAAGAACGAAGACAAGAGAGCAAAGACTGAGAGTCAAATTTGTGTTTTTGTGAGTGTTTTGTAAACCATTCATGGTTGAATAGGTGTTACTATTTTGGGTTGTTAGTGTATTCACTCTAGAGCTTTTAAGCAAGAGTGTGTTGTTCTTGATCAAAGCTGTTAAGCAAGATCAAGGTGTGATTTAAAGTGTAATCTTTGAATTGTATCACTGAGGTTATTTAGGGAGTGAGTGGTTTCTCATATCTAAGTGGTCTCTTAGGTAGAAGTGTCATTGGGTAGTGATTAAGATTAGTAGATGTCAACTGGGATTGTTGAGTCTGTAATTTAATACTACTAATAGTGAATTTCCTCCCTGGCTTGGCAGCCCCCAGACGTAGGTTGTTAGACCGAACTGGGTGAACAATTCATAGTGTTGATTTACTATTGTTATTGCCTTGTTCATATAGCAGATTGTGTTGTTGTGACAACACACTTAACATCACACATCTGATACCAGAATTTCAATTGGTATCAAAGCGGGTCATCCTGCTCTGCATCTGGGTGAGATCTAGGGCTCTTACTTTCTGGTGCAATGGACAAGGAGAGTGGTGGATTTGTGAATAGACCCCCTATTCTAGATGGCTCTAATTATGACTATTGTAAACCACATATGGTTACCTACTTGAAGTCATTAGATAGCAGGGATTGGAAGGCTATCTTAAAAGAATGGAAGGCACCTGTTATTGTTGAAAAGGATGGTACAACAAAGCTGAAACCTGAGGAAGATTGGACCAAGGAAGAAGATGAGCTTGCACTTGGAAATTCAAAAGCCTTGAATGCCATCTTTAATTGTCATGACAAGAACATCTTTAGGCTGGTCAACACTTGTGAAGTAGCTAAGGAAGCTTAGGATGTCTTGAAAACTACTCATGAAGGAACCTCCAAGGTCAAGATGTCAAGACTTCAACTGCTGACTACAAAGTTTGAAAATCTGAAAATGAAGGAGGATGAAACCATTCATGATTTTCACATGAATATTCTTGAGTTGTCCAATGCTTCTAGTGCTTTAGGAGAAACAATGACTGAAGAGAAGTTGGTTAGGAAGATTCTCAGATCCCTTCCCAAGAGATATAAAATGAAGGTGACTGCTATTGAAGAAGCTCAAGACATTAGCAAGATGAGAGTTGATGAGTTGATTGGTTCTCTTCAAACTTTTGAGTTGGGGTTGAATAAAGAGCCTGAAAAGAAGACCAAAAGCATAGCATTGGTGTCTAAAGAGAAAGAGTGTGATCCTAAGACTCAGGAGGAGCTTTCAAATGCTATTGTACTGCTGGGAAGACAGTTTAACAAGGTTCTAAAAAGGATAGATAGGAGCTACAAACCTAATGTCAAGAACATCACATCTGACACCATCAGATCAGGAGATCAGGGGAAGAAAACTAGAGATGAAGAAAAGACCAATAATGACAAAGGAGTTCAATGCTTTGAGTGTGAAAGGTATGGTCATGTCAAGAAATAATGTCCTACATATCTCAAAAAGCAGAAAAAGGGGTTATCTACTTCCTGGTATGATACTGATAGTGAGAGAGAATCTGAAGAAGAATCAGCTAAGCTTGTTAGAGCTATGATTGGGGTTTGTGAGTCAGATGATGATTCATGTGATGATGAGGTTTCGTATGAAGAGCTTTCTGCCTCTTATAAAGAACTGTGCATGAGAAGTGAACAAGTATGTCTTGAAGGAGAAAAGCTAAAGAAAATCATAGTGCAGTTAGAACTGAAAAAACTGAACTAGAAAATGAAGTCAGTATGCTTAACTCTAAACTGGATTCTATGACCAAAACTGTCAGAATGTTGAACAATGGTACTGATGCTCTAGACAACATTCTCAGTATTAGAAAACTTGCTGGAGACAAAAGTGGTTTGGGATTCAATAATAATGCAGCTTCTCATAATGTTATTACCAGTTCCAAACCAGTGATGTTACAACAGATGTTTAAACATCATGGCAGGATTCCTTCTAGGAAGAAATTCAGGCACTAGAGATGTTATCACTGTGGGCGTTTTGGACACATAAAGGCTTACTGTTATAAGCTACATGGATATCCTCAGAAGACACATCAGTATCCTCCCAGACAGAAGTTTCACAAAGGTAATAAGGTCTTTAATTCTAAGAAGCAATGGGTTCCTAAAGGTAAAGTTACCAGCTTAATAGCTCACACTTCTCTTAGGGTTTCTACCAAAGAAGACTGGTACTTTGATAGTGGGTGTTCAAGACACATGACAGGAGTTAAGAATTTGTTGGTAGATGTTAAGCTCCATTCTTCAGGTCATGTAACCTTTGGTGATGGTGTCAAAGGAGAAATCAAGGGGATGGGAAAGCTGAATTGTGCTGGTGCTCCTAGACTGGATGATGTTCTACTTGTCAAAGGGTTGTGTCGCGGTGAGAATTGGATACCAAGCTATTATATTAACTTGAATCGCATTTCTTTGAATTCACCACCGGTCTTTATTTTTATCCAAAGGAAAGGTTTAAAGAATGAAAAAACCTAAGAGATCTAAGGTTCGGGGGTTGGTTACGTCTAGGGAAGGTATTAACATCCTAAACGTCCATAGTACTCTACGGGAACCTCTTGTTATTATTTATGTTATTTATTTGTTTGCTTGCTAAGGGTGTATGCTAAGGGAAAGACCTAGAGGTTGCATCGATAAAGAAGCTAACTAATAAAAATAGAAGTAATTAATTTTTAGATGAAAAGATTAATAATAAAAAGCTTTAAAGACAATATTTTTGAGATTTTTGTATTTTTATTAATTGAAAACCATAAATTCTAAAAAATAATAGTAATTAAGTAAGAAAACTAAATGATAAACTTTCAAATATTAATTAAAATAACTAAATTTTACTAAAACTAAATTAAAATGATTAAACTATAATTTGAAATGACTATAAAACTAATCAATTAAATAAAATAAAAATCTAATTGAAAACTAAAAGTTTAAATCTAATTAGAAACTAAGTGAACTAAATTCTAATTATCCAAAATAAACTCTAATTAAAAATTATATAGGTTAAGTTCTAATTAAATTATTTAAACTAAAAAAACTAAATTTGATTAAAACCCAATTAACTAAATGCTAATAGTTAACTTAAAACCTAATCAAATTCTAAAACTATAATCGGGCCAAGAGAGAAAAACAAGGATAGGGGAGAGCCCAAAATGGGTCAAGTCTGACCCAGTCAACAACAACAGCATAGTAAAAAAAAAGGAACCAACACAGACACTTCCACTATTTTTTATCAAAATCACTAAGATATGATATCATAATTAACCTTACTATTAAAACTAAATACCAAAACTAAATTAATAGAAATAAATAAAAACAATATTTAACAAATGTAAGAGAAACTTATGGGCTAAAATAAAGAAGTTTAGGCGCAAGGCCCAATACTCACTCGGTCAAAGACAAAATTCACATGTTGAAAAGAAAACAAACAGCAACAACATTTTCATATGCCAACAACAGACTTACCTTTACCCTTCCAAGAGCTCTCGTAGCGGTGGAAGAAACTAGAAAGGCGGATGGTGCGCGATCGCAGCTAATCGTGGTTGTCGAAGGCTTGTGCTCTGCAACGCGAGAAGGTGGACGGCGGCTTGCGCGATGGGTGGTGGAGGGATGTGTCACGGTCGTAGTTGGTAGGTAATCAACGGTAGTGAGAATTCATTTCCGGCAAGTCTCCGCGGTTTTTCTTTCCACGGTGGTGGCGGAAACAAGTGGTGGTGATGGCGAAGGCTGGCCGTGCGTCGCGATGGAGTCCTGTGTTCGTCGCAACAGCTTCAATGCGGTGAGGTTTGGAGTTTGTCTCCTTCTCACTCTGACTGTGTGTGTGAACTTCTTTTGGGTGAATCTTTGCGAGTGCGTGTGGTGTGTGTGAATTTTCTGCAGAGAATATGTGTGATTTCTTGATATCACTAGGATGCTTTTTTTTGTTCTGAATATTCTCTCTGAAATCGTGTATCTATGGATGGTTTTTTTATGAATTTTTCTGTCAAAACGTGTTTTTTCTGGTGTATGAAATTCCTCTTGCTGATGGTTTTGTGGCTCTTTTTTTCTCCGCCCCTTTTGTGAATCTCTAAACCTCTTTTTATAGGCCATAAGAACAATGGAGCATTGATTTAGAAATTGAATGGGTCGGATTCTTGTTGTTTTTGATTTTGGAAAGGGATATTATTGCTGTGATTTGCTTTGAACATGTTTTTGATCCTTTCCTCTTTGAATGCTTGGATTGATGATGTTTGAAAGAAGTTAAAACCATGTCTGAAGATTGTTTTAGAAAAAAAATTGGAATTGTTTGTGTTTGATCATGTCGGTAAAATGACAGACTTTCCATTTTCGGCCCGTTCTTTTCTTGATGGCCACGATTCTGCAATCTTGTATTATTAATGATATATCGTGACAAGCAGAATTCCATTTTTCGATTTGGAACTGTCTGACAGCTTCTAATATGATTGCAGATATATAACTTCTTCCTGGCCTGTGAATAATCTCGTCTGAAGAATCAACGGTGGCAAAGACTATGGTTGCAATGAAAAAAACAATCACGGCATCTGAGATATCATCTCCACAAGAGGCGCGTTTCAGTGTGGACATATCCCTGTTATCTGCCTTACTTTCTTGCATTATTTTGTGTCCACTGTTTAGCAATTGCATTACACGCATTTATCCTGCGAAGCACATAATTACCATTCTTCATGCTTGTCACGTAGCGAGCATCGCAACAGTTATCAACACCCTTTTCCAAGTAGTTATACTCACTAGCTAGAATGAAAGCCTTGGAATAAGTAGGGTCCAATGTGATACCTCGTGTGACTTAAGTTTTTCACTTCAGTCATTTCTCAAATATTGAATTTATCATTTGGCAAATGGTTGTTTTGTAAGCTTAAATTTTCTTGTAATGTCTGCCATCAAAATATCAGCTTTGGCATAATCAACCACATGAAGGTCGTGGTGTTATTCACTTGTACTCTCACGTTTAAACTTCGGACGTCTTGAAGTAACACTTGTAATGATTTATGATGTAATCTCACTCAGATATGTGGTGTCATAACATATACACTTTGCAATTTGAAACTCACATGGTGATATGAACTTTGCACTTTTCAAATGAGCTTGAATTCTTGAATGGTGCCTTTTTGAACATTACAACTCAAACCAATTCACTCACAGCTTGAACTTGGGATGTACAATAAAACATTAATATTTGAAATCCTTTAACACGCTTTTAATTTGAACTTGAAGTTTGTAAAAAGACAATGAATTGATTCGAACTTTTGTAAAGAACATGAACTTCACTTTGACAGTTTCTTGCCGACACTTGATTCCAGATTTTTTTTTACTTTATTATTTCAAAGCATATTTCTCACCAATCGCAAATCCAACTCTTTCCCTTGAAATTCAAAAGAGAAAATCATGGTTCTACCAAAACTTTCTTGCATTAAACTTGATTTTCGTAGCTCGCACAACCAAAGAAAGATTGGATGATGATGAACCCGGTACACAAACCATGAAGATATAACCTGTAATATCACTTGCCACGAAAGTCATAACCAGTGCTTAAACGACCATGATCAATACCAATAGCAGGAAAAACCTAAAGCTCTGGGGGCACACACTGAAGAAATCAGAATCCAACAGTCACATCTTGAAGTATACTGAGAAAACGAAAACCATCTCCACTTGAAATTAAAATTCCTGCACAAACCCGTTAATGATAAAGCATGCAGATATGCAAAATGATGCACACAGAGGTGGAATCTTATGGTCAAAAATTAGGGTATGACAGATGCCCCTATTTAAGTTTCTTCTATCCAGAGATATGGAGATTGAAATCTTCGTCTCGACGAGATAGGAGAGACTTAAATATAAACATGCACAATTTTTGGCCCTAAGATGCCACGAATGCATATGATATGATATGATATGAGATGAAATGAATGCAAGACAGAGAAGCCTGTGGGGAAGAGTACCACAGGGGAAAAATGTTACAATTGTGTCAGTATCTGGAAAACATCATCCAAGAACGGCATTGGTTGAAAAAAAAGCACCAAACATCCAATAATGGCTTTGGATGAAAGGTAAACTAAGAAGGCAACAGATGAGAATGATGTAATCCGAGAAGGCATCGGACACAAAGAAAACCAGTCATTCAATAATGGCTTTGAACGAAAGGTATAATCACAATATCTGATAATGGCTTCAGATGAAAGTGAACAAGATAAAGAAACCATACATCCAATAATAGCTTTGAATGATAGATATAATCACAATATCTAATAATGGCTTTAGATGAATGTGAGATAAAGGTAATCAGTCATCCAATAATGGCTTTGAATGAAGGTATATCACAATATCTAATAATGGCTTTAGACAAAGTGAACAAAGTAGAGAAACCAGACATCCAATAATGACTTTGAATGAAAGGTATACTCACAATATCTGATAATGGCTTCAGATGAAAGTGAACAAAAACTCGATCTGGAAGAACATCAGAAAGAGAGACACATCCGGAAAAGCATCAGATGGTAAAGAAACCAGACATCCAATAATGGCTTTGAATGACAGGTACAATCATAATATCTAATAATTGCTTTAGATGATTGTGAACAAAGATGACATTCAAGAATGGCATTGAATGCAAAGGAACCAATCATCTAATAATGGCTTTGAATGAAAGGTAAACTCACAATATCTAATAATGGCTTTAGATGATCGTGAACAAAGACTCGATCTGGAAGAACATCAGAAAGAGGGACACATCCGAAAGAACATTAGATGGTAAAGAAACCAGTCATCCAATAATGGCTTTGAATGAAAGGTAAACTCACAATATCTAATAATGGCTTTAGATGATCGTGAACAAAGACTCGATCTGGAAGAACATCAGAAAGAGGGACACATCCGGAAGAACATCAGATGGTAAAGAAACCAGTCATCCAATAATGGCTTTGAATGAAAGGTAAACTCACAATATCTAATAATGGCTTTAGATGACTATGAGGTAAAAAGGTGAGATCCAAGAAGGCATTGGATGTAAATGGACCAATCATCCAATAATAGCTTTGAATGAAAGGTACGACTCAAAATCTGAGAAGGTATCAGACGCAAATGAGACAAAAGGTGAAATCTAATAAGGCATTGGATGCAAAGAAAACCACAACGTCCAGGAAAGCATTGAACGAATATGAACAAGGAGATACCCAAGAAAGTATTGGATAGACGCGACAATATCTGTTTGATAGGTGCCAAGTAAGTTGGACTTTGACCACAAGGTAAGACGTAGATAACAACACGACCCATGGAGAATGCATATAAGGATGAATCACTCATGCTATGTGTATGTATATGAATTATGCCATGATATATGATTAAATGCAAATGCAGGTGCATATGTCGACGACATGGCTCGACTCTTTTTTTGTGGAGAAGACAAGACTAGAAGACTGATTCCTCAACACGGAGATCACTGCCATCCTGCTTGGGGACTATAGATGTTACTACTGAGCACAATCTCTGCCACACTGGTGAACTGTATCAAGTTATTGATCCCTGTAGGAAGGAAAGCTGCATGGGGAGTCTTCAAGTAAACTGCCCCAGATTGGCTGTCTTTGTAGATGAACTGATCACTGCTTCAGCTTGTCTGATTCTGAACATGACTGAATTACTGTGCACCTGGAAAACTTGCCCCAGTATGAGTCTTGAAAAAGTCTTCTGTATAAACCAATTATGAGAAGGACTTGCACTGAACAAATCTTGAACTGATTCTCAATAGGATCTGGAAGGAACTTGCCCCTGATTGGATCACTGACCAAGTTTCTCAAATGTTTGAAAATTCCTTAAGCGGAAGCCAGATTGCAAACAAAAGTGTTCATACAAACATAGTAAATGCAAAGTTCATGCAACTTTTGAAATCAAAATCATTTTTGGAAAGAGGTAAAACAATAGGGTCACTGGTCAGAACACAGTGGTTCAAGATGTTTAAAAGTGAAAGATAAAGCAAAAAGGCGTGATGCCAAAACAAAATGATCTGCAAAGATCTTTAGGAGTCAGTTTATGCAACCTCGTTGTAGTATGCTTTCAAAATAACCTTGCTTCAATTAGGTCTTTTGAGGGTTATAACGTGGCCTGGTTCACGGTTTGAGAAACAAAGGATAAAGGCTCAAAGTTTATTTGTACCCACCCAATCTTCGTGATGATCTCCAGTCCTACACTCAGTTAACTCAGACTATGCACTCAGGTTCCCATAGGTTAGGGATTACATAGATGATAGTGATGATGGTTCAGAAGTTAAGGGACTTTTGAGGTGACAGTCACTACTTCCTTATAACTCTTGGTTATTTTTTTTTCATTGAGGATTTCACGGTAAGGATTTAAAGATTTCTCCTTTTTATTATCCCTAACTTTTTCCTGAACTGTTTCTTGTGAATCTTACAGTCAGCGGGATGCCCCAGTTTTTTGTTTGCCTAAGTCTCCTTCACAGGTTTCGACTTAGCGGGCTTTTTCCTTTTTTGATTTTTTATCTTTTTTTTTTGAAAGAAAGTGACTGGTTGGCTTAATGATTACGGCGAACCATCATCGATTTTTGACTTGAAAGACATCTTCGACACTTGCCTGTTGCGTGCGAAGGAAAAATTGGGAATGCAACCTTTTCGTTGAAAGATGTCTTGCATGAAACTCTTGTATTTGAATGCACAATCCAGTTAACTGAGAACTACCCTGCCCCAGGTTAAGATTACGGGTTTTTATTTGTAAAGAAAAGAAACTCCTACTTCAAGGCTCAAAGGGGTTGACGAGGGGTTATCTTCCTTATTTCTCCAGTGTTTGGAAATTGAAACAATGCCTTACATCTTCAGCAAAGTTTTGATTTGAAAGCATACCAACAACAATTATGGGTATTTACGTTTTCATCATCCTCCCTCCAATCTTAGCATAATCAGAAGGAAAGTGGAAAAGAGATAATTTTTGTTTTTGTTTTTGTTTGTTTTTTTGTTTTCTTTTTGAAAAGGAAGGCATAAAGATGTAAATAACAAACACAAATAAATTGAATCCAAAAGTTGCAATGCTCATTTTATTAATTATGAAAGTACAAACATAAATCGAAAGCAAACAGCTAACACAAAATAAGGGAAAATGCAAACAACAAGAAACATGGCCTAGTGACTAATCAGAAACAAAGAGTGAGATGTCCTGTCTGAAACACTGAAGTCTGCTGAAGTCAGCTGAAGCTTCACTTAGCGTGCTCTGGCAAAGGGTTGTTTTTGACATTTGGATTGGTGTCACGAAAGGAGAGAATACCAATTCTGATCAGCTCTTGTACTCTAGCCTTCAATGCGAAGCAATGTTCCAAGTCGTGGCCTGCGCCACCTTGATGGTATTCACAATGAAGATCGACCCTATAACCAGCTGGAAGAGGATTTGGAGGAGGAGGCAGAGGCCTTGTAGTAATCAAACCTTTCTGAACTAGCCCAGGATAAAGTTCAGTGTATGTCATTGGGATAGGATCAAAATTATTCCTATTACGGTACTGGTTCTGTTCAACAGCTGGATGTTGAGGAGCTTGAGCTGGTCGTGGAGCAGCAACAACAGGAGTAACAGCAGCAACAGCGGAGTGATCAACATACCGGGGTTGAGCACGAGGCCTTCTGGTTTCAAACATAACAGCATTGGTATGGTCTTCTCTCTTCTTCTGGAAGTTCCCATAGGATTTCTTCGCTCCATTAGAAGATTCAGCAACTTTGGATACTTTACCATTCTTAAGTCCTTCCTCGAGTCTCTGACCAATAGTAACCATATCAGTGAAGCTGGATGAAACACTACCAATCATCTTCTCCCAGTAGAATGGAGACAAGGTGTCCATAAATAGTCCAGTTAATTCTTTCTCTGCCAAAGGAGGTTCAACTTGGGAAGCCAACTCTCTCCAGCGCTGAGCATATTCCTTGAAAGACTCTTTTTCCTTCTGAGACATGTTTTGCAGCTGACGGCGATCAAGAGCCATGTCGAGGTTATTCTTGTATTGCTTCATGAAGGCATTAATAAGATCCTGGAAACAGTGAATGCTGTTCTGTTCAAGATTTATATACCATTTGAGAGAAGCTCCACTCAGACTGTCTTGAAAACAATGGATAAGCAGCTTCTGATTCTTGGCGTGAGCAGCCATCTTTCGGGTATACATGACCAAATAAGCTCTTGGACAAGAATCACCTTTGTACTTCACAAAATCGATAGCCTTGAACTTAGCAAGCATAACAAGGTTAGAAACCAAACCCATGTTTTCTGAATCTAGGTTGAAGAAACCAGTACCCTCTACGACTTTAAGTCTCTTGTCTATAGTTTGAAACTGTTCACGGAAAACCTCAGGTTCAACAAAGTCTTCACGGTTTTCACCCTGAGCACTGACAGCATTGTACTCGTAGAGAGGGTTCTCAAAAGGAGGTCGAGTAGTCTGGGCAACAGCATGAACCACAGGTCTAGGCTCGGAGAAAACTGGAGCTTGAAACACTGGTCTAGAAGTCTGACCAATCATAGCGGTAGATGCAATAGGTGGTGAGTAGTTGGGAGGTAAACCAAACTCTGGCCAAGTGGAAGGTGGCACCTGAATAGGTTGAGGATCAGCAGTTGAAACTTCTTGGATGGCAGTCCTTTGGGGTTGCTCTCCTCTAGCAATCAAGACTTGGAGCATTTCAGTGAGCTTTGCCATGCTCGACTTAAGGTCGTCGATCTCCATTCGCATCTCAGCATTGTGTGCTTCTTGCTCTGCCATTATGCATCTGTAGTTAGCTCTAGTCTGGTATCGATGTCGAGGAATCAGCTTGACAACTCACAGGTGACACTGAAGATAAAGATAGCTGGAAATGAGTTGCTGGACAAACGGATGTATGCAATGAATCATGCAAATGATATGCAATGCAATGTAATGGTTTCAAGGAACTCAAGAGTAGGTTGCAAACATTTCGGAAAGGCTGAAAAAAGTTTCATTTTATAATCCAGGATTTTTTATTGATTTTGCAAATGAAAGAACACTTGAGTTTCTTGAAATCGAATGGTTATGCATGAATGCATGAATGGATGCATAAGCATAGGTATACACATATACACATATACAAGTAAACAGGCAAGGGCATGGGTTTGAAGATCACGAGCATGGAGCCATGGTCTACCCTTCCCAAGGTATGTACTAGAGGTTTATTTGTACCTGCCGAACGGGTTCTACAAAGTTCCCAGAGTCTACAATCCATCTTTCGGATATTATCGATTTTCCAAATCACTTAGTAGTCAATAATATTCTCAAGAGAATCTCGTCTGAGTGTAGTATCGCGTAGCGACTATTGCAGAAATAGACTCCTGCATAGTCCCCGCACTACATCCTAATAGGCCAAGTTGGGTTAAAGGTAACTACGGTCCCCAGTCCCAAGGGCCTTTAGATCGAAACCATATCGTCTTCACGAATGAACTCGTTGGACAAATATTTTATTCGAGAGGGCCTAGACTGAGTGGTGAAGTCTCAATTTACTTTTTCAGGAATCGACTCCCTCAAAGTATCATTGAAGTCTCACCGTTTTCCTATCTTAATTTCACTCTAGTCCGGGTGTAGGACTTTGTCTCACCACACAAATAGTACCCTGCACACAGAAAAACCAAGCAAAACAGGTATATATACAGATATAAAAATATATAGGCAAATAAGCAAATAAATAACATAGATATAAACAAGTTAGGGGAAACCCTCGAAAGTCCCCAGTGAAGTCGCCATTTCTGTCGCGGTGAGAATTGGATACCAAGCTATTATATTAACTTGAATCGCATTTCTTTGAATTCACCACCGGTCTTTATTTTTATCCAAAGGAAAGGTTTAAAGAACGAAAAAACCTAAGAGATCTAAGGTTCGGGGGTTGGTTACGTCTAGGGAAGGTATTAACATCCTAAACGTCCATAGTACTCTACGGGAACCTCTTGTTATTATTTATGTTATTTATTTGTTTGCTTGCTAAGGGTGTATGCTAAGGGAAAGACCTAGAGGTTGCATCGATAAAGAAGCTAACTAATAAAAATAGAAGTAATTAATTTTTAGATGAAAAGATTAATAATAAAAAGCTTTAAAGACAATATTTTTGAGATTTTTGTATTTTTATTAATTGAAAACCATAAATTCTAAAAAATAATAGTAATTAAGTAAGAAAACTAAATGATAAACTTTCAAATATTAATTAAAATAACTAAATTTTACTAAAACTAAATTAAAATGATTAAACTATAATTTGAAATGACTATAAAACTAATCAATTAAATAAAATAAAAATCTAATTGAAAACTAAAAGTTTAAATCTAATTAGAAACTAAGTGAACTAAATTCTAATTATCCAAAATAAACTCTAATTAAAAATTATATAGGTTAAGTTCTAATTAAATTATTTAAACTAAAAAAACTAAATTTGATTAAAACCCAATTAACTAAATGCTAATAGTTAACTTAAAACCTAATCAAATTCTAAAAACTATAATCGGGCCAAGAGAGAAAAACAAGGATAGGGGAGAGCCCAAAATGGGTCAAGTCTGACCCAGTCAACAACAACAGCATAGTAAAAAAAAAGGAACCAACACAGACACTTCCACTATTTTTTATCAAAATCACTAAGATATGATATCATAATTAACCATACTATTAAAACTAAATACCAAAACTAAATTAATAGAAATAAATAAAAACAATATTTAACAAATGTAAGAGAAACTTATGGGCTAAAATAAAGAAGTTTAGGCGCAAGGCCCAATACTCACTCGGTCAAAGACAAAATTCACATGTTGAAAAGAAAACAAACAGCAACAACATTTTCATATGCCAACAACAGACTTACCTTTACCCTTCCAAGAGCTCTCGTAGCGACGGAAGAAACTAGAAAGGCGGATGGTGCGCGATCGCAGCTAATCATGGTTGTCGAAGGCTTGTACTCTGCAACGTGAGAAGGTGGACGGCGTCTTGCGCGATGGGTGGTGGGGGGATGTGTCACGGTCGCAGCTGGGAGGTAATCAACGGTAGTGAGAATTCATTTCCGGCAAGTCTCCGCGGTTTTTCTTTCCACGGTGGTGGCGGAAACAAGTGGTGGTGATGGCGAAGGCTGGCCGTGCGTCGCGATGGAGTCCTGTGTTCGTCGCAACAACTTCAATGCGGTGAGGTTTGGAATTTGTCTCCTTCTCACTCTGACTGTGTGTGTGAACTTCTTTTGGGTGAATCTTTGCGAGTGCGTGTGGTGTGTGTGAATTTTCTGCAGAGAATATGTGTGATTTCTTGATATCACTAGGATGCTTTTTTTTGTTCTGAATATTCTCTCTGAAATCGTGTATCTATGGATGGTTTTTTTATGAATTTTTCTGTCAAAACGTGTTTTTTCTGGTGTATGAAATTCCTCTTGCTGATGGTTTTGTGGCTCTTTTTTTCTCCGCCCCTTTTGTGAATCTCTAAACCTCTTTTTATAGGCCATAAGAACAATGGAGCATTGATTTAGAAATTGAATGGGTCGGATTCTTGTTGTTTTTGATTTTGGAAAGGGATATTATTGCTGTGATTTGCTTTGAACATGTTTTTGATTCTTTCCTCTTTGAATGCTTGGATTGATGATGTTTGAAAGAAGTTAAAACCATGTCTGAAGATTGTTTTGGAAAAAAAATTGGAATTGTTTCTGTTTGATCATGTCGGTAAAATGACAGATTTTCCATTTTCGGCCCGTTCTTTTCTTGATGGCCACGATTCTGCAATCTTGTATTATTAATGATATATCGTGACAAGCAGAATTCCATTTTTCGATTTGGAACTGTCTGACAGCTTCTAATATGATTGCAGATATATAACTTCTTCCTGGCCTGTGAATAATCTCGTCTGAAGAATCAACGGTGGCAAAGACTATGGTTGCAATGAAAAAAACAATCACGGCATATGAGATATCATCTCCACAAGAGGCGCGTTTCAGTGTGGACATATCCCTGTATCTGCCTTACTTTTTTGCATTATTTTGTGTCCACTGTTCAGCAATTGCATTACACGCATTTATCCTGCGAAGCTCATAATTACCATTCTTCATGCTTGTCACGTAGCGAGCATCGCAACAGTTATCAACACCCTTTTCCAAGTAGTTATACTCACTAGCTAGAATGAAAGCCTCGGAATAAGTAGGGTCCAATGTGATACCTCGTGTGACTTAAGTTTTTCACTTCAGTCATTTCTCAAATATTGAATTTATCATTTGGCAAATGGTTGTTTTGTAAGCTTAAATTTTCTTGTAATGTCTGCCATCAAAATATCAGCTTTGGCATAATCAACCACATGAAGGTCGTGGTGTTATTCACTTGTACTCTCACGTTTAAACTTCGGACGTCTTGAAGTAACACTTGTAATGATTTATGATGTAATCTCACTCGGATATGTGGTGTCATAACATGTACACTTTGCAATTTGAAACTCACATGGTGATATGAACTTTACACTTTTCAAATGAGCTTGAATTCTTGAATGGTGCCTTTTTGAACATTACAACTCAAACCAATTCACTCACAGCTTGAACTTGGGATGTACAATAAAACATTAATATTTGAAATCCTTTAACACGCTTTTAATTTGAACTTGAAGTTTGTAAAAAGACAATGAATTGATTCGAACTTTTGTAAAGAACATGAACTTCACTTTGACAGTTTCTTGCCGACACTTGATTCAAGATTTTTTTTTTACTTTATTATTTCAAAGCATATTTCTCACCAATCGCAAATCCAACTCTTTCCCTTGAAATTCAAAAGAGCAAATCATGGTTCTACCAAAACTTTCTTGCATTAAACTTGATTTTCGTAGCTCGCACAACCAAAGAAAGATTGGATGATGATGAACCCGGTACACAAACCATGAAGATATAACCTGTAATATCACTTGCCACGAAAGTCATAACCAGTGCTTAAACGACCATGATCAATACCAATAGCAGGAAAAACCTAAAGCTCTGGGGGCACACACTGAAGAAATCAGAATCCAACAATCACATCTTGAAGTATACTAAGAAAACAAAAACCATCTCCACTTGAAATTAAAATTCCTGCACAAACCCGTTAATGATAAAGCATGCAGATATGCAAAATAATGCACACAGAGGTGGAATCTTATGGTCAAAAAATAGGGTATGACAGGTTGACAACAAATTTGATCAGTATTAGTCAACTTTGTGATCAAGGATTCAAAGTAGACTTTACTAAATCTGAGTGCAATGTCACAAATGAGAAAGGAGAAGTCATCATGAAGGGTGTTAGGTCTAAGGACAACTGTTATCTATGGATGCAACAAGACTCAAGTACCTTAACATGTGTGTTTGCTAGAGATGATGAAGTCAAAATCTGGCATCAAAAGTTGGGACATCTTCATCTGAAGGGAATGAAGAGAATCATATCTTTAGAAGCTGTCAGAGGAATTCCTAAACTCAATATTGAAGAAGGAAGAGTTTGTGGAGATTGTCAAATAGGGAAGCAGACCAAGATGTCACATCAGAAGCTTCAACATAACACCACCTCCAAAGTTTTGGAACTTCTTCATATGGACTTGATGGGACCTATGTAGGTAGAAAGTCTAGGTGGGAAGAAGTATGCTTATGTTGTTGTAGATGACTATTCTAGGTACACCTGGGTAAGCTTCATCAAAGACAAAATAGAGGTGTTTGATGTATTTAAAGATTTATGTCAAAGACTCCAAAGAGAGAAAGAGAGCAATGTTATCAGAATAAGGAGTGATCAAGGGAGGGAATTTGAAAATAGCAAGTTTGCTGATTACTGCTCTGCTGAAGGCCTCAGTCATGAGTTTTCCTCTCCTATTACTCCTCATCCAAATGGAGTTGTTGAAAGGAAGAACATAACTCTCCAAGAATCTGCTAGAGCAATGATTCATGCCAAAAAGCTCCCTTACCATTTCTGGGCTGAAGCCATGAACACTGCTTGCTATATTCACAATAGAGTTACCTTGAGAAGGGGCACTTCAACTACTCTATATGAACTGTGGAAAGGGAGAAAGCCAACTGTGAAGTACTTTCATGTTTTTGGAAGTAAATGTTATATTTTGTCAGATCGTGAACAGAGGAGAAAATTTTGGATCCTAAAAGTGATGAGGGAATATTTCTGGGATACTCTACAAATAGCAAAGCTTATAGAGTTTTCAACTCCAGAACCAAGGTTATGATGGAGTCTATAAATGTGGTGATTGATGACATTGATAAGCAAGAAGATGCTGATGTCCTGGATGATGTTGAAACATCAGTTGAAGAAGTCACAGCAGAAACTGAAGACAGAAGTGGATCTACCAGTCCTGTTGATGCTGAGCCTGAACCTGAAAAATCTAATAAAGAACCATCTATTAGAGTGAAAAAGGACCATCCAAAGGAGCTTATCATAGGTGATCCTAAATCAGGGGTTAGCACTAGATCAAGAGAGGTTGTGTCAAATTCTTGTTTTGTTTCCAAAATTGAGCCCAAGAATGTCAAAGAAGCTCTGACTGATGAATTCTGGATTAATGCCATGCATAAAGAGCTGGAACATTTCAAGAGGAATGAAGTGTGGGATCTTGTTCCAAGGCCTGATGGAGTTAATGTGATAGGCACCAAGTGGATTTACAAGAATAAATCTGATGAACAAGGAGTGGTCACCAGAAACAAGGCCAGATTAGTTGCTTAGGGATACACTCAGGTTGAAGGAATTGATTATGATGAAACCTTTGCTCCTGTGGCAAGACTGGAATCTATCAGATTACTCTTAGGGGTGGCTTGTAATTTCAAATTCAAGCTTTTTCAGATGGATGTTAAGGTGCCTTCTTGAATGGTTACTTAAATAAAGAGGTGTATGTTGATCAACCAAAAGGATTTATTGATCCAACATTTCCTGGCCATGTTTACAAACTAAGGAAAGCTCTCTATGGTTTGAAGCAAGCACCAAGAGCTTGGTATGAAAGGCTTACTGAATTCCTGGCTGTGAATGGCTACAGAAAAAGGAGGGATTGACAAGACTTTGTTTGTTAAAGAGGGAGGAGGAAAATTGATGATAGCTCAAATATATGTTGATGACATAGTATTTAGTGGGATGTCAGATGCAATGGTGAAACATTTTGTGAAACAGGTGCAGTCTGAGTTTGAAATGAGTCTTGTTGGAGAGCTCAGCTATTTTCTAGGTCTACAAGTTAGACAAATGGAAGACTCCATATTCATATCCCAGAGCAAGTATGCAAAGAACATTGTTAAGAAGTTTGGTCTGGAAAGTGCTAATCACAAGAGGACACATGCTCCTACTCACTTAAAGTTGTCCAAGGATGAACATGGTGTGAGTGTGGATCAAAGTCTATACAGAAGCATGATTGGGAGTTTATTGTATCTCACAGCTAGCAGACCTGATATTTCTTTTGCTGTTGGAGTGTGTGCCAGATATTAATCTGAGCCTAAAGTTAGTCATTTGAATCAAGTGAAGAGGATTCTGAAATATGTGAATGGGACTAGTGACTATGGTATGCTTTACAGTCATGGATCAGGCACTGAGTTATGTGGTTTTTGTGATGCTGATTGGGCAGGGAGTGCTGATGATAGAAAAAGTACTTCAGGAGGTTGCTTCTTCTTGGGGAATAATCTGATATCATGGTTTAGTAAAAAGCAGAACTGTGTGTCTCTTTCTACTATTGAAGCTGAGTACATAGCAGCAGGGAGTAGTTGTTCTCAACTTGTTTGGATGAAGCAGATGTTAACAGAATACAATGTCAAGCAAGATGTCATGACATTGTACTGTGATAATCTGAGTGCTATCAATATCTCTAAGAACCCTATTCAACATAGCAGAACTAAGCATATTGATATACGTCATCATTTTATAAGAGATTTGGTTGAAGACAAAGTAGTTGCTCTGGAACATGTTGCTACTGAAAAGCAGTTAGCAGATATTTTTACCAAGGCCTTAGATGCAAATCAATTTGAAAAATTAAGAAGCAAATTAGGAATTTGCATATAACAGGATTAAGTGTGCTGGGAGGTGTATTGTGCAGTTGTGAACTTTATTGCATAGTTTAAAAGAAATAGAATTTTATTCAACTGCTGAAAGCATACAAGATTGGAGTTTAGTACATCAAAAGCAACTAACAAAGGGTCTAAATATTATCCCAACCCCCTGCATCAATGAAAGTTTTCCAATCTTCATCCCATTCATCATCAGAAGCATGAAGCTGCACTGAAGGGTTCTTGGTGGTTTTCATCCTTGTCTCTGATGTTTTTCTGGTACTTGTTGCTCCTGAAGTTACCCCAGCTGGAGACTGTGTGTTGTTCTTCATTTTCTATGGATCTGGGTTCTTGACCTCCTGCATGTGTTTCTTCCCTGCATCTTTATTGGACTGGCTCATACTTGGTTGGTGTCTGGTGCTGTTAGAAGGAAGAAGGCTCGGATTTTATAGTTCTATAAGAATCCATTGTTTGTATCGCCTGACCAGTCAAAGTTTTTGGAATTTGTGTTCCTTGGGAAGCTTGTTATTTGACCATGTCTTAATGGCTATCATATTTTTGTGTTTGTTGTAGAAGTTGTCCAATTATGGCTAAAAAGGGGGAGGGTTAGCCTATGTGTTTCCTAGGTGTATGTTGTGGTTCTAGGCTTGAGGGGGAGTGTGCAGTTTGAACAACTGGTATGTTGGTACTTGTTTTGAGGGGGAGTTTAGCCTTGAGCAGATATTGGATGTGATCTCTGCTGGTTGTGTTTTGGAGTTCTTTTTTTGAAGGGGAGTTTAGCCTTGAGCAGATTTTGGATGTGGTCTCTGCTGGTTGTGTTTTGGAATGTTAGGAGTATGCTATTTTTTTTCGCTGCAAGTGTCTCTGATGTAGGCAGAGATTGTTTTAGCCAAAAATAGCCAAAGGGGGAGATTGTTAGTTCTTGTATTGGCTAGAATTTTGGTAAAACAAAGTTGAACAATGTTGATGTCATATATCTGATGTTTTAACATTGATTCCTAACATTAGCTGTTGCAGGGTTGAAGTTTTATATGCTGATGTTAAACTTGATGTCTTGACATCAGTTATCAAAACATCAGAACATATGGCTGTGATGTTTTAGGGCTGCGCGTGAAAGTTTGTTTTGAGAAGATCTGTTAGAGAGATTGTGTGCGAATATCTCGGAGAAGATATTTTCAGTTGCAATCAGATTTGGAGCAGATCATGTTGCTATGTTTAAGGGCTGTTTGATTTAAAAAGATTTGAAGATCAATTCTGTTTTAAATTCTGTTTTTAAAACAAATCAAATCAGATATTTGGAAGAAGTCAAAGCCCAAGTCAGAATTCTATTTAAAGCAACCTCAACCCTTGTTGGAAAAGAACGAAGACAAGAGAGCAAAGATTGAGAGTCAATTTTGTGTTTTCATGTGTGTTTTGTAAACCATTCATGGTTGAATAGGTGTTACTATTTTGGGTTGTTAGTGTATTCACTCTAGAGCTTTTAAGCAAGAGTGTGTTGTTCTTGATCAAAGCTGTTAAGCAAGATCAAGGTGTGGTTTAAAGTGTAATCTTTGAATTGTATCATTGAGGTGATTTAGGGAGTGAGTGGTTTCTCATATCTAAGTGGTCTCTTAGGTAGAAGTTTCATTGGGTAGTGATTAAGATTAGTAGATGTCAACTTGGATTGTTGAGTCTGTAATTTAATACTACTAATAGTGAATTTCCTCCCTGGCTTGGTAGCCCCAAGACGTAGGTTGTTAGACCGATCTGGGTGAACAATTCATTGTGTTGATTTACTATTGTTATTGCCTTGTTCATATAGCAGATTGTGTTGTTGTGACATCACACTTAACATCTCACATCTGATACCAGAATTTCACATATTTCTTTCATTCGTACTTAACAACAATTCGATAGATATGGCATAACACAAATATTACACATAAACACATATAATCACACATCACATAGAACACCCCTTTCAAGTTCCCTCCGATTCATTTAATCGAGTACTTTCTCTTTTATCCCGTAGGATCTTTTCACAGCTTAATATAGGCTATAAATATGCCTCGATCGGATTTACGGTTCAAAAGATATGGATTCCAACATAACATAAAAGATTGTTATCATTCAAAATGCCACTAATTAATTAATCGTCATAGCTCTCTAATGACACCAAGAACGTCTCGATCCGAGTTACGGATCAAAAGTTATGAAGGAAACAAAATGGGACAATCTGCCATGTTCACTAGGCAAACACCCAGCGAGCATTCGCTACCGCCTTCGCTAGGCGAAGCTCCAGGCGAATCAACAAACCGACCAGAACAGACACAAAGTTCGCTAGGCGAACTCCCTGGCTAACCTTCGCCTTGCCATTCGCTTCGCGAACCAAGGCAGAACCAAACAGAACTGGAAAGATACAAAGTTCGCTAGGCGCACGACTTGGCGAACATTCGCTGACCTTCGCTGCCGGGTTCGCTAGGCGAACCCTCGAAAGTTTGTTGGGTGGGCTTCGCCCAAGGTTCGCTAGGCGAACCTTGGAAAACTCAGAATTTCCAGTAGTGTAACAGCTGGTCCTCTGGGGTTCAAAACACAATCCAAACACCACCCAATGCACAAACAAGCATTAATAGATGATTCTACACACATATTGATCATACAACATAGTTTATAACTCATTTTATCTGTTAGATTTCATTGATTGATCCGTTTAATCATTTTCTCTCAAAACTAATCTAAGTTCTAAACTTATTTTTCTATAACTTAGAGTTTCTATCTAGAACCCACCTGGTAATCGAAGAGGAGTTTGAAGAAGATGATGATGATCCATGAGTTTCTCTCCTTCATCTTTCTCCACTATCTCTTCTCTTCTTCTTTCTCTCCATTTCCTTCTTCTCCATCTTTTTCTTTTCTTTCCAAATATATATATATATATATATATATATATATATATATATATATATATATATATATATATATATATATATATAAAACAATATTATATAACATAATCCAATAGAGTAAAATATCCCCAATTGATATTTTGTCGTCTCAACTAATTGATCAATTATTAGAGTTACCATTAAATCCTCTCTTGAACTAATAATTATTGATCTCTTCAGAGTTCATTAGTTGATCTATTGTTCCCAATCGATAATACTTAAAGCACTTAGAGGATTCCATTAATCCAATTAACCAAAGATAGAGTACATAGATGCTCATCTGATCTCCTCGGATATCCAATTGAGCATTTAAATAATATGGGGTACTACACTCCCCCCCCCCTTAAATTGAAATTCGCCCCCGAATTTCCCTCGCTCAACAATAGCCACAACTTGCATCGTTGACTTAGATCCACACTTCACTTTACTTCCATTAAAGTTCCTGACATAGTCCGATTCCAACTTGACTTTACAATTCAAAAATCCTTATGTTCACGAATTATCAAACCTCGGCTCCTTAGATATACTCTTATTCCAATGTTGGATTAACTGCTAACCTTGCTTTTTCCATAATTCATCTGTTGATCCACACAAAACACTTGGTCGCATCTTACTTCGGAAAGAATGTACCATTCTACATTCCTCTACTGAGTCACAAACAACGCCAGGACATCTTATCTCAAACTAGGACAACAACGCTCAACGCATCTTCGCGATGAAATCCAGTGATTTCTTAACTTCATGCAATCACCAATGGTTTATCTTTTCATAAATCCTTCAACATCCAAAATTTCTTCAAAATTAGTTAACCGACTTCTTTACCAGCTCCATCTGGTCTGACGCTACACATTGTACTCGTTAAATCCGATATTTCATCTTTTTCGTATTACGCCAAAGGTAACCCACTTAAAACAAGATCTCCTTATTTCCATACTTACTAGCAATAATCTTCAGTTCTTACTATTCTGACTTAACTCTTTCATCGGTTACTTCCACTGCGCAATCCAAATTCTAACAGTGAAATACCACCAATTCTTAAGCATTACCAAGTTGCTAACAGTCCACGGAGAAACGCACTTATCCACTGAGGTCCTTAATAACCAACGGTACAATAACTTACTGGCGTCCTATGGTAGAACAATTTCCTCGCTTACACACAATATCTTAACATCTGTCCAACACTCTTCAGACGATAAAGATGCAGGAGTTACACTGTTACAACCATAACACAGACAACTCCAAAACCATTCGATCTTGAATCCATACATCCCAAAATAGTTTAACAACTTTCGTCTCTAGTTACCACATTCTAAATTGATTCTTCTTACGGGTTTTCTAACTTACTCAAGATTCCTTGCTGATTCGAGATCTCTACCAATAACAACATAATACCAACATAGAACTTCAATCATATGAGAGTCACCACCTATCAAAACTTAAACCGTCCTAAGTACAATGGTGAGTTTCCATACTACTCATCAATTCACATACAACACTCCAAATACCCTCGTACCTTCGAAGTTCATGCCAGGTTTCTCAATTGAATCCACTTTCTTATTCGTTCCGTTTGATAAACGATTCCAAGTTACATGCTTGACTTTGGAACATCAAATTCTTACTCGTACTTGGAAAGATAACTTTCAAATTTCTCCTCTGGGTAAAACACAATAGCATACAACATGGTACCACCCTCACGGTCCAAATTCGATACCATGCACTCCCAGAAAACAATAATTACTAACTTGGACCAACCGTTCACACCTTAATAATACCATAATTACACACCGAAACATTTCCTTGCAAGACCGATACTTTGTGAGTATTTTCCAATTCCATCTTTAAGACTCTCACGGTAATATACCTAATACCTTCTCACACTTAACACAATATTCAAGATCACTTCCCCAAAAAAATCACTCGCTTCCAAAAGTTACGATTTCAAAACACAAATCCGTCTTTCAATTACTCGCAATTCCGGTTTTATTTCACACAACAATCTCAAATCGGAGCAACATAAGGTAACAAAACACAGATGATGGTTCCTAAGGGATTTCACAATTTGCACATATGTCAATCGATCAACCATCTGAGCTAATCGGTTAACTTCTCCACATCAACGTAAAACATCTTTCATGCACGTGTTATCGGTTAACCCCATTGTGTTAATTGGTTAACACTGCTGCAGAAACTGAAATTGAACAAATTTCTTTTAATTCGAAGCCATCCCTACCCAAAACCATCAGTCCGTCTTGCTCTAACCCACGATATCATTCTCAACTCGTGTCTCTGTAATTTATATAACATTCACCAACCATGATCCACTCAAGGTAATACCGAACAATGCCAAAACATGCAGACGACACACTCCAACCAAGTGACAGGCAAAATTCCAAATTCAGGCGCGGTCACCCCACAAAACTTTAGCGAGATAGATCATATTCTTGCTAAAACAATTACACTAGTGGGAAACCAATAACTGCGACATTCTAAGGTTTGAGCCACAACCCATACTTGATTCGTCCAAAAACAAAACCAGCACACAACCATTATACTATACCACAAAAGCAATGGACATACCCTGCAGCACACAACCTTATTCCCTCACTTGAATTCCTTGGTGAGAACTAAAACAAAAATATTCTTGGTTCAACAAAAGGTAGATCCCGTATAATCCGATTTTTCACAAATACAAAAGTTCCTCTATACTTGAAAATAGATCGGGGCAATGCATCCTCTTGTAGAACCTTTCCATCTCTTCGTACACACTAACCAGGATTTCTCACCCTTTACTATCCATTACACATCCCACTTACACCAAATTACTTAATGGAAGGTTCGCAACCGACAATTCTCATCAACTATTCGCAAAACCCTTTCGGTATAAATCGTTCCCTGATTTACACTTAGCCAGTAATAAGTTCGGATTTGCTTCTCGTTGTTTACTGCAATCTTGCTTCTTAAAATACAATATTCACTGTTCCATACAGTAGGACCCTTCTCACTTGTCTCAAGAATGAGAATCCATCACGTACACTTGTGACCACGGTGCTACCACTACGCTCGTTCTTAATACCCAGGTGTAACTTTCTCATCCCACGTCATACTAACAGGCTCCTCACAGGTGAACCATCCGTCATTACACTTCCTTAATTTTAGTTTCAACAACAACTTAAGGATTCTATCACACATTCGTCCAAAATATGCTTCGTTGTCACTTCCTTTTTAACATACCATCGCTTTCCACACCGCGCTTACTTCGATTTCCTTTGTAATCCTCTTAGGTCCAATTACAAAACCATCGTACTAATTTTTTCTTAAAATCCCATATACTTACCTTATTCCTTAACACACACTTTTTCCGGTCCGTAACACTACACTTTCTGTTACTAACTCAAGTCCGAACTTTCTCGAACACAATACCTTATACTGTTCCTTGGGTAATTTAACAATTCCAAATTGGTCTCTTATTGAAAACAGAAATCCTGATGCATCATCTCTAACTTAATCTCTCTTCATAACTAAAGATACACAATTCATCTCCTACTCTTCGTTCGGCGCACCCTTGTTTCACTTGAAGCATGTAACACATCCTTGTGTTCCTTCTCACGCTTCTCCACCACTTAGGTTCCCATAGAAGCCGAATGTCCTTAACTCTCATTCTTAAACCAATTGGAAGATATTGTTCTGAGCACCTTCCTTAAGGTACTCTCGTCCATTCAAGATATCATAATGACCTTAGAAACTGAAGCACCAAAATTTATCTCACTTCCGGACCTTACGTCACACATTCCACAAAACAACCTTTCTTTTCCACGAAATGAGATTACTTGAAACTCTTATCCACATTAATGGTCAATCCAGCTCTACTAGCGATTTTACATATTCCTTGATACCTTATCCAAACGTCCAATAGAGATCCTTAACTCTCAGACTCCATCCATTCCTAAGGATTACTTGAACAACACACTACTCTTTAATTTCCATGCTACCCAAGCACAACTTCCATTAAAACCTTACTGAGCTGATCCAAAACTCCTCACTACTAACTCTTGGCTTGAGCCTACCCTCACAACACAATTTCTGACAACACTTCGGAGTCCTCGTGGTCGCTCAAACATGATTCCACCTATCATATACATAGTATTAGGTTGATCAGGCCCAACACTACATAGTATGATATTAAGTTTCATGCTGGCAAGACACACTTAAGAGGCAGGAATAGATTTACTTATGATGTTTCAAGGCTAGGTCGAGGACACGACCTGCTCTGATACCAACTATAATGCCCTGTAGAATATATATCTAGAATAATACAATACACGCATTTTATTTGGTACTGACACCATCATAAGTGCCTAATGGCGTAATTCACATACTTGACCATTTCCTAAAAACATAAAACAATATATGGTACAAGGTATGGAAACTAGCCAAAGATAAAAATCTAAGAACAATATACAATATTCCTCATTGTACAAGAACAATAAAATACACAGTGGAATAAGCTTAACTAAGCATCTCTTGAAACATCCAGGCATCGCTCCACTTGTAAATCAGACCTGCAAACCACACCTGAAATAAAGCAACTATAGTTGGGTGAGATACATCAAATCTCAGTGAGTTCCCTATCCTATAGATTCTCTCAGCTTTATAGGGTTCTAACAATCCTAACTCAAGTCACCTTGAGTTCACAATCTCGCAATCTCACACTATATGGAAACATGCCATGAGTTCATCAACTCAAAATATCACTAATCGATAACCTCACAAGGCATCCCCTTTTCTCGTCCGCTTCTACGTCTAGAAGTCGACCCGAGTCATGGATCCCTGTAACCTACTTGACATACGAATTGATTCGGGTTCTACAGGCCATTAATTGTTATGAACCGTCACTTCACACAGGCCATTAACCGTCACAAGCATACGCTCCCTGAGCGCCATTCGTACTGCACGCGGGAATCAAACCTGCCAAGTAGTCATGCATATGTTTCAGAGGAGCTCAAGACTCATGAAACGCAACTCAAAGGAAATGGTTACGATTACGTGATCTCACATACAAACGTGATTGTATTCAACAATCACAAGGCCACAATGCCTTAAGGCCACATTCGCCTTTTCTCAAAGAACACAAAGGCCATACTAGTGTCTCACTCTCCTCTAGACCAATATCGTCACGGATGTACCTTCCTACATCAAGAGCCCAAGCCTTGCCATCGAGGTTATCTACTCCAGTCCAGAACTCTCCAATTAATGCACGAGCATCGCCATCCAGAGTTTCTATCACAATTCTATTCACAACCTAGAATTATACCAATCTTAACTATGCCATTTGTTTTGGGGTAAAGTTTACTCACTCTTCCTAATTCATATTTTAACATGCATATTTCTTTAATTCGTACTTAACAACAATTCGATAGATATGGCATAACACAAATATTACACATAAACACATATAATCACACATCACATAGAACACCCCTTTCAGGTTCCCTCCGATTCATTTAATCGAGTACCGAAATCAATACTTTTCTCTTTTATCCGTAGGATCTTTTTACAGCTTAATATAGGCTATAAATTTGGCTCGATCGAATTTACGGTTCAAAAGATATGGATTCCAACATAACACAAAACATTGTTATCATTCAAAATGCCACTAATTAATTAATCCCATAGCATACTCAATATTGTTATCATTCAAAATGCCACTAATTAATTAATCCCTCGTCCGTGGGTGTTCCTCACGAAGTTGTTTCAACCTTTTGTTGACAATGTCGAGATTCCAAGGCGATCCTCAGCCCAACCAGGGGAATCTTATTCGAATTTGTGGGTGTTCCTCATGGAGTTATTTCAACCTTCTATTGATGAAGCTGCAATCCCCAAGCAAGTCATTGGGCGTTCCTCATTGAGTTGTTTCCTTAACCTTTTGTTGATGAAGTTGTCATCCCTAGCTCAGCCAGTAACATTTCTCCGTATCAGTGGGTGTTCCCCATTAAATTGTTTCTCTTCAACCTTTTGTTGCTAGAGTTGCTATCCTCAGACCAGTCAGCGGTTTTTTTCTCTGAAAAAATTTGTTACCTCCTTCTTGGGTGTTCCCTAGTGAGTCAGTTCCTTTCAAACTTTTGTTGATAAGGATGGTGTTCCATTATTGACTTCCTTGCTTCAACCTTTTGTTGATGTATCCATGCAAATCATACTCATCAATATCCAACAAACTTGAACTTCTGTTAGTAACCTTACTATCACCCTTTTGATGGTAGCCATTCATGTTAATTCAATCTAACTATCATCCTTTTGGTGTTAGGTAATTCTCGAAATTGGGAAATTTCTATCATCCTTTTGGTGGTAGCAACTTGTGTTCTTTGACCTTACCGTCATTCTTTCAGTGCCGGTGATTCATGAATCTTCTGGTTGTGTATCATCCTTTTAGTGAATGACAACCTCAGATATCATTAAGTACTTACTATTATCCTTTTGGTAATAGCAAGTCTGGTTGACCTCACTTTCATCCTTTTTGTGAAGGGTCATTGGGTTGCGTGTGTGCATTATCATCCTTTTGGTGATAGATCTGTCATCCTTTTGGTGTCAGAATCTCGTGTGTGTGTTTCTATAATCCTTTTGGTGATAGATTCGTCATCCTTTTGGTGTCGGAAATTTGTGTGTATGCTTACTATTGTCCTTTTGGTAATAGCGAGTTTTGACCTCACTTTCATCCTTTTGGTGAAGGCTCGTTGCGTGTGTGTTCGCTATCATCCTTTTGGTGATAGATCTATCATCCTTTTGGTGTCAAAAACTGAGTGTATGCTTACTGTTATTCTTTTGGTAATAGTTAGTTTTGACCTCACTTTCATCCTTTTGGTGAAGGGTCGTTGCATGTGTGTTCACTATCATCCTTTTGGTGATAGGTTTATCATCCTTTTGGTGTCAGAAATCAAAATCCTATGCGTGTGATATCTATCATCCTTTTGGTGGTAGATCTGGAATCCTTTTGGTGCTGGTAATCCTTGGATTGTTGGTTTGTGTATCATACTTTTGGTGAATGACACCACAAATACCATTGTGTGCTTACTATCATCCTTTTGGTAATAGCTAGTTTTTACCTTGATTTCATCCTTTTGGTGAACGGTCTTTGTGTGTGTGCTCACTATTATCCTTGTGGTAGCAGCGAGTCGAGTCGTGTGAGTTCACTATCATCCTTTTGGTGATAGGTCTGTCATCCTTTTGGTGTCAGAACTCGGTTATCATCCTTTTGGTGATGACGACCTTTGCAAGTTATTCAGTGTCCACTCGAGGGTCGACATTGATCTACTATTCCATTTCCCAAGCATTTTCTTTCTTTTCGGACAAATTCAGAGTCTTCTTCATATCTAATTGACTTCTACCTTGAAAGAATGAACACCATGGCAATTCATCTTACTAGGTTTAAGCCAATTAGATAGGGGCATTTATCATACCCCAAATTTGTCCTACTTTGTACATTACCTTCATTTGTATTTCCATCCACTAACCGTTATTCAAAAAATCCAAAAATATGTTACTTTTATTTTGCTTACATCTGGGTTTCATTCAAAGGGATTAAGACTAGGTTGTGTTTGATTAGAGTGGGGTATGTCAGAGGTCTCAGTTAGGGTTTCAGTGCCATAACAAGTCAGTTGTGTATGAACCAGGTTGTCAAGCTGTGTCAAGTTGTTAGTGCTTGTTGGTTGAGGATCGTCAAGGATCAGTTCATTTTAAATTAAGGATTAATTCAAGGATTGTTGGAATTTGGTCCTTAGTGCATTTGTGGATTCAATTCAAGTGTGGTGTTAGATTAAGTTTAGCCCAGGTGTGCATCCGTGGATTTAAGTGGAGATTTCATTTTCATGGTTCAAAACCTCTATCCGTTATCCATTATTTATTATACATCCTTCTTGTCCATAACCATTTGCAATTCACTTCTCATTATTACCATTTTTTTCATTAGAGGTTTTGTACCAAAACAAGTTTAAAAAAAAAAAAAGCCCATGGCCTTTTCAAGTTTACTAGTCCAACACAAATATTTACAAAGTTTCATTACAAAAAATTGCATTCCATTACCAAAATATTCAATGTCCATGTTATATTCTAAATTCACATAAGGTTTATAAAATGCCACAAGGCTCATTTTTATTACCAAAAGCCCATTGTACCATTATCAAATAAATGCCAAAATATTATCCAAGGCCCATTACACTACATTAATAAGTCCATCATCAAAATACTGTAAAATAAGTGCAATTGAAAAAAGAAGGAAAAGAGAGCCATGAATAAAAGTTGCTACAGCCAATACCATAAGCCTTCACTCTACAATAACAAGCCATTCCACATACTTCACAACCAGAGTAAGATAACGCGTGCACTTTCATCATAGCATTCTTCAGGACCTGTGGCACACAACAAACACAAATCACACTTCACATAAACCTTGCCAAACCACATCATACGCAACACACCATGAGCAACGCACCAAACGTACACAACAACAGATTCGACACAACGCATAAACATCAACCACATTCACAAAACAAATGAGTTATTCATTTCACAATTTCATACCACAAAACATCGTGCATAAAGTATTTCATCTGATCCCACAAGACAAACCATGGCTACAAAACATAACCTGTGCAAACGTTGGAAAGATTCCACGTACAACCTGTAAGCAAATACCAAAACGCAATCAAACGTCAAGAAATTTAATTCCGAATTTCATTCGCCTCACTCCCATATATAGCGACCTCCTTCTTCACTATTCTCCTCGGAAGCTCTTAAGCTACTATCACGCCACTCAACTTCCATCTTCAACCTCCTTCACCTTTTTAATAAACCATCCTTTTCAATTCTCCTCCTTCACAAACCAAACCTTACATTCAACAATTCCTCAACCCCGAATCTAATCCATCGAACTAGAATAAAAAAGAAAGATGAGAAAATGACTGAATCAAAAGAAACCTCAACAACAATAAACCTTCACAAATATCTTCAAATCTGCAAACATAAAAAACACACAAATTCATGAAACTTCCATCTTCAAACACAAATTCAATACAAACCTCAACCAACTCACACCCAAGCAAAACCGAAGTGAAGAATGAGCGAGAAAATCATGACATACCGTACAAAGTGAAGGTTGGGTTAAATTTCTTCGTTTTCGCTAGACTCGTGCTGTAGTTTGAGCTTCTTCTCCGTTTTTCCATTCTACTCTCCTACTTCATTTTGCCTTTGAAACTATTGAATGCTGTTTTTTTTTTGGAAATCTTGGTATCCGGCCTTGCGACCGACTAATCCAAGAGGGACCAATCCCACCGTCCACTAGCGGGAGCCCTGTTTAAAGCCGGAGCAAAGCTCCGTATGGACTGGTCCACACAAGGGTTGATTGCACCTAGTAGGATTCAAACCTGAGACCTTGAGAGGAGCACACTCTCAAGTCCTAAGTCTCCACCACTAGGCCAACCCTTGGGGGTTTATTGAATTTTGTTTTAATTTGCTTCAATAAGACGGCTTGTTTGAAATGTAGTAAAAGTATGAGGTGTTGATCTTAGTTTTCTCCTTGGACTAGGTTTAGTAGTATGGGTCCCGTGGCCCATTCATTCATTTTATTCTTCTCTATGGAAAATTTTACCTCATACCCCTACACTTGTCCCTTTACCCCTAAATTGAATTTTTTTTACCAAAATGCCCTCATATAAAAAGTTAATTTGTTTTATTTTTTCGCCTTTCCATCATTTATTTTTTCACCTTTCCATCATTTATTTTTCACCTTTTTTAAAACAATTATCATACAGGAACACTTCTAGAAGTGTTCCGGTTAGGTATATTATTAAGACACCGTTAAAAAAAATTGCTAAATGAGTTTCTGTAACAAATCAAAAGCGTGGCCTAAAGTAATAGAAAAAATTATCATACCGGAACACTTTCAAAAAGTGTTCCGGTTGGATGTATTAATAAGACACCGGAACACTTTTTGAAAGTGTTTCGGTTAAAAAAATTGCTAAATGAGTTTCAGAAACAATTCAAAACCGTTGCCTAAAGTAACAAAAAAAGTGTTCCTGTTGGATGTATTAATAATACACCTCGGTTTTAAAAAAATGTTAAATGAGTTTCAGCAACAGTACAAAACTGTTGCCTAAAGTAACAAAAAATTATAATACCGGATGAATTAATAAGATGCCGGAACACTTTTTGAAAGTGTTCTGGTTAGACGTATTAATAAGATACCGGAACACTTTTTGAAAGTGTTCTGGTGAAAAAAATTGCTAAATGAGTTTCAGGATGTATTAATAATACACCTCAGTTTTAAAAAAATGTTAAATGAGTTTCAGCAACAGTTCAAAACTGTTGCCTAAAGTAACAAAAAATTATAATACCAGATGAATTAATAAGATGCCGGAACATTTTTTGAAAGTGTTATGGTTAGACGTATTAATAAGATACCGGAACACTTTTTGAAAGTGTTCTGGTGAAAAAAATTGCTAAATGAGTTTCAGCAACGCTTTACAACCGTTGTCTATTTAGTTTAGGCATCAGTTTTAACCTGTTGCAAAAACTAATTTAGTAAGAAAATTTTTATCTGGAACACTTCTATAACGATGTCCGGATTTTATAATATACTTAACCGGAACACTCTTAAAAAGTGTTCCGGTATGACTTTTTTTTTTCTAATTTTTGAAAGATTACTAACCGGAACACTTTTTCCATAAATTGTTCAGGTATTAATTTTTTTCGAAAATTTTTGAAACACGAATATTATTCAACCGAAACACTTTCATAAAGTGTTTCTGTATGATAATTTTTTTCCTGTATCGGAATTTAGAAACATAAATGAAGGAAAGGTGAAAAAATAAAACAAATTCTTTTTATATGAAGGCATTTTGGTCAAAAGAAATTCAATGTAGGGGTAGAGGAATAAGTGTGGGGGTATGAGGTAAAATTTTCTTCTCTATGTCATGCCTTCATAACCGGATTTTTTATGAAATGATGGGCTTTTGAGCCCATATGATTCTCACCTAGTCCATATTAACACCCTTTCAATGATCCATAACACCCTCCCTTTCTTTTTATCTTTTTAATTGTTTTATTATTTTATTTCTTAAAAAAAAAAATAAGAAAAGATTTTTTTTGTTAATGGTTTGATTTTATTGTTCTAATTAATCATGATTGATCCAATCCACTTTTATTAATATTTTATTTTTCATTTCGATTTTTTTTTCATTTTTGATTTTTCGTCAATGAAGTCTTTAGAATCATAGATGTTGGTTATCGAGGTTGTTTAACCTTCATTATTTCAAATATGTAGGGATTGATCCTTTGGATCATTTTGTATACTTTGGAATCATGATAGGTTATCTTTGATTAATCGACGAAAGTTTGTGATTAAGACGAGATTGTTCGCTTTTCTTTTCGTGTGGCACGATTCGTTGAGAACGATTTAAATATCATTTCTCTATCGTGTTTTAGCACAAACATAGTTGTTGAGCGGCCTCCTATAGCATGATCTTCCTCATAGATTGTGCTACAATTGCTTAGCACTAAAGTGGACCCGATTCATCTGATCAATTAACGATTAACAACTAACAACTAACTTTAATTTCTGTTCAATATTATCTTGCTTTATCTTTCTGTCAATATATCTTGTTCATATTATTATTGCTCATATTATTATTGTTCATATTCATCTTATCATATTCATATCTTGTCATATTATTTCATATCTTGATCATCTTATTCCAAAAACACAAAAAAACATTATAAAACTATCAAAACCCTCAAAAAGTTTAATTGATGGACTGTGGTTACTATCTTTTAAAGGTTTTCTCGATATTTTCATTTCCCTCTTTTGGGATAAATAAAGTTCGGTGGCGACTCTGTCGAATGAATTTCTTCCGTGCGTTTTGCGCGAGGGTCGTATTATCGATTTTTTTGAGGTGCGTCACTAACTTTCTTAATACACAATGAAATGAGATGACGTAAACATCAAACTTGTTGGAAATTTCATTAGGAATTGAGTGGTATCATTGAATTTCATTTATATTTAGTGTATCAAAAGGAAATAATCACATAACCGTATGAACCCTAATTTTAAAATTTAAAATGAAATCCCATATGTTCAAGATATCATGCAATTCATTGAAGGAAAATGATCCTTATATCATGACAAACATATCTATAACTCAAATTACCAAGAATGATGCATGACTCATAGAATTCTGTTGTTGAGAAAACTTACCTTGAAAGTAAGAATTAAATTCATTGATAGAGGTGTTACAGATGTTGTATCTTGATGCTAACAGCTTCCTTGACCTCCAAGGAGTGTGTTGATGTGCTTGAATTGACTTGAAACCTTCTGGAACTTTCTGGCCAAATCAATCTGCAGCCTTGAAGCAAATGATATATGACTTGATGATTCTGGTGTTACAGAAGCAAGGTGAGTGTTTGGATCACTTCTATATGATGTATGTGAAGTGTTTTGATCACTGGTTTGGTTGGAGATTCCTTGGAGTTGAAGTTCCAAGTTTTCACTCTCTTTGGGACTTTGAATTTTGGAAGGAAGAAGATTGCTTAGAAAACAAGTCTTGGTTATGTTTTGGTGTGTTTTGAACGATGCAAAATGGTGTCTATTTATAGAGAAACAAGTCAGATATTTGGAGAAGAGTTTGGATTAGGATCACTCCATTATCCAATGAATCATACTATGTTCCATGACTTGGATGCCAAGGTATACATATCTTATTCTTCACATGGCAATAATTATGATCTTTTGGGATTGAACCTGCCATATCGCATCTCATCCCTTGGTGCTTTGATCATTCTTGGACAGATTAGGAGGTTTTTTTATCAATTTCACTATTTCACGTTAATGCTAGAGGACAAAACCCCACTTCATGGTTTTGAAATGATTTTTATCACATTCCAAGGATAAAATCTTGAAAATTGTGTTATTCTCTTGTAGAGAACATGGTGTATGATGATATGTGTTTTGATCTTGTGAAGATATTAGGCTTGCAAGGTCATCCAAATCATGTACCATCAAATCTGCCTTTGAAAAAGTTTTGACATACTTCAAGTTTGATGTTCAAAGTTTGGAAAGCTGATATGACATACTTCAAGTTTGATGTTCAAAGTTTTTCTTGAATCAACGTGAATCATGGAGAAAAATGGCCCTAAAGTTGGCTCCAACATAAGACAGATTCTGTCTTAAAATTTCTCTTAAGTGCCTAAGTTCAAAAGTATGGAACTTCCAACTTCATGGCTTCATATCTCTCAATATATGAATTTTTTGGGAATTTATCCTCAGGGACAAAGTTGTAGTATGTAACAATCTCTTTAATGTGGTCCTTGGAGTAAAGAAAATAGTTACTTGGATTAAAAGTTATGGCCTTGGCAATTTGGACAAAAATCATTGAATTTCATAACTTAGAAAAAAAATCAAATTCTTCAATGTTGCCCTTTTTACAAATAACCTCATATTTCTTGATTTTCTAGATTTATCATGATCCAAACCACACATTATCATCATTCTTGACTTGAGAAACCCATGTTTGACCAAAACACTCAAAAGTCAAACTTGACTTTGATCAGTGAATGACTTTTCATCAGATAAACTTGAACTTTGTGATCTTCAATGAAATCAAACCCTTGGGCTAATTGAACACCATAGATGGACTCCAAAGGTGTTTTTGAGTGTCTTGAATCATGTCCCAAGGCTTGAGATCATGTACTGGTAAAAAATCAAAGGTGCGGTTGAGTTTTCATAAAAAACTCTAGTTTGTGAACCAGATGAATTTGAATTCTTGTATTGATTATGAATCAAGCTCCTTGGATCAATCCAATCATATGAATGGAATAATATGAGGAATTTAAGGTCCTTGAAACATATCCTGAGGCGTTGGATCATGCCCTGCTTCAAAAGTCAAACCAGGGACTGAATTAGGTCAAAACCCTAATTAGGATGCATTTAATGACTTAGGGCTTGATGAGCTTGTCATGATGCAATCTTTCATTTGATTATTGATGGATGAAAACTTTTGATCTTAATGGATGAATAAGGGGCCTGAGATGTTGAATATGATGCCTATCCTTTGACAAATTATTTGCTTGAGTCCTTGAGGAACCACCTAAATTGGAAAGCAGTCAAGCACACACATTTTGTATTTGTAATGGGTTGGTAATTCATAAAGACACAGACATATATGTAATGATGAATGTTATGCAAATGATGTAAATGAGGTGGCATCTAAGGGGTAAAAAATAGGGTATGACAAGCATATTTAAAAAAAAAATTTAAAAAAGGGTTTGGTTATAACAATAAAGAATCTACACTAACCAATAGCTCCGAATAAATTCTATTTATTAACTAGTTTAATGAATTGAAAATACTTTGTGTATATTAATTACATAGAAAATAAAAAAATGTGAATAAAAATAAGTTATGATTTGATAATAGCTTATAATTATAGTAATTTCTAAATAATCAAATCAATACTATAATAATTATTTTAAATAATTTGAATTAAAATTAAATAAGCATATAGGAGTACTTATTTAATTTTAAATTAAATTTTAAATTATTATTATTAGGAATTATATATTCTCTTTTTTTACTTGTATCAAGTCATAATATCATTTAAATTTGAAACCTTCAATAAGCATAATGAAAATCAACACCATCAAAATATTTTTTTTTTTTGGAAAAAATAAAGAATTATATTGCCAAAAAAACAATGGGAGTACAAAGCCGATCCGAGGATCCAGGCAGCTAGACGACAAAAAGATCAACGAAAACAAACATTACTCTCTACTACACAGTCTTCCTAATTTCTCATTGTTTTCAGTTCTAATCAAGATCTTCTCTATGATATCATTACTGCAAAGACACTCCTTTTTCCCCTTCTGAAAAATAATCTGGTTCCTTATATTCCAAATCGGATACACAGTTTCAGTAAACGCAAGCATTAGAAGTTTCTTCCTACAACCTTTACCGCTTGTCATTCTACAAATGGTCTTAAGCTCCAAACCCCATCTTTTTGGAATATGATATGCATTAATCCAGGTTAGGATTTGTACCCAAACTTTTTTGGTCACCTCACAATCAAAAAAGATATGATCACAACTCTCCGGTAGCCCGCAGTACACACATTCTCCATCAGTGGTTATGCCAAGTTTAAGAAACCGGTTTTTTGTGGGGAGTCTATCCTAGCATGCCATCCAAAGAGTAAAAATCGCTCTAGGTCGAGCAAGATTCCCGTAAAAGAGGTTTTTCCAATCTACTTTCGGTTTGGTCCCTCTAAACATCTGGTAAACCCTTTTGGTCACATATTTTTCGTTCACCTTGAGCTCTTCCCAGACACTAGACTTCATCAGGATGTCTCTATATTTGAATATTGCCTTGATAATCCAGGAACAATGAGGTTTCGGAATAAAATTTTCAGCATCTTCCTTTTTCAAATAATACGTATGGATCCAGTTAATCCACATTTTGTCTTTCTTTGCATAGACATTCCACAGTAATTTCCCTATGGTCGCCTTGTTCCAATCTCTAAGATAGATGACATTTAGACCACCTGCGGAAATAGGGTCACTGATGTGCTCCCAAGAAACGGGGGCTCTTCGCGTTATCGTATCCTTCCCCGACCAGACAAAACTTCTACAAATGCTATCAATATGAGAAATTATCTTTTGTGGCAACGGGAAAATCTGCATCCAATAATTAGCAATTGAAAAAATCACACTTTTCACAAGCTGAACCCTTCCTGCATAAGATAAGAGTCTGGTACTCCAATGCTTTAGCCTCACCATCATTCTCTCAATTAGAGGATGGCAGTCATTTATCGTCAATTTTTTGCTGGCTAGGGGAACTCCAAGGTACTTAAACAGCAAACTTCCTATTGCAAAACCAGTTGTTTATTGAATGATCTTTCTGGAATCTTCACCAACCCCTCCAAAGTATATCTTGCTCTTTGGGATGCTAATAGTTAGACCAGTAGCCTTAGAGAATTCTTTCACCTTTTCCATGATTAGCCGCATAGATTCATTATCACCTCTCACAAACAACAATATATCATCCGCAAAACACAAATTTATAATTTTCAAGCGCTCACATTTAGGGTAATAATTGAAGTTCAGATTCGCATCTAACCCGTGAAGAACCCGGTTGAGATATTCCATAACAAGGACAAAGAGGATGGGGGAGATAGGATCCCCTTGTCTAAGTCCTCTCTTAGCACGAAGGATATTCGAAGGAATCCCGTTTATAGCAAATCTATAAGATACAGTGGTAACACATGACATAATCCATTTTATAAAAACCTGTGGGAAACCAAACTCCACCATGATATTTTCTAAATATTTCCATTCGACTGTGTCGTACGCTTTTTGAACGTCCATTTGGACCATACATCGGGGAGAAATGTTCTTTCGAGTCTAACCTTTTACAAGCTCTTGCGCCATCATGATGTTATCATGTATAACTCTACCGGGAACAAAAGCAAACTGGTTATCTGCCACTATCAAACTAATCACCTCCCCAAGTCTTGATGTAAGGACTTTTGAAATCATCTTATATATTACACTGCAGCATGATATAGGCCTTAAATCTTTTATGGTTGCAGCTGTATCTGATTTGGGTATTAGTGTGATCACAGAGCAGTTGACTGCTTTAAGCATGGTTCCTGTGTCGAAAAATACTGTTATAGCAGCAATTACATCCTGCTTGATGACAGGCCATGTTTTTTTGTAGAAAAATGCATTAAAATCGTCTATACTATGAGCCTTAGAGTTACCAATGGTTTTCAACGCATTCCATATCTCCCCCTCCTCAACGGGCCTTATAAGGCGAAGAGCTTGATCCATATAAATTATTTTCCCTCTTCTCGCAGCTGTGATATCAATACCTTTCAAATCAGTTGCGTTGCTGCCGACAAGAGTGGTATAGAAATTCAAAATCTCTTTCTCAATATCTTCATGTTTGTAGAGTTTTTATCCTTGAAGAGATGTGAGAGTGTGGATCCCTTGCTGTTTGTTTTTCTTTTTAACCGATGAGTGGAAATGAGCGTTATTCCCGTCGCCCAGCTTGAGCCAAGTGACTTTTGATTTTTGCATCAGTATATTCTCCTCAGTTTGAGTAAGGTGAACAATCTGATCTGTATAATGTTTACATTGGCTATGGCTTGGTCTTCAAACAGGTTATGACTTAAATATTCTTGGGCTTCATGCAAATTATGTCTGGCATTTTGAATTTGATCTTGTATATCACTAACTTTCCTGATGAGGGGAGTCATGACATATTTAAGACGTTTGAGTTTAGTCCACAATGTATACATTGCACTACCATGAACTTGAGGCTCCCAACTGTTTGTAACAGTCTGCATGAAAGAAGGATCTTGGGTTATGCAATTAAGAAACTTGAACATAGTCCTTCTCTTGGGTTGAGTTTGAGGCATTCCAACCTTGAAAGGAGCATGGTCAGAGATGTTAGGAGCTAAGATTTCCACAACACTGTCTTGATATTTTTGAAACCAATCTACATTACCAATGAGTCTATCAATCCTAGAGTAGATGCAGCCAATAACATGTTTGTTGGACCAAGTGTAGTGATTACCCTTCGTGGTAGCTTCAAATAATCCAACGGATTGCATCATATCAGCAAGATCTCGATATTCACTTTCAGTCACACTATTCCCTCCAATTCTATCCTTACTTGTGAGAACGTTATTGTAGTCTCCCATAATAATCCAAGGTGTCGTGACGGTGCTGCTTAAGTTTTCAATTTCCTTCCATAGCAGTTTGCATTTCTCAAGCTGATTGTAAGCATACAAAACAGTCACAGTGTATTGTATTGAGTGATCCATTCCAAAAACTTCCAGATGGATAAATTTGTCTGTTGTCTTTATTATTTTCACATTGATCTGTTGATAATTCCATAATAGCCATATCCTCCCATTGTCGTGGTTCTTGTAATTATCTTCAAAGTTCCACTTACCAATGAATTTTTTCCTAATCTTATCCGCATTATGCTGCTTGACTCGAGTTTCTAATAACGCCATAATAGGCACATTGAAAGTTGAGAGATAGGAGCTTATTTCCCTGTGCCTTGACTCCTTATTCATGCCCCTAACGTTCCATGTAGCTATCATGGAACATGATTACATCCCCCTGCTAGACATTCTTCATTCCATAGGGGTGTAAAGGTGTTCCGATTTCTCTTGGAATTACTTTTCTTGGCGTTTTCATTCGTTGGTGTGTTGTACCCTTGATGTTTCCCTTTATCACTTCTGCTGGATACAACTCCTGTCCAACCTTCTGATTCCTTATTACTATCTGCTTCAGATATGCCAGGTTTTGGTTGTGCATTCCTTGGCTCTTGGCTCTTAGTTTCAGCCGTGTTATGAGTGATTGGTTTCCATATCTTTGTTGTCGGATTCTTCTGCTGGTTCTTTACATTGCAGTCATGGCCAATTCTCAGGCAAGAATGGCAATAAACAGGTTTCCATTCATATTCGATTTTTTGTTCTAGAGTCCGTCCATTATGATCCTTGATGCAGACTGATTCCCTCAACTTTTGTGTTATATCAACTTCTACCAATACCCTCGCATACGATATTCGTAATTTCTTAGCAGTACATTCGTCTGTTGTGATTGGTTTTCCATCTGCGCTTGTGATCTTTGATAGACTTTTCTCTCCCCACAGGTGTAACGGTAAGTTCGGCAATGTTATCCACAACGGAAGGACGCGTAGCAAGTCATCCTTAATCTTGAAATCAGCTGTCCAATATCTCAGGAAGATAGGTTTTCCAAAGATAAAGTATGGCCCCTGTTCCATTATTTTTTCCTTATCCTCATGGTTCTTGAATCGTATCACAAAAAAGCCTTCATCATTATAGAACAATTCAGGCATAACAACAGAATTCCAAGTTTTTTCCATGAATTTTCTCACTGCATTCATGGAAAGGTTCTGGCCAAGAGCAAACATTATGACTGCATTGTCCCAGTATTCCAGCTCTCCCTCTACATCAGTGTCGTCAATAATGATTTCAATTTCCCCATTAACAATGTTTGGAGCAATGAAATCAACTGTCATTCCTCTTGATTGATTTTGGTTTCCTGAGATCACTTCTACCTAAGGTTTTGATACATTCCTCTCTTCCTCGTGTGGTGTTTTTGTCTTGTCCGGTTCAGGGGTTTCTTCCACAATTGGAGGTTTTGCCTGGGTGAGATTTTCCGGTTCTAGTTGATTTGCACGTCCGTGTTCATCATTCCCGTCTGGTTCCACCACCGCTTGGTTGATGATTGTTCTCTCGATTGTCCGTTGGCGCGTCGCCACCTCTTTTTTCGGTCGGCCGGCACCCCGTTTTCCCATGGTCAACGAAACCCTAGCAGAGCAATCGAATTTTTAATATTATTATTATTATTATTATTATTATTATTATTATTATTGATGACAAATCAAAATATTTAATTTCAATAAAAAATTTAAATTGACAAATAAAAACCATATATCCTATAATTAAAATACTCATAGTCTCTATTTTTCTAATTGTGTTATTTATTTTCAATTACTTTTTTCACTATCTTATTAGCCAACAAATTATCGTTTGAATTTTAAATTAACAAAAAACATTTTATGCAATATATGCATTAACTGAATTTGAAATAAAATAAAAAGAAGTATAAATTTATGTGAAAATTGTTATAAAATGGATTGATTTTAATTAAGGTCAAATTGAATTAGTTAGTCATTAAAGTTTGTATAGTCAATACATGTTTAAGATTTAACTATATTAGAATTTTGAAACAACAAAACATAAGAAAAGTATATTTTTGCATTTGTTAGGGTTTACCAATTACCTTTAATAAAGAATAATTATGTGTTTTTCTTTCTAGAAAAGTGAGGATGAGTTTTAGGGTGTGTCGCATTTGAATATAAGTGAGGTAGGACAAACATATATGAAGTGTTGGCGAGTTGACATGCGATTCAAGTTCAATATGTTATAAATTATAACAAGACAAATATATATAGTATATTTTTTTTTTAAATTGATGAAAATAAAATATTTTTGCATTTTGTCATGATTTAAATCTGTGATTCTTAATAGAGAATAATTATGTTTTTTTTTTCTAATTTTGAGAAGTGAAGATGAAATTTATAATTTTCCACGTAAATGAATGATGTGACACATAGTTGAAGTGTTAATGAGATATATGAGATTCATATTTAATATATTATAAATAGATTAATAAATAAATAATAGAACGTTCAATTATTTTAATTAGTCTATAATTTAGAAGAAAGTTTAAATATAAATAAACAAAGGTTTAACTAATTGCTTTAACGTTAAGTAAAGATATAATATATGCCAAGATGACTAAAAAGATTCAGTGTTTTAACTACTTTTAAATTTCATTATATTTTTATCAGTATGTTTTGACCGAAATTTAATTACGCATTCTCATTAAAAATATTCATGTAAAAGGGAGTTGCGATATTTTTGTTTTCAGAAATCTAGAACCTCCACAATGACTTGCAGCAGCTGTGAATTTTCAAGATCTTTCGGGACATCAATGCATTGAAAAATGTAACGATGGTGGTGATGGACTTTGCTATAAAACGTTCTATCGTTTTACTTGTAGTATCTCAAGTGTTCATGGGAATATTGTCATAATGATTTTGCAAAGAGGGTTTCTTATTGCACCCTTTATGTTTTTTAGGAACCATGTAAAATTCAAAAAATATTTTTAATTTTCAAAAATATATCTCTGAACACACTTTAATACAAATATTTCATTAGTGTTTGAGTCAGACCCTAATTTTATGAATACATTTATTTTTGTAATATATCTTTGAAAAAATTATGGAAATATATTTCTAGTTTCATACACATAATTATCTTTTTTTGTCCACCTTCAGAAATATACCACTTGGTTTGATGTGACAACCCCCTGTTTATAACAGTATTTAGATTCCTAGCTTCTCTAGAACACATACATGTAATAATGACATTATAAATGATTATAGTTTAAATTTAGTAATCTTCTTTGTAATTCAAATGCAGGAAAAGCTATTCAATTGTACAAACCAGATCAAACTACGATAACAACCCAAAAACTATAAAAACGAACACATTGACCATAAAATAATATGGAAAAAATAGTAAATGTTTTGGATTTCAAAATATATGGCATAACATATCCATTCTTTTGAAAACTAAGTGTTTTTGCGAATAATTTTAAACATAATTTCCATGTAATATAATGTGATAAATACGTCACTATGTCATGTCATTAGTTGTTCCACAATAATTAGCTTCAGATATCAAAATCAGTTTTGATGTATAAAAATCACATGAAATAGTCATTATCCGAATAGACTCGGTCTGATTCAAGCTCTTTATCTACCAAGCTATCACATTGGTTGATGTTTTCTTCGTGGAAGCCATGCACGATGGTAGAGAGGGAGAAGATAATTATGTATTTGAAACTTTCCAAAAATATATTACCAGAAATTTTATGGAGATATATTTCTAGATTAAATGTATTCATAATATTGAGGCCTGACTGAAAAATGAATTAAATGTGGGTATTATGCTTCGTCCGGGGATATATTTATGGAAATTACAAATATTTTTAAAATTTTGCATGGTGCCTAAGAAACATATATAATGCATTAAGAAATCCTCTTTTACAAATACCAACAATATTTTGCAGTAATTTGGGTTTATATAGTTTGGTATGTACACATGCTTATCGTTTGACTTATCTATGAAATAGATATCATGGAATACGGGTGCATAAATTTTCCTTAATGCATAAATTTTATAGGTATTGTTGTAATGGCATATAGTGAGTTTTTGTTTGACATAGTCATGAACAAACTCAGGAAAGTTAGTAACGAGGTTGCAAATTAGTTGCTAGATTTTGAAAGGCCTAAGAGCATGTGCAAAATAATACCATTGACTCTGAATGCAAATTTGATCATTTGATAAATAATGTTTCAGAGTTCTTTAATAGTTAGTTGGGTAATGATATAATAAAGACAATTTTTTCAATGATTGAATTAATGACCTGTAGCCTGATGGTTATATTTCGTACAAGGTTTGAAAAAGGATATGGTTTTGAGAACGTTATCACACCTAATATTAGAAAGGTGCTTGATACTACAATGCAAGATGGAAGAATGTGTAAAGTTACATATGCAGATAATGATGATTTTCAAGTTAAAGATGGATATACCATGCAAACATGCATGTGCCTGCATTGCATACAAGAGAGAAAATGTAGACCAATTTGCTAATAATGTGATACTACAAAAGTCTATTGTTTGTGTTATAATAAGACTTCAAGGTCGACCAAGAACTAATCGAAAGAGAAGTGTCATCGAAGGTCCAGGTGGTCGTCGAGATTCAATAAGATCAAACACAATTAGATGTGGAAATTGTAAGGAATTTGGACACAATATATTGGGATGTCAAAGAGATAAAACTAAAAATCAGGTATGAGTCAAAACCTACAAATTTTGGAGAAATTATCTTTACATGAATATTGACTTAATTGTTTTATGTGCAGAAAAAATTGCATGCGACCTACAAAAATAGTAGGGCTACTTATGCAAACATGGAAATTTTAATAATTAATTAGAACAACAAATGCAAGGATGTCTTTAAATCTTTAATTATCGAGGAACCATCATCCATAGAAAAATAGTAGTTTTTAGTTTTAAAAAATAAATAATAACAATATTAAGTTGATGAGTGGATCCCTTGAAAAAGAGAATAAAATTGTTACATCTCTTATTTTTATCCATTTTACGAGAATTTGGGAAGGTTAATGTCTAATGTTAAACTAAACGAGTATTTAACGGATTAATTAAGGGTGTAAAATTGATAAGGGAGATTTTTATCTATTTTAAAAGAGTTCGGGGGAGGTTAGTTTCTAATATAAAATTAGAGGTAATGTTTATGTCATTTAAAGAAAAAGTGAAATCCTTCACAATGGCTTTTCGCTTCCATCACCTTTCTCTTTTATGTATTTTATGCATTACTATGATTTTGATTTCAACGGGTAATGAAATAATGTTAGCTTTAAATTTTTAGATTTTTTAAGCATATGGGTTAATTAACTTTCATTTGATTGCAGCATCTGCGAATTTTCAAGATCCTCCAGGACGTACATGCATACATAAATGCAAAGATACAACCGATGGAATTTGCTATAAAAGTTGCTATAACGTGGGTTTCACATATGGTGGCGATTGTGTTTATGACAGCCCAGATAATTCGGTTTGTTGTTGTATCAAAAATAAATAGTGAATGTTGTTTTGATTTTCAGTAACTTGGTGTATTTGATTAAATATAAATGCTCTCTTTTTAAAGGGGATCATTTGGTTGAGAATGATATTGTGAACTCTGTTAAAATTTATTATTATTATTATTATTATTATTATTATTATTATTATTATTAATATTATTGTTATGGTAGTGTCCAATTAATAAATAATAGATTATTGTTTTGTTTATTGTGTGTTTTTTTATATGATTATATTTGAGTAATTATTATATGTAGTTTTATAAATGCATATTTGTGAAAAAAGATGAATTTTAAGAGTAATGGAGACAGTGGCGGAACCAGACCGAAAATCACAAGGGGGCCGATGTAAAATACATATTATTATTTTATAAAATTAAATAAATTTTTATTTATAATAATAATGAACAAATAGGATAAATTTTAACTATTTAATCTATATTATATAAAAATTTTATGCTAAAATAGTTGTATTTTTTATATTTTTAATTATAAAACATGGGCTCAACATGTGAATTTCACATTTTTTCTTAAAAAATATTACTAAAAGGATTAATAAACGGTTAAAAATAAGTTAAATTCTCATGTTTCATAATTTATTTAAAAAAAACAAACACATCAAAATATGGTATCTCAGGCTGGAAAAATAGCACCTAATCATCCTACCAATCCATTAACTGCATGTTATTATTATAATTATAGTTATAACAAATCATATATTTTAAATTAAAACTTTACAAAAATTGAGAATTTTGAGGGGGCCATGGCCACCCCCTGCCACTATGATGTTCTGCCACTGAATAGAGAAAATCAATATATTATGTTTAAATATTTTTTTTAGTGAGTTTACTTGAAAAATTATCATATATATGTGTATTAGAATATTTGAAAATATGTTGAATTTTAAGGAGTAATAAAAAAGATCGATGTAATCGTAAATAATATAAAAATTATATTAATATAATTAGTTTTTATCTTAAGAATTTAATGATTTTAATGAATGGATAATATCTAAACTAAAGCAACAATTTCATGGATCAATTTATAACTTAGTTTAATTTATTTTGATTCAAAAAAATAATTGATTGGTTTTCATTTACACTAATTGTTGAGTTAAATTTGCAATGGTAGATAATTATTATTTAAAATTTCTAATAGTCATTGATTATAGATTAAAGGTTTAAGATTTGGATTGATAGAAATTATTAAATTGTGCCAAATTAGGATTCAATGTTTTTTTTTAATATGATACTAATTGCAAAGTTATAATTTTGATTAGTAGATAATATCACTAATATTGTAAAAGGGGGATTCGATTTTTTCAAGAGTTAGAACTTGGATTGATAAATAATAAAAAATAGTAAGAAAATAATTTTTACTTTTTTTTAATAAGTCTTTAATTTTTGAATATGATTGTAGATTGATAAATTGTTATTGGTCAAAAGAAATAAAAAACAAAACCTCATAACACTTAAAATATAAATAAAATATTATCGATATGCACTAATTATAGTGTAAAAATAACAACATCAACTATAATAAAATATTTTATCTAAAGGAATAAATTTTTTTTTTACAAAGAATAACAATATCAACTATTCCATGTAGCTAAACCACAAAAATATTTTGAACTTGAGAGGAAGGACATTAAACCAAAGAAAAACTTCCTAACAACTAAATGGAAATTAAATATTGTAGGTATGATTATGTTCGAAAGAAATCATAAGTGGAAGAAGGAAATTAAACAAAAAAAAAAAATCGAATTGGTATGGTTATATATGGACGAAACATGTGTATTACAATTCTTGAAATTTGACGATCTAAATGATAGTAGGAGTTGTATATTTCGATCTTCATTCTAGCCTTGTTATTTGTAGAGACGATAATTTTTAAAATTGCAAGACCTGTACATTTTTGTGAGTCTTTATTACAACTAAAATAAACAACATATCTTAAAATTATTACGAGTATAAAATATGATTAACGTTAATAATTAATATTTATATATAAGCAAGTATTACCATTCTAGAATTGATTTGAATAGATGTTAAAAAAAATGAAATCTTCCAAAAAAACATTGGTTTATATAAACTTAGAAAAAATCAATTATCTTTTTGAATCAGTCTTGAATAGTTCACTGATGCATCTCATGTTCTGTCACGTTATACAACAAGTTCTAAAATTTGTGTTAATAAAGTGAGAGGAATTTATCTATTTAAGAAATAAAGTGAGACAAATTCACCGTTTATAACAGAAACACAAACTATTAAATGTAATTTATATCTGTATGATTGAATGTATACTTTAAATTTTCATTGAATTGAGCGTTTTATAAAACTCTTCCTTTTCTAAATATTATTTTTTACAATAATTAAAAGAATTAATATAATTAAAAATTGTAAGTACTATTTTAACTAATATAACTAATATTATTTCTAAATATTACTTTATATAAATTTCAAATTACTTCATTTTTCAAAGTATTGTTTGTAGATTTTAAGAGTAAAGTAATATAATAACATTGTAGATAAAATTAAAATTTCTAATAACGAATTCATTAATTAATTAGATCAAAATCTAACTTTTTAAAATTCTCTCTTTTATTTTATCACTCTAAACTCTCTAATTTATTTACTAATAATATGTATTTCATTCACTCCTAAAATTCAATATTTTTTTTTAATTTTCTTTAATATCCTATATTATTATCATAAAAAAATAAATATCACATATATATCCACGTGAATATGATTAGAGAAATGATAAATAACAAAAAAAGTTGATAGCATCTATCTTTGAGAGGTGCGATTTCCGATAACATTTCTGGGCAGTGAGGACGGAAACTGGTACGGTGGTGAGAACCTTAAAACTACACCTTCTCAAATCCAACATTTTGCTCTTAGTGAGATCCTCCTCTGATGCTAGTTTAAACTCATATTCCTTGGAATAGGGACCAATATTCGGAGGTTTTTCTCGATTACGAGCCCTGATTTTTTAGTATGGGGAGGGGGAGGGGATTGCTGAAGAAAAAGGTGTTATCCCACTTGGTTCATACTCTGGAACTTAGGTAACAAGCAAGGAGATTATGTTATCAACATCAAGCCAGGTTCATGAAAGGTGTAACACATTCACATAAATCATTATGAATAAAAAGGATCAAGAAATAAGTCAAAAAGGTTCACCTAAAGGCTTAAAAATCACCTTAAATAGTACCTCACTTTAGCTAAATAAAAATGGGTGAAAATAATATGGTTTTTGGAATTTTTTGACATATTCACAAAAATAGGTATTAAAAATAACATGTGTGCAAAAATTTAGCTCAAAAGGAATTAATTTGAGTGGTGAAATACATGAATCAAAATGAAAAAAAAAACATAAAAAAAAACAAGTAAAAAATATAGGGATGCTTTCAAATGGAGTTGAACTCAAGACACCTTGGTTACAGGCCCAAAATGTAACCACTGGGCCACGCACGTGTATGTGAACATTGATGCATCAAGACATATATATATTTTAAGTTTAAACATGAAAATGAAAAAACAAAATAAATGAAACAAAAGGGTCAGGGGCGAGGGGGATTCGAACCCCAGACCCCTTGCTCACAAACACCTGAAACGCATGCATTAACCACTGGGGTGGTGATACATCCAATGTTTAAAACACAAACAATCAAATAAATATTAAAACGCATGAAAAATAATGTAAAATTCCCAAATCAGCATCATTATCAACCTCACACGTCTTCTCTCTTTCTCTTTTTTCCATTTTTCTTCCAAACTTTCCACCCTTATATCTCACTCATTTCTCCATGATTTTCAAAAGTGTAAAAACCTAAATTGCTCCATTTTTCACAAGGATCACAATGGTATTATTTTCATAATATAAAACTCATTCTATAACACACACGAAGGTCAAAACCAGTCATGAAACCCTAGATTTCTAACATTAACAACTTCACATATGAACATGACACATTGCCAACAGTGGAAGAAACACATTAACCACAATAGGGTCTACATCTTTGCTTCAAAAATCAATTAAGAATGATGCATGAACATGAGTTTTAATGTGCAAGAACACTTACCTATTGGAGAAAGGTCCAATTCCTCTTCACAATGGTTACATAAGTAATATAAAGATCATATGAGCTCCCTTGAACCTTAAGGAGAGTGCTTGAACAAAGAACTTGACTAGAAACTGCTTGTAACTCTTCACACAAATCTTCTTACAAAGTATGAGGGTGAGAGTGGTGGATGATGATATGGATGATACAGAACTTGTTGAAAGGTTTGAACAAGCTCTAATGAGTATTTAGAAAAGGTTTGTGGTGTTAGTTTGAAGAATGCACGAGGGAAACAAGATTTGGGAGTTTTTGGCTTGAGAACTTGCGTAAATGGTGATTTTTGAAAATTATGGTGTGTAGAGATATTGCTGAAGATTTGAGGAGTGTTTTTTTGTGTGTTTTGAAGCTTAGAGGTGCCCTCTATTTATAGGAGAGGTTGAGGGATTGAGAGTTGATCAGGTTGTTAACTTATGGTTTGGTTGAGAATGAAATGGTAGTTTGATGGAGTTTTAAGTTCCAAGTCAAAGTACAATTGTTGTAGGGTGGTTGAGAGCCTTTAGCGATGATGCTTCTGATCTTGAATTTGCTT